>CM076580.1:704620436-705220436 GCA_034641835.2 Pinus albicaulis | reverse complement strand
CCTCTTAGCCCTCTTCAAGAGCTTCTAAAAATGCTCATTTACCCTTTACAACCAAAGCTATATGTCTTCATTAATCTCCATGGCAATAAGCTCATCAAAGGTCAACTATTCAGGTGGATGAGTTGACTGTCTTTCTCACTCCAGCACCCTTTTGAGGCCTCTTGTTCTTGGTCTTCTTATTTGTATTTCAGCCTCCATGTCCTTCATTAGGTAAACAACAATAACCTCCTTACCTTTACCTCTTTTTTCCTCTATGTCTGACTTTTGGTTTGCTTTGTAAGAGTTGATTCACTTTAATTTGAAATTTTCTTGCTGTAAGAAAGTGATTTTAGAGTTAGCAATATAAAACATCTTCCTCAATTCTGCTATTTCCTCATATTTTTCTCTAATGATCTCTTCAACTAATCTGACCTCCACCTACTCTTCTATCTTAACCTCCAATGGTGTTGATTCAATATGATGATGCAAAAGAGGCTGCTCCTCTATCTCACATTGTCCCACAATGGTGTCAAGTGTAAGAACATTCTTGGCAGACTTGGGCACAAATACTTGTCTCTTCCTCTTCTCTTAGGTGTGAGTAAATTCAACAACCTTAGGAGCATGTGAAAGCTGAGTTGGCATGCTAGAAGAGCCAACCTCCATTGTTTGTGCTGATGATGTATTAGGCAAGATAGAAGGGATAATGTTAGGCACTCCTGACAATCTCTCCAAGAAATTTTCCCAAGTCATGTTGATGGAGGACAAGTGATGCAACACAATGAGCTTGATTAGATCATGATGAAAAATACTAGTGTGATGATATTCTCTTCTACTCATAACCTTCTCAGTTATCTTAATCAAACTCCTGTATGAATATTATGGCAAATCAAGTGTTTTGACAGAGGTGAAATGCATCAAAAGCCTGATATGATATCTAGACAACCTGGAGAATCTGAAATGAAATAGGTACTTTGGCTCATCTCTAGCATGAGGCTTGAGAAATTTTTTGTAGTTTTTAGTGTCTAACTCCATGCCTTTGAACCACTACTCTCCATGAGAAGGGATACCTGTACCTGAAGAAATTAGGTCTGATGATAGTGTTGATCAGCAGTTGTCATTGATGTCAACCTGAGCAGCACCAGGGGCTAACCCAATATTGCATGAGATTTTTGACCTACCAAATTACCATATTCTGGTTCAAGAATGCTTTTGATGGTTTCTAATTGTCGAGATGTTTCCGTTGATATATGGCACGCCACGTAATTCTTCACAGTTTGAGAGATATTCATGTTTGAAGTTTATACCCCCAATTAGTGGGCTAAAACCCCATAGGGTTGTGGCATGGGTCATTGAAAAGTCATAAATAATATTTTTTAAGCTCCTAAAATCTCTCCTATGTTCACTTGTTGAAGCCCCTCTCAACCTAAGCATTTATATAAATTGTGATTCTCATTTCCTCCTTATGCAAGGGATTTCGCTATCTGAAACAAGTCATCATGGAATTTTCGCTCTAACTTTTTTTCGACGAAGGTTCAGAAGCTGAAATTTTTATGAGGTGAAGCCGAAATCCTGAGGAATCTTCTGTGAACAATTCAGATCAAGGTGCACAATATTTTCGGATATATGATCTGTGTAAGTCAGTGTTTTTGCAGGCTCCTGAAATTCATCTCAAAGAAGTGACCTTGGGAAAAGCGGCATAACTCTCTCTCAGAGTATCGGATTGGAATTCCATAAGAAGTGGTAGATAGTGCACAGACTATAGTTTTATCTCTATAAATATCAGAGCTGAATGAAGAAACATTGACATGTGGCATGCCGCACAAGTTCGCTCTGCTGAAACAGTCCATAATTATGGCATTGTGAGAGATTGGGTATAACTCTCTCTTGAAGAATCCAAATTGGGTCAGACCTGTGGCATTGGAAAGATGACTCAGAGGAATACTATAGGATTGAAAATAAGGTATTGGGGATCTGAAATAATAGAATTACACCAGATTCAATATCAAGCTCATAGAAGGCAAAGAAAAAGCTAGATCATGTGTTGTCAAGGGCTGCAAAGGACCGGACTTTCTAGGGAAGCAAAGCAAAGCAAGGTGCAGTAGAGGGTAGCATGACAAGAGCAGTAACCAAGGTGCATAACAGCAACAAGAAGTTCATCACATGAAGTCTTCAAGTGGGTAGCATTGCATACAATCATTGTAAAGGTATCATTGTACTAGGTCATTGTAAATACATTATTGTAAAAATTGTACTAGTGTCTATCTACCAAGAGTTGAAGAGGCGGTGTTGGGAGGTCTAGGATCATCATTAGGTGGTTGTGTCAAAGTTGGGGTTATGGTCTAGTGTATCTTCTTCTTATACATCATTCTATATCATTGTAAAGTGGACCATTTTCCCTGGTACGGGAGTCCATTCTTCTTTTATTCTTCTATAGGGTGGTAGGGTGGTGCTAGGGTGAGTTGTAGCTCATTGGGTGTTGGGGCATCCGTTCAGTTAACTAATGAATAATCTCGGGTGTTGGAGCATCCATCCAGTGGGATATGGAGAAGAATGATTTTCTAGATTCTAAGAAGTTGGAGCTTTATTTTCAATTGGAGTTGAATATTAAAGAATTATTAGAAAACCATTAGGTGGTTTTTGTGAATTTGTGTTCCTTTTGTTTGCTGCTATAATTGTACAAACACTAATAATAATTAAAGATTAACTAATGCTCTAATTGAAAGGAATAATGATTCACCCCCTCTCTCAGTATTTCCAACAGACTTATCTCCATACCTACAATAGTGACCTTTACCATGTTGTAGCTTGTTGCAAATAGGCTGGTCAATTGAATATGATAACCCTTTTCCATGAGCCTTTCACAAAATCTCAGACATTAAGCTCTCTTGAAGCATCTTCTGGCCAATGACGAGGCATTAATTTCACACATTCTGAAGGGTTCTAGCCTGAGGTGGAACCCTCCCTTGAAGCTCTTATTTTCACTTTCCATTGTGTTTGTCATTGGAATGATGAAAACGCTAGGATGTTTATGAAATGAGTGAATGTATGGAAATATGGAAAAACAAAGTGTAGGAAAGTGTGAGTTAAAAGGATGAAATGAAGGGCCATGAAGCTAAGAGAAATTCTAGAAAAAATTGAGTGGGTTGAGTTGTGTGTTAGCTCCAATTTGTGGGTGGAATGAGGGAAAATGAGTGCAAGGAAGGTATCAAAACGATGAAAACACCAAAAATTCCCAATGTTGGCTGTGAGAATAGCTAGTATAGAAGTGATGTAGGTTAAGAAGGTGAAATGATGGCCATGGAGTTGAGAAAAAATTCTAAGAAAAATTCAGTGCATAGGGTATCATCTTAGCTCCACATTGAAAGTGGAATGAGGAAAAATGGATGAGTGTAGGGTGGAAAAGTCTAGAAAACACGAGAAATTCTCAATAGTTTTCACTATGAAAATACTAGAATTTAGGGTTTGCTTATATTTGACATGTTAGGGATGGTGTATATGATAGGAATGTGGGGATAAGGTGTATGAAATGTGTGGGTTAGGGTTTAGATGCTAGGTTTAGGGTTTAGGCAGGTGGGGTAGGTTAGGGTTTTGTGAATTTTTTTTTTTTATATATGGACAAGTGAAAATATGAAGAAAATATAGTGAGCATGTGTTGGCTTGAGGGTTCTTGACCTAGGTTCAGATTTGGGGTTAACAAACAAACCCCTGTACTACTAGCTATTTTGGAAATGGCTTGCTTGCGTAGGTCAAGGACTCACTCGAAGTAGTATGGGAGGGTGCTGGAACTAGGTTTCCGCACCCTGAGAGAGAGAGAGAGATTTAATGAAGTGGGTGCCTTTAGATCTAGAACAGGTCTGTGTAGAGAAATACCTAACCATAAACCCTTAACAATATGATTAACAAAATGAATTGTGCGCAGCTCGTAAATCATAAGATAATCACTTAACAAGATGGATGCTCCAACGCCCGAGATTATTCATTAGTCAACTGAACAATCTATTATAGGTATGCCCTTAATCTATCAAAAAAAGTTAATATCGCAAAGATAATATAGAAATAACACAGAATTAACATGCAGCGCAACCCATAACAGAACACAGAGACATTCAAATATTAGCAAAACCTATTTTCATTTGTTAATACTTCAGATTCTTCTTACAGACTCGCGCACAACTAGCAAGGTCCGCACACAGCAGGAGTGAGGGTCTCTGCACACACAGCCAGTAGGAGCCCTTACCCAGACAAGTTCACATAAAAATCCTTAGAATATATCTATCATTAAAAATCTTTCCATAATTCCCAAAAAACACTTTCTTTGACTCATCTTAGACTCTTATTAATACTTTTAGCCTACACTATACTAGGGTTCGCAAACCGTGGTTTGCAACCCCTAGATCTACCTTTTTTGCCTATAACAATGCATGAGGGACTTTGACCACCCCAAAGTCCCTCAACTTGTGCTCCACATGAAAAAAAAACTCAAAATATTACAAAATTATATTCAAAATTGCATTCAGGGGACCCCGTTCCAACAGGCCCCCAACACAATCTTGTGACTCGTCCTGAGTCACAACGGAAGTGGGGTCTTCATATTGTTCTGGAGCTGTTCGAGGGCAACAAAAAATGGTGGTAGGATGCCCTCACTCTACAAAACTACATTTTTCACGATCTCGACCAAATTTTGAGAATTCAGCCCCTCAGTAGATGTAATGACACTACCCAATGTCTGATTCAGCTACTTGACCATCGTGTCCTGGTCCTACGAAAGTTTCAGCGCTTCATATTCCCAGGGCTTCAGATGATCACTGATAACTTGCTTATTATGATGGAGCACCTCAATTTTGTCCCTCAGAACATGACTGGTGCAAAGGCGTGCTAGTTGCTGTGCAGCAACAAGAGTTGGCATGCTGACTTCCAGTTGATCAAACTCCTGTTATTTTTGGTGTAACTCCTGATTGAATTATTGGAGAAGGGAGTCTCATTGCATGGTTGACCACAACTCCATAGCAGTGTCCAGCAAATCGGAACCCATGGATATGTTTGCATAAATACTTTCGTTCGCTTCCTTAAACAGCGTGGCTCGCTAGGCTCGCACCTCCGGAGGCTTCCCAGGCTGCAGCTTGGCCTACAACGCAGCAATCTGTTGCTCGAGGTCTACTTTAACAGTCTGCACTTCAGTCCTGGATGCCTTAAATGCAGCCACCAAGCTCTCAATTTTGGCCTAGGGCGCAACAGAGGTAGGAATGACTTCAGGCACTTCTCCACATAACCGGTCGATTAGGTTCTCTAGCTCTCCTCATTTCGCAACTTCCACGTGCTGTACTGCCTGTGCTTTGGCGGATTCAACAGCCTTGGTTGTAGTTGTCTTCTCTGCCTTGCTCAGATGTTGTTGCGCACACACTTCTCTACTTTGTAGCTTAGCAGAGATGAAAAAGTGGAGAGTGTGTACCTGGCCACTCGTCATCCTTGCAAGGTCGAGGCCGACCTTTCCGCATGCTCGGACTTGTGCGCACAAAGCTGGTGGCTCTACGGTTAAGGTTGCGCCCGGGAAGGGGGAAATCCCACTTTCTGTCACTTTGATCATGGTTGTGGCTGGTAGGCTCGCTTGAATCAGCCTTGCCTGGTTCATGCTCGCTTGTAGTGAATCTTCCTTGAGCTGCAGTACTTGTAATCCGAACTGCAAGGCCTCCACCATGGCCTTGTGTTCCAACGCGGTGGCGACTGTGTCTGCTATCTTCTCTAGGTCCTCTTCAATTAAGGTGACTTCTGCATCTCTGCCGGACTTGTCACCCTTGCGCTGACTTGTGGCAGGCTCGCCAGTGTGCTTTGTTCCTCGTGGGGGATCCACACCCTCCCCACCAACTCCTCCAATCTTAATATCATGCTGTGGTTCCTGCTCCGTGCCCTTGGTGGTGTCTTTGGGAGTCTCCTTGGTGGTCACTTTCTCACTGGAGCACAGCTCAGTTTCCTTCACTGTAGTTGGCAAAACGGTATATTTTGGTGCTGCATATTTACTAGATGTGCCTTCTATGACCGAAGCAGTGGATTTGAGGCCTATCTTCCACTCAAGCGGCCAGGTTGCTATTACTTGGTATACTATTGCACGGTGACCATGTACGACAGATTGTACCAATCTGGGTCCTTACGCACCCGAATTTTCACATTGTGCATGGTAACATGGAAGTTGGAAATGCACATATATTTGTCATATACTGCAGGTGACAACCGTGGCTTAGAGTGTATCGCTGCTGCCAGCGCACCTTCAAACAACACCCATAATACTTTGTTTTTCTTGACGTGCTTGCGGGTCCTTGGAGTCCCATAGATTTGCATAGCGCGCTCCTTCGCATACGCCAAACTCTAGTTCAGGGAGCACCTCATCCTTAGGTGTCTCTCGTGTGACCAAGGCAATAAACAGTAACAACCAAGAGTAGCAGAAATGTTTACCCAGGTCTTGTGCCTCGTGCATGTTATCTAAGAATTATTTGCACAGGTGCAGGAACCAATTGTAACAGACCCCCTTATCGCATTGCCCTACTATTTGGATGACGTACGCAGGGAAAACTGATGGCATACACTTGCGCATCAGCTTATAGCCAAGAAAAAGAGTGCCCATGCGCACCCCGGGGTCAACGATGCTCTCAACCAAGAATCCTTATTTTTTGTGGTCCACCTTGTATTTTTCTCTGACATCGTCAGGCACCTTCTACTCATTCTTCTTCCCAAACCCCCTCATTGGATGGGGCCCCTTCATGGGCAGGCCGGTGATCCTATGAATGAGCGCAACATCAAGAGGGGTGCGGCTTTGAATCCATAAGCAACCACATGGATTAAGGCGAGTAGCTGCCGCACGACCAGACTAGTGATAGAATATCTCCCGAAGTCGGGGATGCGCAGCAGGTTCAAAATCCATGAGGTCTGCAACCCATGTGCCCAAGGCATCGAATCCACTTTGGCACGTCGTCATATGGAACCCGCTCTAAATAGAGCTCTAGGGCCAGATTAGGAAAGGTCTCCTCAGATCATGATCATCAAATTTGATGGTGGCGATGTGGCATGAGAGGCATCTAGAGAAACTTGCGGACCACATCCACATTCTTAGGTGTGCGCACCGTCAGCTTGCGCGGCTTAACATAAGCCGGTAGCCATGAGAGCGGGGCTACCAACAAGGCCTCCTCTTGGGTCGTCATGGGGAACTTTGAGGGATTGGGCGAGCGCGACTGGGGTACTTATTGGGGAGAGTGCATAATCCTGGGGGAGGTGCATGGCTTAGCTGAAGCCCACTTCGTGGCTTTTCCCTTTCCCTTTTCCTTCCCTTCATATTTTCCTTTTCCCTTCCCCTTTCCCTTTCCTTTGGCCGGCGTGGACACGACCTCTTCGACTTCAGGGGTAACTTCAAAGACTTCTTCGGACCCCAGCTCAGTGGAGGCCGTAATGGGCGGCGACTCTGTGGGGTTAGTAGTAGTAATCCTTGCCCGAAATAAAAAATTAGTATTGCTGCTATCAGAATGGGTTCGTCGCCCATACATACAGAATGCGCAGTCACAAGAAGCATAGAAATCACAATAGGGAACAAAGCATGAGATCTCCAGAGAGCAAAGGAAACGATTAAGACCCGCACCCCTCCTTTTATAGGCCACCATGGGTAAAAATGGTTGGATTATCATTAAATGCAACTTGCCATCAAGGAAACGGTAAAAAAACCTCCCAGATCGCTGCATTAATTTCCAAACACCCGCTCCATCCAACAGTAAAATTGTTTTTTTACCCAGTTTTACTATTCCAACGACTAGTTTTTCTAGTTGTGCGCTACCCCTACGCCTCAGTCGCGCCTTCCCACACCTCTGCCTCTGTGCACTACCATTATGCTTCCGTCACACCTGCCTGTGCCTTCTCCTCATAGCGCATGAAACTCCTTCAATGTTGATACTCCGGCCATATAGTCATTTGGTAGGCACCAGGTTGTCTCTGTAGGGTTTCAGACGACTTCCATTAATGTACCCGGGAAGGTAGTCTCCGCGCAGCATGCCCAAGCTCACCGAACCACCGTCTGTAATCTATTTTACTATACGATCCCAACTATTTCTTACAGAACTTCCCTGGGTGGCGTGCAAATTGAATGTCATAGAGAAACACCAATACTTCTTCCTTAAACAATTTTTTTCGGATGTGTCGGTCAAGCCAAGATTTTTCTCGTGCCTTCTGCACTTGCTGATGAAATTTAGTAATAAACTGATCTTCTTCCAAGGCAACTAGCTACGCTAGGCATTCCTTCATGATGTCAGGTTCCGCCATATTGGTGAAAGCCGCAATGCACAGGTTGGGGAAAATATATTCCATGGTCATGATGGCCTCCTATCCATAGACAATCCTGAAGGGAGTCTTCCCAGTCAACTTCTTGCATGTAGTCCTATAGGCCCATAGCACCGAAGGGATGTGCACGTCCCAGTCATTTCGATTGGAATTAAATACCTTATTTAGCACATTCTCCAAGATTTTGTTGAAAGCCTCTATTGTGCCATTAGCTTGTGGGTGATATGGGGTGCTTTTCGCATGATGGATCTGAAATTCTTCCATTAAAGCTTCAATAGTTTCATTAATGAAATGCGTACCTATATCGCTCAGTAAGATCTTTAGGCAACCAAACCTGGTCAGAATATGCTCAAAGATGAAATGCGCAGCAATATCTACAGTACAATCCTTAACAATCTTTGCCTCTGCCCATCTGGTTACATAATCAGTGGCAGTAATGATGTAACGCATGCCAATCTTGTTTCCTAGGGGATTGATTGGTCCCACAAAGTCTATAGCCCATTTATCGAATGCCTTCAAGGCCATCTATGGTTGCAGAGGCATTTCATCTCTGCGCGAGGGCTTCTCGGTTCACTGACATGTGTCACAGGCTCGATAGTATGCTTGTGAATCATTATGCAATGTGGGCCACCATAACCCTGCACGCAACACCTTCTACACAGTGGCTTTCCCTGCGTAGTGGCCTCCTGCCACTCCTCCATGAGCCTTAGCCAAGATAGCTTGTCTCTCATGTTCTAATACATATCTCCTCAATACCTCATATGTGCCCAACGTATATAATTGTCTTTCAATTATAGTGAAATCAGTTGCGCGGGCCACCAATTCTTTCTTTTGTTGCACCGAATATTCTGTAGGGGCTGTCCCAGTTTTCAAGAAGTGAATAATGTCTGCAAAGTGCTCATCAACCACCCTGATTGTGAAAATTTTTGTGTTGGGTAATCCTTCCTCCAAACTAGTTGGCTCTTCTCCATTCTCAATTCGAGACAAGTGGTCAAGTCCTGCATTCAGTATCCTAGGCCTCACAATAATCTCAAATTCATACTCCTGGAATAGTAGCAACTATCTACAAATATTCCCCCCCAACACAGGCTTATTGACCAGGTATTTTAAAGCTGAATGGTCAGTGAACATTTTAAAGTGTCCTCCCAATAGATAGTGCCTGTATTTCTGGATGGCATACACCATTTCCAGTCCCTCTCGTTCGGTAGTAGAATAGTTGCGCTATGTGCTAGAGATTTTCCTGCTAGCAAAAGAAACTGTTTGATCAATGTCTCCTTCTCTTGGCTGTGCTAAGACAACCCCAAGAGCTATTCCAGATGTGTCCACATGCACATGAAAGACCTTAAACCAATCTGGAAATATTAGGATAGGTGCAGTGACCATATTTTCCTTCAGCAACTCAAAACTTTTCTGACACTCATCATCCCAGAAAAAGGACACATCCTTCTTTAGCAGCTTTTCCATTGGCACAGTGATCAAGGCGTACCCATGAATAAACTTCCTATAGTAACTTGTGTGCCCTAAGATGGAGCACAATTGTTTCTCATTGGTGGGGACTGCTAAATTGATGATAACCGCAATCTTGGTTGCGTCAACCATCAATCCCTGCTGACATACAATGTGCCCGAACAAAATTCCAAAAGGTACACAGAATATGCACTTCTTTAGGTTCAATGCAATCTAGTGGTTTCTGTAGGTATCCAACATCATGCGCAAGTTCGATGTGTGCTTCTTTACCAATCTGAATATTGTCCAATCATCAAAATAGACCTCCAGAAATTTATGGATGAACTCTTTGAATACTACTACAACTACGCACGAGAAAATAGTAGGGGAATTCTTCCATACAAATGGCATAACAGTGTATTGGAAGGAGCCCCATTCGGTTGCAAAGGTTCTCTTGCTGTGGTCTTCAGGTGAAATTTTGATCTGATGGTACCCTGAAAATCCATCAGTCAATGAGTACGCTTCTTGACCTCCCACATTATCCAATATTTTATCAGAGAATGGCATAGGGAAGGGATCATGCACATAGGCATCATTCAGTTTACGCAGGTCTATGCAAATCCTTATCTCTCCTTTGGTCTTCTCTTCTTGGACTACCATTGGGATTACCCAATCAGACTGTTCTACGGGCTCAATGATACTCGCGGCCACCATCTTATCTATCTCCTCCTTGAATTTCTACTTATATTTAGGGTTTATTCAATAGGGTCACTGCTTGACAGGATGTGCATATGGCTTCAAGGTGATCTTCATAACACCCATATCTCCTACAATTAACTTGAGCTTAGAGAACTTCATAGGAAATAGATCATGATATTTGGTCAGAAACTCTACAATCTTTCCAATATTATCATCATCCCAGTAATCCCCCATTTTGGCCAACTTAGGTTGCTCCTCCGTTCCAATGTTTACTTCCTTCAACTTCGATGGCTTGGTAACTTCCACTGTTTGTAATGAGGGTCCTGCCACTGCGCGTTCTCCTTTAGATTCTGAGATTCTGATATTCTTGGTATCTTCGTCACAGTCCTCTACTGACAAATTTCTACAGTTGACAATATTCTACATCTGCACATCCCAAGCTAGTGCAGCACATTCCTTTCGAGGCAAAGACTCATCAAAGACAAGAGCATCTATATATTGTAGGGCTTCGTCCAATTTCTCCATCCCTCCAACTTAACTGAATGTCGCAATGAAATCCTTTGTCATTTTATCCCAGTGGTGAGTGCATTGGTGAAGCTCCGCATCTAAATATGAGGTGGTGGAGATTGGCCCTAATGCATGAAAAAACATATGGACCCACTCATTCTAGGTCCTTTCATTCCATACCTCCATCCATATAGCTAAGTGCTTGCACAAATCCCCATGGCCAGAAAAGAGCTCCATGGGTGGGTTGACTGGGGGTTCAAAGCACAGGATCATCATCTTTCGACATTCCCCCTAGTCCTGGAAAGCCCCCTTGTGTGTTTCCCACCATCGCATAGGGGTTGCACACATGGCCAAGTCAAGTGCCTAGAATATCCATTCCTCAGGGACAGGTTTTTCTGGTGCTTTAAGAAATTCCTTAACACTACGAGAACAATCAAAGTAAGGCAGTTCTCTTACCTCTGAAGAGATGCACCAAAAGCTCTTTGCAATGCAGCGTAGATATGTCATGCAATCGGTTCTGTCAATTTTCCATCTCACCATTCGAATCTGAGAAGCATGAGTTGTCTTTTTCCCAATTTAACATGCAATCAGCAGTAGGGTTGACCCAATCATCATCTTGCACAGTTAGTTTGTAAATATGGTCAACGTCCTCCTCATCTCACACCGACTCTGTATATCTTTCACCTTCAGCTAGATCTAGAGGGACTATTACCCACGTACCATCATTTTCAAAGATCATGCTCCTCCTTTTCAAGTTGATGATACCTCCCATGTTAATAGCCCAATCCAGTCCTAATAGCGCAGGGTAAGGGTCCACATCATCCAAAATCTGGATTACTTCGAAGTCCACATATACTTTAACTTCTGCGATGTCTACCACAACCTTAGGCAGCCTTCCTAGTGGAATGATATTTTCCTGGTTATCCATCCTTAATTGAATGGTGTACCACTCCAATTTGGGCTCTCCCATCCTTTGCCAGGTATGTTTGGGCAGGACATTGGCATCAGATCCCAGATCCAGGATGAGCTAATCCATCTCGTAGTCTCTAATCTGCGCAGTCATATGCATCTCTCGACCGATCCTCTTCTTGTTCTTATAAATCTTGTTTACATCCTTAATCTCCCTTCGAGGGGCTTCTTTTTTTGCACAACTATCTATCAATGCTTGGAGATTCTCTACCACCTTTTGGTTGTGTAGCAACTTCATACAGGCTTGAAGGAATGGCTTGACTACTTCATCGGCCTTTGGATCCATGGCAACTTTTGATGTAGATTCTTCCATTATGGCAAAATCCCTTCTAGCCTGTATAAAATTTTCCTTCTCTTTGTTTAGGTCTAGGCCTTCCTTCTTGTTAGATGCCTTTCTAATCCATGAATTTATAGCAGCTTGCTCCGCAGGTCCTCTAGTGGCCATACCACTGTGTGTTATTGAATTGACACTAGGCCATCATCGCGTGGATCAACCTTGACCATATGTATGTTTTGTGTAGAAGTATTATGTTTCTCCTACATCTTAGTTATCAAAATGGGACATTCCTCAATTATGTGATCAAATTGACTACTGTACCTGCAGGACTTCTGCACAGGGTTAGGGCAATCATGTGCATAATGTCCTAGGTCTCCACAGTTATAGTAAATTAATTGGCCCCTTCCTTGGCCTACGCCTCATCCTCTCCTCCCTCCCCTTCCTCCTGCCAGGGATCCTCCACATCTAGATGGAGATGATGGTGAAGAGGTCTCAGCCTTCACTTTGTACATGTTCGCATTGTCTATCATCAGCTCATATGTCCGGAAGTGGTGCTCATCGTGACCAATTGAGGAGAAGAATCTGCAATATTTTTGCTTTAACTTTGGCACATAAGCTCCTAGCCTTGGGCAATGGTCAATATCATGCTAGCCAACTACCCAGTAATCAGCGCACCACAGGATGGGATTTCTAGGCCCCCCAACCTCCCTAGCGTGCAGTGGATTTGGTCCTCCGACCCGTAGGTAATCCATAAACACAGGGCATTGATCTTTGGTGTGGCCCGCTCCTTTGCAGCGAATGCACGAGAAATCTACACCAACCTCTTTACCCTTGTATCTTCGCAGGATTTGTATCTCTAAATGAATGTCTTCCAACTGAGTTTGAATTTGCAGCGTCCAGAGGGGAATATCTTCTCTAGGAGCAACCTCTAACTTCACAGCGATCTCCAAGGCTTCAACTTGAGTAGTAATCTTCTATTATCCTAGAGGACCGCTTAGATGGGGTAACAACATGGCGATGAACCATTCCCTATGCTGGTCATCATTGTAAACAAATCCTCCATCATTGATATTTTGCTTCAGTCGATGATCGGCTTCCCAGACTAATTCTTTTGCTCCTTGCTTGAAGTCTTTTAGCTCCACCACTAAATTCGCGTAGGACTTTGGATTTTTGAACTGTTGCTTCATTTCCTTCTTGATATCATCAATAGTTCGGGAGCAGGATTTTGAGCAATTTTTTGTTTCAGATATCCCATAAACCAGTCTAACACGCAACCCTCAAAATCCTTGGCTAGCTGCACTCTTTTTATAGCATCAATATTAATGTTCTTCACAGTCCATACTACATCAGCCATGACCCAAAACTGATCCCTGTCCTCATCCCCTGCACCCCTAAAGGTGGGTAGCTTCATGTGCGCATCATATCTTCTGTAGGTGGGGGTGGTGGCGGGGTAGGAGATGTCTGAGTTCTATGCGAATTCGAGTATGACGTAGCAGGAGGGCTACCTGTAGCGTGCGTAGCCTTAGTTTCTTCCAGATTCGACGAATCTCTCAGACAAATGTATGCAACTCTTTCTCCCTTTTGATTGATTCGGTAATAATTCTCGCTGCGTGTGGTGCTTTCAATATGTTCATAGTTCATTCACTCGGTGTGGCTGCACAAGACACCTTTTTCACTCAATAACATCTTAATCAGTAAAGGCAATGTTCACAAGAATTTACCTCTCAAACCCTTGAAAAATAATCTCTCAGCTTCAGAGTACGATACGAACTGATCTACCGCAAAATATATTACAAATCCACCCAAGATACTATCAACCCAGTGATATACAGTCTGGGTAATTTTGTTATCGGTAGTTTCCAACTGTCGGATCATTTCAGGGGTCCACTGCATAATCTTATCATTCTTCCAATAGGTCTCTAACTCCGCCAACCTTGACAACCACTCCTGCAATTCGTGTTCGAAGGTCATGAAGAAGATCTTATGCACCTCAATGAAGATATAATTATTCTTCCACTTTTTAGTAGACAACTTCTTACTCCTGTTTTATTTTAGGGAAAACTCAGGGATCTATTTTTCGAACCACTCGTCAATTTCAGATTTTTTCGGGTGCCACAAACCCTGACTCATCACTCGGTCTCTCTCTCTCTCTAAATGCTCTTAGTCCTGGCAATAAAACCATTTGTTTTCTTGAGGGGTCTTAACCCAGGTTCATATTTGAGGTTAACCAACAAACCCCTGTACTACTGGCCCTTTCGGTAATGGCCTGCTTGTGCAGGTCAAGGTCTCACCTGAAGCAGTATGGGAGGGTGTTGGAACCAGGTTTCCACACCCTGAGAGAGAGAGAGAGAGATTTAATGAAGTGGGTGCCTTTAGATCTAGAAAAGGTCTGTGTAGAGAAAGCCCTAGCCATAAACCCTTAACAATATGTGTAACATAATGACTTGCACACAACCCGTAAATCATAAGATAATCACTTAACAGGAGAAATATAACTCATACCTATGAATTCATTGTTCTTCTAACCATATATTACATGTACGCCCTTAATCTATCAACAACAGTTAATATCGGAGGGAAGATATAGAAATAACACAAAATTAACATCTAGCACAACCCATAACAGAACACAGAGACATTCAAATATCAACAAAACATCTTCTCATTCATTAATACTTCAGATTCTTCTTTAAGACTTTCCACAAACCCATGCACATAGCCAGCGTGGTCCACACACAGCAGGACTAGGGGTCTCCGCACACACAGCCAGTAGGAGTCCTTACCCAGAAAAGTTCTCACAAAAGTCCTTAGAACATATCTATCATTAACAATATTGCCAAACTTCCCAAAAAACTACTTTCTTCGACTAATCCTAGAATCTTATTTATACTTTAGCCTGCGCTATACTACGGTCCACAAACCATGGTTTGCGACCCCTAGATCTACCCTTTTCGCCAAGTACAATGTATGAGGGACTTTTACCTGCCCTAAAGTCCCTTAACTTGTGCTACGCATGACTAAACTACTCAAAATATTACAAAATTATATTCAAAATTGCATTCAGGGGACCTCGCTCCAACAACATGAAAATGTTTAAACAACCAAAAAATTCGACCAAAATATGACGTGAGAGTGATGAATTACCTTGTATGAGGGTTACACAAGGCAATGGAGACAAGTTTCAAGTAGTTTTGAAGGTTTTCCAAGCCAAAAACCAAAATCTGCCTCTCCTCCAGAAGCATAACAAGCATGTACATAAGCGTAATAAGGGAATTGCCAACAATATGAAAAAATGGGCTTAAATATGGATCAATATCTCTCTAACCATACCATTTTTTTCATAACTAAGTGATGTTTTTGTTATTTGGCATGTTATTAACACAATCCTCCTCCATTTTTCCAAAATACATTTCCATTTGCTCAGAATCCAAGTTTGAATTTGATCCCTCAAAATTTGCAGAAGCGTAGCGCCTACTTTGAGAGGGATTTTGGAGGCCTTCCCTGAGTATTTTAGGGCTTAAAGTGGTATGATTGGAAATATTAGTATGTATGCTATATAATGGAATCATAACACTGCAAAACCCTTCTCCAATCCCCTGACAAATTTATTTGAAGACAACCTATCCAAAAGTGCAGAAAATGACCTGGAGCAACTGTATTTTGAGAATTTATCTCAAACCATAACACATATGCATAAAATTAAGGCGGTTTTTGTTCTCTGGCCTATTATCGACAAAAACCTCTTTCAATTTTATGAAATCCATCTCCATTACTTTAGAAACGGATTTTTAAGCCAAATTGTCCATGTGTGCAATGTAAACCCTGGCTTGATCACGAAGCTCTAAAAATGATGCCATGGGTCTGATATGGACCAAACTTGGAATGGTGACCTCCCTTATGGACCTTATTCTCACCCTCCATGATATTTTTAAACAAGGAAAGCCCTATCTTGATGTAGTGGATAGGGAAGGTGGAAAATTAAGAAAATAGGGGATAGTGGTAGAGTGGTTTTACGGATAGAAATGAAGTGGAAGGAGGTTAGGGAAAATTCCCTAAAAATTTTGGGGGTAGGGTGATGAGTTGGATATAGGATTCAAGTGGAATTTTTGGGAATGGGCATGTGAAAGGTGCCCAAAAGGTCAAAAAAAGGGTTTCACTAGTTTTTCTGCGAAAATGTAGTGAAAATTAGGGTTTTGATGAAATTGATGGAAAAGAGGGTTGTGAGCGATATGGTATTTTTATGGTATGTTGTATGAAGTTTATATGAAGGTTTTATATGGTTTTATTAGGGTTTTATCATCTGAAACAAACAAAAGATGAAAAACACCAAAAATGCAGCACCTGCGTAGCACATAGTGAAGGTAATCTAATGAATGAAACCACTCATTTGTTGATGAATTTTCTTGAGAGAGGTATGGAGGGTGTCCACTTACCGTTTAGGAATCATATGAAACTTTTTGTAGTGGGTTTAAACCATGGATAACTGATTTGGATCTCAAACACCAAAAGCGCAACACACCCAAAAATGTAGTAGGGGTAGTGTTGGCACAAATTTGCTTATTTTTATTCAATCCATGGCAATTGTGGAGTATGATGGTGAGAAGATAGGAGTTGTTTACTTATTTCCATATCATTTATAAATCCCTATGCAAATGAATTGTATGATGAAAATGATATTTTGTTCGCTTTCTTTTATGACCTAATTGACTCTTATGGTGGTGAAACAAATGAGACCTAGACTTTGACCTAAATGAAGGTGTGGTGAATGACCTCAGACTCTATATTATTGATGGATGAAATGACCTACGAAATGATGATGACCATGAATGGAGTGAAGGGAGTAGCATTTCATACCTAGACATATTCAATGAACAAATTTTATTTGAAAACTGACTTGAAACATGGAATTTTTAACCTAGGACCACTACTAAGTAAACCTGAAAGAGTAAATTTGATCACTGAACATTTGAACACTAACATTGGCTCAAGATGAGGATGGCAGCTCCTTCAAGAGGTTTCAAGCACATCGTAGACCAAGTAGCCTCATCCATTGGGAAATGGAGTCACTACAACTACAATCCTCAAAATGATTCAAATCAAGCTGAAAACTGAATTAGACATCATCAAATGTAAACCCTATTGGAAACTGCCACTAAAAAATATGCTCAAAATGTTAAGCTTATTCATCGCACCTTACCTACTCTAACTGATCCATACATTGCTTGATCAAGTGAAGTCAAAGATCCAGTGCAACCATGAAAGTAAATGGCTATCTGATAATTTCTTGCTCCTCCCACTTTCCTCAAAAGAAAAGCGTTGTGGTAATGACAACCCCAATTGAAAACTGAACTCAATCTCTATGTTGGCGAAGAAAAAAAACTCCATCTTTTCTAATGCTTCCAAAAGACTGCCTAAGGGGTCTTGAAAATCATGAAACATTACCTCTTGTTGATCATTAAAAATAAGGGAAATGATTTCAAATATAATGGATGATTATTCTTCTTCATTTGGTTGATCCCTCTTAAATAAAAATGCAGTAATGTGATATTCCATATCATCCATATCATAGACAAGTTCTTTATGTTCTTGCAGATATTCAATTGAGGTAGCCAAATCAACATCAACACAAATATCTACAAGTGGCTTTTCATTTATATCAAAAAGAGAATTGTCTTGGCTCTGAAAAAATTCCATATCTTGATCATTTGAAGGTTGTTGAACATGTTCATCAAACTAAAAAAAAAAAACCTGTTGTACATTTTTTTTGACCTCAACGGATAAATCATGACTCTTATAGAGTTTATTTATAAGCAAACTCAAAATTCTAATCTACAGATATTTCTTCCTGAATTAAAAACTCAGAAGAGGAAAGGGATGAAGGGTATCTAGATAGAACATCTTCATATATATCTTGATCGCCTGAAGATTGGAAATACCACTGCAAATTATCATCAACTTCGAAATATGGAAGATCAATGTCATCCTTTGAAGAATTCTACACAAGTTTGTTGTCATCCATAGAAGAATCCATGATCTTCTCATGGCAGTGAAAAGGGTTTTCATTCAAAGCATCCAAGAGTTCATCATCCATAAACTCTTCATCACCATAAGCACATTTTAGCTCTTGAATAAAATTCTCAAAGTGATCACAACAATCCTCAATGAAAAGAAAAGAAGGATAGGTTTCTCTATACTTCTCAAAAAATATAGAGTGAAAATCCTTGAGAGAATAAATACAAGCAGAAGGCAAAATTTCATATCAAAACCATGCTTTTTCTTATAATGTGATCATGAACATCTTCATTAAACAATCTTCATGAAAATGAATCTCCAGAGTACACACATGCATATGAAATCTTATTGAATGAAGTGTAGCATCATCACCTTTTCCATCTTTAAATTTTGGCAAGTATGTTTGCTAATCTACTTGAGGCATACTATTTGGAAATCTTGGAACATGATCTCGATGCATAGGAGCATATCTAGAATTCCATCTTGCAGTTGAATCCATATTGAAAACAGTGAAGTCACCAAGAAATTATTCAAGCTACCATTTTTTTTTTAACAATGGAGTCGCCATGAAAACTCTGAAATTTTGGATTCGTCACCACTGAAGTGGCTGGGTGAAAGATGCACAACCTTTCTTGTGCTTGACCAGTGTTCACCATCATCAATCATAACTAATATTTTTTGTTCTTTCCCAAGAAATATTTCACCTTATCTCCCTGGTAATGGCGCAAAAAATGTTATCACTCCCCCCTGCTTCCCAAGGTTGTGAATGGAGCGAAGGGAGGTAACCACATACCAGGCTTTAGGTCAGGTATCTAGTCTGACTAGGACCAAAGAGGGCTCTTTCATTGTCACTTTTATAGTCAAAGTAATGAATGAGTATTTAATGATCTTAGGCTAGGTATTTAAGGTCGGTAAATAGGATTTTTTTGATGTTTTTAGTGTTGGATAGAAAGGTCAGTGAGAAGACTGTGTATAAGGTTTTTAGGTCTGAAATCCAAGTAGAATTTGTAGAGAATATGTGAGGCAAGATAGGTAGTTTGACAACATTTTTATAGGTAATTTATTATAGGATGAAATAGAATATATTTTGAATGAGCACTAACGTGAATTCATTCAACTTAGAAGAAAATAAACATAGCAATGTAAACCTTGTCTAAAACAGAGCATACATAAACATGATTTCTTCTCATAAACTTACCAGATAAACATATATGAATAAGAATACATGGTAATAAGCATGAAATGATAAACATACATAAGAAAAACAAATGCTCCAATTCATACCACAAGTATCTCAACACGATTCCTGCAAATTTATCTCTAATTTCATTCCAAATTGTTGATTACAAAATCTCCACTGCAATATGAGACTATCCAACCAAAAAAAGACTAAAGAGATTATACTTATAGAAAATATGGACTATGACACCTCATCAGGTCTAAATCTCATCCAAAATGGATCATAACTACAAAATATGAGTCATTTCCAAGATTCTAGGGAGGTTAGAAACCATTCCCTGAATTTTAGCTATGAACTAGGAGTGTTTGTCCCTTACATTAATTACATATTCCCTTGTGATAGGATGCAAAAAAAAAAATCAATAACTCTAATTCCAACTCATAGGACAATAATACCTCGAATTTGTGACAATTTATGAGCTTGACAAGTGTCTTGAGGAATCCAATATTGATTTGTGACATTTCTGACAGAAGAGTAACAAGAATTTGTAGAAGCGTAACTTAAATTTAGAGGAACTTTTAAGAGTCAAAATCCACTTCTGAAAAAATGTTCAACTAGCATTGTGTGTCTAGTTTCCATAACATCTTGAATTTTTCAAAGTGACCCACGAGAAGGCCCTCAAAAATCCAATCTCCTAAGGTTACTCCTAAAGCATAACAGAGGGTCCAAAAAGGAGGCAGAAACATGAAAACTAAGTGGTTTTTGAGATTTTTATCCAAAATTACAGCTTTTCATTCCATGGGGGTTCTTGATCTATGATGTACTCATCCAAATACATCCATCCATGTAAAGAAATCATCATTGGATGCCCCCAAAATAGGTCGTTACCCTTCTGCAATGAGGAAATTCCAGAATTGTGCAAAAATCTCAAAAAATACCAAAATTGATCAAAAAATCTCAAAAGTGGTTCTATGGAACCTGTAAGTGATTGGATAAATAGCTAAAGAATCTTCAAACAATAATTCCAATATATATTTCTCTTTTAGCTTCATTTGTGCCTCTTTTAGCCTTTTCTTCAATTGTTTCAGCCTTATTTGAGAAATGGTGTTCCTGGTACGATAGTGGTTTTCCATGTGTCTTTGCAGCGTATTGTCCCTCTTAGCCGTCTTCAAGAGCTTATCCAAATGCTCATTTAACCTTGACAACCAAAGGTCTTTGTCTTCATTAATCTCTAGGGAAATAAGATCATCAAAGGTAAACTCTTCAGGTGGATGACTTGACTGTCTTTCTCGCTCCAGCACCCTTTTGAGGCCTCTTGTTCTTGGAATTATTATTTGTGTTTCAGCCTCCATGTCTTGCATTAGGTAAATAACAATAACCTCCTTAAATTTAGCTTTGTTTGCCTCTATGTCTGACTTGGGCTTGCTTTGTAAGAGTTGATTCACTTTCAATTGAAAATTTTCTTGCTGTAAGAAAGTGATTTGAGAGTTAGCAATAGAAAAAATATTCTTTAATTCTACTATTTCCTCATACATTTCTCTAATGATCTCTTCAACTGATCTGACCTCCACCTGCTCTACTATCTCAACCTCCAATGGTGCTGATTCAATATGTTGATGTAAAAGAGGATGCTCCTCTATCTCACATTGTCCCACAATGGTGCCAAGTGTAAGAACATTCTTATCAGACTTGGGCACAGATACTTTTCTCTTCCCCTTCTCATAGGTGTGAGTAAATTCAAAAACCTTAGGATCATGTGAAAGCTAAGTTGGCATGCTATAAAATCCAACCTCCATCGGTTGTGCTAATGATGTACTAGGAAAGATAGAAGGGCTAATGGTAGGTGTTGCTGACAATCTCTCCAAGAAATTTCCCCACGTCATGTTGATGGAGGATAAGTGATGCAACACAATGAGCTTGATTAGATCATGATGAAAAATACTAGTGTGATGATCATGTATTCTACTCTGAACCTTCTCAGTCATCTTAATCAAACTATTGTACAAATAATATGGCAAATCAAGTGTTTTGACAGAGGTGAAATGCATCAAAAGCCTGATATGATACCTATACAACCTGGAGAATCTTCCTTCACTTGTGAAGCACTTCATTATGAACATCACCAAAGGATAATACTTGTTTATGAGGTGTCTGACAGGAAATAGGTATTCTGGCTCCTCTCTAGCATGAGGCTTGAGAAATTGTTTGTAGTTTTCAATGTATAACTCCATGCCTTTGAACCACTATTGTCCATGAGAAGGGATACATGTTGCTGAATAAATTAGGTATGATGATAGAATTATCTCCATACCTGCAATAGTGACATTTCCCATGTTGTAGCTTGTTGCAAATAGGCTCTCAATTGAAGATGATACCCCTCTTCCGTGAGCCTTTCAAAAAATCTCAAACACTGAGCTCTCTCAAAGCATCTTCTGGCCAATGGCGAGGCATTAATTTCATGCATTGTGAATGGTTCTAACCTAAGGTGGCACCATCCCTTGAAGCTCTTCTTGTCACTTTCCATTGTGTTCGTCACTGGAATGATGAAAACCCTAGGGTGTTAATGAAATGAGTGAATGTATGGAAATATGGAAAAATAGAGTGTAGGAAAGTGTGAGTTAAAAGGATGAAATGAAAGGTCATGAAGCTGAGAGAAATTATAGAAAAAATTGAGTGGGTTGAGTTGTGTGTTAGCTCCAATTTGTGGGTGGAATGAGGGAAAATGAGTGTGAGGAAGGTATCAAAATGATGAAAACACATGAAATTCCCAATGTTGACTATGAGAATAGCTATTGTAGAAGTGATGTAGGTTAAGAAGGTGAAATGATGGCCATGGAGTTGAGAAAAAATTATAATAAAAATGTAGTGCATAGGGTAGCATCTTAGCTCCACAATGAAAGTGGAATGAGGAAAAATGGATGAGTGTAGGATGGAAAAGTCGAGCAAACACAAGAAATTCTCAATATTTTTCACTGTGAAAATACTAGAATTTAGGGTTTTCTTGTATTTGACATGTTAGGGATGGTGTAGATGATAGGAATGTGGGGATAAGGTGTATGAAATGTGTGGGTTAGGGTTTAGATGATAGGTTTAGGTTTTAGGTAGGTGGGGTAGGTTAGGGTTTAGGTAGGTGTGGTAGGTTATGGTTTTGTCAAATTAATTATATATATATATATATATATATGGACAAGTGAAAATGTGAAGAAAATATAGTGAGCATGAAAATGTTTAAACACCCAAAAAATTCGACCAAAAGATGACATGAGAGTGATGACTTACCTTGTATGAGGGTTACACAAGACAGTGGAGACAAGTTTCAATTTGGTTTGAATGTTTTCCAAGGCAAAAACTAAAATTTTCCTCTTCTCCAGAAGCGTAACAAGCATGTACATAAGTGTAACGAGGGAGGAAAAACCGTAACAAGGGCTCACATAAATGTAACAAGGGAATTTCCAAAAATCTGAAAAAATAGGGCTTAAATATGGATCAATATCTCTCTAACCATAGCGTTTTTTGCACAAATGAGAGATGTGTTGGTTCTTTGGCATGATATGAATGAAAACCTCCATTTTTCTGAAATACTTTCCCCTTTTCTCAGAATCCAAGTTTGAAGTTGATCACTCAAAATTTGCAGAAGCATAGCGCCTACTTTGAGAGGGAGTTTGGAGGTCTTCCCAGAGGAGTTTTGGGCTTCAAGTGGTATGGTGGGAAATCGTAGGATGTCTGCTATAGAATGGAGTCATCAAGATTTTCAAAACCTTACTCCAAACCCCTGAAAATTTGATTTGAAGACAACCTATCCAAAAGTGCAGAAAATGACCTGGATCAACTATATTTTGATCATTTCTCTCAAACCATAACACCTATGCATAAAATGAAGGATTTTTTATATTTGGCCTATTATTGACAAAAACCTCTTTCACTTTTGTAAAATTCATCTCCATTACTTCAAAAACTAGTTTTGAAGCCAAACTGTCCTTATCTGCAACGTAAACCCTGGCTTGATCACGAAGCTCTAAAAATGATGCCATGGGTTTGGGTAGGCTCAAACTTGGAATGGTGACCTCCCTTATGTACCTTCTTCTCACCATCCATGATATTTTTCAACAAGGAAAGCCCTGGCTTGATATAGTGGATAGCGAATGTGGAAAATTAGGAAAACAGGGGATAGTGGTAGAGTGGTTTTAGGGACATAAATGAAGTGGAAGGAAGTTAGGGAAAATTCCCTAAAATTTTGGGGAGGTAGAGTGATGAGTTGGATACAAGATGCAAGTGGAGGTTTTGGGAATGGGCATGTGAAAGGTGCCCAAAAGGTCAAAACAAAGGGTTTCACTAGTTTTTCTGCCAAAATGTAGTGAAAATTAGGGTTTTAATGAAATTGATGGAAAAGAGCGTTGTGAGTGATAGGATATGTTTATGGTATGGTGTATGAAGTTTATATGAAGGTTGTAGATGGTTTGATTAGGGTTTTATAAGCTAAAACAAACAAAATATGAAAAACACCAAAAACGCAGCACCTGCGCAACACATAGTGGAGGTAATCTAATGAAGGAAACCACTCATTTTCTGATGAATTTTGACTTGAGATAGGTATGGAGGGTGTCCAATTACTATTTAGGAAGTGTATGAATCTTTTTTCAGTGGTTTTGAACCTTGGAGATCTAGATTGGAGCTCAAACACCAAAAGCGCAACACCTGCGCAACACACCCAGAAGCGTAACACGAGTAGTGTTGGCACAAATTTGCTTATTTTTCTTCAACCCATGGCAACTGTCGAGTATGATGGTGAGAAGAGAGGATATGTTTACTTATTTCCCTATCTTTTCTAACTTCCTATGCAAATGACTTGTATGGTGAAAATGAGGTTTTGTTCACTTTCTTTTATGACCTAATTGACTCTTATGGTGGCAAAACAAATGAGACCTAGACTCTGAGCTAAATGAAGGTGTGGTGAATGAACTTAGACCCTAGATGATTGATGGATGAAATTACCTCTGAAATGATGATGACCATGAATGGAGTGAAGGGAGTAGTATTTCAGACCTAAACAGATTTAGTGAACAAATTTTATTTGAAAACTGACTTGAAACATGAAATTTTTAACCTAGGACCACTATGTAAACTTGAAAGAGTAAATTTGATCACTGAACATTTGGACACTAAAATATATGGTTCAACATACCAAGAGGATGACCTTGTTTCCAAAGATGGCATTTCTGATCATGGTTTTTTTGATCTATTCACTGATTCATATGGTCATGAATTTGATTTTTCTATTGTTGACCTTTTGAAGCCACGAGTTTTTGATGATATACCTTCTGATGTTTTGGAACTACCACAAGTTGTCAAGGCATGTCATCCCGCGTTGATGGTTATGTTAGGTTCTTGTATTATTGAGTTCAGTTCTAATCATGATTAGGATAATGTTGTATCTTTCAGGAATCCTCATGACTTCGTTGCAAAAATTGAAAACCAAACCATATTTCAATCTTGGCACCCTCCATATGTTTTGCATGATCCTATCACTCAGTCATTGAAGGAATCATACTTGGAAACCTATATTTTGAAACATAAGTTTTATAAGTTCTTCATGTTTTCCGATTTTAGAAGTTCGAAAGGTTGTTCTTGCATGTTGTATTGTTGCGATGTGTACAAACACAATAATGCATCTATAGAGTGTCTTGCATATGTATTTTTTTTTGTATATTTTCAAACTTGGAATTTTATGTAATACATCACTTTATCTTTCTTGTTTTATGTTATTCTTGAATATCTTTCTTAATGTCGATCCCCTTTCCTATATAGGTAAGCTTATGCTTCGATGGTTACACTAGAAGTTTCATTTTACATAAGTATGGCCTATTCTCGGTTAGTTTAGAAGTAGGAGGAGTTTGTTGTTTTCTTTGTTGTGTTTTGTTTCCATTTACTTTCTTCCCCGCTCTTTTATTTATTTTCAATTGTAGGATATCTTCCGCGTGAGACTGTGTTTGGTTTCCAAAGCAAGCATGTTGAAGTTTGCGAGGAAATTTTGCTACTATCAACGCTTGGTTATTTTTTTATTCTTTCTCTTTGCATGGATCTTGCATATTTTAGTTGATGATACTTTGATAGATAATATGTTCTTTATCAGAGAAAGCCCTAGTGGAATTATGATTCTTGAATCTATAACTAGTACCACCTACTCTAACTGGTCTTTTATGATTTTTCAGTTTTTTCTTGTCAACTGAGTCAAGTAGAGTAAGCAAGGGAGGAAACTTTAACAAGTATGTTAGAGGTGTATAAATATCCTTCTCTGTAGGGACAACCTATTCTTCTCTTAATAAGTTGGGATCCCTCCTCTGTCCTATGAAATTAATAAGTTCCTTTGCACAGTTCTATGAACAAAGTAAAAATAAAATAAAAAAAATAAAGGGTGAAAGAAGAAAAAGGCTTCCTGCATAGGGAGGTGAAGCAAGCAACTCTGCTAGGGTATTGTCCAGGCTCACTGATAGCGAAGCAATTTTTTGGTTCCTGAAGTGACTCCGTTGGGGTACTATCTAGGACCACTAGCGGTGGAGCAACATCAAAGATAAAAAATAAGACTCCAAAAATATCGTTTCACTTGTATATCTATATAATCCTCATCCCCAATCGAAATAACTAAGTTTCAATTGGCTTTGTTAAGTGTGTCATCGATGAAGATAACAGTAGGGATTATATATTTAACTCAAGCTAAGTAAAGAAGCTACGATGATAAATGAAATGAACAATACATCCTGAATATTTAGACCTATTTTTCATGAGAAAAGACCCATATAGAGAGCTAGAGTTCTACCAGTGTGTCACCAAGTGTTGTAGCTGCTACAACCACCCTCCAAAATTTTTCCATGATTTTATTTTGGAGCTTTCCCTTTTTTCCAATGGAGCTTATCTCTTACTATCATCAAGTATTCATGCTATGATTAACACCTATATTTTCATGTTGTGTTTGTGATGAGTTGATACCAGTTTGATATCCTTCAGACACAAGCTAACTCTTGACTTGACTTTGCAGCATTGTTGGGATTGGCCTCAGAAATTGCGCAACATAGGAAGGTAGGCCATCCTTGATGATATAAACAACACAATTATTCTTGGTAGGCCAGCCTTGAGCATGAAAATTGTGTAATTATGGATGGCATCCCAGCCTTGAGCCTAGAAACTGCGTAATCCACTAAGTCAAGGAGTTTCCCAGTCCTTGGGAACTGCACCATATTTCTTGGAAATGTGTGTGACTGGTTTCCTGAAAAAGAAAAAAAAGAAAAAAGAAAAAATAAATCCCTAGAAAATATGGAGTCATTAATTAGTTTCTCGAAGGTGACACAGTTACTATTTTTGGAAATTTCTGCCAAGTGTCAATTTTTCCTTGATTTTAGGGACGCACGTCATAAATTCCAATCCGATTAGATCTATATAATGGATGCATGTAGAGATCATTTGTACATTAGATCTTAGAGATCTAGCATTCCCAAGGAGATCGAGGAGCCTTAGGTGAAGATTGTGATGCTTTTCTGGGTGAGTTTTGCACTTGTCATCTTTTGTCATTTTTTCTGTTTCTTTTTGTCGTTTCGCCTCTTAGTGGTGTTTTGTTGGTTTCTCTTCATGATTTCTGGAATTTCAACTTACATTAGCTTCTATAAGTGTTGGTTCATTTTTTCGTTCGTCTTTTACAAGTGTCACATTAGCTTTCTTATTTTTTCCCACCAGTGATCGTCGTTACAACGACTCTCCTATGCATGTTTGTTTTCCCTTTTGCATGTTGATCTTCTGCACTTTATTTTCACTGATATATTTATCCTTGGTCAGATATACACTCTAACTTGCACAATGACTCATATCTGTCAGTTCCCCATACTCTTTTCAGGCAGATCTGCCATTCCTTTGGCCAGCAGTTGCCTTGTCTAGCTCAGTATTGCGCAAGTCCAAGGATCAAGTTGTAAGCTTAGCCTCTGAGACTACAGAATGTGAAATACTAGGCTGACCCAACTGCACATTGCATAGTTCCATGATTCAAGCTTGTCCCCTAGCCACTGATATTGTGTAATGCACAGTCTCTCCCTCAGTCTTCACAGGCTGAACTGCGCATTACGCAGTATAAAGCCTTAGGCTACTCCCCTGGCTGCTAAGACTACGCAATGTGTAGTTAAGGCAGCCAATATCCCTCCTTCACCTCAAGAATTGCATAATTTTCCTTGTCAATCTAGTGATTGCTGCTGTGATTTTTTTTGTGAGTAATTTTGAATTCATCTTTTCCATGAGTTCATTTTCTTCCTACAGATATTGTAGTTTTTTAGAAATTCTCTTCATCAGTCATCGATATCATGACACCAAAGAAATTTGCTTCAAAGGATACTACATATATCATCATTGGGGAGGCAATTGAGAGTACGCCAATGATTTTTCCAAATTATTCAGATACTCAACTGTTCATAGAAAAAGGGTCATATATCACATGATACAAAGTCAATGAAGCTTAGCAAGGAGTTTCAAAGCAGATATGGAGGACCAAAAAGTATATAGTAATGTCCAAAAGTCAAGGCCACATAAGGTTGCATGCAGGTATTTGTCTTTCCAATGTGTAAACGTTGTCATTTGGATAATTTCTCATATAGATTCCAAGACAATGACTCTGAGAAATTCTAGCATACAAAGGATTTCCTCTTTTCTGGCGCCAGATTACCATCTCATGTACCATTTGACAGAGTTGGAATCACTCATGGATACTTACTTATATGCCACCACTAACTACTTGAGTACAAAGGACACTGTTAAAATGTGGGTGAATGATCCAACAAATTTCCTTTAGACACCCATCAACAACTACGAGAAAAATATGTCAGGAGGGCCTATCAGCTCTTGATATTTTTTTTTTGTAGAATGTATGGTCAGCAGAGCATTGAGACTTTCCTTGAAGGGTGGGAATTTTTACTAAACCAGGTTGTGAATGAAGGAAAACCATTTAAATGGTCAGAATTGTTAGCTCGACAGCTAAGAATTCATGTAGATAATGCCCTAAATCCTCCCAAGGGAAAGAAAGCTAGATTTTACATGTCTACCTATATACTGGATGCAATTTGCATTCACAATTCATTCACTGGCATGAATTGTACTTAAACACCATGAGAGCCTGTCATGTACATCTACTGCAAGCTACTTTCGGAGTGTTGCCACAAAGGAGTAATGGAAAGGCTGAATGATCACTTCCTCATTCCATAATACAATTTTATCTTTGAGGAAGAGCCACCTTGCATGTCACATAGGGAAATGGAAGGGGTATCAGAGATAGTGGATTGGATTGCCTCACCAGATCACACATTCCTCGGAGTGTTCAGTGGACAGAAATATCTGCATATTTTACCGAGGTATGACACTGATAATTTAGTTATGCAAGAAGTTGTGTAAAATCTCTCCACATGGTTATCAACAACTTTGCACAGGAAGAAGAAAGAACCTTGGCATGTTCTTCCTTTTCATATCGGATTGTATGAGATCAAGAACTTGAAATTCACAGACACTGAGGGTAAGGAAATAGAGAAATTTGCATTCCATAGTTTGGACTTCAATCCATATGATCTAAGGAATTTTTGTAGATACCATTGTGCAGGGATTAATTTCTAGTGGCTAAGTGGGACATTCTACATACATGAGGAGGAAGCATGGAAGAATTGTTATAATGCCTCCAAGTGTCGCGAACTAGTCAGTTTCACTGGAAAATCATAGGTTACTCCATAGAAATAAGTCACTCCAAAGGCAATACCAGCAGAAAGGCACAACCCAGTGCGCAGAAAGGGTAAGAGGAAGGTTTCATATAGCTCAGGGGGAGAGCGAAGCTACAAGATGAAGGTGGATCCATTGATTCTCAAAGCGGCTATAACAATAGAGAAGAAGAGGAAACACAGGATGCAGGAAGCAGAATGAAAGAAGAGGGAAGAACAAGAGCAGAGGATATTGGAAGCGGAAGAAAGGCAGGAGCAGGAAGAAGAAGAAAGACAAAGAGTAGAATAAGAATAAGTCGCACGAAGACAAGACAAAAAGTAAGATCAAAATTGGTAATTAGAAGAGGAAAGGAAACAAGTGAAGGATAAGGAGCTTGCTCATGATATTGAGGATTTAATTGTGATTCAATACATGGAGGTGGAACTTGATCCGTATAACCAAGATGTTGACCTAATTCAAAGCACACAACAGGTCACCATTCACTCTCCCCCTCCTTCAGTAGAGCAAGCTCCAAGTGAGGGAGAGGAAATTGTTCCTCTTGATGAAGGCCTGATTATGGACATGTACAATTTGACTTATGACAAGCTTTAAAAAAATATTGTACAAACATAAAAGAAACATTTTATGGACGACCTCCTCCCATATTCATCATAGAAAGGGTGACTGTGTCAGACACTAGAAGGAATCCAAATTCCATTTCCGCAACCAATTTAGCCTTAGCAGGTGCAGAAAGTCAAAAATGAGTATCTGATGGCCGAGAAAAAACAACTGGTAAAGAGCCTACATGCTGCAAGGCAAGAGGTTGAACAACTCCGAGTAGAGGTTCATAACGTATCTCCCACATAGGTCTTTTTAGAAGAACTGAAGGCAGTGATACTCGACGAAGTATCAACATTAGGAGAGACCATGAAGAATATTTATGGGGAGCTTGTTACCATGCATTAGGAAATTTTCCACTTGCACATCTTGCAACATAAGTGTAAATATCATGTTAAAACTCTTAATTTTATACAAACAACTATTTTTTTCGTGCATGTATGGCCAATGGTGAGCCTTGGTATTGCACCAAGAATGCTGCAAATCCTAGAGGCTGCCCTACTTTACTTTATCAACCTGGGGTTCATACAAACTTGGAGGTGACAATGCTATATACACAGCATATGAATTCTACTCATGCCATCCTCTTCTGAGCTCTACGAAAGGGTGTTATTTCTAGGGTTTTTGAATGATGTCTGTCACACTTCTGAATTTAGACCTAGGCTAAAAATTTTTCAAAGCCATTACTCTATCAACAATCAAAGATCTATTCTAGAGCAAGAAAATACATCTAACTACTATGAAATGAAAGAAATCTACACAATAAGCTATGATAAGAAATTGAAGCAAACTGGGCATCTTGCATGAAGTAAATTGTTGAGTTGAAATTGCATAAAGGAAACTAAACTAATCACGCATTGTTGGGCCAAATGGCTAAACACACTTTGTCTACTTCATGTTCTAATTATCATGCTTTTACTTGTGCATCTATTCATGACCTAACTATGCTTGTAAATGCATTGTTTTGTAGCTAGGAGGAGAAGCGCTATGGTGGCTTATGAAGGGCTTGAACTCATGGGTGCAAGGTTGAAGGTGTTTGGGTGGTTTTGGAAGGTTTGGATGAGGTGGATGGCGGTTTCTAGGCTTAAGGAGGGGCCCAATGGTGTTGCTAGGTTTCCGGTAGTGCTACAAGAAAGTCCTGAATTGCTACAGGAAACAGACTGAGGGAAATCCAAGGCCAAAAATGGGTGAGAAAAGAATAGGGAAGGTGGAGTGAAGGTGTGTTTGGATGAGTGGAAGGTGGACAACCCCTTGGCCAATATCAGAACCTCTTGAGAATCCTAACTTGCAACTCTAGGTTTTTCTCATGGTGTGAAGGTTTAAAATCTGAAAACGAGGCTAATGGTGATTTGATGAACAAAAGGTTGATGAAGGGTTAGAAATGAAGTTGAAGGTGTTGGTGAAGTCCTCCTTTGTTGCGCTACTTGAACACGCAAGAAAAATACCTATTCATGCAACAAATATTGACAAATTCATGATGAAGAGAATGAAAAATATGGGTTGAATTTGGAAAGAAAACCTACTTTAGCCTACAAACAAAAATCTAACTCAACATTCTAAACATGTTCATGACACTACAACAATATAACTACTCTTTCTAAGAAATCATAAACTAAAAATCAAATTTGATTTGTGGAGAAGATCTACCCTCCTCAAGCTCCAATGAAAGAGACGAGAGAGGGAGGATTGACACACAAATTTCTAAGTTTATAAACTATTCTACCAACATGTAAGCAAACTTAATCTACAACAAAAGACAAATGGAAGAAAACTAAAAACAATGAATTGAAATGTAAGAAAACTAGCTAAAAACTCATAAGCAAACTAGCTACAATGACATAAAAGTAAAGAATGAATACACAAGAGAAACTAAGGCCAGTGGATTGGGCTCTAACCCACAACCCTAGCCCTTTGAAACTGGATCAGTGAAGCACAATCTGAATACTCATCTTATTGTAGAAAATAGCCTCATTACATAAACATGAAAGTCTCAAAAACCTATTACAAGAGCTAAGAGTCTATTAGCTTCCTTCAAAGTTTGAATCCTAATGAGCTCTTGCTTAGCCCTATTTAACCTAGAGGGTAGCTACCAATAGATGCCTAAAAATAAGGTGATGTGTCCACTTTGACTGCAAGTGAAGTATAGCTTTGGTGCACTTGATCTTGAGTTTGCTTGGATGTATTTGATTTCGAGTTGTTGGAGGGAATCTAAAGGATCCCTTGGCTGCCTTTGGGAGTTAAGGAGGTGGACAACCCCCCTAGAATATCTCCTTGTTTTCTACTCTGAGATTTAATGGCAAAATCTTCATAAAAAATGAAATATCTTTGTGATTTTCCTACATTTAACTCATGTTAGGCATTTGAAGTATGACAAGCCTTAATCACCATCTACACTAGCAACATAAGACCATAATATAATTAAATTTGATAAAAATATACCTAATAAGGAAAAAATGTGACAATTAACCCCTCTGAATATACCTAATGATGGAGCTCATCATCGCCCCCCCACCAAATGGTTGCTCATCCTTTGAGAAACTTAGTCCTCCCTCTGCATTTGTTTCAAAGCTTTAATGGACCCTCTGACTTCCAAAGGAATAAGTGTAGGAGTCCCTTCAGGAAGGTAAAATCCATCATTCTTTTCTGCTTCTTCCCATTCTCTATTCTGCTCATCTTGGTCTTTTCCATCACTCAACCCCAACATCAAGGGTGGACTGAGCTTCAAACCAAAGCACTGAATTTTTCTGGCCTGCATGGCCCTCTTGTATAGTGGTTCTATTTCTAGGGCACTTCTCAATATTTCTGGTGTGTGGTACTCCATGTTTCTAAGGTTGTGAGGGAGGCTATTCCATATCCTTTGACTATCCATTATGCACTCATCTCTCAACAACCTAGAAACATCATCAAAATGAGCCATGGCTTGAGCTTGTGTATGGAGTTAACTTTTCTGCAAGTGCAATGTCCTTTTCTATCTTGAGGTGATTGTTGATGACTCCCCTAGGGCTTAATAGTTTTGCCCTAATGTGTAGAGGTTCTCTGATTTCTCTCCTCATGACCCTTCTTACTTCTTGTTCTTTGGTTTCCTCATTAACCATCCAAGATGCTAATGCCATTAACTACATGTCTCCCATTCTAGGATTAGAGTCCTAGATGTTCAAGTCTGTCAACGCAATATTGTGCATGTAGAATGCTTCCATTTTTTACTTATCTTCCATAATTTATTGGTTGCAAAATTCAATGATCTGTCTGCAGTTCTGAAAAGGTAAGGATCCATGAGAGGCAAGTGTTTTGATTTGAAATAGGAGCCAATGCTCCTTGAGGTAGATTGCATAAGAATATGACGGATATCTATGTTGAATTAACTCCATGCACAAATCTGCCATGGTGGCCATTTGTTTTTCTTTTTGTTGAAGCTGCTCCTACAATGTTATATTCTCTTCTTGGGCCTTCTGAAACTGCTCTTTCAACATGGATTCTCTGAGCCTAGCATCAGACAAATCCCTTCCCAAATCAACGAATTTTTCCTCCATGACCCTTATGTCATGCAAACCTTTGGTTGTGGCAATCTTCATCCAATGATGAGTGTGTTCCCTCTCCTCTTCCAACTGATGGAAAAAAGGCACTGTGAACTTCTGAGGAATCAATCTGCCCCTTTCAATATATGTGTAGTAGGAGCTGAGAATAGGTTGAGGGCTAGCGTTGGCACTACTGCTATAGATTTGAGGACCGGTTTTGGTGAGGTGGGCTCCTCCTTGTCATATTTTTCTCCCTCTTTTTCCTCTTGTCCTTCATCTTGTGCCTTTTCCTCAACTTATTTGACCTCTTGCCCATATATGGTTATCTTTTCTTCCTCAACCAAGGTCTTTTTCTCTAATTCTGGGTCTGCTGGAGTTTCCTGTAGCAAAGACAAATTTTCCTATAGAAAACTATGTTTTGCTTGCTAAAGACCTTCTTTTGCTTGTTTTTCTTTTTTTTTAGTATTTTGAGGGTCTGTGGGGGTTGTATGATGTACATAGGATGCCAATATTGCTAAGTGTATTCTTGTGTAGGTTACATGGATCGTCATAGGTGAGGTGACCTATTGCACCTTTCCTTTTTCTATCCTTACTTCATCATCCTTCTTGGGTGATTCCTCAATGGCAATAGGGCTCTTGGTGGGAGTCTGTGGTTTCTCTTGCCTCGCCCTTTGACTATTTTTAGTCCTGAAATGCATAGGTTTTTGCCTCTTCCTATTTTTTTTCATAGGTTTGCTCAAATTGGCTAGGGTAGCAGTCACTTCCTGATCTGTAATGTATGGTGACATGTTGGTGTCTTGAGGGGAGGTATCACTACTTAGAATAAGGTCCAATCCTTTCTTTTCATATGTATTTTCTTCCTTCTTCCCATCAAATTTTTATTTCTCTATCTCTGATGTCTCTGTGTTTTCTGTTTCAATATCCATTTCTTCTTTTCCTTCCTCCGCCTCTTCTTCTTCTACCTCCTATTCTTCTTCTTCTACCTCCCTCTCTCTAAGACTAGAGGCAGAGGTTTGTCCTATTTGGGTGGCTATGAAGGCTTCCCTAGCCATGTCTATGGAAGAGGACCAAGATACAGGGAGGTTTAATCTTCTCCAAGCATCATTCACTATCATTTTTATGAGGCCATGATGAGCCAAATGCTGGTATTTTCTTTCCCTCACCTTTTTTCTCATGTCTGTAATTGGGTTTAAGAGAAAATGAGGGATTCTCAATCGTTGTTATAGAGGGAGTTATCCTTGAAACCTAAGCTCATTCAACAACCTGAAATGGTACCCATAGACTACACTAAGTCTTCCTTCACAAGAAATTAATTTCTTGATATGGAAGGCTACTTCATCCCAAGGGTATGGAAGGATTTCTCTCCTCACTCCATTCCTATCCTCAATGTATTCTTCTCCTGGCAGAAAGAAACTTTTCTTGGCTGTAGTGCTTGGCATCCTTTCCTTAACCCATTTAACTCCCAAGAGAAAAGTGGTGAATTTGCTTATGAGTTCAGGTGAAAGTGTGATGGTTAGGCCCCTAACCATAGTGGTATATATCTCCTATGATTGTGATTGCAAAGCCAATGCAAATTATCGAGCTATCTCCTCATCAAAACCTTTTAAAAGCTCGAAGAAACCTAGCCATTAGTGGTTTCTGAAAATTTCCATGACTTGAGGATGTTGCCTAATTATTTTAATATCAGTGGGCTCCCTTATGTTGAATCCCCCTCCCATTTTAATGGTTGTGATAGGAAGGTGGTTGAGAGTTGTATGAAGAGGTCTTAGAGATGATGGTCTCAAACAAATGCAATTTTTTTTTACCCTTTTCCAAATTATAACTCGTTGTGTGTAAATTTCATGGAGAAATATCAATGCTAGAGGATTGCAACCACTTACCTATATCCTCTGGTGTATTTGTTTGGTATATGGTTTCCTTAGGAAGCAATTTCACCCACAGGTGACTCTGTATTTCCCTTTGTATCCTTGTTGATCTGCATGTGTAGTTGCATGTAGCAATTCTTTATTTCCTGTAGCACAAGGGTGAATGCAAGCTCTGACTTCGATGTTGCTCTCCCTGATGGCTCCCATTGCTCTTTTTCTTTTGATGCTCTTCTAAATTCTCATAAAAATGGTGAAAATGAGGCATAAATTACCTTTATGTCATTTTTAACTAAATTTGGAGCAGGGTGTTGACTCATACTTAACACGAGGTTTCCTCTTTGAGACCATTGGTCCCACTCTAGTTAATGATTGCTTAGCCTCGTAATCACCTTTTCATACTCATTCACTCCCTCTTGACTTGATTTGAATTTCCTAGGTGGCATGCTCTTTTACTTTTCCTCTAGTTTAACTTTACGAAGGTGGCCAAGTTAACTGGCCACCTTTTTTCCTTTTAAACCTCTAAACCTCAACATTAAACTATTTTTTCCATTATGAATGCATAGCGAGAGGTGAAGGGGCATACCTTAGCCTACCTGGTGCTGGTGTGGTGCAGAATGATTTGGTGCAAGGAGATGGAGCTTGTGGTTGCATCCATGATCTTTCCCTTGCTGTTTTTTTTATTTGCTTGTTTATTTTCTGAGTGAGAATCTTTTTCTGAGTGAGATGCTTGTTTTTTTTAGTGAGATGCTTAATCTTTTTTTTTTGTCTTTTTTTCTTCCAGGTGCTATATGGAGGTCTTCATGTGCCATGGTTAGTGTGCTTGCTCTCCTAGATTCTGTTGGTGGTCTTTTGAGGCCATCTTCATCAACGTTTCTTCAGATTTTGGCCTTGTTGTGTCATACACAGAATTGCTACAAGAAACTTTCCAATTCCCTGTAGCAGTCTAATTCTTTCTTATTGCTTAGAAATGGATGGAAATGGTTTATGGAGGCTATGAATGGAGTCATGAAATGAATGGAGTGGTGGATAGGTGAGTGGAGAAGTCTCATGCCAAGTTTCAGATGATCTAGCTGCTAATGTGGCAACATAGGGTTTAGAGAGTGAATTCTTGTGCATGGAGTGAAATGAGGGGTTAGGAATGGTAGGTACAACCAAGAAATCAATTATCATACTCTCTGTTATCACTCCGCTAGATTTCTAAGGCTGAAAAAGAAATCCCAACAGAGGTAGCCACAAACCAATATTTTGGCTTGGTATCTAGCTCTACCAAACTGGAGAGGGCTCTATCCACAAGGTCACAGCCTAGAGGGCTTGATAAATTAGGGTTTTAGGCTAGGTACTGAGTTCAGGTGTTTGATTTGATATGATTGGGTTGTTGGATGATGATATTAGGTCAAAGAGGCTAGGTCAGGGCAAATAGGATTAGGGTTACAATCCATTCAATGGGAAAGGTAGGTGGGAAGGCTAGCACAATAGGGTTCTTGGGATGGAATGATTTAGACAGGTGAGGATCTAGGAAGAGCATGAAAGATGAATTCTTCATAAACTCAAAGAAAGATGAACATACTATGAAAACTCTCCCAAAACAGAGCATGTGAGATGAATTATGTTTCTCTAACTTGAAATTGATCATACAATAGACATGAAATGGAAAATTGACCAACAATACATTCATACAAATGAAACAAGATAAGAAACAATGCTAGACAACCATACCATAGGTATCCCAAAGAAATAGCTGCAACACTTTTATTAAGCTCCTGACAAAATGATTACAATAGAGTCTATGATCAATATGCCAACATCCAACTGATTCCAACTTGTAAAATGACTAAAAAACCACATGATATAGGCCTAAAACAAACTCCTCCCAGCCTCAGGGGTCGAATCCATGAGAGGAGGAGCAGTTCCATCAAAACCAAGTTGAATACCTAGAGATTAGGGTGGTCAAACTGACTCATCCCTCACTTTTTGCAAACTGATTCATTACACCTCATCATGAGTTTTCATCTAATTTACTTACCCTAGGTAATAGTAAAAACATGATATTTACATTTACTCCCATCAATTACATAAGTAAAATCATCATTTTCCAAAGTGAAAATCAAAATTGCAGAAAAAACTGATAAAATTCAGACATTTGTCAAGGGCGCAGCGCCATGTTGCAGACCATTTTTGGAGGCCTTCCCGATGTCCAAATTAGGCTTAGAATGTCTTTTTGGAAAGCATATCCAGTCTAATTTCCATACCTATCTTTAATTTTTTGAACGGAGTTTAGTTTCCCTGTCAAAAATTGATTCTCCCACAGCTGGTCAGGGGTGCAGCGCCAAGGCAAAAAAGGAGGAAGACCATTGATTTTTTGTGTGTTTTCCACCTTTTCACCTACTAGTTGTCCAAAATAAGCCTAGAAACGTTATTTTATGGAATGTATTTGTCATTTTTCATCTTTCGGTGGTCTTATTTTTGCTAAAAAGTGCCTCAAACAAGGGCGTTGCGCCCTTGACAGTCCAACTGCCACAAGACTGTCTAGGATTGCTGAAAAACACAAAAACTTCAAAAATTGACCCAAAAACTTTTCAAAATTTGGTAATTGGATGTTGATGATGGTTAGGCATGGAGTGAGGCTTCAGCGAATATGTCAAGCCTCCTTTCCTATTCTTGCATGGTTAAGGCTTCAATTTTTTCATTGGCTCTTTTAAGCTTGGCCCTTGAAATTTTGTCTCTTTTGGCATAGTGTTTGGCCTTCTTTCTCAATATATCATTATCTTTGTTTTCATTCTCCATAAGCTCTTATAGGTGTTGGTTAGATCTGTCAAGCCATTTCTCCCAGTTCTCATTGATTACTATTGCAAATTGTTCATTCAAAGTGAGTCGATTAGCAAGCTCAACCTCCTTTGGCCTTTCTAGTTCTAGAGCTCTTTTCAGCCCTCTAGTACTAGGCCTTCTCCTTGGCACTTTTTCTTCTACCTCATCTGTCACACCATATATTTATAGTGTCTCTTCAAGCAAGAATTTGGATTTTTCTGCCTCTCGTATAGCTTTGATAAATTTTACCTCATCAATGAAATGTTTTGTTTTTAGTTGTTGACTCTCCTGCTCAAGAAAATCAATGAAAAATTTAGACATGTCAAGATTAATTTGTAGCTCCTTAACATTTGCTTCTTCCTCCTTTATTACTATGATAGTGATCTCATCATCACCATGCTCATCTAGTTCAACAAGGTCAAAATCATGTTCTGTCTCATGGAGGTCCTCCTCCTCATGTCTAATCCCTGCCTGAATCTCTGCCTCTGTCATCTTTTGCTTCCCTTTGTTTATCTGCTTTGTCGATGTAGAAGGCGAGGCCCCTTCCACTATGTGTGGAGAAAACACATGCCTGTGACCCCTTTGGTATGATTTTTCCAATGGCTCTACCTCAGCCACATTAGCCTTCTTAGGCTCACTGATCTCAGCTCTGGTAGGTGACCTAGTCTCAATGTGAAATGGAGATGATGATGGTTAAATGGGTGAAGGATATTGATCTGATGATGATGCATGAACTGTGGGATGAGATGGAGGAATGGATGTGGAAGGATGAGATGATGAAGGCACATCTTGGGCATGCTAAATAGGTGGAGCAGTGAATATGTCATTAGCTATGAAAGTACTCCATGAAATGTTCAATTGTTCGAGGTGATGGAGGACTATGATTTTGATGAGGGAATGGTGAAAAAGACTATTAATTTGGTGCTCATATTCTCTTCTTTGGACAATATATGTCATCTTGTCAATCATCCGAAAGAGATAATAGGGTATGTTGAGCATCCTGACTCTTGTGAAGTGCATGAGTAGCCGAATATGATAGGTGTAAAGTCTAGAGAACCTACCTTCACAAGAAAAGTATCTCATGATGATTTTCATCATGGGGCCATATCTCTCCAGGAGGTAAGAGAAAGGAAAATTTCCCTTTCTTTCATTCTTGTACCTAGGTTTGATGTATGGGTCAAAGTAATGCTCCTCTGAGTATTTTTTCTTGAAAAAATTTTCCCCAACATTTGTGATTCCAGTGGCAGCTGATATGATGGCAGTGGAAAAAGTGAAAGTGACACCAACAAGGGTTACCTGGTTGTCATGGATATTGGAGATGAATAGTTTTCTCAACATAGGATGATGTTGACCCTTTGTATTGTCTCACACAATTTAAAACATCCTATGGGAGAGGCCATTAGTTCCCTGGTATTTTTTGGCTCAAGTCTAAGGATTTTCCCTCCTTTGTGTAGCCTCCTCTCCTCTCTTTATTCTCCCTCACTGTATCTTATGTTCTGTTCTTCTTCCATAGGTGTCTTTGTGTGAAAACCTTAGGGAGATGGAATGATAGTGAAGAATGAGTTTTGGGAAGTGATAATGGGATGGGGAAATTAGGGAGATGGAGGAAAGTGGTTATGAAATGATGGAGGTGACAGGGAGTAGTAATGGTAAGGGAGTTAGGATATGGAATTTTATTACAGGTTAGGGATTTTGGGAGCCTAGGAAAATGAGTAGCCTAGTTCTTAGGGTTTCAAAGGAAAAGGGCTTAGGGAAAGGGGATTATGATATAGGGGCTGAGGATAGGGTCAATTAGGATTTGGGAAGGGAATGAAAGTGCTAGGGAGTGAAATTAAAATGGAATTGGGTTTTAGGGGATGATACTAGGGTTTCAAGCTCAAAATAGACACCAATATTTAAAACAACTTCAAACACCACAAAATCATCTTGATAAGAAGAGGGATGGTGCAAATTGTGCCTTACTTGATTGCTGGAGGTAGTAGAGAACTGTTGCTAAATATTGAAGGCGATGGCATGTGTTTTGGAGATGCCTAAGTGTTTTCGGGCAAGGGTGCAGTGCACAACACATGGGCGCAATGCACAACACAAGGGCGCATCGCACAACATAGGGGCGCAACACACAACGTAGGGGCGCAACTCAAAACTGATCTAGGTGGATATCAGTGGCCACCCACCTATTCCATTTGGACCCGCAACATCAATTATTTCAATTTTTCAGCTTTAGCACAACTTACTATTTTTAGCAAGTTTTCGGGTCCTCCACTCCCGGAGCCGTTTTGGGGACTTAATGATCCAGATGGATATTGGTGGTCACTGAACGAGTCCATTTGAACCCCCACCATCAGTTATTTCAGTTTGTAAGTTTCAGCACAACTTACTATTTATAGCAGTTTTTCGGGTCTTGAACTTCCGGAGTCGTTTTAAGGCCCTAAACGATGTTTTTTGGGAAAACGAGGAGCAACATGGGTTGTAGACCAATGTTTCTCGCTCAAAAGTTGTAGTCCTCGGATAGATCTTTCTAACGAGCTATTGATTGCATCAAACAAAGATCAGATGCCAAAGTTACGTCCCCGGGAAGTTGAAACACCAATTTACCCAAACGAGACCCATAGTTTTGGCGCTTCATCTCCTAGGGTTAGGTTTTTGGACGTTTCAGGTTTTACATTGTTTCTCAACAATAAATAGGCCTTTGAGCCTCATCATTTCAGTTCAGGGGCTGGTAGCCGACACATCTCTTCTCAGAGATAAGCACTGCCAGTGCCCTAGCTCACTTGTTCATGCCATTTCAGTTATGTCACACAGTGGAGAGGCCTGTAGCCATCACATCTCTTCTCAAGGATATGCTACCAGTGCCCTCACCCGCTTATTTACATCATGTCTCATTGTAACATAGTTCAGAGGCCTGTAGCCACCACATATCTTCTCAGAGATATGCCTACCAGTGCCCTAGCTGTTTATTTTAGTCATTTCTTTTATTAATAAAATGAAGCATTATTTCCGATGCATATTTGTATCTATGGCTATATGTTATTCTATTATGTTCTTGCATAAATCCGTATCAGTGGTAATAGAGCGATCTGCTCTTTCTCTATTTTTATTTTCATGTCCCCAACGTGGCCAGGGTATAAAGAGTTCAACCTCGCAACCCCAACGACCCCCCATGGCGGAAGAAAAGAAAGACAAGGGAGCAGGAGATCCTATCAAAATCTTGCTCTAGGTGGCCCTCGAGAAACAGAGGAACACACTGATGGATAAATTCTCCCAGATCCTTCAACGGTTGCCCACCAGTGGCACATTTACATTCAGCATGTCCACCAACAAGTCCGTGACATCCTTGACAAATCCAACACCAAGCTCAGCAGAATTTGCTTCCCCCCCCCCGCCCCCTGCCCCTCGTCCCATGGAGGAACTTAATGCAATGGAGACCATTACTTCCTAAAAAGGGAGGAATGATCTAGATGGATATCGATGGCCACTCACCTATTCCATTTGGACCCGCAACATCAATTATTTCAGTTTTTCAGCTTCATCACTACTTACTATTTTTAGCAGGTTTTCAGGTCCTGCACTCTCGGAGCTGTTTTGGGGACTTAATGATTCAGGTGGATATTGGTGGCCACCCACCGAGTCCATTTGAACCCCCACTATCAGTTTTTTCAGTTTGTAAGTTTCAACACAACTTACTATTTATAGCAGTTTTTCGGTTCCTAAACTTTTGGAGCCGTTTTGAGGCCCTAAACGACGTTTTTTGGGAAAACGGGGAGAAAAATGGGTTGCAACATTGGTTGTAGACCTATGTTTCTCACTCAAAATTTGTAGTCCTTGGATAGATCTTTCTAATGAGCTATTGAGCACGTCAAACAGAGATCATATGCCAAAGTTACGTCCTTGGGAAGTTGAAACACCAATTTACCCAAACGGGACCCATAGTTTTGGCGCTTCATCTCATAGGGTTAGGTTTTTGGACGTTTCAAGTTTTACATTGTTTCTCAACAATAAATAGGCCTTAGAGCCTCATCATTTCAGTTCAGGGGCTGGTACCTGACACATCTCTTCTCAGAGATAAGCGCTACCAGTGCCCTAGCTCGCTTGTTCCTGCCATTTCAGTTATGTAACACAATGGAGAGGCTTGTAGCTGTCACATCTCTCTCATGGATACGCTACCAGTGCCCTCACCCGCTTATTTACATCATGTCTCATTGTAACACAGTTCAGAGGCCTGTAGCCGCCACATCTCTTCTCAGAGATACGCTTACGAGTGCCCTAGCTATTTATTTCAGTCATTTCTTTTATTAATAAAATGAAGCATTATTTCTGCTGCATCTCTGTATCTATGGCTATATGTGTATTCTATTGTGTTCCTACATAAATCTGGATCAGCGACATAGGGGCGTAGCACTACCTCTGTTTTGAAAATTTCGCCTTCATTCTTAGATTTCCGTGCTTTTGCTAAGGTTGCTTAATGATGACAAGAGCAAATGAAGTTTGAATCGATTTCCTTTGGGTTTAAATACTTTGTGGGATTTGATTTTAATGATTTTAAAACCCACTTTTGCAATGTTCAATTTCACTTTTAAAACTTTGCAAAATACCCTTTAACTCTATCTTGTTTTCTTCGCAGATTGATCATGGTGGAGTAGGAACTCTTCATACTTTGAAATTTGATGTGTTTGTCATATGGAACTGAGTTGGAAGCTTTGGGAAAATGAGTATTTATTACATATAATGGACATAAAATTAAATAAATAAAATAAAATTACATCTCTATTTTTTGGAATAAAATTACATTTCAGAATGAAACTCACACTTGAAATCAAAATTACAACTTTGGAAACCATATTTACATGCTTGAAAATCCTCTTTAGATGTTAAAGGGATATTATTTGGATCACTCTCATACCTTTTCTGACCTTATGCAATGAAATGGTGTTTTAGTTGGACCTTGGAAAAATGAAAACCTAGAGACCTAATGAAGACTTTGAGTGACCAGACTTCATGGTGACCTGACTGACATAATGACATGATGAAAAGGACTTTCATGACTGAAGTATGCTCATCATGACATGAAGGTGGGCCAAAAAGTATGAATTTTTTAGGAGGAGTGATGTTTTTGGACTAGGACTACCATCAATGAGTAAATTTTTTTCATGACCTAATGGAATGATAAAAAAAATTCTGAGTGGGACTCCTAAAATGATATGAAAAGAGTATTTTTTATCACTGATGGTAGTATGTAAATATTGACACTAACACTCTCCTTGAATTATAGAAATCCTTGAGAGAGCTCCTTCCTTCATGAATAAGTTTCCTGTAGCATTTATAGGATTTTCCTATAGTGCTACAGGAATCCTATAGCTGCTACATTTTCCTGTATCAATTACAGTCAGGAGAAAAAATGAAATTTTTGCCTATCTGAGGGGTGTAATGAATGAATGTGTGCTTGTTGGAGTGGTTCTTGGAGTGTGCAAGCAGAGGAGAAGGATAAATTAAGAAAACATTTCCCTCTGGATCCAAAAGCCATATTTGATCAATAACCTGAAAAATAGAAAACAAATGAGTTCATAGGTATTTTCTTTCTCTTTTTTCTTTTGTTTCTTTCTTTTTTCGCTCTTTTTTTTCGAAGGAAAGTGGGTTGCCTCCATAGAGGTTTTCAACCCACAAGCCTGCCTTAGGCGCCTCAGAGAGGTTTTCACCCAAGGATCTTTTATTTTTTATTTTTTTCTCTCTTAATTTTTTTTTGCTCCAGGATTGCGTCATGGAGGTTTTCAACCCTGGAGTTGGCCTTAGGTGTCTCAGAGAGGTTTTCACCCATGCCTCTTTATTCTTCTTTTCCATTTTTTTTAGGAGGGGGGGGGGGGCACTGGAAACTATGGTGCCTCCCATGACATACACCTCCCTGTTTATGGAGTTTATAAATTATGCCCTAGACAAGGGATTTTTGTAAACCTTAAGGTTGTAACCATTTAGAAGTAGGGGAATCCCCTCCTCATATATGGTTTTGATTTGAACTACGCCATTATCATAACATTTGTCCACTATGTAGGGTCCCAACCATCTTGTCATCAGTTATCCTTTGAAATATTTAAACCTTGAGTCATACAATAGCGCCCAATCTCCTTCTTGAAAGGCCTTTTACTTAATGTACTTGTCATGCTAGACCTTCCTTGGAGCTGAATCACTTATGTGTGAAGGAGTGCTTGCATCCTGAACTCATCCAATCCATTTAATTGCAGCAACCTCTCTTGTTGGGCCTTTGATATACCCAGGTCTAACTCAGTAGCCATCCTTAAGGTGTTGAACTCCAATTCAATTGAAATCAGAGCTTTCTTCCCATAGACCAAGTCATAAGGAGTGAATCCAGTTGTTGTTTTCCAAATAGTGTTGTAGGCCCAAGTAGCTTCTACCAATATGTTCGCCCAATATTTTATGCTGCTACTCATAACCTTGGTGAGGTCATTCTCCAAGGCTCTTTTGGTCACTTCCATTTGGCCATTTTCTTGAGGGTGGTAGGCAGTGGAAGTCTTATGCTTTATCATGTGCCTCCTCGGAAGATTCTCAATGAGATGAGATCTGAAATTTTCCCCCTGATCAGCGACTACCTATATGGGGTATCCAAATTTGTAAAACACATTATCCCTCAGAAATTCTGCTACCTTATCCTTGGTTGCTACCTTCACAACTTTTGTTTCATCCCACTTTGTTAGGTAGTTAGTGCAGACTATGATATACTTTTTCTGGCCAGATGGTGGATCAATATGTCCAATGAAGTTCATGCCCCACTTGCCAAATGTATCAAGATCCACCTGAGGGTGCAAAGGCATCTCATCCCTCTATGTAAGTTTCCCCATCCTTTGGCACTAGTCACACCTGCTAGTGTATCTTCTGGCATCTTGGTGAAGGGTAAGCCAATAGTAACCTGCCTGCAAATCTTTGAAGGCAGTCCTTTTTGCAGCAAAGTGTCCTCCACAAGGGCTATCATGACATACAAAGAGGATATCAAAAAATTATTCCCCCCTCACACATATTCTAAGAATTTTTTCAGGTCCTAGCTTGAAGAGATTTCCCCCAATGCAGGTGAAAGGGGCGCTTTTTTCTGATGATATTTCTCTTTTCCTTGGATGAGAGCTTAGGAGGGAAATTTTTAGCAACTAGGTAGTTAGATATGTCAGCAAACCATGGTGATAGTGTTGAGATAGCGAAGAGATGTTCATCCAGTAGCTGGTCATCCACCATTCCTTATTCATCTGCAGATAGAGATAACATGGATAAAATATCTGCAACAAAATTCTCCTTTTCAGGTTTATCAACAATGGCTAGGTAAAAATGTTGTAATAGTAACAACCATCTAATTATTCTAGCAATAACATTCGGTTTGTTCATTAAATATTTGATGGCTGCTGGTCAGTGTGTAGAAAGTTCTGATAACCAGTGATATAATGTCTAAATTTGTTTAAAGCATGGACAATGGCTGACATTTCCTTCTCTGTGACAGTATAATTGAGTTCGGCCTTAGACAAGTTCTTACTAATGAAATGGATTGCAAAAGGTAATTTTTCTTCTAACTACCCCAAGGCTGCCCCCACATTTTTGTCTGATGCATCTGTGTGGATGTGGAAAGGCAGAGTCCAATTTGGACCTCGAAGAATCGGGGCAGTAGTTACATTTCCCTTAATGAGCTAAAAATATTCTTGACAGAGACTAGACCAAGTAAACTCAGAGTCTTTGGCCAATAAACCAAATAGTGGTGAAGCCAACTTGCTGAAATATTTGATGAACCTTCTATAATAGCCGGCTAAACCTAAGAAACTTTTGAAATCTCTCTACTTTTGAGGAGCAGGTACCCTTTTGATGATGTCGATTTTGTTGAAGTCCACCCGTATTCTTGCTTGGGAGATTGAGTGTCCCAATACTACTCCTGCTCTTTTCAAGAATTCACACTTTTCTGGGCTCAGGGAGAGATGCATCTCAATGCATCTTCTCAACACTTTTCCTAAATTGGAGAGAGCTTCCAGTAATTCATCCCCATTGGGTGTGAAATCATCCATGTAGATTTCAACCGAGTCATGGAATAGCTCAAAGAAAATGCTCAATACATCTCTTTGGAATGTAGCTGGGGCATTGCATAACCTAAAGGGTAGGACTACGTAAGCGAAGGGACCCCAAGGACATGTGAAAGTAGTCTTGTCCTAGTCTTCCGGGATAATCTAGATCTGGTTATACCCACTGAACACATCTAAGAAAGAAAATAACTTCTTTCCTACAAGGCCATCTAGGACTTGATCTATAAAGGGAAAATGGAAATGGCCCTTCTTGGTGGCTTTGTTGAGTTCTCGATAATAAAAAAAGATTCACCATTTTCCACTCTTGTTCAGAACTAGGACAAGAGGAGATACCCACTCACTGTCTGATATAGGATAAATAAAACCTGCATCCAACAATTTCTGTTGTTATTCCTTGAATATGTATTTTAGAGCTAGGTTCATCCGCCTTTGGGATTGGCACACAAGCTTGCATCCTTCCTTAATGTAAATATGATGTCTGCACCCCTTTTATGTCCTTGTAATCCCAAGCAAACTCATCTAGGTTTTCTCCCAAAAGTTGGCATAATTGCTCTTCTTCTCTATCTGAGAGGTTTGAGTTAATCTTCAGAGAATTGGATGGGAAAAAATCCACAACCTTGGTGGTTTCAGAGGTTGAATCAATTGAGTGCAGTTCCATCTAATGGTGGCTTCCAGATTCTTTGACTAGGTTTTCAAGAGGGATATATCAGTGGGGGACTAGTTCTGAATGACTTAGTCATGAGTTCATCTTCATCACGTTGCCCCCTCTAAGAAAAACATCAATGGTACAAATGGGGGTAGTGTTGTATACTTCATCTTATTCTTCATCCTCCAACCATATAGGTAGGTCATGGTCAATGGAAGGCTGGGCTAGAGGATATAATACGAGCTGTTTAGACAAGGGCCCTTTCTTAATGGTCATGTTTTTGACCTGACAGTTGATATAAGCATCGACAGTGGCTAACCAAGGTCTCCATAAGATGAGAGGATATCCATTAAACTTGGTTTTTAGCTAGAGAACCAAGAAATTTGTATGATACTCCCGAGAGTCAATTGAAACCATAACATCCTCAACAATTCCTTCCAAAGTTACTCTAGACCGATCTGCAAGTTGCAAAACTCTTGTGGTTTTCCTCAAAGTCCCTTGGAGGTTGAGTTTAAGCATAGTTTCCTTGGTCTTAACATTGATGGCAACCCTGAGATCAATCGAGTATTGGACTATGACACCAGCTATGCGCACGTCTACAACTGTACTACCAAGGTCCAGGGACTTTTGGAAGATCACCGTTCCCAACATTAAGAAGGACATCTGTCCTACTACATTAGTGGGGGTATCTTTCTTCTTTCTCCCAGGTTTCTTGAAGCACTTTTCCTTGATGAGCCTATTGTAAATAAGGACATCCTTAATGGCCTACAGAAGGGGTATTTTTACACAAAAATTTTCCAGTTCTCCCAGGAGTTCAGTCTCCTCTGGGGTGTTTTGACTCGAATGGATCAAGCTCTTAGGAAAAAGAGGTTGTTGGATCTAAGTGTTACTTTATTAATTTTCCTCCTCGACCTCTACAAGTGGAGATGGAGGATGGCTTTATGGGAGTACTCTTCTCAACCTGAGGTTAATCTCCAGTATCTCCACAACATAAGTTGGATAGGATGTCTCTCCACTGTAAACCTGTTGTGTCTGTCTGTTGTTCGCGTTCGGACTAGGCTATGCAGGAATCTGAGGTAGCTTGGGTGGAGCAGCATGAGTAAGCTGAGGTTGAGGATGGGTGAAGGCATTAGAGTAGGTGGTTGATTATGTTGAGGCCTCCACCCTTGGGATGGGTTGTTCCACTGAGGTTTTTGAGGAACATACTACTGAAATGGTTGGTTCACATGTTGAGGATGATATGGAGCATTGTAAGTGTAGAAATTATATACACTAAGTATGCATACATCCATATTCCCCTAATCTCACAATATTTAACTTCTTGCAAAATACAGAATCATTCCACTATTAATCTTTTGCGGAAAATTAATTAAAAATACATGTGAAGCATAAATAAAAACAATCGCACATAACATAGTTGTTTAACGAGAAAGCTTGAAGCTGAAAACCCCAACTATCATATATTATATGTCATGGAGATCATGTAACAATCTCATACAAAGCTTAGTACATCAAGCTCTTAGTACAATCAATCGTCACACACTAATCAGAAGAAATCTACAAATCCATGCACCGATTTCTTGCCACCTGCTAGCATGCCTCCACTACGCAATCCCTGCTGAAGAATAACTCTGAATGAATTTGAATTACCCTTGCCTTGACTGCGCAATCCTCATTGGCAACTCCAATGTGTGTGTTGTGCAATCAATGCATCACTATAGTCACAACAGATAGTCCATCTCGCCCTTTCACCTATCTCTCCACTGGGTCTCCACTGGAACTTCCATGCACTGTAGTTAACTGCTGTATTTTTCAGTTGATTAATGAGTTATTATTTGTGAATTAATTAACTAATTAATTCACTCCACTCTCACTACTGTATCATTCAGTTAGACTAAATACAACTAGCTCAACTGATTTTAACTCCATTAACTGAGTTAAACTAAATAACGACTCCATGAACTACTCTTCCAAATCTGTCATAACTTTTCCACTTCAGTTATAACTGAGTCCTCCATGCATGAACCACCAGTAAACCCTAGGAATTGTGTAATTCATTCAGCCCACTGATTTTCCAAATCTGTGCACTGAAAATAAGTGCTCCAAGATAATAATTTGTTGTTTATTGTCGGATTATTATTAAGAACTAATAATAATCGACACTTCCATTTTTAGATCAACGATCTATAAATAGACTTCGCCCAATATTCTAAAAATAGAATTTCATATATTTTCCAACTTGACCAACCATCCACAAATAGCATCCTGCAACCTCTGAAATATGATCACCATGTCTAAAAATAGACATATTCTAAAAATATACTTGCGCCAAAAATAGCCTACGTGCCCACTTAGTGAAGGCGACTCTTTTCACTAAGCTCATCATCTTGTTGAATCTCAACACTCCCTCTCAACAATATAGGGATTATCCTTCACCCCGATCCTGCCTCTATGGTATTCAAATTTGCTCCTGGTGAGCGACTTCGTCAAAATATCTACATCCTGATCTTTCGTAGGAATGTACTGAAGCAACATGATCTTCCGATGCACACAATCTCTAATATGATGATACCAGATATCAATATGTTTAGATCTATCATGAAACATAGGATTAATCGAGAGTTTAATGCAACTTTGATTATCAAAATGTATCACTGTAGGATCTAAATGTGAACCGAACAAACCGACCAGGATCTTCCTCATCCAGATAGCCTCACATGCATCTTGACTTGCTGCCATGTATTCTGCGTCCGCTGAACTGAGTGCCACAGATCTTTGTTTCATGTTGTACCAAGAAACTGTTGTAGATCCGATACTAAAAATCCCTCCTGATGTGCTCTTTCTGTCTATTGGGCTACCTGCCCAATCTGGATCCGTGAAGCCATGCAACTTCACCTCATCCGTCTGTCTGTACCATAAGCCATACTCAGATGTGCCCCTGAGATATCTCAGGACATGCTTGCCTGCCTTCCAAAAGAGCTTGGTAGGCTTAACCATCGCTTGTGAAAGCTGGTTCACTGCATAGCATATGTCTGGTCTTATATTAACTAAATACATAAGCGAACCCACCAACTGTTGATAAACAGTGGCATCGACTACCTCTGTTGATGTAGCATCCTCTTTCCTCCAATTTCCTGGAAGAGGAGTATCAATAGGCTTCCAGCCTTTCATGTGAAACTTCTCCAGTATCTCCCAAGCATACTTTCCTTGAGACACAAACAGTTCACCTTTTGCTGCCATATTCCAATCCAAAGAAATAATGAAGGAGGCCCAAATCCTTCATCTCAAACTCCTTTGCAAGATCTGCCTTGCATGAGTGTATTAAATGCTCATCACCCATTAGTATTAAATCATCAACATAAAGAACAATGATTAAAACCTTACCCTCCACCACAATTTGGTACAAGTTTGCATCCTCCTCACTCTTGGTGAAGCCAAGTCCAGTGAAATAGATGTCGATCCATGTGTACCAAGCATGAAGTGCTTGCTTCAGCCCATACAACGCTCCTTTGAGCCTACACACATGCGACTCCCTACTGTAGATCTCAAATCCTTTAGGCTGCTCAATGTACACCTATTCCTCAATGATCCCATTAAGGAATGCGGTCTTCACATCCATCTGATGAATGTGCCAACCAATCTGCACTGAGAGAGCAAGGATGGTCCTTATGGAAGAATACCGTGCGACAGGTGCATAGGTTTCTTCATAATCAATCTCCTCGATCTATGAGAAGCCTCAGGCAACAAATCTTGCCTTATACTTCTCGACGCTCCCATCAGCAGCTTGCTTTACCTTGTAGATCCATCTTGATCCTACAACTGATTTTCCCACCGGCCTTGGAACAATTTCCCAAGCACTGTTTCTGACAATGGAGTCATACTCCTCCACCATGGAATCTACCCATGTGGGCTCCTGCACTGCTTCTTCAAAAGAAGATGGCTCTATCACGATACACTTGCTCATAAGAGCCATGTATCCAGTAAATTGGTCAGGTGACTGTCTCTGTCTGTGTTGTGATGTAGGGACTCCTACATTCTGTGCCACATCAAGCTTCAGTCTCTCAGCTTCTGTGGTACACTTTCTGCCTTGTCTGATGTTTGGTTCTGCATGAGTGGACTCCTCCACTCCATGAATCTCCTCTTGTGGCTGATCCACATCCGGAGGCTCATCTTTCAGAACAAGCAGTTTCTTCATTGCATGCAAGTCTAGCTCCCTCTTAAGCACTGCTTGTAGGCCTCTCATGATCATTACCGATACTTCCTCTTTGGCTTATTCTTTGTAGGGTGCTGAGGCGCTATGAGTTCTCTTCGAATTCCTTCTTTGCTACAGAAGTCTTTGAATTCATTCAAGATATATTCACCACCATTATCGCTCCGCAAAGCCTTCACTTGCTTCCCTGACTCCTTCTCCACCAATGATTTAAACTCACAGAACTTTGAGAATGTTTCGCTCTTCTTCTGCATGAAGAAGATGCAGCATCTACGAGAATAGTCATCAACAAATATAACATAATACTTGTGTTTTGTTATTGAAGCAACCGAGAAAGGTCCACACACGTCTGTGTGAATTCTTTCCAGGATCACCGAAGCACGATTCTCCTTCTCATGAAAGGTGGTCTTCACAAACTTGTATAGTATATCCCTTGTGATCACATTTGGGCAAGTACCCTTGGGAATTCTAATGCTAATGAAATACTGCTACAACACAAAATCTTCAAGACGCCATGGCTGAGGCCAGCCCAATCCTACATGCATAATTCACCCTCTCATCAAACTCACCACTTCTGCCTTTGCCCACTATTATGTGATCACAAATATCACCTCGACATGGGAATTATTAACTCAAATCCATATCTTCTTGGTTTAACCCATTGTTTTGTGTCGAAGGAAGGCTTTTCCCTCACTGAAAACAACATCATAACCTTTGTCTTCCAACATTGCGACCGAGACCAAGTTCTTCTTCAGACCTGGAACATGCATAAAATCCTTCAACAAGAATGGATTACCAGACTCCCTCTCAAAGGTAATGGTCCCAATGCTGATCGCGCTGTATCAACCATCGTCGCCCATCTCTATATGCATCTGGAGGTCCTTCTCCTCCAAGTCACTAAACAACTCCTTGTCTCCCGTCATATGGAAAGACACACCACTATCAAGATACCACATTGATCCCATATAGCTTGAAACCAAGCATCTGATCAAAGAGAAATCAAGTTCAAATTGCGAGGCTAAGGCCTCTCCAGCTGTAGCTCCAGCAACCTTCTTGTTCTTCTTCTTCTGTGGGCAGTTAGTGGCGAAATGCCCATGTTCGTGACAGTGAAAACACTTCACCTTGGACAAATCCTACTTCTTGCCTTTAGCTTTGGATTTTGAAGGAAATTTCTTCCCCTTGTTAGGCTACTTTGGCAACCAAGGTGTATTCTCTTCATCTCTTCATTCTTGATGAAACCATCCCATCACAACAAAGCTTAGCCTTGTCTCCCTCCCTCTTGCTGAATCCAGGCCAGGGTAGCTCCCGCCTGGCAGTTTATCGTCCATTGATACAAGTCATCCCATAGCTATGCCAATACTCTTCAAGGAGAAGCTAAGGAGAGCCAAAGCTCTGAAGTCTTCATCATCAACGATAATCCCCACACTTCCCGGTTCACTTCCTTCCCTACGGTGGAAAAAACATCGTGAGGATGTTTGAATACTATCGCGCCCTTCTCCATTTGTTGCTACAGCTTTTACACAGGCGCCGACACCTCTAATCGCCCGCTGGGCGTCTGTTAAAGCAACTACATTAAAATCGGGGTAAACTTTCCCATGAACGTTGGACACAATATTGTCTGTAGTTACATGCCTTCCAAGTTCCAACCAAAATTCTTCTTGTCTTTGCTATCTTCTTTTGCCATGCATCAAGTAATGCAGCATCGCTAGATCCCAACTTAGGAACATCGCTATCGATGAACTGCTTCAATCCATTATCCTCGAGCACCACCTCCATCCTATCCTTCTAGACTATGTAATTCGAGCTCCCATCAAAGGCATACTCCAATCGCAACCCATTGAAAGACATTTCCATGTATACTCAACTTCTGCACCAAGAATTTTCTGTAGCAAATTCGAATTGTCCACCAGCATAAACTCAACAATTCTTCACAATTGCAATCTTCAAGAATTAACACTGCTCCGATACCATGTAGAAATTATATACACTAAGCATGCATACATCCAGATTTCCCTGATCTCACGATATTTAACTTCTTGCAAAATACATAATCATTCCACTGTTAATATTTTACGGAAAATTAATTGCAAACACATGTGAAGCATAAATAAAAACAATCGCACATAACACAATTGTTTAACGGGAAATCCTGAAGCTGAAAACCCCAACTATCATATATTATGTATCATGGAGATCATGTAACAATCTCATACAAAGCTTAGTACATCAAGCTCTCAGTACAATCAATCATCACACACTAATCAGAAGAAATCTGCAAATCCATGCACTGATTTCTTGCCACTTGATAGCCTGCCTCCACTGCGCAATCCCTGCTGAAGAAGACCCCTGAATGAATTCGAATCTACCTTGCTTGCATTGCGCAATCCTCATTGGCAACTCCAATGTGTGTGTGGTGCAATCAATGCATCACTATAGTCACAATGGATAGTCCATCTTGCCCTTTCACCTATCTCTCCACTGGGTCTCCACTGGAACTGACATGCACTGTAGTTAACTGCTGTATTGTTCAGTTGATTAATGAGTTATTATTTGTGAATTAATTAACTAATTAATTCACTCCACTCTCACTAGTGTATCATTCAGTTAGACTAGATACAACTAGCTCAACCGAGTTTAACTCCATTAACTGAGTTAAACTGAATAACAACTCCATGAAATACTCTTCCAACTCTGTCATAACTTTTCCACTTCAGTTCTAACTGAGTCCTCCATGCATGAACCACCAGTAAACCCTAGGAATTGCGTAATTCCTTCAGCCCACAAATTTGACAAATTTGTATACTTAAATTAAGTGCTCCAAGAGAATAAGTTGTTGTTTATTGCCTGATTATTATTAAGAGCTAATAATAATCGACACATATATTTTTAGATCGAGGATCTATAAATAGACTTCGCTCAATATTCTAAAATATAATTTCATCTATTTTTCCAACTTGAACAACCATCCACAAATAGCATCCTGCAACTGCTGAAATATGATCACCATGTCTAAAAATAGACATAGTCTAAAAATAGACTTGCGCCAAAAATAGCCTGTGGGCCCACTTAGTGAAGGCGACTCTTTTCACTAAGCTCATCATCTTGTTGAATCTCAACAGTAAGGCCAAGTAGGAGGTGTAGGCCAGGATGGAGAAGTGGGGGCGTACTAATATTGCATAGGTGCATTCTGGTTGTTGTGATAGTATGAATAAGGTGCACCTTTCATACCCTATTGATATGACTGAGGGCCTTGAGGCCTTCTCTAGTTGATGAAACATAGTTGCTCTGGTCTTGCTTCCCCACCTTGGTATAAAAATTTGAGTCCAGGTAAGGAGGGACACTTGTCTGTGGCATGATTCTCCTCACAGACTAAGAAAACCTCTATGAAATTTAATGGACATTCATTTCTATGGTTTTTTCTAGTACATCTAGGGAAAAATATAGCCAAGTCTCTTTCTGCTTCCTATTTCTTCCTCTTGATCCACATTGTGTCCATTTGCAAAGAAAATGTGTGCATCATGTCACTCTTGAAGTCCTCCAACATATTTTCAATCTCATGCTTGATGGAGGTGGAAGAGGAAGGGGTATTGGTTGTAATTGGCTAGCTCTGCCTTTCTTCCTAGCTGCCCTAGAATGGTTCCTGAAGACAGTTTTGATTGTCTCATAAGGTAGCTAGTAGATATCTCCTCTTGATATCATATTGAGGGTTTCTATCGCCTCCTCCTTGATCCCGCAGATAAGTACTAGTTTAGGTGATATGGGATCAAGTGTACAATTGGCTCTATTATAGTTTAAGTGGAACCTCTCTTCATAGTCCTTTAGGGATTCCTAAGGCCCTAGAGTTATCCTAAATATTTCATATTTAGTTTCCTTGGACCTACAATATTCCATGTACTTTTTGTTGAAGGCCTCTAGCATCTGTGCCCAGGTAGTGATGTTGTTCCTAGGTAGACCCATGAACTAGTGCAAGGTTTCATCCTTAAGGGTAGATAGGAATAGATTCATCTTTTGATCATATGAGGCATAGTCATAGGTCCTACAGAAAACAGCAAATTCAAACATGAATTTGTCAGGGTCCCCAGAGGTAATTCCATGGAACTGTAGAAGGGTTGAGGGGCTAATGTTCTTCATTTTAGTCTCCCCATCTACCTCTCTAATGGGAAAGGATCTTGGGCCTCAATTTCAGCCATGGTTTGAATATGTGAAGTAGGTTCCTCTGGTGAAACACGATCTTCTTCTTCTCCAATAGGTACTTCAAAATTTTCAGAAGGCTCACCTATAGTGTGTTCAACCTCACAACCACTAAAGAAGAGTGAAGGGTGACTATGTGGTGATGTGGGGGTTTTAGGTAAAAAATTTCCTTGAGTATCCCTACTCCTACTCCTCCCCAGGAATGAAGCCAAAAAGTGGTGAGCCCTGGTATTGCACCAAAAATGCTGCAACTCCCAGAGGCTGCCCTACTTTACTTTATCAACCCAGGGTTCATACAAACTTGGAGGTGATAGTGCTATATACAGAACATATGCATTCTACTCATGCCATCCTCTTCTGAGCTCTATGAAAGGGTGCTATTTATAGGGTTTCTGAATGAAGTCTATCACACTTCTGAATTTAGACCTAGGCTATAAATGATTCAAAGCCATTACTCTATCAGCAATCAAAGAGCTATTCTACAACAAGAAAGTACATCTAACTACTCTACAATGAAAGAAATATACACATTAAGCTATGATAATAAATGGAAGCAAACTAGGCATCTTGCATGAAGTAAATAGCTGAATTGAAATTGCATAAAGGAAACTAACCTAATCACACATTGCTGGGCCAAATGGCTAAACACACTCTGTCTACTTCATGTTATAATTATCATGATTTTACTCGTGCATCTAATCATGACCTAACTATGCTTGTAAATGCATTGCTATGTAGCTAGGAGGAGAAAGCGCTAAGGTCGCTTATGAAGGGCTTGAACTCATGGGTCCAAGGCTAAAGGTGTATGGGTGGTTTTGGCAGGTCTAGATGAGGCAGATGGTGGTTTCTGGTCTTAAGGTGGGGCTCATTGGTGCTACTGCAAGTGCTGTTACAAGTTTCTCGTAGTGCTACAAGAAAGTCCTGAATTGCTACATGAAAGAGTTTGAGGGAATTCTGAGGCAAAAAATGGGCAAGAAAATCATAGGGAAGGTGGAGTGAAGGTGTGTTTGGATGAGTGGAAGGTGGAAAACCCCTTAGCCAAGCTCAAAACCTGGTGAAATCCTTTCTTGCACCTCTAGGGTTTGCTCATGGTGAGAAGGTGAAAATTTTGAAAACCGGGTTGACGGCGATTTGATGAAAAGAAGGTTGATGAAGGGTGAGAAATGAAGTTGAAGGTGTTATTGAAGTCCTCCTTTACTGTGCTACTTGAACCTGAAAGAAAACTACCTGTTCATGCAACAAATATTGACAAATTCATGATGAAGGAAATAGAAAAGATGGGTTGAATTTGGAAAGCAAACCTACTTTAGCCTACAAACAAAAATATAACTCAAAATTCTAAACATGTTCATGAAAATACATCAATATAACTACTCTTTCCAAGAAATCAAAAACTAAAAAGAAAATTTGGTCTATGGAGAAGGTCTACCCTCCTCAAGCTCCAAAGAAAGATATGAGAGAGGGAGGCTTAACACACAAATTTATGAGTTTATAAACTAATCTACCAACATGTAAGCAAGTGTAATCTATCGCAAAATACAAATGGAAGCAAACTAAAAACAATGAATTAAAATTTAAACAAACTAGCTAAAAACTCATAAGAAAACTAGATACAATGACATAAAAGTAAAGAATGAATACACAAGAGAGACTAAGTCCAATGGATTGGTCCCTAACCCACAAGCCTAACCCTCTGAAACTATATCAATGAAGCACAATCTGAATACTCATCTTATTGCATAAAATAGTCTCATTACATAAACATGAAAGTCTGAAAAACCTATTACAAGAGCTAAGAGTCTATTAGCTTACTTCAAAGTTTGAATCCTAATGAGCTCTTGCTCAACCCTATTTAACCTAGAGGGTAGCTACCAACAACTTGACTGCAAGTGAAGTGTAGCTACCAACAACTTGACTGCAAGTGAAATGTAGCTTTGGTTTACTTGATCTTGAGTTTACTTGGGTGCCTTTGATTTCGAGTTGCTGGAGGGAATCTCGAGGATCCCTTGGCTGCCTTTCGGAGTTAAGGAGGTGGAAACTCCCCATAGAATCTCTTCTTGTTGTTTGCTCTGAGCTTTAATGGAAAAATATTCATAAAAAATGAAATATCTTCATGATTTTCCTGCATTTAACTCATGTTAGGCATTCGAAGTATGATAAGACTTAATCACCATCTACACTATCAACATAAGACCATACTATAATTAAATGTGAGAAAAATAGACCTAATAAGGAAAAAATGTGACAATTAACCCCTCCAAATGTACCTAATGATGGAGCTCATCAGTCAATGTGATACAAAGGGGGACCACTTGAATTGGGAAAGAAGGTAAGGCAAGAGGCATAGCTGGAGAAAGAAAAGGTTCGGATGCTCATCCAAAATAACAAACAACTCACCTCCTTCATTGTCAACATTCAGGCCTCATATGCACGATTGTATAACAACGTGGAATTCTTGGTGAAATCACCCTGGATCCCATTACTTGGCTCACTCACTGAGGCCAAACGTAGGAATCGGGTTAGGTAGGAGATTGAAGAGTACTTGGAGCAGTGTAGATAGATTGCCACTGGAGAAGATCTTGAAGTGAATAGGCAGAACATGCAAAAGTACTTTGGTGGCCCTGTCCAAATCAACACTATGTTGCTCCTCCTAAAGAAGGAAACACAGACCGGTTCCAAATCAATGTGCTTGGATGCCATGGAGGTTAGAGTCTGCTTCCAGCCTGACACCATTGCACATTTTGGGGGAGGAATCATGCAGTACAAGGCTTGGCACCATTATGTGACGGAGGAAAAAAAAGTAGAAGTTGTTGAGCTAGAGTTTCCCCAAACTCAAACTTAACCATTTTGTCTTATTATGTTGTCTATTTTGATCTACCCATTTTTTTCCTATATGGGTACGAGTATATTGTAATATTCTTTGTAATTGATTTGTAAGTGAAATTCCAAGCGTCAATTGTGGAATGTGAAGAGTCATGATGTAAGAATTGGAAGAGTCATGAGGGAAGTCCAAGAGTCATAAAGGGGAAGTGAAGAGTCACCCATTTTGTTATAAATATATCCTCATAACTCATGTAAAGGGATTTTGGGGAGTCAAGATTTTGGCTAGGCTTTTAGCTTAGAATCAAGAGCTTGGGAGTTTATTGAGAGCCTTGGCTGCTCTGTAGCATAGAGGCAGTATATTTCTTTGGAGGAGCGGGTGTATACTTCATGTTCCACTATTGGGGCTAGTGGTCCATCAATGGTATATGTATGATTGGAACTTTCACTTTAAAAAAATCTTAGAGCCGACACGTTTTCATGCATATGTTGTGAATATAGTAGGACTATTCTTCTTGTATTTGCAATGTATGTTATTTCACTTACGCTTATGCTTATCAACCATTTCGTTTTCATTAGTACGAATATTTTTTAATGTGTTTTTTTGTATATTTTCATCTTGGTTAACTTGTGAACTATTTCGCGGGTTATCTCATGATGTATTTATGGTTGTGTGTTGAAGTTTCAAGGTGAGTACTATTAGAGGCTTCTAAGGGACTCACTCACTTTCCCCTCGTGTGTTATAACCTTTATGCATTGCACTTGACCCTCCGCAGAGTCACACACTATTTCACCAAAGTCCTAAATACACCACTCTATGCGTTATTGTATCTAAGGCACATCATAAAAACCCACTGATTTAACAATCAGGCCTTACTCTGGATGGAAATCCTACACCAAACGGTGTGAGTTCTAATTAAGACTTCATATCAAGGAGATCCCCTGAATGTTGGTAGGTCCATCACCATCAACATAACTCAACCCATAAGGCTCCAAAGCCTTTGTCCCAACTTTCAGGCTCCATGAACTAGTAACTCAACCTAATTTGTTCTATTTCTCTAGAGATTTTTTTCCATCCCACAGCCATAGGGAACCCGAGAGCCAATCCCCTTCACAACACATAAAAATACACAGTGTACAACACTACACATACACCTACACCTAGCGTACAACACAACACATACACCTACACCCGATGTACAATCACAACACATATACATACACACAATACAATACAAAAAATACACATGTCACGATATAATGACTACAAAATACTCATGACACAGTACCACATGTACACAACATAACAAGTACAACATATACACAATAGTATTACTACACATCGAGATACCACATTGTCTCTACCAGTCAAACTTACCTCTAGTGTCTTTCCCACACCTTACTATGTCTATACATAACCCAAGTCCCGGGTTTGTGGCTCTTTCCACTCTCCATGTTTGACCCAAGTTGTTCCATGGCACCAGATAATTTGTTCTAACCCACAACCATAGGGAACCCGAGAGCTAATCCCCTTCACAACACATACACATAGAAAATGTATAACAAAACACATGCACCTACACCCGGTGTACAATACCACACATACACCTACACCTGGTGTACAATCACAACACATATATGTACATACAATATAATACAAAGAATACACATGTCATCATACAATGAATACACAATACCAATGACACAATACCACATGCACACAACACAACATGTACAACATATACACAATAATAGTACTATGCATCCAAAGACCACATTGTCTCTACTAATCAACCTTGCCTCTAGTGTCTTTCCCACGCATTACTACGTGCATCCACAACCCAAGTCTAGGTCCATGGCTCTTTCCATTATCCATGCTTGTCCCAACATGTCGCAAATCACAATGCTTCCATTCCGCTAATGTATCCTTCAACGTTAATTGTCCATAACATAAACATAGGCATAGTTATAAGCATGTAAAATCAAATCATATACACATGATACTAACCTCATAGTTATGATAGGGCTACTCTTCTCACTTGATTCCTCATAAACCAGGAACCTTTTCATGCCATTCACCTGCATAAACAATCATTATTCCACAAGAATGATCCCTGATGACCTTGTCAGAGAATGACACTCACACACATATATAAATATTATCATAATCAAGATCACAACACAATTACCAATGTTGATAAGATCAAGGTTAAGAGAACTCCCTTTATCCGTGCACAACATGCACAACATTAAGAACAACAATTCCCAACATAGCCAAGGCATCTTACTTCTCAACCATTCACCTTACCTTTCATGTTACCTTCCTCATGACTATCTTGACGCCATCCATTTATCCCAATAGACCCAACTGGACCAAGTGGTTGTCATACTCTTGCTTTCAGTTTCCCTTTACTCATGCACCGAGATTCATCCATATCTTACAATACTTTTTGGGTTTCATTCATATCTCCCTGAGCTCCATTAACTTTCCTCTTCCCCAACCAATTCCCAAGACCCTCAAAATATAAAAGGCAAGGAAAATGAAAAACAAGGATAATACCAAACAACAATACAACACCACAGACAAAGTGGCATGGCCATGCACTAGACACAATAAAAACCACAAATCAAGCGCAAACAAATCACAAAAAATCTAAAGCACAAAAATTTTAATAGAAACCATGACTCAAACCCCCATGGATACCTAGTGCTTCCAAGGGAAGGCTCAACCCGAACCTTCTTCAAGATTTCATTGAAGTCTCTTTTTCATGCAATTCCCTACATCATACTTCCATAAACACATAAATGTCAATGCATAAATAAATATAAAAATACACTAGTTTCCTTACCTTTTGTACCAAGTACGCTTCCTTGCAACTGAAGATACACACATATCATCTCTAAAGGGATTCCAATTCCCTTGATGAATCCATCTATAACTGGAAACCAATAGTTATGCCTGCATTTGATAAACCCTCTACCTTGTAGCTTTCTCGACCCAAAGTGCTTCCACACATCTTAGCTTGCTCTATTACTTGACTTCGTAGCATGAGCTTATTCCACTGCAAAATGAACTGAGGCTTTTCCTGGAACTCCACCCTTGGTTCCACCATCCATCTCGATAATGAATGCTTGATAATCTTCCTACCTACCTGCTATCCATCACTACATAGATTCGGGGAGTGCTCTGACCTGCATCCCTAACTGTTTGCGCCTACTGCGCACTATAGATATGGGGCCTACCACACATCCACTATGCACTCTAATACAAAGCGAAATCTTTCCTACGATGATCACCATCACAGGTTCAACACCACGATGATTCTGCATCTTCTAACATGAAACTCATTTGAATAAGCTCTTAATATTTGATGCCTCTGACATGCTTAACACCTTCCCACTAGATGTATGCTTTTCCTTTGAGGCTAAACGTAACTATCTTGGATTTCATGTACTCTGCTGGAAAATATCACTTCTCACTCCTTCTATAAGGATGTTGGTGGTAATGGTGATGATGTCTCTCAGAAACAGAGCTAGAATGAAATTCATAAGCACTACCCATCCTCTCAAGTGTATCCAAATATTTCCATATTTGACTGTATCATCTATGTCCAACTTGTGTCTTCAAAGAGAACTGTTGCCATATGCCCCATTAGTATTTTCTTCCTGTCCATGATTGATATTTGGTGGTCCCTCTCTCTGCAAATATGATAGGCTCTGAAGGATCACTGCATCAACTTTTGCTTGCTTTTCCTGAGCTCTTGCAAGTCTTTCTTGTGTCTCAATCAACTTGTCTTTTTTTTCCTTGCAACTTCTAATATCCGCCCTCAGAATCCTTAGTGTATCAGCTATATCAGGAGTGTTATATGCCATTGTTTCACATCTAGTCAATGGGCCTTCAAAATAGGATCATTCACATCCTTGAACACCTTGTCATCATCCCTACACAAATCCCTAAGCATGACTCTCTCAAAACCCTGAATTTCTTCCCTTAACTACTTCATTTCAGTGTTTCTTAGGCCCAACGCACCCTAGCCCTTTCGGGACCAGCGTTCACCAACAGATTGGCCCTCCATGGACCCGCATTGATCACTAGGGGTTGAATTTTGGAGATATATTATACTTTATGCTGCTATTGTGAGAGTCATTATTCCATGCATTAAGGTGACATAGAGGTACACTTTGTGGCAAGGAAGGACAAGTTAACTTGGAGTAGCTCTTCTACAAGATCAATTCCCATATTTGGTTGTGAACCTTTCCATTTCTATTAATACAAAGAGTTCATTTTTTTCATATATGTGATGTTATGATTTCATGTATTTCGATGCCATGTGGATCCATTGAATAAATTGATTGGATGATGCTACATAGATGTCATATATCATTGGTTTTTGTTGTCTAATTGTGCAAGTTCTAATTATAACGATCAGCGCTAGGATTGGAGCGTACAAGCCAAGAGAGGTGTTAATATTATGACGGATTACAGGTAGGCTTCATCCCATTGTCCATTTACTTTAAGGAAAACATTAGCTTCTTTTCTTTCTGTTGTTCTAAATTAGGCCATCAATTCTAGGGAAGATACTTCTGTCTACAGTCATAGATTCAGTATAACAAGGAGAATATTCTTCCCCTTTCTACTCAACTAACCTTTCCCATTCCATAGATTTCATGTTAGGCCTGTAAGGGGAGCCATGTGAATTTCAGCCCACTACTCTGCCCTTCATCCCTAATATTCTATCTCCTGCAAATATACCATGTTATATAAACCAAATAGATAACATAATCAAACTCATACCTCAATGTATCTTACGGGAGGTTATCACATTTGTTCAATCTATATCAGTACAACACAATATCACAAGCATAGCAACTCATACATGAATATCATAAACACATCCATTTGCACAGGTCAATCCAGATTAGCACGATACATATAATATCAAGATCTTAACTTCAATGACCATAATCATCATGCATATAACCACAATGCATATAAAGACAAGTTAACTATCATGCACGATTAATCGACCCACGTGCATATGACTGCACTGATTAACTAACATATATCATGCATGTAACCAAAACAGTAATAGAATGACATGAATGCATATAAAACCCATTAACTATCATACATGCATGCCAACATATAATACTTGTACGACGATATGTTTTTTTTATAGAGGTCGAGTGCTGCAAAATCTCTCTGATACCACCCTATAACCACCCTTCCCAAAATTTACCTACTTTCACAAGCTCTTAAGGTAAATGTGAGGTTGAGTTATACTACGACATGACCTAGCCTCCAAGTTCCAGTTATGGAAGTGGGACCTACAAACCGAAAACTTACTAATACCCTTGAGGAGCACTAGATCACCCAAAAGTCAGTCCACAACCTCTGATGACCAGATCCTGAGCTAGAACTGCCTTTTCAAAAGTCTAACCCTAAATTTCATGCACAAAAAGGCAAGAGTGTGATTATTAGGCCCCAACTGCACGCACGATATTGCTTCCATGCGGTTATGACCTAAATATTTCATTTTAGTGCCAACACTTCCGAGATCTAAGCCACTTTTTCAGGATAGCCTCGAAACCACTGCCCATAAATATCTGTAACTTCTAAGAATCATAATTTAAGTGATAAAAATGTTAAACATTCAAGATTGAAGCAAAAACTTGACCTAAACTACCTAGAACACATTAGACATTTCATCAAACATATGGTAAACATGTAAGTTATAGGTCATGAATGCATATCTGATCTTAAATCTCTGAATTTCGTATTATAATCACCAAGAAGGTATGATTCCCTCTCAAGTAGTCGCAACAACACTTGTTAGCCCATGCATTCATCAACAATTAAAATACTTATCAAATCATGAACAAGAGCCATAACTAGAGCACATCATATAACCATTCTTATAACCAACAAATAACCAGAATATCAACTATGAAAAACCTGCAATAAATCATCATAATAACAAGTACAAGTGCTCATATTACAACAAGAAATTAGCTCTTATTAACATATGCATAAGCCAACCAAGTCAGTGACTTTCACGTACCACCCCACCATAGATTGGGTTGAACCAAATATTTCTTTTATCAAATCACCCTCAGGTCATATTCCAAGCATGAATGCAATATATCATGGGATAAACCAAATATATAATTAACCAGAGACTCCAGAGGTTAAACCACCTCCACCCTTAAGCTACAATGGTCTCACCTAAATAGGTCTCGATATCACAAAACCAAACTGAGCTTAGATGCTTAGGAATTTCTTCACCATACCTTGAGGAATTTTCTTGTCTCCACCCACTTGTCGAGGGCTTCCCAAAGAAAACCATCTCCAACCCCAACCCTTGGGAATTTTCCTGATACCACCTCACCTGGTTCCAAAACCTTCTGTAAATCCAAATCTTAATTGAGAATGAATCCCATCACACCATGGCTATATATGAAGTGGAAAGGCAAGGCTAAAACCACTTTCAAACCAGGAAAAAACCACACCAATGACAACAAATGAACCAAATATAAAATTGCATCTACCATGCATTCACACCTCAGCTAGGAAATCACACATACAACTGGTTACCTAAAAAATCCTCCAGTTGAAGTTGTTGATCCAACCTTCTCCTTGCTTTCCTTTTCCTTCATTTGATTTCCTTTCCTTTTCTTTTCTTTCCTTTCTCCAAATCCAAGTGAATGCCAAAATGATCCAAGAATACTCTAAGTAATCAAGAGTGTATGAGAGAGAGAATGAAAGGAGACAGCCAAATTGAACTAACCAAAACTTATGAACTGATCCTCTGGTTCCTTTTTATTATTTATGTCTCGTTTTTCTTCATTTTCCTTCATTTTCCTCTAATTTCCCTTGCATGCAAATTTGTGTCTCTTCATCTCCCTTTTCTCATATTTTCCGTTATTTCTCATAATTAAATTCCAATTACTGCCTCTTTTCCTTTGCTAATGCCTTTGTCAATTTCCATAGCCATAAATAAACCAAAAGTGATGCCCACTAATTTTTTTCCCAACATTCAGTGTTAGAATGAAATTTCTTGGAAGGTGTACCAAAAATATCTCATTTAAGTCCTAGGTGACTAGTGACCGTAACAACAATTTTGGTTGTTTATACTTCGAATATGCAACAAATATGTGAGAAAAATAGATGTATGTGATCTAAAAGAACAAACAGCAAAAATGAATCCAATGTAATAACTGAATTATGGAAAATCTTTTAAATAAATAAACCCTTTGATAGCACTCCGGCAAAGGAGATTTACAAAGGGGTGGCAAATCCCCCTCCGTGGGATTGGTACTTTGATATCCTTGATGCTTCATTGATTGATCTCCTCTCTCAATATGTGAAAAACACAAACAATGTGTAAAACTATAGTGCAAGTTGGAATGCAACAAGACGTTAATGGTGAAAATGATAATGATCACAGTGAAGAATGAATGAAAAGCCCTCTTATTTATAACAAAGTATTGGGTTGATCTCAAAAATGGAGAATAATAAAATATTATTGACCAAAATCAAGATCTAACCATTAGGAATAGTTTATTGTATTTTTTGGAGAGCGAAAAGATATTCAAAATGGACAAATATCTTTATTTAAAAATAACTAACAAATAAAATGATTTATTAATTATTTCTCGAAGATTAATAAATCCTTGAAAATGAAATGATTATCAAATATTAATTTAAAAATTATTCCAAAAATTGAGTTAAGGAATAATAAATAAATAGTTATTTATTTAATTATTCCTAGGTGATTTAGTCAAATAAGGCAAGGAAGAATTATCAAACAATGATTTAATAATTATTCCTAGAGAAAATTAAATAGATAATGATTTATTCAATTATTCTCATGGGTTTTTTTAATTTTAATGAGAAATAATTTACTAAAAATGGTTTACTAAATTATTTCCTATAGCGAAAGTCATTTTACTATGGTAAAATTAAACTTACATAGTGTATTTTGATCCACCTGTTTAGAAATGGCTAGGTGATCATTTTTTGGTGATAATAGATCCCCCCCAATGTATGACTATTTGGAGAAAATCTTCTGACCAAAATACGTTGTAAGTTACACTTCCTCGAGACACCAAAGGAGAGAGAGAGAGAGAGAGAGAGAGAGAGAGAGAGAGAGAGAGAGAATTGAAGCAATGAAAGGAAGGACAAATATGCAGGGGTGAGACATACTAAACTGATATAAATCTCCTTTTATTTTGGAGTACATGATCTCAAATGAGGCGGGGGAGGCATACCCATACCTATGGAGATAACTGAGTACAAAGATTAATGGTGAACCCAACAATGTGGGACTAAGCTATAAAGTACATGATACATGATACATGATACACTAGCATCAATGGGCCATAACATAATATAATGAATCACACATACATAATGTGCCCGGAAAGACATAGGTTAGGACTAAATACAGTAACATCTGAGTACATGAGACATAATGCTCCTAAAGCTGACATGGGGAGGAGGAATCACAACCAAAGAAGCCCCGCTGAATAGGAAATCGATTTGAAGATATGAATGGATCATTGGCACATCCGATGGGGACATGCATCCTGTGGGTGTCGCAAGTGGTAGTAGAAACAAAAGCCATCAAATCTATAAAACTGTATTTGAGACCGGATCATAATCCGAGGCTCCGAGAATGTGGGGGGATACCTGAAGGGTCACCCCACCATGAGGTCTGTAACATCTCACACACACCCGAGAATCATTGGTACAATATGTTGGATCATCGAACCATCAAGTGTATGATTCTCAATCCATGGATCATAGTAGAGTGATTGATGGATTGCCACCGGGGATGATAATGGAGGAATATAAGAGGAGAGGTGAACTATCGACTTCCATTTTCAGAGAACAATATGCATGGTTGACCTGGAAATGATTGACTCGATTTTGGGGGGTATGGTCAATTACTCAGACGAAGGATTTTTAGAGATGGAACAGTATAGATGGAAGCAAAAAGGAGCAAAAAGGGATGAATGTGAGACAAATATGGATGGAGTACTATAATAGGACTCAATGGGATGCAGAACAGATTCCATGAATGTAAGGGTGACTCATCTCTGACGCTCTGATCAAGGGTGACTCAATGATGCTGCCACATGTGGTAGGACCTAGGGGACCATAAAAAACATGAGTAAATAATGGTTACTCATGACGAAAATCGACACATGAGTCGACAAGTGCCAAGGAAAAGTGGTACCAAAGTATAGGTGACTCATATGAAGAAATTCAGTTTTAATTGGCGGCAAAGTGAAACTTCGTGGAAAAAATGGCTTCCAGGTGAAGTTTCAAATTACCAAAAATAAAGGAATACCCTTTATAAATCTCAGTGAGAGATTTCCAACGATGCTGATAGTTTTTCAAACCGATCTACGATTTGGTCATAATGGCGAAGAAAAACTAGGGTTTTTCCTATAAAAGGGATTCTTTCCTCAAAATCCAATTCATTTGCATAGTGATTTGTTGGAGAATTTGGAGAGCAGAAGGCCCTAAATCTTGTGGAGATCGTAGTGGAAATATCGACTGTTGAAATCAGGATCTGCAAGTTGGAGGTTAGTGGCCTAGCCTTACTCTTGATTTCCAGTGGTTTGGAATTTCAAACTAGAGCTTCAACTCTTTGTGGTGGACCCCTGCTAAGCCTCACGGTCACAACGCACTTTTGGGACCCTATTCTAAGTTCTATAACATAGAAACTGGGTTGATAAGTGCGCCTAGCACAGTTTTGAGGGAAAAAACTGTGTGTTGGGATGAGAGGAAAAGAAGGATTGGTGTCCTGTGGTGAGCTTAAGCTAAGGACCATAAAAGCATGCCTTTGAATCTGAACTAACAAAAAATAATGGCATTTTATAGGTATGGAAGAGCCGAAGGTTGCATGGAAAGAACGAGATTTAGAGACACACTGTGCTGAGATTCATGGGAATCCGTCAGTCAGAGGTGTTTTGGCTCAGTATGGAGCTTTTAAGTTCTTGGAGAACCCATTGATGAAGGCTAGTGAGCCCTTACTGTCAAGGATCGTGAGCTACTAGGACCTAGATCAGGAGGCATTTGTGGTATAGGGCTGTAGGATCAAGGTGAGGATCCAGGATATATATTTTCCGCCAAGACTGCCCCCCCAGGGATGGTAGGGGAGATACATCAAGTGTTGCCTTGTGGGAGGCATATAGATGAGTTTGTGGATCGTCATTATAGACATGGTGCTTGTGCAAATGTCACGACCATTCATATAAATGACTTAGAGAGGTTGGAGACATGAACTATGACCGCAAAAGTGCTACAGATGTTGGGTAGTCATGTTTTTCATCACATCGCTGGGGGGAAAATGATGCTTATGGAGAGTGTGCTGGAAGGGACCTATTATGGGTGGGCCCATATGATGTTATTGACATTGAAATGAAAGTTGACATTATGTAGGTGACGAACCAATGATAATTGTTCATTTGGGACAATTTTTTGCTCATTCTTCTTTGAGAAGATCCTGATAATCCTTCCACATGTACAAATCCGTGATGGGGGCCCATAAGAGCCCCAGATGCGCTACTAGGGGTAGTTACTACGACAAAGTGGAGGAGAGGGAGTCGGAAAAGTGCTCTGACCTAAGTTCTTTACACATTGGGACCAAATGCCATTATACATAGATGGCTATCCATACAATGGCATGAACTATCAAGGGGATCCTAAATTTCCACTACCGTCAGGATGAGCATGGGGTCCAAATGGTAAGTGAAAGTTACTATATGTTGGTTGCATGTAAATTTTATAAAATGTATATATGTGGTACTGATTTCCAAACTTATGGAATTTAAATATAGCACCAGTAAAACTAAAAGGATATATGGGTCGACTCGCAATGCCTGGGGCTACAGATCAGGGTGGATCGAAGTTATGACAAAGACCAGATAGTGATGCTCTATTATAGGACCTTCGTCGTAGGTTCAACATAATACTGACCGGGGTGAACAAGAATGGGTGGCATGATTTAGAAGATTGGTATATGAATGAGGTATCATGTGGCGCATAACTATGGTCGGTCAGGTAGTTCGAGACCTACGAGCTGGTGGTGGGGAGCCATTGGCTCGGGACCCTCTAGATGATAGTGACTAGGGATAGCGACATGTGGGTCCCATATTTGGTATTGTAACATGCTATGGGTATGCCAAATGTATTTAGAGTAGTGGACTCCAAACACATATGTTTTGATATTATGATACATAAAATGGTTATACATATTTTGTGATGATTGTGGTTCGCCATTTGTTAATGTTATGGTTTCCTTCTTGTATATGCATGTGATAAATTCCAATCTAGGATATTATTTGCAATGGTATCTACATAGTGATTTCGGGCACTAGGAACATCATTGAATGTAATGAATTCAAATTCACATGCCAAAAGTTGAACTCGTAGATATTTTCTAAATAGGAGAGGATTATACACATGATAAACACCATTCAATTTCATGATGAGTAGCAAGGAATCGAGACGAATATGAAGGTTAAGGATGCAATGATCAAGGGAATAGACTAAAAAACCTACCATAACATCATATTCAACCTGGTTATTGGTATCAGATCCAATGCATACGCCATTGGAGTGTACTAACGAATGAAGAGGGGTGAAAATGGCCCAAGCTTCCGAGGAAAGATTCTTGGAGAAGCGACTCACACCATCGGCATAACCGATATGAGGTGTGGATGATAGATCCTCTGAAAGACGCAAGAAGGCAATGAATGAGATGATGGGGGGAATGCAAGCTACCTAAATGCAAAAAGGAAAAATATACATGCATTTCTATGGGAAATGCTATGGGTAAAATTTCTTCAGGTAAAGTGCATTACGAGGGTTAAGAAGGATTTGGCCTTCGAAATCCACTAAAAGGTATTCCCCCTTTCCAAAACACTTATAGATAATGTAAGGACCGAACCATAATGATTCAAACTTTCCATGCCCCAGGAGATCATGAGCTTGGTCATACACAAGAACAAGGCTGCCCTCGTGAAAGGTACGCGGGTGTAATTTTCAGTCATATTGAGCTTTGGTGTGCTTTTTGGTCACTTCAATGGTTTACAATGCAACATGTTGATCTTCATTGGTGCACTCAAGCATGATAAGTTTTTTTTCTAAGGGTTGGGTGTCCAAGAGGAGTTTGACGACAAGGTCAAGAGAGGGGATTTCACACTCGATTGGTAAGAATCCCTCCTCTCTAGAAACAAGGTGGAAAGGACTAAAACCAGTGGCAGTTTTAACATAGGTTCTGATATCAGCCTCACCAAATTCTTAACGCTGACAATAGGATTGGAGAAAGGTAACCACAAACCAAACTTTAGGCCAGATAGCTATCCCTACCTGTACCAGAGAGGGCTCTCTCTTTGTCACTTTAAAAAATCAAATGAATGGTTGAGTATCATAATATTTTAGGCTAGCTATGTAATCTGAGATGATTAAAATTTGTTTTATATTTTGAATGTTGGATAGGAAAGTCAGTGAATGGATTGTAAATGAGATTTTTAAGTCTGAACTTCGAGGTTAACTTTCAGAGAGTGTGTGAGGAAATATAGGTAGTTTGGAAACATATTAATCACTCATTGAGTATAGGATGAATATGGAGTAGAGATTGAATGAGCACTCAGGTGAATTCATTCAATTTAAGGAGCAAATAAACATAATATGGTGAATCTTGTCTAAAACAGAGCATGCATAACATGAATTTTTCTCTCAAACTTAAAAGATAAACATATATGAAGAAGGAGACATGGAATTAAGCATAATATAATAAGAAAACATGATAAACATAGATTTTCCAAAGCATTCCGCAAGTATCTCACAATATTTCCTACAAATCTGTCTCTGATTTCATTCCACAAACTAGTTAGAAGAGCTCCACCAAAAAATATGAGAATATCCAAAATCAACAAGAGAAAAGAGAGTCTACTTATAAAAAATATATACCATGACACCTAACCAGGTCAAAATCCCATCCAAAATGGATCGTAAATGCAACAGATGAGTCATTTCCTAGTTTCTAGGGAGGTTAGAAACCACTCCCTGAATTTTAGCTACAAACTAGGAGTGTGTTTCCCTTACATTAATTACAAATTCCATCATAATAGGAAGCAAAAATAAACCTAATAACTCTAATGACAACTCATAGCCTCGAATTTGTGACTATTTATGAGATTGACAAGTGTCATGAGGGAATCCATTGTTGATCTGTGACAATCCTGACTAAAGATTTTAAAAACAAATTACAGAAGCGTAACAGAACTTTTGAGACACTTTGAGAAGTGCAAATTCACTTTTGAAAAAATGGTCAACTAGACCTGTGTGTCTAGTTTCCATAAAATCTTCAATTTTGAAAAATGGACCACAGGAAGGCCTTCAAAACTCCATTTTCCCAGAGTCGCTCAAAAGCATAACAAAGGGTCCAAAAAGGAGGCAGAAACATGAAAAATAGGTGGCTTTTGAGATTTTTCTCCCAAATTGCAGCTTGTCATGCCAGAAGGGTTACTGATATATGATTTACTAATCAAAATAAATCCATCCATGTAAATAAATCACCATTTGGATGCCTCCAAAACAAAAAGTCACAAGTGTATGTTACCCTTCTGCAATGAGAAATTTCCAGAATTCTACCAAAAATCATGTAAAATACCAAAATTGCTCCAAAGCTTTCAAAATTGGTTTTTTGACACCTGAAAGAGATATGCTACACAATTAATGAAGCTTCAGCCAATAAATCCAAGTTGTTGTTATTCGTGAGCTTCATTTGCGCTTCTTTAAGTCTCTTTTTGAACTGTTTCAGCCTTACTTAAGAAATGGTATCCCTGGTACGATAATGACTTTTCATGTGCCTTTGCAGTTTGTTATCTTTTTTAGCTTTCTTCAATAAATTTTCCAGATGTTCATTAACTCTTGAGCTCATAAAATGTCAACTCTTCATATTGATGAATTTTTTGTTTCTCTCGCTCCAATGCCCTTTTTAGGCCTCTTGTTTGTGGTATTTTTGCATGTGCTTCAGCCTCCATCTCCTGCACTTCATCAAAAACAAAAATATTATTTCCTTTACCTTTGTTTTCCTCCATGTCTGATTTGTATTTACTTTGGAGGAGCTTATTCACTTGTAATTGAATATTTTCCCACTCAAGGAAAGTAATTCGGGATTGGGAAATGGAGAAGGCCTATTTCAACTCTGAAATCTTTTTATCCTTCTCTTTGATGATGTCTTAAACTAATATGACCTCCTCATGTTATGATGCCTCAGGATCCATTGGCACTAACTCATCATGCTGATGCAAAATAGGTTGCTCCTCTATCTGACATTGCTTATCATGGATGCCAAGTGTAATAAATCTCATGGTAGACTTAGGCACAAAAACTTGTCTCCTCCCTCTCTCATATGTATGAGAAAAACCCACAACCTTAGGAACATATGAAAGCTGAAAAGGCATGCTAGAAGTGCCAATCTCCATTTTTTTTGGTGATGATGTAATAGGAAAGACAAAAATTGTTGCTGACAACCTCTCCAAGAAGTCTACCCATGTCATGTTTATGGAGGACAAGTGATGCAACACAAAGAGCTTGATAAGGCCACAATGAAAGAGACTAGTATGTTGATATTTTCTTATGCTTTGAACCTTCTCAGCCATCTTAATTAAGCTCCTCTATAAATAATGAGGCAAATCAAGTGTTTTGACTCTGGTAAAATGCATCAAAAGCTTGATGTGATACCTCTATAGCCTGGAGAATCTTCCTTCGCATGTAAAGTACTTCATTATAAACATCATTAGAGGAGAATACTTGTTTCTGAGATTTCAAAAAGGAAAAATAAATTCTAGATCATCTCTAGCATGAGGCTTTAGGAACTTCTTGTAATTTTCAATGTCAAGGTCCATACCCTTGAACCATTGCTCTCCATGAGAAAGGATACCTGTAGTTGAAGCAATTAGGTCAGATGATAAGCTAATCTACATACCTGCAAGAGTGACCTTTCCCATATTGTAGTTGGTTGCAAAAAGGCTGGACAACTGAAGATGATACTCCCCTTCCATAATCCTTTCACAAAATTTTAAACACTAAGTTCTTTGAAAGCATCTTTTGGCTAATGGCAGAGCATTAATCTCGTGCATGGTGAATGGCTCAAGTCTGAGATGGCACCCTCCTTTGAAGCTCTTCTTGTCACTTTACATGGTGTTGGTCACTTGTGAAGTAACTAGAGCAATGGATGGAGGTTGGAATCTGGGTTTCGGGCTTCAACAACACCGAAGCTGGCCACCTACACGAGCGTAACACTGTCCCTCTTCAACATTGACAGAAGCGTAACAACAATTTTTTCAACTGACACGTGCGTAACACAAAGGATTTTCTTACCACGCAGGAGCGTAACAAAGTTGCTTCCATCACCCAAAAGAGTGTAAGAAATTTTTTTACACTACCTAGAAGCGTAACATTGTTTTCTCCAACACTAATAGGAGCATAACACTAAGGTTTTTTACCTCCACAGAAGAGTAACAACGTTTTTTCCCTTACACACATAAACGTAACAAAAGGTTTTTCTTCACCACAACAATGTAAAATCATGGTTTTCATTATATTTGTGAGATAATCTTGAGAGTATAGAGAGGTAATCAAAGTGGTTGTCACACATATGAAAGGATAACAATGAAAGAAGAATGAAGTTTCATTTCCCCTTATAAGATTTGAAAACCTTTACCTTTTCCCTTTGACATTTACATTAACTTTTAAATCTTTCGCACTTGAACAATGACTATTTACTCCTTCACATGGGATGAAAAAGAATTAAAATTTGATTTCCTTCACTCTCCTTGACTTTTGAAATGACCTTTCTAAACCCTTTGTGCAACTTGGAGGATGACATGCTACTTTTTCAAATGAGGTAAGAAGACAAAATAACACTTTTTGAACCCTTTGATATGAAAGGTGATCTTTTGGCTCTTTAAGTAAGATGAGAGGACATAGTTAACCTCTTTTGCATTCCTTGACACTTGAGATGACCTTCTTAGGCATTTAAAATGAGACCTTGAGACAAATTTTCTCCTTTTCATTAGACATCAAGATTGTAATTAAAAACTTTGACAATATTTCACCTTTGGACTTTCACATTGGATAGTGACTCTTCAAAATAGATAAGACGTCTTTGAAGCTTGAAATGACATTGTTTTGCATTTGACTAGGACAGTAGGTCAAAATGAACTCCCTTGGAGCTCTGACAGCGGATGATGAATTTTTGATCCTTTAAAAGAGACAGTGAGACAAAGTTCTTCAATTTTCATGAAACAGTGAGACAAATATGAGATGTTTGAAACTTTTTCTTGAAATTTCAGCCATATGAAACAAGAAAGATGGATTTATTTGAATTTCATAAACTTGCTTTCTCCTTCATTAGGGTTTCATGGATGAAATGGAGCATTACTACCTTATGTTCAGTGAAAATTTGAATATTTTTCCAAATGCGGGGCTAAACCTAGACTTGACCTAAATGAAATGAAATAACATAACCCTAGACCTCTTGAATGATGATGATGGAGATAGTGACCTTGAAACTGATGATGGCAATGACCTTGACAATGGTGGAGATGAATGGAATGAAGGATCAACATACTTGCTTTAGCCTTCTTCAATGACAAAAATTATTTCTGAGAACTGGTTCGAAAAAGTAAAAATTTTGACCTATGACTTAATGGAAAAAAACTGAAAGAGTCATTTGATCACGAACATACTTGGGCTAATAGGTTCTATAGGCTCACAAAGTAGGGAAGAGCATAAGGTGCCAGTTTTTATTATGTTTATTCACCGTTTGCTAAAGCATAGTTTTAAGGATTTTATTGACCGCTTCAACTTGGGCATTGCCTTGGGGATAATAAGACGATGAATATTCATGTTAAAATCCCAATATAGAGGATAGCTCGTGACATATCTCATCTTTGAAGTGTCGGTCGTGGTCATAAACCAATTTTTTTGGAGCCCATAATCAAGCGATAACATGGTTAAAAAATAATAGGGTTGTAGTAACCGTGGTTTTATTGAACATAGGCATGGATTCAACCCATTTGGTAAAATAGTCAACAACCACGATAATATACTTGTGGTTATTAGCAGATGGTGGTCGAAACTCCATGAATTCAATATCCCATTTACAGAAAGGACGGACTGCGATGACAGGATGGAGGAGAGAAGGTGGAGCTCGTGCCTTAGGGGAGAATAACTGACAATTGGGACAATGTTTGTCTGCCTCAATGTAATCGCTAAAGAGAGAAGACCAAAAGTAACCAGAGCACATGAATTTTTGGGCACTGGCCATTCCAGAGAGGTGACCACCACAAGCGCCACCGTAACAGGCATTGTGCACTTGCTCAACTTCAAAATCAGTGAGACAACAACGAAGGGAAGTGTCGACACCACGACGATAAAGATTGACACCTATGAGGAGGTAGCGAGGGGATTAATGTTTAATAAGTCGTCGAGCATCAAGGTTAAATTGGTAGGGGGGGGGGGGGGGAATTTCTAGGTTTGAAAATAAGTAAGGATGTCGCCATACCAAGGATCATCTAAGGTGATGGAGAACAAGTGTTCATCTAGAAGGTAATCATTTACCGAAAGATCTGGCATACTAGTAGGAGATTCAGAAATGAATTCGGCAAGGGCCAAACCTTTCTTAATCTTTAGTGTGACAAATTCAAGATTGAATTCTTGAAGAATGATAATCCAATGGGAATACTTCCCATTTATGATCCATCGACTCAACAGTAAGGCCATGGGGTTGGAATTGGTCACAAATCTAGTGATATGCATAAGGATATAATGACGAAGCTTCTGGAAAGAGAACACAACAACCAGTGCCAATTTTTCTTCATGTGAATAGGACATAGGGGTAATGTTAAGTTTTTTACTGGCATAGTATATGACATGCTCATTTCCAGCAACATCTTCCTTGATTAGGATCCTGACGACCGAATAGGAGGAAGCTGAGATATACAAGATGAAGTCCCTTTCAAATTTAGGTGGACTGATCAAGGGGGAGAAAGTGAGAGCACATTTTAGGGCATCGAAATATTATTAAGCTTGTTCATCCAAAATGAATGGAATGGTAGATCGAAGGATTCTAAGAAACCCATGCGTAGTGGTGGCATAGTTAGAAACAAACCGACAAAGAAAGCTGGCTTTGTAACTAGTAAAGGGTACAAGGAGGAGGAAGTTTGAGAATGACTTGAAATTTTAGACGGTCAATCTTGATACTGTCTTTGGACACAATGAAGCCCAAGAGTCAGCTAACAAGAATGCAAAAGACACACTCAAGGGGGTTGAGGAAAATTTTATACTTGCGACATTGAAGGAAATTGGTACGAAAATCATAAATGTGTTGCGACAGGAGTTTGGAATGAGCAGTGAGATTTTCTAGACATGCAAGGATAGTATGAGCCAAGTCGTTGAAACAGTATGACATGGCACACTGAAAAGTGGCCCCAACATTCTTTAAACCGAAAGGCATGACCCTATGGGCGAAAGTTCCCCACAGACTAATGAAAGTGGTTTTAAGCTGATTAGCATAAAAAATACTTATTTGGTTGTATCCATAGAGTCCATCCATAAAGGAAAGAACCTCATGCCCTGCACACTCATTAATGATTTGGTCAATGAAAGGTGTGGGGAAGTTGTATTTGGGACAATATTTGTTCAGATCGTGGAAGTATGTGTAGACATGAATGGGGCATTGTTTCTTGAGAACGGGAACAAGATTGGATACCCATGTGGTGTATTCAATGGGATAGATAAATTTAGCCTGCTTGAGCTTATAAATTTCGGCCTTAATATCCTCATGCTTGGAAGGATGAATGGGTCTCAAATTTTGGCGGATAGGAACATTTGAGGAAATTTTAGCTTAAAATATCCCATGAAATTTTCATGTAATTCCCATGTCATAATATGTGAACCAATCAAAATCCCTTAAATTTAGAAAGAGGTACATGTATATATTTTGGAGGGAGAATAAGAAAAACTATGTTTTTTAATTGTATTTTTGGCTTATCTCCTAATATGTTTACTCAAATTTCAAGTGTAGACACTTGTTGGATGCATAATTAAATTTCACATCCAACGTGTACCCATCATGCATAATTTTGAGAATACCGACATTGATAAAAAGTGAAGATACATTAAAAAAACATGTTGAACACATTTTTTTAATTGGGTATTCTAAAAAATAAGCATGATCGATACTTGTTAGATGCGAAATTCAATTATGCATCCAATGAGTGTCTACACTTGAAATTTGAGTAAACCTATAAGGAGATAAGGCAAAAGTATAATTAAAAAAAAACTAGTTTTCTTATTTTCCCTCTAAATTTCATCTCTTATTTTTCCTTAGGAGGCCACTTTAGGCTGAAATTTCCTCTAATGTGGAATCGGGCCATGTGTCGATATGGTGTTCAACAATGGTGGGATCAAGTCTAGGCATCTCAAAATAATACTAGGTGAAAAAATCACAAAATTATTTGAATAGTTTGATGTAAGCATGAATTACTTCTGGGGTATAGTGTGCCCCCAAGGTGATATTTTCTTCGATCCTTGGTTTATTTGAAATGTTAATTTTAATGGTAGGAGAGATATTGGTCGTGTTTCCTTCTTCAAAAGCATATGGTGCAGGAATGGGGTTTCTAAAGCTATCGAATTCACCATGAATTAAGTATTTAGACTCCACAACATACTGATCATGGGTTTGTTACGGAAGGAAAAACACATAATGGTGCATATTGTCCAAAGGATAATTAGGGGTGGTCATGGATTCCATGATGTCTTAATCTAAATGAAAGATGGGAAAATGGGAGGAGGAAATACCTGAAGCATCGTCATGAGAGACAAGGTTCACATGCACATTGCCAACAGGAGGGGACGAATGACTAGTAGATGGAATATCTACCAATGTTGAGACCGGGCTATTCGACAAAGAAGGTTTGAAAAAATCACAATAGGAAACTCCAATAGAGCCTTAATACATCGATCTCGTGGATGACGACGGGTAGAGAATAAGAGTTGTGATATCTCTCATATCAACATCGGGAGAAAGGATTACAATGGATGGTTGAGAGACCTCCTACTCTGGCGTGATAATGGAACTAGAATTCACAGGTAGAGAAGAGGTGGATTCACTATGAGAGAAATCTAATTCATGAAGAGCTTGATGGGTATTGCAAAAATATTTGAGACAAGGGTAATGGTGAGAATAGTGGCCATAATAATAAGTACCAAGTAAAACAGAATCTTTGTAGACTGTAGGAGATACATTGGTGAGGGACAAGATAGTCGTATTGCCGACCATTGATGATATAGTGGACTGAGGTGAATTATGAGCCTTAGGATCATAGTATGTCAGTTTATCAATGGTGATGATCTTTCTATTATGAGGAAAGCACATCTTACGGAAAACCACAGATGCGACAGTTGACATGGCATAGGTGTAACTACGACCCAAAATAATGTTATAATATAATGGGGCATCAATGATTTTGGTGTCAATAGATACAATCTTGTCGGCAACAGTGATAGGAAAATTGTGATATAAGCCGAGGGGCTGTGATGGATGACTGTTCCAAGAAAGGAGAGTGATGGTGGATGGGGACAGGTCAGGTGAACCAAGTTGCTTCCAAACACTAGCATCAATCACATAAGTGGCGGCGCCTTGATCATTGATACACCGCTAAAAATTCTCGTTTCTTATGGAGATTGGTATTTGAAATGCAACAGATGAAGGAAGAGGGGGATATTCTGATTTATCAACATCAAATAAAATCATACAATCTTCAGAAAGATCCACAACACCCAAAGTAGAGAGTATAGATTTTCATTGGGATGGGCACGTCTTGAGGACTTCCAATGTTGACATAGCATCAGGAGACTGTGCCAAGTCATCTACTATGCTATAGGTATGGGCGGCTTTAGCAGAAACAACGTTTCGACTTAATGGACCTTTGGGGATATTGGGGATAACCTCTACCTTATGTTGTGGGATCTGTAAGGTACCATTTGATAATGATACAGGCTCGATGGAAACTTGAGGTTGGGACTCAGTCACAAAATTAGAAAGTGGCTTGTCATATTGGCATGATTGATTCTGAAGGTTGACCTGTTCGGTGTTGACCTTATCATAATTCATCATAAGGATTTGATAATTGTTGTGACTAGATGGTGGAAGTTATGGAGTTGCATGACCTTTTGTAAGTTGAGAAACTAAATACCCTTGATGAGGGAAAGGATTGGTAAGCACAACCAATTGATATGAAGCATGAGGAAGAGGAGGTGGAGCGATAGGTTTTTTGTACTCTAGAAACATTTGTTTGAGCTTTCCATGCTTGGTGCATCTGAGGTAACAAGGGACACTCATGAGTATAATGGCCATATATTCCACAATAGGTACAAATCTTTTTTGTGTGAAGAGCCTTCTTTTTCTTGGTCTATTAGCCTTGTTGTTGGGCTAGGGGATTAGGTTGGTTTCCCTGAGGTGCATATGGTGATGGACCCTAGTTATCGTGATTACCTTGATATTGTTGGTTCTGGTTACCTTTCCCATTGTTCATTTTCTTGGGGTTAGGGGTATTGGTTGTGGTTGTTTGAGCATACACTTGACCTTGAGGATGAGATTGTTGTTACAGCAGAGGTGGAGCAAGCAGGGGGGGCTAGGGCACTTGTGCCGGAGGGGATGGGGCACCTGTGTTGGAGGGGCTGGAGGGCTAAGAAATGCATATGGAAAATAAAGAGGAGGGGAAGCATTACGATAAACAGGTTGAGCAACATTTGTCCCTGGAATCTGCTGATGCGGTTGGGAATATGAATATGACATGCTTTGAACTAGATAGGGGTTGCCTTGTAGAGAGGGATAATTGTAAGAGGAACAGGTCCCCCCTAGGGTTGACCATAACTCATCAGAGGTGGAGTATATGTTTGTGGGTGAGGGTGTGAAATGGATCCAATGATACTGTTTGCAGCATGATATGCCCCCAGTGCATTAGCAGCACTGGGTTGAGGCAGGTCGGGAAGAACGATATAAACATAACCTGATTGAGCATAGATCAAGTCATATTTCATAATTACTTGGAGTTCATCTTACTCAAACTGAGGGAAGTGTGAAGAGAAATCTTTACCTATGGGGGCTAAAAGTGATCTAAGGAACCAATCCATGTGAACATGGTCTTTGAATTAAGTGGTCCTACACATGCTTTACCTTCTGCGCCATTCTTGGACATGGTCAGATAGGAGAGTGGCAAAAGTTTGACCAAAAGAAGTCAAGAGTTCAGTACCAGTTTCACAATGGAGAGGTAACTGGAAATATGATAGAAAAGCTTTGGAAAGAGTCGCAAAATTGGAATGATTGGTGTTGGGCTGATGAACATACCACTTAGCAGTAACTCCAGTAAGAGTGCATTGGAATAAATGAAGATGGATGGAGTCTTCAGTGATGGAATTCGATGAACACCACATATGAAATGAGTGAACATGATTTGTGGGATCTTCTCCAGGATTTCTTTCAAACTTAGGTATGTCGGAAGGAATTTTGGTAGGCATAACTGGCCAATTAGGGTTATGGAGAAGAGGATCATTTATCAAATCATTAAAATTGGGGAGACTCAAACCAACCATGAAGGGTAGAAATGGGGTAGGAGTGACCATACCGGTAGAGGTTCCACTGGTGGGATTAGAAACTTGGTTTCCTGCACCTAATTGGTGCTTGACATGGAGGCGATATGAGGTTGAGAAGACGCAGAATCAAAGGAATAACTAGATGAAACAGTAGAACCAGAGTCAGAATGAGGACTCGATGGAGGACTTTGAGGATGAACTCTAACGCAATGAGGAGGACTGATATGTCCTAACAGAAACTGAGGATGAAGGCCTCAAATTCTCTGTGACAAAAACCTAGAGGTGCAATGATGTAAAGACAATGATGACACTAAGGACTAAAGGATGATAGGAGAAAAAGAGTAAAAAACAACAAGAAAACACCTAGTGCAGTGGTGCCAAGTGTAAACTAACTATATAATGATGCTACTCTAATGCAAGAAAGAAAGTCCTATCAAATAAAATGACCTCTAGTCTATAGGTGATCTAAATCCTCAAACAATCCTAAATATGTTGTTTTAGTTGGCCTTCCAAAGAAATTCTTACTTGACGAAATCTCATACCCGCAAGGAGAGTTGTCCAGAGAAAGGTGGGGTAGAGAACCAACCGCTTCCCACATCCACTCCTATAGCATGTTTTCATATCATTGGTCACTACGGTTACCTTCATCCCATGGGGGTGGTCAATTCTTGAGATTTGGTGATCAACCACCGCACGAAATTCCCTAGTACAAGTTGGGTAGCCCCTAGGAGAACTACTTGCATGATGACCTAGCGTAACCCCCTATGAATCGAATTTCTGATGCACTTTGACTTTGGACTGTGGGATGGGGAAGGATTTTAAGCTCCCTAGAAATTCAACTTCTATGTTTCAATGTAAATGATCAATAGGTGTTATTGGAAGTCTATCCCACCGATCCTACACCTAACTACACATATTGTTTGGCCATGATGCTCAAGTGGGCTTAATATATGTGTGTTATATTATTATAATGTGGTGTGTTTCAAGTATTGGCTTGATGGTGTTTGTTATCACTCTGTAATTTCTCAAGGCTAAAGAAAGGAATCACCGAGGTAACCACAAACCTACTTTTGATATTAGGATCTAGCCTTCCTAATGCTCAAAGAGGGCTCTCTCTTAATGATTTAAATTTTTTGTTTTTAATTAATTTTAGGCTAGTTATGTATGCTTGATTTGGTTTGATTTTGATTTTTTGGTGGAATTACTGATTTAGATGGATAGGTGCTTGTCTATTTTCCATTGGGATATGGAGTCAATATATCAAGAAAACAAAACATAAACAAATGCTAAAAGTAGTGTTATAGGGCAAGGTAGCTGAGCAAAACTAGATCTTTTAGGCTGAATGGTGAAGTCATTTTCAATCGAGATCAAGGAGCATTTAAGGATTCCTTAAACCAGATAATGAAGGAAGGTGAAGGAGGTCAATCGAGATTAGAGGGAACTTAAGGATCCTCTGAACCAGATATCAGAAAAAAACATAAAAATGGATAACAGTTCAAAACATAGTGTATTTAAACAAGTTCTGCAATGATTTTCCTGTTATAACATTTAAATTTAGAAAACATTCAAGTTTATGGAATACTTAAGAAAATAACATGAACAATTGAAATATACTTCACCGAAGTAGCCCAACATATGAATCCTGTAAAGAAATGCCTTTATCACTTGTCCTGTCTGTCAACTAGAAAAAGTAAAATAAACCCTCAGGTTATAGATCAATTCAACTATAGAAATATTCAGTAATCCACACTCAATACTTCGAATCGATGAAGTATTTATACAACTTATTACAAAATATCCTATCAACTGACTAGGATTTATTCTAGGAAATAAAATATCTGGATGCAAAAAGGTAGTGACACCTTTCTAACTAACTAAAATCTGGCGTTGTTTTCTCTGATTGTTGTTATTTGTTTGTTTTTCTTTCACGTTGTCTTCTTTCATTTATCTGCTCTTTCACTTTCTTTTTCATCTGGCTACTTTAATTTGTTTGTTTCATCTTTAACCTGTCTTTCTTTCTGCACATATAACTTCTGCTGAGTGAAGCCTTTGAATTCATATCCCGAGAGCCTAGAGCATATAGGTTTTGGAACTAGTATCAAAACTATTTGTCCAATATCCCGACCTTGCTAATTACCTGCACAATAAAACAATCGTTAATGACAACACAGGTTTGTAGGGAGGTGATAGTGGCTTCAAGGAATAGGGAGGTCTATGGAAAGAGTCTGAGTAACAACTAGCTTCAATTCTGAATCGACAATGGTTTTCAGTTCTATTTGAAATTTCACAAAGGTAAGCAATTGAATGAAACAATCAAGATTTCACATTTGAGCACTTGGGTGATTTTTCTTATAGTGCGGGTGGTATGGTGGTTTATCACACGGTGCAAGAGAGGTTTGGTGATTTATGTTTGAGGGGTGCGATAAAATATGGAAATGACGTGTGGCAGGGGAATGGGGGAGAAAACTACCCATTTCGCGCCCCCCCGCCTCCCCCCCCCCCCCAACCTCGGCGTTAATCTTTGGAATGCTGGGGGATGCAAAACGGTTCAGGAACCATTGGATCTCACTGAATATGATCGGGCGATATAAGGATATGCAGGTTTCAAAGGTGGTGGGGATCAGGTAAAAAGACATGTGGGACATTTTAAAATATAGATGGAACTTGGTAAAAGATTGAGGCGGAAGGTTATGTATAAGGAGGGTAGGGGATTAATATAAAGTGGGTAGGGGATTATGTATTTTAAATGGGGGATTAATAAAAGTGGGTCAGGATAATATAGTGGAGGGGTAAATGAAAGCGAGGTTATGTTAATGTAATATAAAACTATAGGTTAAAATGATATAAAGGGGGTAAGAAAATATGATGGCGGGAAGTTTAGAAATACACTAGGCGGGGGGTTTAAAATGATATCGGGGAAGGGTTAAATGAAATGGGAGCCCGACATTTATTAAATGCTTAAAATTTTGGATAAGTGGGTTTTAGCTTGTTTTATTGGAAAAAGCGGAGTTTAGTAAAGGGGAAGTGAATTTTCAAAGGGAAATGGGTTTTTAACTAGGGAAAGGGGTTTTAGGAAGATAAAAGGGTTAGAATAAGGGGAAATTAATTCCAAGAGTGGAAATAGGGTGTTTTAGCAAGGGGGAAATGGTTAGAAATATATTAGTGATAAGAGATAAACCAGAATGATGTTTTCCATAACTTGTGAAAGTATTCTATCTACCCTTTATTTACCCTAACATTTTCATTTCTTTTATTGGGTGCATTTGAGCTTGTTGACCCTTTATTTTCTTTTGATAAGCAAACTAATCTATTTCTAACCTTATATCTTCCAATGTCTCAGATTAAACTAATGAGTTCATTTTATTCTCTAAGTTCGCCAAGATTAAATGTTTTGGCCAAATCTTTATTCACTAACTATCATGACATGAAAATTAAAGGCATGAATGAATCAAAATTAAACGGTATGATCATCATGAATTGTGGCATTTTGCACAAGCTGCACACAATTTTATTTGCATAAAATAAACTAAGAGGAGTGGCATTTGAATGTGCAACACTTTCAGGATTTATTTTAGTTTCTTTTTGTGGAGTTCATATTTAATATCCTTTTTTGATCTCCATTTCTTTTAGTCCTTTGATTTTTCTTTTAGGACATACCCTATTTTCATTTTTTAATATGGGAAAATATTTGCAGAAAGCAAAGGTATGTACAATATTACAAGATTTAACATAGTCAATTCAAAATTATGATCCCTATTATTATAGGACCCTAATAGTGGCTCCACTTGGGGATGACATCTCCTTGTGAGATGTCAAGAACACCGTCGACTAGTGGCCCAATCCATTGGGCCGATCCCAAGCCTGCACATGCTTTGTTATATAATATTTGAGACTGAAATCACAACCTTTTCTGCAAACTGCAATCTGACACATGCTGAACTGAAATCTTATCTGAAAAAGGTACCGCAACCCTCAAACCAAACTAATAGATCATCAAGACCTTATCACCTTCTCCTCGGCTTCAAATGTTAATGAATTATGTCAACACTTGCTAAAAACTAGAAACTGAGACTGAAATAAACTTGCTGCTGAAAACAAAATCCAGTCAAACTGAAATTCTACCTACTTATTCTAATAAGTTGTATAATTGTTGATTAGGTAAAATGAAATAGCTAGTGCAACCATTCAAGAATTATATACATTGATGGATTTAGCTGCATTCGCTTGTTTGTGATCAAAACTGAAGTTCTACAACCCAATAGAAACTTGTCAAAAAATATAAATTTGATAAGGAAATATTTAATTTCCTTTGTTGACTCCATAAACTGTAAAAAAGGATCTTCCGAAGAATATGCACTAATTTTCAACTGATCCAAGCAATTGTACGTCTGTTCTGGATGGCCTCCATGCCATGAAACTAAACTGTTATTTTTACCTTTACTTCCCTGCAAATTTAACCTATGATTGTCCTGATATAATCGCAGATTTTCAAATAAGCTTTCTGATGATATTTCTATTGATGGAAATGTATGTATGAAGAGATTATTATCATCTTGATTATGAATCTCATAGTTAGTTAATGGAGAAATATTTTGATTGCATTCATCATCCAACACATCAGCTATTGGATCATGAAAAAATTGGTAGGATTGTTGCAACCTATTACATATGGGTTTCAATGGGACTTCATAGATTTCTACAGGATGTTCATCCTTTGCTTTAGAGATATTATAAAAAAATTCCTTCAAAAACTGAAATGAATTTGATAGCTGTAATTGTGAAATTGAAGAATCATGATCAAGAGTTTCATTGTCTTCTTTTTTGTCAATAACAATACCTAAAGACTGATGATTTTTTATTGCATTAAATTTGTCTCTGATGAACTGAAATGAAGCAAAACAAAGAGGAAAAGATCCTTCACTTATTTCCAAATTTTATGCACTTTCTTCTTCACTCCCATAACTGATATGTATTGGCTGATCACTGTATTCGAGCTACTGAAACTGAATTTCCTCATCCCACAAACTAGCTACTGATTGCTCAGTAAAGTTAGCTTGAATTTGGAGAACATAATTATCATCATACTAATCATACTTAGGCCAAGCATTAAAAGAAGGAATGTCATCAAACATACACATTGGATCAACAGATTTCTCCTCCACATATTGATCTATAAATCCATTTTCTAATCTATGGTAGTTGGGATTAGCAGGAAAGTGTTTATGGCCAAACAACCTCTTCTTTTCTTGGAATAAGTGGGTCATGGTGATCTTGAATGAAAAATCCATCTTTCATGGTGATATTTTGTATCCTTTCATCTATTTTACTTACCAAAATGTTGAGTTTTACCTTTGAAGATGTCAGGTGCTCTGCAATGTTGTTCTTCTCTTCTTCTGCTTTCAACTTTTCCATTCTAATTAGCAAATTTACTTCTACATCTACTACAATGTTCTGCATCTGTTCAAGTGTTGCAGAGTTTCTTTCTCTTAGCTGAAACTCTATTTCCGGATCAAAGGCCTTTGGATAATGCAAGAGAGTTGAGCCAGGAGGAGGTCTTATATTTGCTGGCATTGAATAATAAACTTGATTAAATCTGGCAGAAAATTGTTGTATTGTCTCGTTTTACTGTCTTTTCAACTGATTATATTATTCTATGATCATGAGAAGTTTGACTTTGATTATCCATCTATCAAGGAAAAATTTGACAAACTGTTGGAAATTTGATATGCTTGCAATAGGCAGGTTCTTGAACCAACTCTTTACTTTACTTTGAAAATAAAGAGCAAAAAGCCTGATTCTAACATTATCTTCATTAATCTCAAATAGGTCCAGATAGTTCTGAAAACCTTGAATATGTTTTTGGGCAGTTATTTAACCATTTTCTCCATCAAACTTGGGGAGATATTTGTCATAGTTATCAGGGAAATCATGGAGTATAGGAGGTAAGATGAGTGGCTTATATCTATCTGTAACTTTACAAGGTATAGAAATATGTACAGGAATTGTAAGATTAGTTTTGATTACTTGAGGCTTATCAATTGGAAGATGATCATCATAAGTTTCAGAAGAAAGCTTCTCAAAGGGATAAGGAGAAATTACATTTACAATCTTCAAAGGAAAGTAATTAAATACTAGTCTAAGATCTTTTCTAAAATACAACATACATTGAAAAACCTTCTTGATGAGAAAGAACATGATGTCTTGGATTATAATCCAAGTTAGAAACTTGATCTTCCCATGTTTTTCTTTCAGGTTCATTCCTCCAATGGAGTCTTGGATTTGATTTTGAAATTGATTTGGAGTCACCAGGTGGATGATTTTAGTCTTTGTTTGTCTCATCACTGTCCACCATCATAGGTCAGATTTGATCCTTGTATAATCTTTCTGAAGATGTTTTTCACCAGCTGAGTCGCCAATATGTTATCACTCTGTAATTTCTCAAGGCTAAAGAAAGAAATCACCGAGGTAACCACAAACCTACTTTTGAGATTAGGATCTAGCCTTCTTAATGCTCAGAGAGGGACCTCTCTTAATGATTTAACTTTGTTGTTTTTAATTGATTTTAGGCTAGTTATGTATGCTATTTGGTTTGATTTTGATTTGTTGGTGGAATTACTGATTTAGATGGATAGGTGCCTGTCTATTTTCCATTGGGCTATGGAGTAAATATATCAAGAAAACATAACATAAACAAATGATAAAAGCAGTGTTACAGGGCAAGGTAGCTGAGAAAAATCAGATCTTTTAGGCTGAATGGTGAAGTGATTTTCAATCGGGATAAAGGAGCATTTAAGGATTCCTTAAACCAGATAATGAAGGGAGGTGAAGGAGGTCAATCGGGATTAGAGGGCACTTAAGGATCCTCTGAACCAAATATCAAAAGAAAACATAAAAATGGATAACAGTTCAAAGAAGAGTGTATTTAAACAAGTTCTACAATAATTTTCCTGTTATAACATTTAGATTTAGGAAACATGCAATTTTATGGAATACTTAATAAAATAACATGAACAATTGAAATATACTTCACTGAAGTAGCCCAACACATGAATCCTGTAAAGAAATGCCTTTATTACTTGTCCTGCCTGTCAATTGGAAAATGTACAATAAACCCTTAGGTTATAGATCAATTCAACTATAGAAATATTCAGGAATCCACACTCAATACTTCGAATTGATGAAGTATTTATACAACTTATTACAAAATATCCTATCAACTGACTAGGATTTATTCTAGGAAATAAAATATCTGGATGCAAAAAGGTAGTGACACCTTTCTAACTAACTGAAATCTGGTGATGTTTTCTCTTATTGTTGTTATTTGTTTGTTTCTCTTTCACGTTGTCTTCTTTCATTTATCTACTCTTTCACTTTCTTTTTCATCCGGTTGCTTTCATCTGTCTGTTTCATCTTTAACCTGTCTTTCTTTCTGCACATATAACTTCTGCTGAGTGAAGCCTTTGAATTCATATCTGGAGAGTCTAGAGAAAACAGGTTTTGGAACTAGTATCAAAACTGCTTGTCCAATCTCCTGGCCTTGCTAATTACCTACAAAATAAAACAATCGTTAATGACAACACAGGTTCGCAGGGAGGTGATAGTGGCTTCAAGGAACAGGGAGGTTTGTGGAAAGATTCTGAGTAACAGTTGGCTTCAATTCTAAATCGACAATGGTTTTTCAGTTCTATTTGCAAATTCGCAAAGGTAAGCAATTGAATGAAATAGTCGAGATTTCATATTTGAGCACTTGGGGTGATTTTTCTTATAGCGCAGGTGGTATGGTGGTTTATTGCACGGTGTAGGAGTGGTTTGGTGTTTTATGTTTTAGGGGTGTGATAAAATATGGCAATGATGCATGGCAGGGGAACGGGGGAGGAAACTACCCATTTTGCATCCCCCCCCTGGTGTTATTCTTTGGAATGCCGAGGGATGCGAAACAGTTCGGGAACTGTTGGATCTGATTGAATATGATCGGGCGGTATATGGATATGCAGGTTTCAAAGGTGGTGGGGGCCAGGTAAAAAGATGAGCAGGGGATTTTAAAATATAGATGGAGCCAGGTAAAATATTAAGGCGGAAGGTTATATGTAAGGTGGGTCGGGGATTAATATAAAGTGGGTAGGGGATTATGTATTTTAAATGGGAGATTAATAAAAGTGGGTCGGGGTAATATAGTGGAGGGGTAAATGAAAGTGGGGTTATGTTAATGTAATATAAAACTATAGGTTAAAATGATATAAAGGGGGTTGGAAAATATGATGGCGGGACGTTTAGAAATACACTAGGCGGGGGGTTTAAAATGATATCGGGGAGGGGTTAAATGAAATGGGGGCCCAACATATATTAAATGCTTAAAAATTTGGATAAGTGGGTTTTAGCTTGTTTTATTGGAAAAAACAGATTTTAGTAAAGGGGAAGTGAATTTTCAAAGGGAAATGGGTTTTTAACTAGGGAAAGGGGTTTTAGGAAGGGAAAAGGGTTAGAATAAGAGGAAATGACTTCCAAGAGTGGAAATAGGTTGTTTTAGCAAGGGGTAAATGGTTAGAAAGATATTAGTGATAAGAGATAAACTAGAATTATGCTTTCCATAACTTGTGAAAGTATTCTATCTACCCTTTATTTACCCTAACATTTTTGTTTCTTTTATTGGGTGCATTTGAGCTTGCTAACCCTTTATTTTCTTTTTATAAGAAAATTAATCTATTTCTAACCTTATATCTTCCAATGGCTCAGATTAAACTAATGAGCTCATTTTATTCTCTACCTAACTACTGGTCTGCCAAGATTAAATGGTTTGGCCAAATCTTTATTCACTAACTATCATGACATGAAATTTGAAGGCATGAACGAATCAATATTAAACTTTATGATCATCATGAATTGTGGCATTTTGGACAAGTTGCACATAATTTTATTTGCATAAAGTAAACTAAGAGGAGTGACATTTGAATGTGCAACACTTTCAGGATCTATTTTAGTTTATTTTTGTGGGGTTCATATTTAATATCCTTTTTTATCTTCTTTTCTTTTAGTCCTTTGATTTTTCTTTTAGGACATATCCTCTTTTCATTTTTTAATATGGGAAAACATTTGCAGAAAGAAAATGTATGTACAATATTACACGATTTAACATAGTCAATTCAAAATTATGATCCCTATTATTATAGGACCCTAACAGTGTTAACCAAGCTCAAATTTGCTTAGGGTGTGAAAATGTGTGTGAAAAAGTGTGTTCAGTGTATGAGTTAATTGAGCATGTTTGATGATGCCATGTGTTGCTGAAATAAAATGTTGAAAAATTGTAAATAATGTTGTAAAATGACAGTAAAATAAACAACCAATCAAGAACATACCACACCCAAATAAGGCTCTCAAATATCTAAACAAGGAGAGACAAACAAGCTACTCAAAAACACACAAAAGACCTACAATATCTAATGTCAAAAGGATTGTGATGTAAAGGCACTAAGCTGTTGAAAATGGTGTAGAAAATAAAAAACAATCAGAGGTGAAATTTGTTGCAAAGGATAGGAAAGAAGCTCCAAATCCTAGGACACTCAAGGGGATCCTAAGGGGAAGGCAAGAGAAAATTCAAAATGGACTTAAAATGGTGAAATAACCTATCATAAAAGGTTGAAATAGTGTGGATCAGACCTTGAAAACCAGTGGCTAAAAATGATGAAACCCTACACTCCTCACCCAACCAATCTCTTCCTAAATAGGTGGAGGTGTACTCCAAACCCTAGGGGGATTTTTCCTACCTCAAAGAGAAAAACTAAGAGAATCCATGCCTAAGGGAGACTGATACATAGATTAGAAACTCTTCCCAGTACAAACACAACGCTCTCGGCAAATATGAAAAATTCTCGGAAAATTTTCAAAACGTAGGTACTAACCTGAAACAGGTGGAAAACACATGTTTTGAGTCAAAAAGGGCGTTGTGGAGTTTGGAGCACAGATATGGGGCTGAAAAGTGAATTTTTCTCCCGGGAATCTTGGTTGACATATATCCCACAGATGTTTTCGTCTCCTGCTCGACTGGTACCTGTGACCTGCGGAAAAAACCAAAAAACCACCAGAATCCAAAAAATTGACAGGAAAATGAAATAAAATCTATAAATAGAAATTGAGAGGCTACAAATAGTTGTATAAAACCCTGAAATCACTGAAACTGAAGTCACCTAGGAAATTGAATTGTTACACCAGTGGAGTTGACATTTGTTGACGACAAATGTAGTTAAATCCCCAGCAAAGTCGCCATTTATTAGTATGCAATTTCTTGGAAGGTGTACCAAAAATATCCCACTTAAGTCACACTTGACTAGTGATCCTAAAAGAAATTGTGGTTGCTTTTAGTTCATCTCTGCAACAGTAATGTGAAAAAACCCCGTATAAAAGTATATGTATGTAATCTAAAATAATAAACATAAAAATAAATCCAATGTAATAACCCAATTATGGAAAGGTGTTTAAATAAATAAATCTTTTATTGATAGCACCTAGCGAAGGAGATTTACAAAAGTGTCGCAAATCTCCCTCCATGGGATAGGTCCTTTGATGTCCTTGACGCTTCAGTACTAGATTTTCCTCTCTCAGTATGTGAAAAATCCAAACAATGTGTAGAACTCTAGTGGGAGGTCAAAAGTGTGGAGGCGATAATGGTGATGATGATAATGATCATGGTGAAGAATGAATGAAAAACTCTCTTATTTATAACAAAGTATTGAGTTGATATCGAAAATGGAGAATAATAAAATATTATTGACCAAAATCAAGATCTAACCATTAGGAATATTTTTTTATATTTTTTTATATTGTTTTAGAGAGGAAAAATATTCAAAATAGCAAAATATCTTTATAATGATTTATTAATTATTTCGTGAATATTAAGAAAGGTGTGAAAATGAAATAATTACTAAATAGTGATTTAACAATTATTCCAAAAATGGAGTTAAGGAATAATAAATCAATAATGATTTATTTAATTATTCCTAGGTGGTTTAGTCAAATGTGACAAGGAATAATTATCAAACAATGATTTAATAATTATTCCTAGAGAAAATTAATTAAATAATGATTTATTCAATTATTCTCATGGGGTTTTTTAATTTTGATAAAAATTAATTTAATACAAATGCTTTACTAAATTATTACTAATAGTGAAAGTAATATTACTACGGTAAAATTAAACTTACATGGTGTATTTCGATCCACCTAGTTAGAAATGGCTAGGTGATCATTTTTTGATGATAACATTCAGCTTAGAATACGTGCCTCATGACCTTTTTCTTATTTTACCCTTATTATCCTTTATTACATGAAACTTTAACCTGACATTGTTATAGAGAAAACCTTAATTTACCAATTCTACATTATATCAACACGACGTTTAAGACACATATCACAAATTTAAGATGTCACATGGCTCATCGTGCAATAATTCCACTATATCATAGTGGTAGTTATGAGAAGATATGAGGGTCTCCTTGCCACATGCTCATAACAAAGTATTTGTATCATAATTAAATTTGGAGTAATGGATTTTTTTGTTGTGGTGGGATTAAGCAATTCTAGGCTACAATATATTGGAAGGAGATATGGTTAGCGAGAAAGTGTGGAACCCTAACAAGGTATATCTGCTTGTTGGGGATACCCTTTCTAAAAAGAATATGCTTTGTCTGATTAGCAGATCAAGGGCTCTGATTTCACCGAGCCCTTTCCTATTGCACGTTACACAAACATATTAATTTAATAATTCAATTGAAATTTAAACGCTTCGTCTATTCATGTTCCCACATGGTTGGTCGTCACTTTAGTCCACCAAGATTCGGTGGGAACCAGAAGAGTCATCAGTTGTCCTGTCTCTGCCAAAACTTTATCACGCTCATCGAAGATGGATTTTCACGTTGTGCCACGATGAAGTCCCTCATTTTTGTTTTAAGCTTATTGAGTTTTACGAGTCCCTTAATTTATTTTTATTGGGTCGTATTGAAAGGAGAGGTTTTGTAAATTCATTGACATAGACAATTGTATTTAATTCATGTTTTGAATAAGACAATTGTTTAAATCAAGGAATTTCAACAAAGCAGGTATAACAGGTATTATCAGTACTCAAATAACAACCAGTTGAACTTGAACCAACCTCTTGACTCTTTTTTTTTCAGAAAGAAAAAAAAACGTTGTTTTTGTTTTTATATTGAATATATAAAGATAGTACAAATCCATACATCATAGAGATGTGTTGTCAAAATGCACGTCCCCAATTATAGATTATGATTGGACAATATGAGGAGAAATGTATGTTATCTGGTGACATAATCCCATCAAAATTAGACAAAGAAAAGTCTAGTCATGTAGACATATATAGTAAAAAAACAAAAATAAAAAATCGAGCATACATATATGTTTATACATCCACTTATCAGCAGAAAGTCATGTACATGAGAAAATAAGGTCCATATAATTAATTCCCAACATGCATGAAGTAGTCAGAGACCGCATCCACCGAAAACCCGATATTATAAACTGGCTCGCTTGTTGTTGTGGCCCATCTGTCTCACCCGAAAGCATGTAATACAGGCTCTCTTGTTTCAAAGATAAAATAAAACAGGCTTGCTTGTTGCTTGGTCCAGTATGAATAATTCATGGAATAGGAATGTCACTGGTCCATATGGGCTTTCTGTTCCTATAATGACCCACTTGCAAAACACCAAAAACTGAACCAATACCTTTTTTCGACAACCCATCAGCTCTAGTATTGCTTTCCCTGTAAATATGATGCATAGGAGGGAAATTCAACTTAGCCCAAAAAATTTTAGTTCTCATGAACCATCCCTGAGATCTCAGGGAGGATAGGGATGAATATCCCGAGATGGCATTAATAATAACTCTAGAGTCTCCATAGATATTGACCCCATCCAATCCCAAGTTGTGAGCAACCAATAATCCGCACCATAGAGCCATCAACTCCGCCAAGTTGTTTGTGCCCATACAACCATTCCAGCATATATGAATTCTTTCTGATTGAGATAACTTGATCCATGCGCCACACCCCATCACCCCATCCTGACAGGCTCCATCAAAGAAAATCACAGGGAGGGATATGGGGTAGGGCCTAATCCTTCTAGACCCATCACATATTGCATCCTTTGCAGGCTCCCTGTCGATGATCCATCGACTCATAATAGCATTATAAATGTGAGGGATGATAATAGGTTTACCTTAAAAAATACATAGGTTTCTAGCAAGCCATATTTACCATATGAGAAGGAAAGGTAAGGATTGAAAATGCCCCTTCACTTGATCCCATCTGAGTGTCGCATCCATGAAATCCACTGGGGTCCATGATGGTAGGAGATGAAAATTGTTGAACAGGTTCCAAATATGAACAACCATGGGGCATGTAAAGAATAAATGTTCCACCGATTCATCACTTTGTAGAAAGAAAATACACCTACCTGGACCATATAGGCCCCTCTTAATGAGAGCATCCCAAGTGAGATTCTTCTTCTTCCATACCAGCCATCCAAAAAGAAGAATTTTAGTCGGAATTTTCCTATGCTAGAATTTCTCAAACCCAATAGAAGTATAATCGTGAATGGCAAAAAGGTTTATATTGTAGTAAATGTTTTTCACAATCAAAGCTTCATCCTTCATTTTCCCAGCCCATACTAATTTGTCTCCTTCATTACAAAGGCATAAACCTGCTGCCTGAATTTTCCCCTTATACTTCATCCATTCAGTAGCATCTTGTCCCGATAGACCCATCTGTGTAGTCGTTTTAAGAATAGGCGCGCTATGAGCCCAGTAATGAATCACCTGTGATAAATATATGATTCCTCTGTGAGCCAATCGGTGTACCATCCGATTATTGATGAGTGATACCTCAGTCATACCACAAATCTTGTCACCGCTCAATAGAATCTTATGACCATTGCCAAATTTCCAAGCCAACCCCCCTGCAAAAAAATGTATGATCTTTCTGAATCCAAGCCATATAGCCGACATGGATCGTGGGAAAATAATTTGATGGCAATATATTAAGTGTAGGGGGTCTCCCGAGACATATTTGCACAAAATGATTTCAGACCAGATACCATTGCCATGAATTGCACGCCACAGATATTTTGTAAGGAGGGCAGGGTTGAAAGCCCAGGTGTTTAAAATACCCCATCCCCCCAAATGTTTCGGGCAGAATAAATCTCAAGTTTGCAAAGGTGATGCTTTTTCGCCATGTTGACCCCGCCCCACAAAAATTCAGATATGATGGCATTGATCTGTGAGATAGTATTCTCTAGAATGTAGAAGAGGTGACCCCAGAAAACAATAAGTTGGGACAGGACTGCTTGAATCATTATATACCGACCCCCAAGTGAAAACCATTTATGGGTCCATTTTGAAATTTTAAATTTGAATTTCTCAACAAGCCATAACCAATCTTTCACTTTATAACCACATGGTTTGATCCTGCATCCGAGATATAGAAACCCCTCTGCTGCCAGTTTTGTTTGAACACCAAGAAACCCAACAATAAAAGCAATCTCTGCCTCATCACCAAATTCATTAATAAGGAAAGATTTGGCCTTATTTATACATAGTCTAGAGACAGCAACAAATTGGATAACCAAAAAGTGTATATAGAACCAATGATTTCTAATGAGTCTCCCGAAAATAAGCAGATCATCAACAAATAAGGAATGGGAAATACTCACAGAATTAGAAAAGGAGAAACCAACAATGAAGCCCGCACTCCGAGCCATATTCATGAGATTGCTAAAACCATCCATGACAAGTATGAATATCAGGGGCGAAAAAGCACATCCTTGCCTTAAACCACGTTCAACACTAAAGAAAGAAGTAGGCATCCCCATTAATGATAACAACATATCTGACCAAGGAAATGCATCCCATAATCCATCAAATTGATCCAATGGGGATCCCAACCTTCAGAAGAACAAGGCGGATATATGACTAGTCAGCTCTATCATAGGCTTTTAGGAGATCAATCTTCATGATGAGGGCTTCTTTTTTCCCATCATGCATGGAATGCATCGCTTCCCGAGCAATAGTAATAGCATCATGAATAGAGCGTCCTTTAAGAAAACCATATTGCTTCGAAGAAATGGCCTTCGATAAAGTGTCCTTGATCTTGTTAGCAATGATTTTAGATGAAATTATATATATAAGGTTGCACAGGGCAATCGGTCTAAAATCCAAGAAGGCCTTTGGATTAGATGTTTTGGGAATGAGAGGCAAGAAGGTGGCATTCATATTTGTTGGTATATGTCCCATGATCCGACCTTGCTCAACAATTGTAGTGATCTCATCATCCATAATATCAATAAAATTATTATAAAATTCTGCGGGACATCCATTCGGGCCTGGGCATTTGTCATGAGCAAAAGACGTCAATGTCGATACCACTTCACTTTTGGTGATTTCAGAGCTTAAAACAATGATGGCCTCATCATCAAACATGCTGGGAATATGTTGCAATACCCAACGCTGACATTCTGAGTCTATGTTCCGGTCTGCTTTATAGAAGGATGAGAAATGCTTGTAGGCCTCCTCTTGAATCTCCTATGTAGTTGTAGCATAACTCCCATCCTCTCTTTGAATGTGCCAAATGGTATTCTTATTCCTTCTATCATTTGCACTTTTGTGAAAAAAAATTGTATTCAAGTCTCCTTCCTTGAGCCAATTAATCCTACTTTTCAGCTTCCATGTCAGCTCTTCTATCCTTAGGATCTCCATCTTTCTTTTCTACAATTGATCAATTAGATTGTATGTCTCCTGATCGGGTGCTTTTATAACAAAATCTGCATGTAGACTACAAAGCCTTTCTGAAATGTCCTTTACTTCTATAAGGAGCCCCTCTTTCTTTTTAATCTCCCATTCTTTTGTTAGGCATTTGATCCTTCGTAGTTTTTTGTGAAATCTTTCCCATTCGTAAGAGCCCTCAAAAGGAATATTGTTATTCTAGCAGTTTCGAACAAGCATATTATATTTGGGATCCTCCAGCCATGCATGATTAAATTTAAAAGGAATCCCCCTTCTCCTCTGCTCATGCCGCCATGTGAAAAAAATGGGCATATGATCAAAAAGCTCTGATACCACCACCCCTGACCTTAATTGTCCCAGCTGAGATAAAATTGATTCACTCACCATTGCTCTGTCTAGTCTTTTTCCAATGAAATCCCCATCCGCCTGACGGTTGATCCATGTTGGTATGACGGGGAAGGGTCTAATGTCTTTAAGAAGGGCCTTATCAAAAATCGATCCAATGTGATTCGCCATTGGATCCAGCCTTGCTTTAGCACCCCATGATTCATCCAAATTTAGATTGGAGTTATAATCTCCATTGATAATTAGGTTGCCAATATTAAGAATGCCTGATCTGTATAATCGAGCCCAGAAAGCAGCTCGATTTTGGCACAGAGCATATAAATTTCTAATATTGTAGATGCCTTGAAGTCCCCTTATATGTCTAGATAGAATAATACCTCCGAAGAAATTGTACGCCTAAAATTTGGCATATGATGGATTCCAAATAGCCAAAATACCACCAGCATGTCCCTCTGCATTAACAGCTATCGCGTGCCATCCCGACCTGATAGCCAATATAGAACTAATAGCTTTAATCTTGTTACATAAAGTCTCCTAGAAAAGAACAATATCCGGATTCACATCCCTCAGCATATCTCTTAGGTGAAGATGTTTGGAGGAGTTTCCTATACCCCTCATGTTCAAGGATAAGATGTAGGTAATTTGGATACCCTGGGAGGGTTGCTTGATCTAAGCGCCCTGAGGTCTTCTAGTGCAGAGATAGGTACATCCATAAGGTCTAGGAAATCATCACGAAATAGGGACTTGGTTTTTAATCTGCCTCTGAAGTGCCTAGTCCCAGATTTTGTTTTTTCCCTCACAGTAATGTTATTGCTTGAAACAGATGAAATAAATATATCAGATTCTTTAGGGATATCATAAAAATGTAGAAAATGAATTAACTCAGAAATAGATTGCAGAAAACACAGATACAAAACCAGACAAAACAATGGCAGAAAAGAGGCTTCAGCCTCATGGCATTCTCGTCATTTTCTCTTATTAAAAGAATTTAGTTTACAATTTAAATAGATGAGAGAAAATGTCTAAGATAGTCCGTGATATCTTAGACTCCTTTGGTTGAGATAATTTCTCACCAAAAACCCACCGAGATAGGAGTTACTAAACAAACTCCAATATTTGAGGAACAACCCAAGAGTTAGGCACATATTCCTAACTTGGAATATTTAATTTATTTATTTATTATTTTGGATTTATTATTGTTATTTGAGAGAGGCTAACATTCCCACCTTCAATGACAAATCCAAAATAAGAACGAGGAACTATCTTCCAAGTTCTCATGTTGATCCTCAAAAAAAAAACATTGCCTGAAAAACCACCAAAGTTGGATGTTGAAAAACTGCAATCTGAAGAGACAATGAGTCAGTTGTATGTTTGATTCATCTCTGAATTTCACTTGACAACTACATCAAGTGACAAGTTGCAAAAGGATCCATCTGTCCTTTGCATGAAATTAGCATCCTTTGTCCACTGAAAAAATTTGCTCAAAGCCCACTGGCTGATGATGTCAAAAACAACTCACTGTTGCTTTTGTTGTGCTGAAAACTGTTCACTGCTTCTTTGCTGTCGACTGCCCACTAGCAAATTTTTTGATGCCCACTGGCAAATTTGTTGATTCCCACTGGTTGTTGAAGATGCCCACTGGCTGCTTTTGCTGGTTTTGTTGAGACTTTCAATCTGACAACCACTGTCAATTTCATTGACATTTTCCCCCCTTTGTCAGCTAAAAGGAGAGACACTTCTCTTGGAAAGTATTCCTGAACTCCCCCCCTTTCAGGTTTAGGAGTTTTTACACTGGTGTACTCCCCCGTTCAACTACATGAGAGTACCATCATCTTTTCATTGTTGACTTCACTATGTGTGATTGTATGCGATTGTAGAACTGAGACAATCGTTTAACTGTGGATAACCATTTCCAAGGGTTGATCCATTCATAATGTATCTTCAATCTGGTTTTTTGTTGTTGATTGCGACATTTTTTTGAGGAATGATTGGGCTTGTCACAATGGCGACAAGGATGGAGATCAAAACACTGATCTTCCATATGACCGGTTCTTTGACAATGAGAACACTTTAGTTGGACTTCAACTTCAGGTTGCGTGCAATTCTGTTTGTTTGCAACTTTGTGTTGCGTGCATGGCCGGTTGTCAGCAACTTTCTCGTAAAAATAATGTCTTTATTGAGTATTGAGATCATCAACCTTTCATCTTGCACAACATTGCCACTGAAGCTTTCTCAAACAATGAGAATCTGACGATTGCAAATTTTGGAAACAAAAGTCTTCAAAAAACGTGTGCACTGATCTCTCCCACCTTATTTCTCCGAAGCACACTTATCTCTCCAAAGATTTCAAAACATCACCCTTATTACTCCAAAATAATACAAAATATTCTTATCACTCTAACCTTCCAAATGCTAGAAAATGAAGTCACTTAAATACTCATGCTTTTCCTCTTTTTCCAAACTTAACCTTTTTTTTTAAATTAAATGCTCACTCAAATATAATAAAATATGGAAGCACTTAATCTCTCTCTAATCACTAATTATCTTACCCTCATATAATAGCTATTTTGAAACCCCCTTTTAAAATCTCTTTCTAACAAGGTCTCATTCAAAAATATTTGAAATTTTCAAATTCTTTAGATTATAAGCTTCTTCGGTCATCTCAGTCGTGTAGGCGATCTCCTCCGGTCCTCACAACATATCAAAGGAAACATAAAACAATTTTAGAGAGGAAATCGATTTTAGAGGGGAAACTCTTTTATATTTTTTGGCAACAGCTGGGCTGATCAGTGGGATAGTAACAATGAAGAGTGCAACAATAACTCTGAGTCCGGTGCAAGGAAGGAGAAAAGAAATGGTAAAATGGATAAGGTGAAAGTGGTTGCATTATCAGGTCTGGAGAAGGCCAAGGTAGTTGCCACTGTTGGAGCTCAAAAGCTTAAAAGTGGAACAACCACAGGAATAAAATGGATTAAAAATCACTACCAGAAAAGGACCACAAAGTGATGACAACTGCATGTCATAGGATGGGTTGAGTCTCTGAAATTCTTGAAGCAGGAAGCACGGTTTCCAACCATAAATGAATTGCGGTTTGAGTGTGGGTTCTCTAACACTATATGGCAAGGGGGGAAACTGGCAGGAACCAAGAGGAAAATTCCGCAGCAAATCTCCAATGCTCCTTCATCATTAGTTGTCAATTTCAAAATAGTTTGAACTGGTTCTCGTTCTCGTTCATCACATTGCCACATGGATGAGCAGGCTACCACAGAAATCATAAACCAATGCTCCTTGCTATGTTTTGTTCTTCAAGATGGTGGACTCATAAAGAGCTGAAGTAATTTCCAATACATAACTTTTCTTTGATCAAGAGATTACAGTAATCTAACTTTTCAGTAAAGTGCCACTCCTTCAAGATCCAGCTGTGGTTTGAAGTCAACATTCATCTTTGCCTCCTTCTTCGAACAGGTGATCCAAACCGTGACTGCTTGCGCCTGCCCTCATGAGAAGGATAAGGGGAATGCCTGTGATGTGAATGTCTGGCAACGTTTCTCTAGCAGCAGAGGTAATTGATCGAAAATCAAGAATAATATGGAAATTGAAGTTGGTTTTAAGGCTGCTTGTTCTCTTTCAATATTTAAAGAGAAATATGATATGCTTATTATATCGAAGAAAACAATTACAGGCATATGCCTCCCCTTTCCATAGTTTGTTTCGTTTCTAAAGCACTAATTGCAAATTCTTGCAGCGTAAAACCTCGCCAAAATAGTACTCCAATCTTTCTAAACACATTTGATTCCATCAAAAATCATGGTGCAGCAATCCATAATATACAATTCATGAAATATAAGAACTTATCATTGATCATCTTTCCTGCAGCTATGTCGAACAGTAATTTGCCTTGCAGAATCATAAAGGAAACTCAACGCTTGCACCTGGTATAAGTGCTTCTCCATCTGAGGAAAATTTACGGTATTTTAATGTGATGATTCTTGGTCCATCTCAGAAAATTTACGGTATTTCTGGCTGAAGAGTATCAAACAACAACACCAAAGGTTCGGGTTTTTTTTTACAAAGATTTACCACCCAAATATTGATAAGCTTGGTCGCATATGCTTTAATATTCTCAAGGACAAGTGGAGTCCAGCATTGCAAATTCGAACAGTTTGAGTGCATCAAGTCTAGATGACCCTCTTTCTGAAAACATTTCAAAACACTGGAAGGCAAACGAAGTTGAGGCCATAGAAACAACGAAAGATCGGACACGGCTGTATGCAAGTGGGGCCTGACATTCTACATCGATTCATTTAATAGTACTGTTCTAAAGTCCAGACAGTCTTTACACTGGTTTTAGAAACAAATTCAGCATGTAGCGCGAGGGGATTTTAAAATTGCAGAGAATAAAAAATGGTGCTAACAGAAGAAGCTAAAAAAGAAATCTTAAATCATTGACAAGATTTCATACCAATTAATTTGTTTGGTAGAATTTTCAAAAGCCTGCATAGCTGAAATCTTCACCTTCGCATCATTACTGATGGCTCTGATACCACATGTAGAAAATGAATTAACTCAGAAACAGATTGCAGAAAACACAGATACAGAACCAGACAAAACAATGGCAGAAAAGAGGCTTCAGCCTCATGGCATTCTCGTCATTCTCTCTTATTAATAGAATTTAGTTTACAATTTAAATAGATGAGAGAAAATGTCTAAGATAGTCCGTGCTATCTTAGAATCCTTTGGTTGAGATAATTTCTCACCAAAAACCCACCAAGATAGGAGTTACTAAACAAACTCCAATATTTGAGGAACAACCCAAGAGTTAGGCACATATTCCTAACTTGGAATATTTAATTAATTAATTTATTATTTTGGATTTATTATTGTTATTTGAGAGAGGCTAACAAAAAAATGGTTAGAGCAGCCAGGTCTATGTTTGGGTTGCCTATAAGAGAGTCGACGTCGCTTCCAACAGTATTTTTAGGGGAGTCAGAGATGTCAAAGGTTTCATTTGGATGCGGGGAGGGGGGAGATGCCCATTCGAGGGGTGGCATGGATGGGGAGGTATATAAGGGTGCTGCAGGGGTGTTTGATGGAGGGAGATCGTCAAATGACATAGAAACAAATGAAATTTTATGGTCAGTCCTACCTGACTGAAGACCCGAAACATTATTAACCATGGTCTCATTATTACCCAACGAAGTTCCACGATCATTAGGGGGAGTAATATCATTAATAGGAGTAGATTTTTTAGTAATGGCACTAGCAGAGGCATATAGCTCATCATCAGTAGACGGAGGAGTAGACTTACCTGATGGGAGATCTTCCTGTTGTTTATTTGTTGCCATGTCCCTCCTCGGGCCATCAATACTCTGTTTATCCTATCAGGTGAGCCTGTGCCTCATTGGACAACTTCCTTTTAAATGAATAGTGTGATGGCAAATAAGGCATCTGAATGGTATGTCCCAGTAATCGAATCTTTGCCTATGCCTTCTTTGACCCCTGACTAGGTCCACATCCCCGGGCAGTCCACCTAAGAAACATACCTCCACTAATAACCACGCAATTTGTTTGTCGCTGGACCCAAGAATACTAGAATCAATATACTTCATGCATCGAATGGAATTTCCAATGGCCCTTAACGCTTTTACCGTCCAGAATTCTAGTGGGAGACCCGGAAGCTTAACCCAAACAGTTTTATTTTTTGGGGCCTCCATGACCGGGTTAAAACCGAGGTGCTAGGGGAGAAGTTGCATGAAGCTTTTCCCTCTAACCCACGTCTTGTTCACAATCAGAGCAACGTCTTTTTCATGCATGAAGTGGATACTAAACTAGTTGTTTAGTAATAAGCTAACCTTCGGAGTATAGCCCACAATGGGACTCCAGTATTTCTTTGCCCAATCCATCATATCCACATTGTGTCCATCTGCGAACATCCAGCGACCAATAAGAGCTTACTTCTGGAGGCTAGCCACCTGCCCCCATAGGTCGTCATATTCCAATACCACCTCCTTGACATCCATTGCAGGCTTGTAGCAGGAAATTGTTTCTGCTTGTGACCCCGTCGTCGTGTAGCACCTCTGTAAACAGCTTTCGATTTCCTCACAGTTGGATCATATTTTTTCCCGTCGTTGAATCCTAGGGGTACAAAAATGGACTGAGCAATCAATCGGGCTTTCACCTCGAATTCCTTTTGTCGACTTTGTTCAGATGCAACTGTGGCAACAATTAGAGCTTCATGCGCGGACGTGTCAAAGGATAGAAAATCCTGACACTCAGCCATAATGAGATCACTGAAAGTAGCTGATGTTGAGTGTCGTATATGCGTAATGATCAGGTAGGAAAGGGTCTAATCTCGCTCAGAATTTTGCAAACGGAGACAAAAGCCATCAAAAGAGAAAAGCCAAATGGACTAACATAAAGAATGTCTGTATCCAACGATAAAAAACCCAACCACTCACAGCATATAGGTTATAGGAATTCGAAGCATTTACTCATTATTTCCTTGAGAGAAGTGAGACCAGGATTTTTTAATCTAGGCAGTGTCAGCGTCCATGTAGATTCCATAAATGGAAGCCGTCACCTGCATATAGCACAACCTGATATACCATTCCACGTCTACGTATAACCTTGATGTGGGAAATCTGTCAGTCACCCTAGCAGTTATTGCACACACCATCAATGAGCTTTGAAATCCCAGTCACTGACATGAGCCGTCAATACTTTACCACAATCTTCAGGCAAGAGTGCTTGTCGGGTTCAAATTATCAGGCGTAAAAAAGCCGACCGAAAAAAAGGTAGTGAAACTATTCCACCGGAAAAACCAGAACAGTATCTAATATGAGAAATTTAAGCATGGCAGCAACAGCAACAACAGCAGCCTGGGCATCGCCACCACCTTGAGCAAATTTGAATGCCAAAGTCTTTTAAGGGCCTGGAAACAATGAAAGAGTCCACCCACTTGCGCCATAGATAATACCATTTTGATGGATTTTGAACTGGTTGATAATCAAAGTCGGACGATGATTCTTGTGAAGGGATTCTATCGTCTCGATTTAACATTTGCCTTGCAGTTTGTATTGTATATAGCCACTAATAAAACTATAGCAATGCACATTAAGAAGATGATCATAAGCACCTCCACCAGCTCAGTGGGCATCTTCTATTGTTTAATGACAGTGTTGGAGCAGGTATTTGGCCATCACCAGGCTATTCTATACCCAGTAACCTATCAGCCAACTCTTAATAGTTCTACAAGAGAAACAGTCAAAAGTAGACTGCCTTCGGACCAAAATGCTTAATTCCCCTATCAGTCCTAAACTACCAACCCGACATCTCAATACAGATAGGTTCCAGCCCCTCAGGATGCCATTTTAAACATACGACAGTTGAGTAACAGCTTACCCAAATAATCTTCCCTGGTCATATCCAAACCCATGCTGGAGCCCAGAAAAATAGCAGTACCAACCTGTAATATACCTGGAACTTGTTACCTATGTCAACCCTTCTCCTGCTTCTGCCGTTGTTGGAGATCCAGAAACCAACAATGGGGAAACTACACTGATCTGTAATTGAAGCAGTGCGAGCTATAATAAAACATAGCATGCTCTTCAATTAGAGGTTCCTATCCATCACAACATACCTGAAATTGAAGCCATTACTGAGACAACGCCCTCATCGAGCTTTCTAAAGCTGGCTATATTTTGGATCTTCACCCATGAAATGGAATCCAGGCATGATGTACATATTATCTCAAGGGCCTGAGACTTCGGCCTTGAAAGTAACATGACTGTGATGTACATATTATCACAAGGGGCTGAGACTTCGGCCTTGAAAGTAACATGACTGAGCATCGTTTCCCCGTGGACTGTTACAGAGTTTGGCGATAGCGCTGTGGCTCATTTGGAAATCAAGTTCTTCTCCATGTATGTGCGGTTACCTAAAGAAGCCCTTCAACGATTCAGGCGCTTAAAATTTATTCCTTCGAAATATCAATCTCTGTGGATATAAATTCTGGTTGGCAAACTAATGTTCTAACTAACCCCTTGACTCTTCGTATCATAAATACAATAATTTAAAGATTATTTCTAATCAGTTTCAGTTTACCAAATTTGTATGTTAAATCCCATTTTTTTTCCTTGCATACACCAAATAATTTCTTTAAAATATCATATTCGTCTTTAATATGTGCAGGCTGCGAATAAGTTTTTTTAATTTGACTCAATAGAAGCAATGGTCACCATTTATGAGGAGGATCGTCATTGGACGAGGAAAATTACGATTCGTCACAGGTTACATGAAGCATTCATGCTAGGAAAACATACTTAGTGAACCCAAGAATGCTAAGAATACGACAATGGCTCTAATAGTTTCAAGAATGCTAAGAATGCGACAATGGCTACCCTAGTTTCACCAATGTTGAGAATACGAAAATGGATTCAATAGTTTTTTAAAATCCTTTAAAATCCATTTCATATTTTTCCGCTAATCTAATGGTTTAAATAGAATATGTTTTTTTAGGTATAACGGGTTTTTGCAATGCATTATATTAGATATCATTTTTTGGGATTCAACTGCATTAAGTAAGTCATTCATCTATGACCATTTCCATGAGAGGTAAGTCATTCATCTATAACTAGTTTCTCATGATTTTTGAATAATCCACTTGGCACTCATTGCCTCGGGTGATGCTCATAGGGGTGAAGAAGTGGGATTGAAACTAGTGAAATGAATCCTACCTCTTCACCCTTGTCAGCGTCACCCGATGCAATGAGTGCCAAGTGGACTATTCAAAAATCATGAGAAACTAGTCAGTGACGACTACCTCTAATGGAAATGGCAATAGATGAATGACTTACTTAACGCAGTTGAATCCCAAAAATGATATCTAATATAATGCACTGCGGAAACCCTTCATACTTAGAATATGTATATTAACGTATATCAACCACATTTTAATTATGTGGTTGTGCTAGTTTTAGAAACGTTTATTTTATTATTAATATTAGTCAAGATAGAGAGATACTTTTGATTTTTAAGATTTGGGTTTATCACCTCCTTATAATATCTTAGTTTTCATTTTCCCTCTAACTTTTTGTCACCCCATATTTCTCCTTAAAATTTGAAGAAAAAATATTAAAACATAGTATCCTTATTATGCAAAATGATCTCTTTATCTCTGAATGATCTAGCCAACACTGGAAATCCTTATGTCATCCCTAGTTGAAATGAAGGTGAGAATTTTGGCTAGAGTTACAAGAAATTTTAGGAAACCTCTTGGCTTCCATATTGTTTAACCTCTTCCTATAAATAAGATACCTAATCAGAGCCATGCTTTCAATGGATGAAAGACTTCCTTGAATTAGAAGGCTAATGTAAGGAATATTTTCTTTAGTCTTGAGATTGTAGGTTATAAATTCGTTTTGAATCTCTTCTATCTTCATCCATGACTCTCTAGAGATACTGCAACCCAAAACCTTACACTCATAAATAATAGGAATGATGAGTCTCAAATAGGTTTTTTTTTATCCCATAACCAAAGATCTGTTGACTTACAATTATTTTCAAGCTCATAGTAAGCTTACATCCTCCATAATTCTTCTTTCAACACTATAATTCCAATTGAGCTTGTGATGGATATCGATTCCAATATATTTGTACAGAGGAACTTCCTCCAATTAGTTGACATATATGAAAGTATCATTATGTGATCCTTTTTAATTTAATTATATCCCTCTTAGAGCGGAAATGTTGGAGGATTATTAGTTTTTTTCCAAGATCATAATGGATCCTCACCAAAAGAACAATATTGTCAACATAAAGGAGAAGATTTATGATTATACTCGTAAGTGTGGGGGCAACACAACCTGTGCCTTCCAAACACTCTTCTATTTTATCAATGTATAAACAAAAAATGGAATGGGATAAGAGACACCCTTGCTTGAGTATGATATTCCATTTAAATTTCTTCCGACAACTCTCAATGGTCCTAAAATTGGTAATAACATTGTCATACAACATTGTCACAACAATCCTCAACTCGAGAGGAACCATTATCTCTTTCAACCTCTTCCATAGTTATGTCTTAGAAAAAATGTTATGACCTTTTCTAAAGTCAATGAAACAATATAATAGATTGATTTTATCATTGCGATACTACTCTATAATTATTTTGAGAGTAACAAGGGGGTCCATGGTTAAATGATATCTCCTAAACCTAGTTTCACCTTTAGCTCTTTTACAACCTGTGCCTTCCAAACACTCTTCTATTTTATCAATTTATAAACAAAAAATAGAATGGGATAAGAGACACCCTTGCTTGAGTATGATATTCCATTTAAATTTCTTCCGACGAATCTCAATGGTCCTAAAATTGGTAATAACATTGTCATACAACATTGTCACAACAATCCTCAACTCGAGAGGAACCATGATCTCTTTCAACCTCTTCCACAGTTATGTCCTAGAAAAAATGTTATGAGCTTTTCTAAAGTCAATGAAACAATATAATAGATTGATTTTATCATTGCGATACTACTCTGTAATTATTTTGAGAGTAACAAGGGGGTCCATGGTTAAATGATATCTCCTAAACCTAGTTTCACCTTTAGCTCTTTTACAACCTGTGCCTTCCAAACACTCTTCTATTTTATCAATTTATAAACAAAAAATAGAATGGGATAAGAGACACCCTTGCTTGAGTATGATATTCCATTTAAATTTCTTCCGACGAATCTCAATGGTCCTAAAATTGGTAATAACATTGTCATACAACATTGTCACAACAATCCTCAACTCGAGAGGAACCATGATCTCTTTCAACCTCTTCCACAGTTATGTCCTAGAAAAAATGTTATGAGCTTTTCTAAAGTCAATGAAACAATATAATAGATTGATTTTATCATTGCGATACTACTCTGTAATTATTTTGAGAGTAACAAGGGGGTCCATGGTTAAATGATATCTCCTAAACCTAGTTTCACCTTTAGCTCTTTTACCATGGCTTTCTAGCCATAGGTTAATCTTCTTTTCCAAAATAATTATGTATAACTTGACTAAAGGTGTGGCTAATCATAATGGTCCTTGTTGTCGCCGCAACAAACACCCTCTAAAATTTAGCTTACACTTGAATTTTGGAGTCTACTGATGATCTTGTAATATGTCATCCCATGGTCAATTCATGCTCATCTAATGTTTTGTAAAATGCTAATTCTTCTTGTAAGTTTCGAAGTCACTTTCTCACACATGCTCAGACCGTAATGAGTTCATGAGCACATTCTTTTACACAAGTTTGAACAAGTGTAACACGGTCCATCAAGACAGTTCTTGTGCAATGTCCAACCTATGTCGACAGTTTGCGCGCATTTTCAATTGACAGTCTCTCACTTTTGGTTGTGATTGTACTTCTATTTCGGTGTTTTTTCCAATTGTCACTTTTTCGCACCTTTGTTTTCACGAGTGTCACTTTCATGTTTATGATTGTCACTTTTTCTTGATTTCACTTTAATAAGTGTCGTTTTCTTGTTATCTTTGCTTTGGCATGTGTTTCTTTCAATGTCATTCACATTTGCAAGTGTTGTTTGCACTTTTCGCTTACTTTCACAAGTGTTGTCGTTTGGCATGGAAAGTGTTGCACATTGCAAAATCAGAGTTATGATTCATGTCAAGGGGAAACTTTGGTACTAATGGGTCATATTTATCCTATAGACATGTATTAGACCCATTCCCAAAGTTTTTTGCATTGTTGCACAAGTGTCGTCACTTTCGTCGTAAAGTGTCGCACTTGGAGGAGTATGTTATTTTTTCGTCACAATTAGGGGACCGTGTCGTTTCAAAGTTCTAAGTGATATCTGTTGTGTTGTCAATTGTTTGGAGTGTGTGATCATGCCTAAGTATTTCCTTGGTTCCATATCTGCTCCACTGATCCCATACTTAGCCAAATTCCATAAATCCTCATGCCCAACCAACCTTGACCTTACTTAACCTCCTTGAACTATGCATTGTGTAGTAGCAAGCCTCAAATTGATCCCTTTCCTCCTATAACTGCACAATGCACAATTTATGCATCCAAGGACTGTGCATTGCACAATCACATTGCTCAAGGATTTCCTCCCTTCCCTCAGAAACTATGCAATCCTTCCTCCCATCCAGTCTCTTATTGCGTATGGCACAGTCTCAATCATCAAGCTACCTCCCTAAGTCCTTGAACTACGCAGTTGCGCAATCCACTGACCAATCTCCCTCCAGAATTGTGCATTGCGTAGTCTCGAGGCTCAAGATTGCCTCAATGAGCTCCTCAATATTGCAGTCATCTTTCCCATGCCTCCAGAATTGCGCACTGTGCAGTCTCAAGCTTCAATCCATCTCTCTTGACCCCTGGAACTGCGAACTGCACAATCCCCAAGTCTACCTCTTAGTCCAACACCTAGTTCCAACTCAATCAAAATTTTCATGACGCTAGTTAGAATAGGATATTTCTAGACCGATGTCATCTTGGCATGAGTGGATTTCACTAGCAGGTACTATATCTTGACATGACATGATGATGCCTAGAGAGGAGGAGGAGACTATGCTAAAAGCCACTTGTGAAGCTGAAACCAGGAAGAGGTCATCAAGCGAGAAGACAAAGGAACAACCATTTACAATAGAATATCAAATATTAGGACCACATGAATATTCCATACCATTCATCCCCTTTGAGGGTGAAGATGAAGAACAAAGCAAATATTTCATGAAGATGAAGTACTGAACAAACCGCTCATCAAAGTTGAAGACAAATCAACAAGAGAAACAACTTGGCATTACCACTTCATCATGAAATCCATATCATCGTTGTCAAGTTATGATCACAATGGAATGTGTGTCCATGTGTCTTGCCACATCATTTGTGGATGTAATGATGTAATTATCAAAGGAAAGGAAAAAATGTAATGCGTGGAAGTCCAAGGTTCATATGTGGAATATGAAAAGTCACATAGTCATATATGGACAAAAGAGTCCTTAGGAGAAGTCAAAAATTCATATAGAATTTCAACGGTTACATTAGAAGTTGAAGAGTTGTGAGGGAAGCTCAAGAGTCATAGGGAGATGAAATTTCATCCCTCTTGTTATTAATACACCCTCATAACTCAAGCAACTCGCTTTTAGAGGCTTAGCCTTTGGAGAGCTAGCCTTGGCTTCTCTAGCTCAACATAGGAGATAATATCATTCTTTGGAGAAGCAAGAAGTGACTTAATGTTCCACTATTGGAGCTAGTGCCTCGCCATTGTAATCGTGTGCTTGGATCTTTCACTTAATAATTAGAAGCTCATTGAGCCAATACACTTTCATGCGTATTTCATAAATGTTGTAAGGCTATTCTTTGAATGTTTGCGATATATGTTGTTTTCATATGTACTAAAGAAATTAAACTATTTCGGTGGATTTAGTGTTCATCTTGTTGAATGTGTGTTGTATTTACTTTAATGTCCGTTGTATCTATGTGAACTATTTGACTAGATAACTAAAAAACATTTACTTTCTCTCATGTGTCTCTCTTAAGATAATACTATTAATTTCCTTCTAAAGTTTCAGTTTTATTTCCCTCTCGTGAGAGTCTTTGCTTACACATTGCAATTGGTGTTTCACCGTGTCAACTTTCTTTCTAATTTCAAAGGTTATGTGCATACTCTCTTATGTTATCCATTGTAGCTAAGGAAAACCTTTGAGTTATGGTGTCCGGATTGATACTCCAGATGGGGCTCCTACTCCAAATGGTGTGAAGTCTAATTGGGACTTCACATCGGGGAGACCCCCTTGGTTGATGGATTTCTAGCACCATCAATAGTTGGCGCTAGAAGGAGGGCCAGATGACAAGTTGTGTCCATTGATTATGTTTTTAACCTCTTATCTTAAACGGCTCACCCCCAAATCATAATCCAGGGGTGTTTAGCTAATAAATCCAATGGTAAAATTTCAATCCCCATTGGGTCTCATTATAACTTGTCTCAATTAAACTATGATGGTGAGGGTGAAATACCCATAGCCAAGACATCTCTAATTTTCTCTATTTTTGTGAATTTTATGAAATCAATTCTGAAGATGTTTCTCTTATATTTTTCTTCCTCACCCTTAAAGGTCGAGTTAATCGATGGTGTCATACCTTACCATCTTCTTCCATCCATTCTTTTGAACATTTCATCGGGGAGATTCATCTAGAATTTGATAAGTATGATTATCGGGATGTCCTTAAAAGGATTAACCAACTAAGAATGAAGCATAACGATGAATTGGGGATTTTTCTAATTGATTCCTTCACCTATGTTATGAATTTCCTAAGGAGGATACAAATTGGGATTTTTTTAAACAAAAGTTTGAGCATTTGGTTCATATCTCTTCACATGGCGAGCCCGAGCCCCCTGATATTTTTGCTTCCCCAACTTTTATAAATCATGAGACACCCCTAATTTCAGAATTTCAGAGGAGGAACCTATTATTTCTTTTGTTCCTTATCCTCCTCCTTTTTAGTTTCGATGTGGGTGCCTCCTTGCAATGATGTCAAAGTTCGGAAATATGAAAATCAAATGGTTGATTCATTTCTTCAATCTTCATCCATTTCTCATGATCCAGATCTGATGGATGAAACCTTGGAATGTTTTATGGATACCAAGGTGAAGACTAATACCTCCATTCCACTACAAGATACTAACCCTCATAAATTCGGTCCTAAATCTGATTTGGATACTTGTCATCATCAATCATATCTTTCTCATGACCCATTGTCCCTTGATCTTCCTCATCAATCTATTCAGATTTAAGCAGTGAACAAGTGAAAGGTAGTAACATTTCGCAGGTAGAGTAGGAAGGTGAAGATTATTTCAATATTTCTTCTATTTTTCAAATTCCTTCATGTGAAGATGGTGTTTCCTCATTCTTGGTTGATATTGAATCTAATAATCTTGGTATTCAATCAAATGAAATCATTTTTCCTAATCAATCTGAAGTCTTGGGCAACCATCATTTTGTTGATATATATGATGGAAGCCCAGGTGCACCAATTGATCTTTCGATTTCTAAAGAAGATTTTGTTTTGAAAGATGTAAATATTGAAACAATTTTGGTTAAAGAAGATTTTATTATTGAAACTTCTTCTTCATCTCATTGTTCCTTGAGTCTTGTTGTTTGTAATGAAAATATGACATGCTCTTTGAAACTACACCTTAATTTGCAGAATTCTGAAATGACACAAGGTAGCAAGATTATCCATGATGAATAAGAAAGCAATGAAATCATATAAAATCCATTCCATCCCTTATCATCTCATGTTTTGCATGAGGACAACCCTTCAAATCAGTTTGTTCATGTGATTTCTATGATTCATACATCTTTAGATTTGTGATCAGAATAATATTATGACTTGAGCAATCTGTTTGTTGAGATTGAAAATTTTGATGAAACTAGTGATGTAGATGGTTTCCATCTGAATAATAGTAATCCTTTTATCTTAATGATAGAAGTTGTTCACATGTGATTTTTGATATGACTCGGTTTTCAAAATGTTGTTATCTATCTTTTCAAAGTTTCGGAACTTGTCAGGAAGTTGAGGCACTTCAATTTTCATTGATGGTTTTGTTAGGTTCTCGCAATCTTGGTGAGATTCTTGAACTGTGTCAGATTTGGATTTTCTCGTAGAATTATTTCATTTGCATTGGTTCATTGGATTCAAAATCATCCTTAATGTATTTTGGGATTTCTCGTTAAAAATTTTCTATATCTCGAGATTAGGTTTCTGATCAGATAAAAAATACTGCTATAGTGAATTCATCTTCATGCAGAACTCTTGTATCTAACTCGGAATTGGAATGTATGCCTTTCATGGATGCACAAAATTGTGAAGCTGATAAATTTAAATATTATCTTTGGTTGAAGAATTCATATCTGTTGAATGCTACAGTGAACAACCAGCGCCTAATCTTCATTGTGAATGTCATTAAGCAAATCATTTATGTTCTGGCCCAATCAATCCTTTTTAGCAGAATTCAAGTCTTGAATCATTCAGTGGATCAAAACCCCCATGATGATATGGATTATAGACTTGATTTGATATGTCATTCTAATCTTTTTTCAACATGTTATTAGTTTCCTAGATCTACAAGACGAACAATCACTTTTAATTTTGCAAGTTTTTATATTACTGGTCTAGTATGGAATTGGACACAAAGGGAACCAATGAACAATCAAGAGTCTTGTATGTTAAGCTACTGCTCTGATTATAATGTTGGATCTAACAACTATCATTTCAATAACCATTTTCCCACTACTATATTTGATGATGGTTGTTTTACATCGTTCAATATAGTTGAATCTAGTGGTATTTATGATTTATCATTTCATTGTTCAAATATTTGTCAAACAATTCAGGCACTTTAGTCTTTGTTGATGGTTATGTCAAGCCCTCACTATCTTAGAAAACCTTATGAAAATGATCATACATATTTTCCCTTACAATATTCTCATCTTGATCCCACACATTTAATTGAAAATCCATCTTTTCAAGGATTTCCAAGTTTACAAAAGGGTTGTTTTGGAGTTCATGATCCAATCTATGACTGGTTGGAGAGATATTACTTAGTAGGCCCTTTTTCTAATAACAAGCTTCGATATTTTTTAATGCTTGCTAAGAGGGGCAACATTGATGAAGAGACAAGAATCCTTCGAGGTTTGTATGGTTGTTGTTTTCGTAAAAAAGATAAGGTTTCTAGTTGGTTAATGTTAGTTGTTATAACACATCTTTCTGACTTTTGGCGAGAACTTCAATATCTTGTGCAAGCTATTCAAGTTCTTATCATTTCCGTTGCACATCATTATATATCAATTTTAGTTGTTGGTATCTTTATGTTTGAAGGTCGGGAGTAGTTACGGTGGTTCCAATGGAAATACACTTGACCTTGACCTTCTAGATGGTTAGGTTAGGAGTAGGTCTAGCTTTATTTTAGTTTCCCTTTTTCGCATTCGTGTTGTGTTTGCTCTCCATCTAGTCTCTACTTTTCTTTTCTTTTTCTGTCTGCATGTTACTTTTAAGTTTAGCCTCCATTTTCTTTGTTCTTTTCGTTTTGTTTCCATGTTTTTTTATGCATTTATTTTGTGTTTTGTTTAATAAGAATAATATGCTCTCATTTGGCTCAAAAGACAATGTGGCAAACCTTGAAAAGGGCAATTGTGATGATGAACAATGCTTAGCTTATTTTTTATCCTATTCACTTTTTTGGGTTTACATATATTTAAAGTTCATTATGTTTGAATGGAAAATATGATTCGCTCCAAACGGTAGGCCTTTGGTCGAACTATGAAGCTCGTATCTTTATTAGGATCTTCCATTCTCACTCAACCTTGTATTAAATGGTGTTTTAGCATGTCGACTCAATCGAGTAGAGAAGGGAAAGGAGAAAAAATTTAAACGAGCATATTAACTTCGGTTATCTTTCAAATCCTTTAAGCAAGGAACCAACCTATTTTTCTCTCAATAAGTCACGATCCCTCTTCCACCATCAAAATAAATAAGTGCCTTTTCAAATCATATTAGTAAATAAATAAAGAGATGAAGAAGAGAAAGGCTTCCTGCACAAGGAGGTGAAGCAAACAACTTTGTCAGGGTATTATTCAGGCTCTCTTGGAGCGAAGAAATGCTTGTGGTTCCTAGAGGTGACTCTTCTAAGGTATTGACCAGGCTCGCTGACAGCAGAGCAACATTGGGAAATGTGCTTAAAAGCTCGATATATTTACTATCCTCCCCCCATATCGAAACAATTGAGGTTTGACCAGTCTTATGTTGATGTGTTTGAGGATGAGAAAGGAAAATAAGAGACTATATATTTATTCAGGATAAGTAGCAAATCTAGGGTAATATTCATGGCAAATCAATACTTCCTGAAAAATTTAGACCTTGCACTTAAAGTTAAAACATAAACAAATAATTTGGCTTTCTACCAACATGTCACCAAGTGTTGTTGCTACGATAAATACCCTCCAAAATCTTGTTTACACTTGAATTTTGGACCAAGATGTTGAGAATCTTGCGATCTGTCATCCCATCATCAATTCACGGTCATCTAATGTTTTGTAAAATGTTAAGTCTTCTTGTAAGTTTCTAAGTCACTCGCTCACACATGCTCAGTCCGTAATGAGTTAATGAGCGTGTTCCTTTACGGAAGCTTGAACAGGAGTAACATAGTACATCAATGTGAAAATTCGGGAATCCTGAATCCTATTGCAACAACTGATATTATTTCTTCTATTTTTTAATTTAATTAAACAGAGTATTTTTTGTGTGATATGAAAAATATCGAAACAAATAAACTACAATATTCACAAATAAAATATTGTGGAAGAAATAAAAACGCTGGAAGAAATAGATGCACACACACAATATGACACCGTTCTTTTTCGACTGAGTCCCCGAAAAAACCTAACTCGGGAAATCGGTGCAGCAACTGAGGGTTTTGATATTATGCAGCAGTGAAATCTGAGTACAATGTATGGATGCTTAAACTAGCAATCCAAACAGAGAAATAACTGGCAATAAAAACTAGTGAGAAAATTTCTCACTCCACAGGACACCCAACACTGACCTCAACTCGAATTGAGCTGCTCCTTTCTTCCTATGCACAGTCACTGTGTCAGCCTATGTAGTTAGTGTGTCCCACAAGCTCGAAATTATGTCTCCTCTTACTGTCTTGTCAATTGTTGTTTGGGAAACTGATACTCTTTTCCTCCGCACCCTCTGCCCAACTTCTGGATCAAAATTTCCCCTTCTGCCTACAAAAACAAAAATCTCCCTAATAAGCTATGTCCAGCCTCTTTGTGGCAATCACTTCCTCTCTGCAATGTACTCATCGGAACTGGAAAAGCTTCCTTCTACCTCACTATATCTGGCCCTCTCTCACTGCTTCAACCTCACTGAATCACCTCCGACAATTGAATGTTGCTACTCTGGAGATCAATTTCCCAACAAAATCGAATACTCAACTGATTTGGTGTGTCTTCTCCAAGCCTGATCAAATTCTTCTTATAATCCTTCGTTGAGACTTCAACGACCACGATTAAATCTTAATCGATGGCTAGGATTAACTAGAAATCGATCCATGCACTTTTCTATAACATTCTCACCATGAATTAATTAATTCCTTTTAATTAATCATATTTCCTAGGTTTAGACTCAGGAAATATTAAAAATTGAGTAATTATTTTAATTAATTCGTCTCTAGGTGGAATTTCGAGAAACGATTTTTTTGGGTATTGGAGAATACATGTATTCTAGCCTCTCTGCCAAATCTCGTGGCTATAACACATCTAATGCTACAAAAACTAACACTTCATCTTAGCGAGGAAAGTGTTATAGTACTGCAACTGTTACTACAATACATTGCCTCTGCACCATCTCCTGTCACGCTATTGATGTCTAGATAATGTTGCCCACCAACTACTATGCAACTATTATATGTGTTGCATCTGTGTTTTTGTTGACCCTGTTGAACCGTTGCCAACATTGAATTTGCACTACAACTTTGATGTTGTTGCAACTGCAACATCTGGAACTATCTCAAATCTGTTGCCGCTGCAACTGCAACATCTGCAGCCGATAGCTATCCAAAATTATTAAACCATTTGTGTTCAATGTGATGCATCTATCACCTGAGTCCTAATTGCTACTAGTATCTATACTGTCACTGAAGCCTCTACGTTGTTGTTGATTCTACAAATGTGCCAACTGCACTGCTTCGAACTCTACATTGCGTTGCTCAGTATATGACGGTGACTAGCTACTGCATCTTTCACTATGGAATTTGAATACACCAACTGCCACTGATCCATCCTACTACTATGTATTATGGGCTCCTACAACATGGTATTGATTCAAGAGGTGGACCTCCTCAAGAATCTTGCACATCTTGTAGCACTCTAGGGATACAAAACCAAGTCACCCCACCTCACTCCTGTAGGGGCGTCTGCAATTACGGACAAATATTCCTCCAACCTGGAGGACAACCTATCGATCTCGGCTGAAGCTTCCTGTCGGTCCTACTTCTCTTCCTTATCCTTCTTCCTGAGAGGACATTGAGTGTTATAGTGGCTTAGCTTGCCACAGCTGAAGCACTTAACCTTCGATGGGTCTTTCTTCTTCTTGTGTTTCTCCTGCTACCCCCTTGATGTGAGTGCCACATTATCCTCCTCCTTTGTTGTCTTCGACCCAATGTTGCTGCTGCCACTGATGGTGCTCTTCACCAAATCTCACCTCAACTCATCCTACTGAAAATCTTCCCACATTGGTAATGTTTCTTTGCCAAAAATGCTTTGGACAAACACTTTCCACTCCTCGAAGACATAATTTAGAGCTATACACACCATCTTTGAAGGCTAAGGCATTGACCTTACAACTGCCAACAAATCGTGGATCTCTTGAATCCTGGTGAGGAAGGGGCCTATGTGCTCCCCCTTCTCCATACAAGTACATCTCAGCTTCTCCTCTAGATACATCTTCTGCTGCTCAGAAGATCCTTGGAATAGCATGGAAAGGGAGTCCCACATTTCCTTGATCATTCCCAACCTCGCTATGTGAGAAACCACATGATCTTGAACTCCATTGAAAATCAATCTCTTCACCTTTTCCATTTCTTTCTTGTATGCCTTAAGTTGATCTGGATCCGTGGGGACATACACCACATTATTGATGTATGCCTTGAGATCGCATTCATCCAGAAGGAAGGAAATCCTTTCCTTGCAGATCACATAGTTGGATGTTATGTCCAATCTATCCCAATCTCTCAGCTCGACCGATGCCATCCCAATAAGTTGAAATCCTCCTCTTCTCTTCTGCTCAACTATTGGTAGGCTCTATGCACTCCCTACTAGAGTGAGTAAATTTTATCACAACGACTGATGATCTGCAAGAGAAAATTGAACTTCTAAAGCTAAAAGTCCCCTGAGGAAAATTTCCCTCAGTGTGTGCTCTTTCATCCTCCCGACATTGTTTTGAACTAGCAATTGTTGTAAAATATTGCCTCCAGCTAGACATCTTCTCTTCAAGGAAAATAATGGTTGCTCCCTCTGCCTCTAGTAATCCTCGAACTAGAGAAATCCGGTTTCTCTGTCGCTCTCTCATAGAAGCCAAATTTTCCTCAATAAATTGACCCTCCTGGCCAAAGGACTGCACTGCCTCTGAGGGTTTTGAATTGTTGCTTACGCAAAGCTACGAAATTCCTCTTCCCTTCTGCTACTAAGCTCTTTGGCTTACAATTTACGCTCTAATACCATGTGAAAATTTGGGAATCTTGAATCCTATTGCAACAACTAATATTATTTCTTGTATTTGTTAATTTAACTAAACAAATTATTTATTACATGCTACGGAAAATATCGAAACAAATACACTACAACCTTTAAAAATACAATAACGTGGAAGAAATAAAAACACTAGAAGAAATAGAAGCACACACACAATATGACACCGTTATTTTTTAACTAAGTCCCCAAAAAAATCTAACTCGGGAAAATCAGTGTAGCAGTTGAGGGTTTAGATATTATGCAGTAGTGAAATCTGAGTACAATCTATGGATGCTTAAACTAGCAATCCAAAGAGAGAAATAACTAGCAATAAAAACTAGTGAGAAAAATTATCACTCCATAGGCGATCTAACATTGACCTCAGCTCAAATTGAGCTACTCCTTTCTCCCTCTACGCAGTCACTACGTGATCCTACACATTTATTTCATCCCACAAGCTCAGAACTATGTCTCCTCTTACTGTCTTGTCAACTATTGTCTAGGAAACTGTTGAAAATGCAAAAAGAAGATGATGGAGCTTGGGTGAAATGAAGTCGCTTCACTAAGTGTCTGCGAGTACCCTGGCGCAAAATATATTTTTAGACTATGTCTATTTTTAGACATATGGAGCATGGTTCGGGGATTCTAGTTTGAGATTCTTGAAGTATGTGTCATGTTGGTAAAAATAGATGAGACTCTATTTTTGAGGTCAAAGAGGTCGAAGTCTATTTTTAGACTACCTCTCCTTAAAACAGGGAAGTCAAATATTATTTACCCTTAATAATATTTAGACTATAAACAACAATTTTCTCTCTTGGAGCACTTTAGTTCGAGCTACAAAAGTGGCTCATGCATCCGACAGAGGAATCACGTGGTTCCCAAGGGTTTGATGGCATCATGCATGGTTGACTTCAGTTGGACTTCAGTGGCAGAAGTTTGGAGGAGTTAATGAGACAGCTAGTGGAGTTGTGTTCTGTTTATTTTAGTTGAACTAGTTGAGATTAGTTTAATTAGCTAATAAATTAGTTATGAGTGGAGTGAATTAAATATTATTTAATTCATTAATTAGTAACTCATTATTCAACTCAAGAACACATCAGTTCACTACATTGCATGATCAGTTCAGTGGAGACCAGTGAAAGAGGTAGATGAAAGGGTGGAGTTAGCTATCAGTTGTGACTATACTGTTGCTATTTGCAACACACAAATAGGTGGAGTAAGCCCATGAGGATTGCGCAGTTTAGGCTGGTGGTTTATCTATATAAAGAGGCCATCCCATAGCATTGAAACATGCAATAGAGGCAAGGCAATTGGCGGTGAGTTTTGAACCAGTAACCTGTTCAAAACTGAGCTAGATTGTGGGTAGCTGTATGAGAAAGTACTGAGTACTTGTGAGGAGTATTGTACTGAGTTTGTTACATGATTTCTCCATTATAATATACACAATAGTTGCGGGGTTTTCAGCTATAAGCTTTCCCCATACATACCGTGTTAATGTGTATGATGATTTGATGTGTTATCGCTTGATTTTATTTCCGCATGTGTGATGATCTGAGTTGGTTGAGTGGAAGAGATTATGTGTTGTGTATGAAGATCAAATAGTATGTGACCAGGATAGTCTCGGTGGATAATTATTTATTATTCAGCACATTTCTGCGTAAACTCTACTCTTTACCTACAGACCCTCTACCCAACTTATGGCTTAGAATTTCTCCATCTCCCCAGCAAAACGAAAATCTCCCCAAGACAGCTCTATGATTCCACTATGTGGCAATCACTGTCTCTCTGCAATATAATTACCAGAAGTGGAAAATTTTCCTCTGACCTCACTATCTCTACCCCTCTCTCACTACTTCAACCTCACTGAATCACCTCTGGCAACTTAATTCTTCTACTCTGGAGATTGATTTCCCAGCAAAATCGAATCCTCAACTGATTTTATGTGTCTTCTCCAAGCCCCATCGATTTCTTCTTATAATCCTTCATTGAGACTTCAACGACCACGATTAAATCTTAATCGATGTTTAGGATTAACTAGAAATCGATCCATGCACTTTTCTAGTACATTCTCACCATGGCTTGATTAATTCCTTTTAATTAATCATATTATCTAAATTTATACTTAGGAAATATTAAAAAATGACTAATTAATTTAATTAATTGGTCTCTAGGTGGAATTTCAAGAAACGATTTATGCGTATTGGAGAATACATGTATTCTAGCCTCTCTGCCAAATCTCAGGGCTAGAACACATTCAATGCTACAAAAAATAACAATCAAGACAATGTTTGTGCAATGTTCAACCTATGTCGACAGTTTGTGCACACTTTCAATTGACAGTCTCTCACTTTTGGTTGCGATTGTACTTCTATTTTAGTGAGTTTTCCAACTATTGCTTTTGTGCACCTTCACTTTCGAAAGTATCACTTTCATGTTTACGACTATCGATTTTGCTTACTTTCAATTTAATAAGTGTTGCTTTTATGCTATCTTTTCTCTGGCATGTATCACTTTCATTTTCGTCGCATTTGCAAGTGCCATTTTCACTTTTCACTTACTTTCACAAGTGTTGTATTTTGGCATGGGAAGTGTCGCACATCACAAAAGAGGAGTTATGGTTCATATCAAGGAGAAAATTTGGTACTAATGGGTCCTATTTATCATATAGACATGTATTAGACCCATTCCCAAAGTTTTGGGCACTGTCGCACAAGTGTCGTCATTGTCGTTGCAAAGTGTCCCTTAAAGTGTCGCACTTGGAGGAGTAGGTTATTTTGTCGTCGCAATTAGGGGACCATGTTGTTTCAAAGTGTTGAGTGTTCTATGTTGCGTCGTCAATTGTTCTAAGTGTGTGATCATGTCTAAGTCTTTCCTTGGTTTCATATCTACCCCATTGATCCCATACTTAGTCAAATTCCGGAAATCCTTGCGCTTTACAAACCTTGACCTCACTTAGCCTCCTTGAATTGCACATTTCGCAGTAGCAAGCCTCAAGCTAATCCCTTTCCTCCTAGAACTGTGCAATGCGTAGTTTTTCCTCTAAGGACTACACATTATGCAAGCATAATGCTTAAGGGTTGCCTCCCTTCCCCCATAAACTATGCAATCCTGCCTTCCATCCAGTCTCTTGCTCGCATTGCGTACTCTCACTCATCAAGCTATCTTCCTAAGTCCTTGAATTGCGCAATCCATTGACTAATCTCCCTCCAAAATTGTGCATTGCATAGTCTCAAGGCTCAATATTTCCTCACCATGAGCTCCTAAATTGTGCAATCATCTTGCCTAGGCCTCCAAAACTATGTATTACATAGTCTCAAGATTTATTCCATCTCTCTTGACCCCTAGAATTTCACATTGTGAAACCCCTAAGTTTTTAGTCTAGCACCCAGTTCCATCTCAGTCAACATTTTCATGACGCAAGTTATACTAGGAGATTTCCAAACTTATGCCATCTTGTCATGAGTGGATTTCACTTGTAGGTACTATATCTTGACATGACAGGATGATGGCTAAAGAGGAGGAGGAGACTATGCTAAAATACACTTGTGAAGTTGAAACCATGAAGAGGTCATCAAGCGAGATATGAAGGAACATAAGTTTAGGATAGAAGACCAAAGATCAAGACCACGTGAAGACTCCATACCCTTCAGCCCCTTGGAGGGTGAAGATGAAAAACAAAGCAAATATTTCATGAAAATGAAGTATTGAACAAAATTCTCATGTAAGTTGAAGAAAAAACAGGAAGAGACACAACTTGGCATTACCACTTCATCATGAAGTCCATATCATCATTGTAAAGTTTTGATCACAATGTCATGTGTGTCCATGTGCCTTGCCACATCATTTGTGGATGTAATGATGTAATTATCAAAGGAAAGGACAAAATTTAATGTGTGGAAGTCCAAGAGTCGTATGTGGAATATAAAAAGTCACATAGTCATATATGGAAAAAAGAGTCTATAGGAGAAGTCCAAAAGTCATATAGAAGTCCAAATGCTACATTAGAAGTCGAAGAATCATGAGGGAAGCTCAAGAGTTATGGGGATATGAAAGGCCAACCCTCTTGCTATAAATACACCCTCATAACTCAAGCAAATTTATTTTGGAGGCCTAGCCTTGGCTTCTCCAACTCAACATAGGAGAGAATATCATGAGAAGAAAGAAGTGACTTAATATTCCACTATTGGAGCTAGTGGCTCGCCATTGTAACCATGTACTTGGATATTTCACCCAATAATGAGAATCTCATTGAGATAACACACTTTCATGCGTATGTTGTAAATGTTGAAAGATTATTCTTTGAATGTTTGTGATATATGTTGCTTTCATCTATACTAAATAAATAGTAATATGCTGGTGGCTTTAGTGTTCATCTTGTTGAATATGTGTTGTATTTTCTTTAATTTCGTTGTATCTATGTGAAATATTTCGCTAGATAACTAAAAAACCTTTCCTTTCTCTCGCATGTCTCTCTTAGGATAGTACTATTACTTTCCTGCTAGAGGCTCACTTTTATTTCCCTCTTGTGAGAGTCTCTGTTTACACATTGCAATTGGTGTTTCACAGTACTGTCAACTTTCTTGACGATTTCAAATGTAATGTGCATACTCCCTTATGTTATCCATTGCAACTAAGACAAAACTTTGAGTTATGGTGGCCAGGATGATACTCTGGATGGGGATCCTACTCCAAATAGTGTGAGATCTAATTGAGACTTCACATTGGGGAGACCCCCTTGGATGACAGTTTTCCAGCACCGTCAACAATCCTATAATTAGAGAATGCTTTTATCCCCACTTTTATAGATATGAACAATGATGCTCTGTGTTTAAGGCTTAGGGAATCCTTGCTTCATTTCCAAATTGAAGAGCTCGTGTATGTGAGGGATGAGGATAGGCCCACCAATTTTAAAATTTTCAGCTTGAGGAAATTTCAACAGACCGAGGATTCAAGAGTTTGCAACTACGTATCAAGGAAGGTGGCGAATCCAAGAGGTGGATTTATAATATGTGCTGCCATGCAAGTCAACCATGCTTTGCACTTATTAAGGGGTGATTCTCCTCCTAAGCATACCATCCCACTTCCTTTGATTATCTAGGAGTCCCCCCTTGTTCAATACCCACCATGGAGTCATCACTTCCCTCGCTTGCCTGCTCATCATCGTTGGATGCAAGGAATTGAGATCGCATAAGCCTCCACTTCCCTTGGTTCGTGTTTGATGACTACTCCTTATGATGAAGGTTTTGGTATTAAACACATGTAGGAGGGGACACAAATTATTTATTTATATATATATATATATATATATATATATATATATATATATATATATATATATATATATATATATATATAGAGATGAAACCATAAAATAGAAGTTTATATTAATATAAATTTTTGTTTAGGGTGCAGTAATGAACCAAATTTACATCAAAATTGCTCTTCAAACATGAGAAAAATACAATACTTTATACAAAAACATCATAATTCTTATTATTCCTGACAATATTGACTAGATAGAAAGTGCCCCAAAATCTTACTTGCACGTGATAGCTAGATAAAGTGGTTCATTGCCCAACCTGGGGAGGGGTTGAGTGTGGATATAAATTTAGATCATGCAGAGAAATTGAAGAGGAAATGATTGAGAAAGCTGATGGTTTTAGACACTGGAGGTCTTGATACCTTAAGGATTTCAAATATTTCTTCCATTTGATTCCCGAGAGCATCAATTTCATCCTCTATACCCTATATTTTCTACTTTTGACTAATGAGGATGTCCATTGAAGTGGACCAATTTGTAAACATTTGAGCTTGCTAAAGTTGAAGTTGATTTATTTAAGGTTGCAAGTAAATTATTTATTATGCATGGCTATGAGAAATATCCTTCTTATCTTTCGTGTATTGCTGAGCCATATCTACTAGAATAAGAACTAAGCATGAGTCTCTCTAGTTAAAGCAATGAATATAAACCAATGTGAATGCTCCCATTAAGATAGAAGACATTCTTGGGAGGAGATCCCAACAAAGAAAGAACCTTATTACAAGACATGATCACAGGAGATGTGAGGTTGAGTTCTAGGCAAAAGAATGGAAAACATAGAGACTTCAACTAGTTTGAGGTGATGATAAATGAAATCCAAATTGTTGTCGATAAAATAGACATGCAAGTGGTCGAGCAAGTTGTGGCCAACTTCTTGCATGAAAATTTGAATTTGAGCATCGAACTAAACTCATATATCATGTAAAAATGTGTTGAGTGTTGTGAGAGAGTCAAGGGGTGAAGGATGGGAGTACAAGGGAGATAAAAAGGGGTTTTCAAGTGATTTCCCACCATTTTTTGTCCACATGTAATTGCACACAATCCTTTTCAATTTGATGCTTTCTATTAACAATGATTCAAGGGATTGGGGATTGAAGACCCCTCGTTGATTTTCAATGTTCCTTGTTGTTGTTGTGTGGTATGGTTTGCTAGGAAATCAACCCATTGGTTATTTTATCTCAATACATGGAGAACTTTATATTCTTGAAAATGGTTCAGAGCATACTGAATATTTTTGAAAATTGACATATGACTATCATTTACAGGAAGATGATTAACATGAAGGTGCCTAATTATAAGTCTTGAATTTCCCGCTATAATTAATTTGGTAATGTTACTGCTATGACTTACTGGATTCCTTGATAGATTGTATATGACTTTGCTTGATCATTTGAGGCTCTGCCCAGACTCCCATATTTTGAGAATTTGTATCTAAAATAGATTAGTCTTAATAATTTATAAAATCTCATCTTATTTTCTTAAAACACATTTCAAGAAAACCTATCCAACATTTTCCATTATTTCAAGAATAATATCTAAAATACATTGATGTTCTTAAAGCTCAAAGCCATACAACAATATACTAATTAAAATCTCATTATATTACAAGAAGTAATTTTGAGTGGAGAAAATAATAACCCTTATTAACCAAATTTCAATTTAAATACAATAATTATAACATATTACCAACAATTAAAATCTTATTTTAATATAAAATAAAATCAATAATATATTACTCTTCTATTAATTAAAATCATTTTTTAAAATACATAGAAACACGCTTTAAATTACACAAATCACACTAGACTATTTAACAAAATTATTTCAAAACAATTAACTTGCATATTGTTTTTCTAATAAATTTCCACAAAAATTTAAATCAAAATTAGCATTGGGAGGATCACCAATGTAATCAAAAATTGCATCCGCTGATGTAAAATATTCTTCAACAGTATACCTGCAACATTTCAAGATAACATGCCAATAAGTATTTAAAGAAAAGGGGGAAAACCTTGTGTCATACAGGAAACACCATATTTGCTTAAACTTACCCATTATGAGATGATATTATTAAATTGGTGAAATCTATACCAGCCTAGATCTATCTTAACCCCAAATCTATCAACCATCGAGAGGGATCAAATCTCTCGAGGTGAAAATCTCTTTTTGAGTGTAAAACTTGAGGAAAGGTTTGCACCTCGAGAGATTTGATCCCTCTCAGTGCTTGATAGATCTGGGGTTAAGATGGATCTAGGTTGGTTTCAGTCGTGTGTGGTCATACAATTTTTTTGAACACCTAATTATTTTGATCATTTTAAATATGTTAAATATGTCTAAGATTAATTTGGTCAAATTACTTTTAAATTTTCTTAGATAACTCAATTTGTTGAGATAGAGAGAGTTGCTTAGTAACTTGAATGATAAAAAATGATGAAATAAAAATGGAATGCAAAGTGACAATGTAACAATAGACAGATAGATAGATAGATGGATGGATAGATAGATATGGAGAGAGAGTGTGTATGTTTGGGGTGTGAGATAGAGAGATAAAGAAGGAGAGATATTGGGAGATAGAGATATAGACGGAGGGGGCGGAGATTTGCTTACACTAAAATAAATGCACACTATGAATATAATTACTTTGAAATTAATGTACATCATACATCTAGTTGCATCAAATCAGAAATCAACATCTACACTAAAAGCAATGCATCTAGTGCAAACAATCATATAGGATTAGAAATCAACATCTACAATGAAATCAATGCATCTAGTGCAAGCAATTAAATATGATTAGAAATCAATAGCTACACTAAAACCAATGCATCCAGTGGAAGGAATCAAATAGGAGTAGACATCAACATCTACACTAAAATAAATGCATCTAGTGTAAGGTATTAAATAGGATTAGAAATCGACATCTGTAATGAAATCAATGCATCTAGTGCAAGTGATCAACTAGGATTAGAAATCAATATCTACACTAAAACCAATGCATCCAGTGAAATCAATCAAATAGGAGTAGAAATCAACATCTACACTGAAATCAATGCATATAGTGTAAAGTATTAAATAGGATTAGAAATCGACATCTACACTTAAATCAATGGATCTAATGAAAGCAATAAAATAGAATTAGAAATCAACAACTACATTTAAATCATTATGTCTATTTTAGTGAAAAACCAAAATATTCATGATTTTCTAGATCTAACTTCTATGTCTATATGTGTCTTTGTGTTTCTCTACTTTCTTCCCTCTCTCTCCACCTTCCATTCTGTGTCAATCTCCCTCCCTCTCTCCTCTCTCTCCGCCTCTCCCTCCATTTCTCTATATTTCTCTTCTTCCTTCTCTCTCCATGCCATTTATATCTATACCTCCCTCCATCTTTCCTTATTTGTCTCTCTATCTTAGCTCCCTAAACACGTCTTTCTCTCTCTCTCTCTCTCTCTCTCCATATCTATCTCTCTTCCTCACTCCCTCTCTTTGTCTCTCTCTTCTTCCCTCGTTCCCCCTCCATATATATCTTTAGCTCCCTCTATCTCTTCTTCTTTATCTCTCCATTTCAGCCAATAAACATACACACTCTCTCTTTGTATCTATCTCTTCCCCTTCTCTCTCTCTCTCTCTCTCCATTTGTATCTCTATATCCCATTGTCTCTATCTGTCATTGTCTCTCTATCTGAGCCCCAAAAAACACACACACTCTCTCTCTCCATATTTATCTATCTATCTCTCTCTCTCTCTCCCTCCCTCTTCCTCTCCCTATCTCTCTCTCCCTCCCTCCCTCTTTACCTCTCTATTCTTCCATCTCTCCCCCCTCCATCTATATCTCTATCTCCCCTTGTCTCTTCTTCTCACCCCCAAAACATACACACTCTCTTTCCATATATATATATATATATATATATATATATATATCTCCATCTCTCCCTTGTGATTCCCTCTCCCTCTCCACCTTTCTCTCTTTATGTCTTTATTCCCCTTCCAACTCCATCTATCTCTCTCCTCTCTCTCCCTTTCTCTCCCCCCCATCACACTCTCTCTTTCTCTCCACCCTCAAACTTTGTCACTATCTCCCTCCCTCTCTCCTTCTCGCTCTCCCCCTCTCTTCCCCCTCCATATATATGTCTCCCTATCTCTCTCTTCCCCTTCTTTCCATATCTCTATCCTCTCTTTCTCTCTCTCTCCACCTCTATCTCTCAATGTATTTGTTCTTCTCTCCCTCTATTTCCCCTTCCAAATCCATATATCTCTCCCTCCCTCCCTCCTCTTCTCTCTCTTCATTCCTCTCTCTTCTTGTCTCTCCCCCACTCTATTCCCCCTCCATCTCACTCTCTCTCTCTCTCTTAAGAAAGTATCTAAATTAAAATAATAATAATAATAATAATAATTGGTTGTAAAATATTAAAACCGTATTTTGAATCAATCATGTCACATAAAATCCCCCAATCGGGGTGCCTAGTGTCAAACACTGCGAGGCAGGTGGAGGATGGCAGACAAGCGACGACATGTGATAAAGGCGTGGCCCAACCTGTCATCGTTAGTTAAGCCTGCAGAGAGAAGGACGATACTCCGTATACCGGTTAATAATGACAGAAATGGAATGCCAACCAACCATGTCAGAGCGACATTGGAAAAAGTGGTAGAGGTGGTTAAGGAAAGAAGTAAAGGGCCAAAGGAAAAACATTCTTCCTAGCAGGAATAGCTGTGGAGGTTTGGAAGGAATTACTGAAGAACACGCCTCGCCAACATGGTTTTGCGCTCAGGTTCAGTGGTATGTAATGGTTCTTGTCCCCATCCTTGTTAATTTTCCCACCAGTCTCTGTATAGGTCTAAGTAGCAGAATGGGTAGAAACCAGAATTGCTCTTCTCTCGAGTTTTTGCATGTAATCTTTGGCATTGATTTCACCTGTAGCATGATTAGAAACCTGAATTTTCTTATCCCTATGAAGGCTATTCAGCCCTGTTTTAGAACTCCTTGTAGATTTTCTCTTTTGCGGCAGCTCATTCTAAGTTTCTTGGCTTATTTTCTTCATGGCTTGAGCACAATTCAAGGTTGGGCATCTCAATTTTATGAAATTTCATGTATGCAACGCCATGATAAGATGAAAGGCCTCTGTCAAGTTTCTAAAACCTGTTATCCTCGTAATTGGGTCAGTCAAAACCTTAGTTTTGTTTTAATTCAAGCCAACTGGGTAAATACTGTCTGTGGTAAGATAGATATGTAGTTCTATACTACTAATGATAGATTGGATCACTTGTGTTTGTCAACCCATCTCTGTATCTATAAAGTGATATGTATTCAGATCTCCTTCGTATACTCCACTGTGGCAGAAAGACCCCTTACATTTCCTGGGTTCATAGTAACTGATTTACCACCTTCCACAGGCTCTCTGTCAATATATACGTGTTTAGCTCAACAACAGTTTGAACTCAGCGGGATTATAGCAATGGTGAAAAGGCAATCTGCAAAGCGTCAGACCAGAGATAAAGGAAAGCAGCAGCTTTCAAAAAACATGGCCGAGCCAAGAAAGCGAGGCAGAAAGACGAAGAAAGAGATAATGGAGAATCTCTTGGAAGCTTACTCGGTTGGTAATCCTCCACAGATTCGAAATGTGATTTAGGGATGGGAGAGAGAAAGAAACAGTAATGAAGAATACATAGAGGTCCAAGAGGAAAACATGGATTTTGTATTTGATCCTGGAAATACTAGAGGACGTGTCTCTCTCTTTCATTAATCCATCCACACATATTGGACTCTGAAATGCGTGCTGGCCAAAGCACTGCAAAGTTTATAGCCAAGATATGGTAATCCTGAAGTGATCTCAATACTTCAAGAAATAAAAAAAGAAATCCAAGATATCAGGGTGTCACAATACCATGCAACAGCTCGAATAGGCAGAATTGAAAGGCAGCTTCAACAGATGCAGCAAGTTGACATGCCTGGATCAACTGAAAAAGATCCGACACCAATTGACTCTTCTGATGGCTAACATATCATGCTTTAAGTTTTTATGATTTTTGCGGACAACTTTTATGTTTTATGTTGTCAAATAGACTTCGTTTCAAACAGTAAAATGGACATAATGGCTAGTAGAAGAAAGAAACAATTTCAATTTTGGATGGCATTTAATGCTTTAAGATGGCCAATAGACCTGGTTTCCTCTAGGCGGGTTGAGGTCACCGAATATGTATATGTTGCAACCTACCCACTTTTTGATAAATAAAAAATGGCAAGGAACTACTAAATTTACCAAAAAAAAAAATCATGTCAAAGGAAATACAATAATAAAAAACTTAAAAGAATCATGTAGTATCTTTCCTCTATCATTGTTAGTCACTTTTCTTTCTCTCTTCCATTGGATCCTTGGTTAAGATGGATATATCTCTATGGGAATATTTTTAGTAGTCCTCACGATGGAGGGCTTAGATATACCTCAAAAGTAATTATAACCTTTTGCTTTTAGATTTAATTAAAAAATGTTATCAAATTAAATTAAAATAAAGTATTTGTAAAATATTTTGATTTTGAAATACATTATGGTTTTTTGGCATGTGGTATTAATAAGCCATGGTATTGGCCCATGGTATCTTAAACGAATAATTAAAGCCTAGATCCATAACATCATAATCAAAAGCCTAGATGACCCATAGTATTGATAAACCATGGTATTAGCCCATGGTATTATGATTTTCTTCCCTCCTCTTCCTCTCTCCCTCCCTCTCTCTATATTTATCTTTTGGGTATTGGCCCATGATATTGTAAAAAAACGTATTTAGAAGTTAATAATATCCATGGTAAATATCCCTGATTAAAAATCTTGTCATATTTTAAATATTAAGTTTTTATCCGCTTATTAATTAAATTTATAGATGGTATGGAATCATTATTTTAATTTATATGGTAAAATAGGTGTTAATTTATAAGTATTATTTATATGTTATATATTTTAATGTGATATGATATTATATTTTTTGTTATCTAAAAAATTATTCATAATTTTATTAATAAAAAACAAAATTACAATATAAAAAAAAATGAATTTAAAAAATGTCTCATTTCTCTCATCTAACTCTTCTAAACTATCACTACCCTATACTCACACATCTACCTTATACTAGATTGTAGAGCGCCTCTCGACGCAATTAAAAAAATTACTAATAATTCATTAAATGTAATGAAATTTAATAACATTTATTAATATAGAATATTTAATAAAATGAAATATGACTAATATTTATTTAGTTATTAACTAATTGAATATAACCAAATTTAATTTAGTTATTAAAATTAATGTTGCACATATTACGATAATACCATGATAATAACTTGCCCTTGCCGATATTGTCGCCATAACTTATAATTTATGGTGATAATTTGGAAATTATTACCATGTCTCTTTCAATTTCAACTTATTATTATTTCTTTTCCTTTTAATACTATTTTTTTAAAAGTGAGTTAGGGGATTGGGATTTGAGGATATTCTCTCTAATTTCATTAAGTAAATAAGGGGAAATATATTGTTTATATTTCCCAAGATTCATCTTATAAGATACATACCATAGTAGTTAATCGTAATATTAAATTCTTAATTGATTCAGGATGTTTGAGAGTGGTTCCCACCTCATTGGATTTCATATGGAGAAAATAGAATTTTAAATCTCACTTAAAATCTAGCAGACTTAATAGTTTTCAGGATTTCAGGATTGGTGGGATTGCAACATTTCTAGTGGATTATATGATGTACGAGGGTATGTAACTAACATTTACTCAAGATCCCCAAGCCCTCTATGTTCCTTGATGTTGGTGGCATTGATTGTTGAGCTCCTCCATGACCCTCGTAAAAATGTACACTTCACTCAAACAGAATAATTGATTAGGATGTTAAGCTTTTCTATCTTATTTTAGTGCTTAGTGGGTTATCTTGATGAGTAGGATCTCAATATAGGCAATGGTTTTGATGTTATGTAGCTATTTGTTGTTATATTGGTTATATGCACCCTTTCTATACACATGAGAAATTTTGCATATTTGTATATAATAATTTGGATTCATATGGATGCACATGAATTATCTGTTCTTTTCAAAATTTGAATATTTTGTGTATTTTTTGGTTGACCAATCTTTTGGTCCAGTTTTCATAACATTGTTGAGGATGATGTGACCATTTTCCATCAGGAAAACAAGGGGAAATATGTTGTTTTCATTGCCATGATTAATCCCATGAGGCACATTTATTTTTGTTTTGATATGATTTTTAATCATTCAATTAGATTTTATAACTTAAGAAAAGTATCATATTTCAATATTGATTTATGATATATCACTTCACATCTTATATATTGACTTTATTTTAAAATTTATGTAGCAATATGTTTGTTTGATGTTGATGCTATTTTATATGTTAAAAATTTGAAAAAAAAAATATTTTTGTATTTTTGAAAATTTTCAATAATTTCCAATATTTTTCTAAATAATGCCAATAATTTAAATTATAAACATGAACAATAAATTACCAATAACAATAACATTGATTAAAATATATAAATATATTAGCAATAAATATAACATTTATTAAAATATATAAAATTTAACAAAATCAAATATAAACTATTGCAATAACATTAATTAAAATATATAAATATATTAACAATAAATATAACATTTATTAAAATATGTAAAATTTAACAAAATCAAATATAAACTATTGCAATAACAATGATTAAAATATATTAATATATTAACAATAAATATAACATTCATTAAAATATATAAAATTTAACAAAATCAAATATTGTAATTAATGCAAAGTTAAGTTATTTTGTTGTTTTATAATAAAAGTTAAATTTTAAACCTTGACAATAAATTACCAATAACAATAAATATAACATTGATTAAAATATATAAAATTTAGCAAAATCAAATGTAAACTATTGTAATGGATGCAAAGTTATTTTGTTGTTTTATAATAAGAGTTTCATTGGATTTTAATGTTGACACTCCATAAGGGATTTCAATCTCCGAAACATGTGATATATATATTAGAAACGTCATAATATTATGAAATATGTTAACATGTAGTTGTTGCGACATCTATGACATGTAACCAAATGGATGCCATTTTGCTAGGATTAGGCCGAGGTGAATTTTCAATCAATTTCCTTATGTCATTCATGAACTTCTTGTTATTAATATCATTGACCTCGATACCATTGCATTTCTATGTCTTACACTTTCCATGGTGTATTTATGCATCTATAACAAAAATCTTTACTATATCCAAACCATAGTCACATAAGCTATGGTTTGGGAAAACTTCCATACTTTAAAATCAAATTACATTTTATATTGGATGCCTTGCCAAATTCCTCACTTTGTGATCAACGCAAACACAAGCTCATAATTTAATTAATTAATCACAATATATATATTTTATGAAGGGCATGTTGGTGAGGGAAATACCATAAGCCAAATATTCAAATTTGATTGGGGTTTTCAAGGTTACCACATTTCTTGGAGCTAGTGGTTGAAGTTCTTTCTTTTCAAATATTTTGGGGGCATTTCACAATTTTTCCTATGGAAAATAATATATCATGTTTTTTTAATCAATGGCGTCAACAAATTATATCATTAATTTTGGATTACATGATTATGATTTTTCTGCATGCATCTTGAATACATTATCTTTGTAGTGTCTTTTAAATATGCATCCTAGAGTGCACATAGGGGTTTTTAAAGCTTTAATAATTCCCATTATATGAAATTGTACTCTTTGGGGTGCTTGTGTGATTTTTAACCCTCAAAATTGAATCACAAACAATATAAATATTCAATACTTTATTTATCAAATAACTATAAGGTAGAAAACATTATACTAAAAAAAAATTAATGTGATAAAAAATTTTCGGTGAAAATCACATCAGATAGATTTGGTTGACGCGTTTCGAACCAACCAGTGTGGTTCATCATCAGGACAAGATGGAAAATCTGATCAATAAACCCCTTTAATGCTTTATTTATCAAAATACCTTTAATTTAGGGAAACACGATACAATAATCATTTTATAAAATATATCCACTCCAATTCACTTACCTCTTTAAGGAAGAACCTCCTTATGAAATAATCTCAAATACAATATACTCCAATGCTTGCTCCATAAAAAGGACTTTATCCTTATTTATAGCTAATCAAAGAATCTTAAGCATAACCACCTCACAACTATCTAGTAGATATTCTTTAAGAGACCAAATTACATTTATTTCATACCAATTACCTGGTAAGCCTTATTAATAATATCTGATGCAGCAAGGTTGCAAATTTTCAGAATACGCACCGGACCTGCGGTTTATGGGCCCACCCAATCAGTGACCAATCACGGCGGATCGCACTTGCAACTTTACTTATCTCCAATTCCTGCGATCATTGTTATACCTTATCGCGTGCGATGTGTGATATGCTTCGCATCGCATCACAATCTCCTTACCTTATCGCAACTTAAACTATTTACTACATCACAACTTGAATAAATTACCTCCCGTCTTTATCGCATCACAAACTAAATCACTTACTGTGTGATGTCTTAACAATAAACACAAAAATTTCCGATGTGCAAAATTTCCTTGGGTTGCGATTTAATCTCCATCGTTGATCTATGCTAGATCTAACAATCCCGCTGTGTCTTTGTTGTTCGCACGTTCAGTCAGCCCTTTCCGAATGCGATGTGCGATCAACGCCAAAATCGTTGTGGACGTTTATATCGTAACTCTGCAAGTTTGACTTGAATCTGTAATTTCACACAAACATATTACCGGGAACCCCCACTGTGCACGATGCAATATATATACTGCAACAGAGAAATAAAAAAGGATAGTTTAAACTTGAGAGCCTAATTAAAATACAAAAACACTTGGAATTAATCGGAAATGAAAATACACAGAGTCGAGCCCTTGATGGCTGGATTTTACATGGTTTCTCCTCTCTGCCCACTCCTATGTCACACCTCTCTCTCCTCTCTCACACCTATCTGCGCTTATATATACCTAAAAGTGGTTCTCTTGTCTTTTATTAGCTCTCTGCTAAACCACTCTAACAAACTAATTCTATCTTATCTTAATGATCTAATCTACTTGGTTTGATCTCCTCGCAGGGAGACCCAATTTGCTATTTTATTCCTAGTTAAGTTAGGAAATCAAAACAAACTAACGTCTCACAATTAAAGCTAAATAAAATATAAAAAATCATTTTTTTCCACCTCTTGTTAGCCACAACATGTGAACACACAATCACATTGTTGGCTAAATCTGGATGCTCCTGCATCAATATCAAATATAGCGAACTTAGTACGCCTTTCTTTGAATGACCACCATAACTATATCATTATTACTATAATGTGCCATTCCACCCCTAATTATACCTCTAGGGATGATTTCAACACTCCACCCCCCTTCGAAAAGAATTTCCTTCAAAACTTGTAGTGAAGAGGGACAACCATAAGTTATGGAATCATGGATGAGTTTTGACTGCAATGTTGAAGTAGTCTAGAAAACAAGGTCCTATTTACAAGTCCTCAATAGAATGTTGAAGTAGTCCACTAAGATTGTCTATAAACCAATCCCATGTATAAGAACAAACCTTAATGCTAAATTAGTCCAAGAAGCTCACCCACAAACCTGAGTCCCATATCCATATGCTCATGGGGATTACCAATTGGCGACATGTAAACTCAATGAATGGTTGAGTATTGTAATCCAAATGACCATTGTGGTTCTTATAAGTTCATAGAAGCATGAAGGATATTTTTTATGGAGGTATTTTTGAGACTTTAATGTTAGGGCTTGGAAGAACTGGAGCTTGTTAGCTCATAAACAACCACTTATCTTTTAACAAGCATCTTTTCAAAGATATTATGGGATTGATTCCTCTCTAGGAGCTATCCAAATTGAATATTGATATGTTGGGAGCCTTGTAGCAGGATTAGGGATGGAATAAAGGAAGTTGCTTCAACATTATGATTCCAAAAAGCTTTACTCCTTGATACATTAGGCATAGATCTTGTTCCCTATTTTGAATGCTCGATGGACTTATTTTGATTCAAAGGACAAGTGTGTTGGTTTTTATAGTACTTTAGATCATGTCTATGTCTAATAATGATCATAAACACACTAAAATACACACAACTTCAAGCATGTTGCAGAATGTAAATGTAACAACGATGATTCAACAGAGTACACAAAAATGTAGTTGACCCAAAACTTGTTTTTATTACAACTTTAATAAGATAAACATAGGGCTCCATATCAGGGATCATGGACCTTACAAAGCCTCGATACAAGGGAAAAAACTAGGGCTTGAACTCAACAAAATTTGACTGTCAATCTGCCCAAACAAAAAGAAACAAATCCTTGACTTACTTGCTATAGATGACCTTCACTTATAGCCATTCTTTCCTCTTGTCCTTGGTGTACCTAGTAGGTCCTTTGCTTCGTCTTTCATAGAGAACCTTGTTGCTCCAATACCTCTGCACTACAACTGCTCACAAGGGTCTTTACTCCTTCAAATATCTTGCATTCTCAACCCTAACCAACAACCTTCTCACAATGGATTTTCCTCTTCAAATTCATTTTATAATTAGCCCAAAACAACCAAAAACTCACAATCCCTTAGATCATCAAGGTGACTGTACATTAGCTCACTCATAGTGGGTTAGCCCCTTCCAAACCACTATACATTAGCTCTTTAATACCACTGTTCAATCCAACAATCATGAATGGACTTTAAGGCAATACCTTGGCAATCATGTTCAACAAAACATAGACTGTTAGGTCCCTATATTACTAGTGTAGTCCCTTATTGTTGTTAGTGTAGCCCCCTTATTGTTATTGTTGTACCCCTATAACCCCCATATTGTTATTATTGTGCCCTTGCATTATTATTGTTAGGTCGGCTATGATTATATTGTGACCCCATGGACTCCTATGTATAAAAGGAGGTTTTGTCATTTGTATCATCCAAGAATTGTTCATTTATGTAATGTAAAGGAGGTTTTCCCCTTGAAGTGGCTTATTTCTAAGGCATTGATCTCTCTTTTCTTCTATTTTTGGAGTTGGTTTCATAACATTTGGTATCAGAGCTTTGGATTTCAGGGTTTCGCTGCTCCAAACAAGCCATCGTGGCATTTTCACTATAATTTTTTTCTACTAAGGTTCAGAAGCTGAAATTTTTACTGCAACAAGCCGAAATCCTGAGGAACTTCATGTAAAAATTTCAGATCTTGGTTCGCAATATTTTCGGAGATATGATCTGTGGAAGTTAGGGTTTTTGCAAGCTCTCGAATTTCATCTAAAAGAGGTGACCTTGGGAAAATCGTCATATCTCTCTCTCTGAGCATCATATTTGAATTCTGTAAAAAGTGGTCGCAAGTACACGGATTGTAGTTTCCTGTGTATCAATTTCAGAGCTGAAGGATGAAACAGTGACATGTGGCACGTCGTACGAGTTCGCTCTACTGAACCAATCCATAATTAGGTAATTGTGGGAGATTGGGCATAACTTTGTCTTGAAGAATCCAAATCATGTCAGACCAGTGGCATTCGAAAGAAGATTCAAAGGGCTACTATAGGACCAAATTTCAGATATTGAAGATCCAAAATCACAGAGATAATTTAGTTTCAATATCGAGCTCCTCAAAAGAAAGAAAAATGTGTGTATTTTGTTTTTCAAATTGCATAAGTCTTGTTTGAAAAATCATTTTGAAGTGATTCCAAGGGCATATTGAAGCTTAGATATCAGTATTGGGTTATAAAATTCCCCCTAAATATAATTCAACACCCATTAAGCCCTCGGAATACTCTACTATGACTCATGAAGATGAAGAAGTGCAACATGATATATCAAAATTACAAGAGCAAGTGCACCAAATTTCGCTCTCGCAAAAAGAAACAAAAAATGAAATGGAAGTTTTGAAGAAAGACATGGAAGCTAAGATGGATGGTTTGAGGAAGGGCATGGAAGCTCATAAGGATGGTTTGAAGAAAGGTGTGGAAGCTACGATGGATGGTTTGAAGAATGGTATGGAAGAAAAAGTGGAAGGTTTGAAGGAAGACATGGAAGGTTTGAAGGAAGGTTTGACAAAGTTGATACAAGAAATGATTCCTAATGGCAAAAAATATAGTAGAGGAAACACATTATGAGAGAAAAATAAATGCTAATCAAGATTTCATAAACTTGAATGTTGGATGGAAGACCCACCATATTCCAAAGATCGATATGAGGAAGTTTGATGGCAAGGATCCCGTAACATGGATACTACAGATGGAGCAATATTTTGATATCAATAATGTGAAAAACACACAAAAGGTACACATTGCAACTTTACATTTAGAACAAAATACATTCATATGGTATCGATGGCTTTGCTCCCGTAAAAAAATTGTCACTTGGTCAATTTTTACGGAGGAAATGATAGCACATTATGAGGATACAAAGAGCAACACCTTCTTTAGCCAATTGATAAATCTCAAACAAAAGGGTTTAATGGGGTAGCACATTGAGGACTTCCAAAAATTGAATATAAGGGTAACCGATATTCCAGAGGAACACATGATTGATCTCTTCATAGGTACTTTAAAGGATAACATCCAACATGAAGTTCGCGTTTTGGAACCTGATTCATTGGAGAAGGCATTCATGTTTGCAAGAAAAATTGAATGTAAAATTATGGCGACAAGGAAGCCTACCACTCACTTCTATAAAGATGGAAGTGTTGCTACTCCTAGATTTCCACAACCTACAAGGTTGACACCACAAAAATTGGAAGAAAAAAGAGCAAAAGGGCTTTGCTAAAGTTGTGATAGAAAATACACTAAAGGTCATAAGTGTGCTGAGAAGAAATTATTTTACATAGATTGTGAAGAGGAAGAAGAAAATGAACAAGAAGAGGATATACACCAGGAACCAGCCCTAGAAGAGGAAGAAATGAATCCGACCATATCGTGTAATGCACTGGCAGGAATTACCACTCCTCAAACTCTCAAGATAGAAGCACATATCAAGAAGAAAAAGGTAATAGTGTTGATTGATTCAGGTAGCACCCATAATTTTATTCATTGTAAGGTAGCCAAGGAATTAAATTGTTTCCTATACCCAGCACCAGAATTTCAAGTGATGGTTGCAAATGGAGGAACTGTAAATTGCTCTGGAAAATGCCATAATATCAAGCTAACCATGGGGGAATATGTATTGACTAGTCCAATGCTTTCCATTCCTATGGGAGGTGCTGATGTTGTACTAGGAGTACAATGGTTACAATCTTTGGGGACGGTAGCTTTTAATTTTCAAGAACATTTCTTGAAATTTTTTTCAGAAGGAAAGGAAGTCAAATTATGGGGTATTGCGGGGAAGCCAGGAAGGATAATAAGCTCTAATGTCATGACAAAGCTTCTAAAGAAAGAACAGCGAGGCGTAATTGCACAATTATGCTCACTAGTAGTTCCAACATCAAAATCATCTATTTCTGCAGATCTCCAACAAGTCTTGGACAATCATTCCAAGGTGTTTGAAACTCCCAAAGGACTCCCACCTATTCATGATTATGATCATGCTATTCATTTGATTCCAGGAAGTGTTCCTCCAAACATCAGGCCTTATAGATATCCTTATGTCCAAAAGAGCGAAATTGAACGTATGATTGCATAAATGTTAGAGGTTGGTATAATTCAACCTAGTCAAAGTTCTTTCTCTGCTCTAGTAGTATTGGTGCACAAGAAGGATGGATCATGGCACATGTGTCCGGATTATAGGGAGCTCAATAAGCTCACCATTAAAGATAAATTTCCCATTCCTATGATTGATGAATTATTGGATGAATTATATGGAGCAATTTATTTTACCAAGTTGGATCTTCGTTCAGGATATCATCAAATTAGAATGAAGACTGAAGATATTCCGAAAACAACATTTCGAACTCATGAGGGTCATCATGAATTTTTGTTCATGCCTTTTGGCCTTATCAATGCACCTTATACATTTCAAGGGTTGATGAATTCCATTTTCAAACCCTTCCTGAACAGGAGTTCATAAATTTTTCTCAAAATTGAAAGTTACAGGATTGGGTTGAAACCAGGATGGTTGCATAGATCTCGTCTTCCTAATTCCAAAACCACAAAAAATTCCAAAAACTGATGTAGTATGAGAGATATATCGCGTTCTGATCAGAATCCCAAACAATGAAATTTTGCGACAGGGTTGACTGGGATGCCCAGTTACCAGAGTGGATGTACAATCAACGAAAAGGAATATTTCGAAGAATATTCCTTTTCTTCGGGCCAATCAGTGAATGACAAGTGGCGGGATATGATTTGATGAATGATTGCACGTTGTTTTTAGAGGACCAATCATAGGGTGACACATGGTCAGCCCTGAGGCTGCCACGTGTCCCCAAAGTGGTGTGTTAAAATTTTTGGTAGAGGTCTGCAGGGCATGACCTCGCGACCTCCGACATGCACGCACGAGTCTTTACCATCCGAGCTACGTTGTTACTTAACCATTGTAGTGGTCATACCATATTTAAGTTTGAATGTGATGGCGTGTGGGGGTTGGGGATTGCTAGCAGTCCCAACCCGCCAGTAGTCCCGAAGGAGCGTTCACATTACAATGTAACCATAACATAAAACTACAACCCGACGGCTCAACATAACTGCAATCTCCACCATTTCCAAGCCTTGTCACATGACATGGTTAATGCTATCTCTGGCGGTTTCGCTAACTCCGACTGTAACTCCAGTTTAAACCTTATCAACCATGGCCTATGCCTATAGTTCTACTAACATTCATGGAGACCGTGGGTTTGGGGTGCGCATGTGGCCATCCCAACCGATAGAAATTAATGTAAACGGTTAAGACTGGTGCACTTTTAGCCAACACTATTTTTGTGCGGATTTTGCCAAATTGACTCCAGTTAAGTGGAGTCCTCCACAAATTGAGGGGCTTTTCTAGGTGTTATTGGGAAAATGAGTTGGAGACTCAATTTTCACCCATTCAGAGTGAATGAAGAGTCATTCTAGACTAATTGGATCACTCTGGAGTCATTGGTGCAGAGAAAACAACAATTAGAGGCTTGTAACTATATGTATTTGCAAAATTTTGAGCATAATGAAAGATGGACATGCCATTGGGAGCTGGACCAACAGATGTAGCCCAGGAGGGGTGAACTGCTTCATCATGCCTGCTGTGTAAATGTTATGTGGTGACTTATTTCTCTATTTTTCACTACTGTTCAGTGTTATTTGTGCTTATTTCATGCTTCTAATTCACTAAAATCATCTACAATTCATGGTTAAAAAATTCAATCCTTAAGCAAACTAAAGAGACAAGTATGCACATGTTTTATAACTAAAAAGACACCTAGCACAGCAAAACTAATACAGTCCTTTCATATCATATTGGTATCGGAGCTAGAGTTTATTCTTTGGTGTTGTTTAGTGCAAAGAATTGTTTAACTATTTGCAAGTTTTTAGATGCTTACTAGGCTCAAGCTCAAAAGAGGAGAAGGCAAATTGGTGAGAGCAGAAGGGTCTCAAGAAGAGCCAAAGCAAAGGAGAGCAAGATTGCCACAATCTCCACCACATAGTTCACCTCCTAAGGAATCAGAAGCTACATTAAGCATGCCTCATGAGGGAGGAGAAATCCATGAAGAAGTTGATCCCAGAGAGGAAGACAGAATGTTCAAGAAAGCATTCCTTGACATGACTGAGATGGTTAGAATCCTTTATCAAGAAAGGAATGGGAGACTAGAAGGAGAAGGATCCAAACTTCACAAGAAAGGACAGGGATCTTAAAGAGGTCACAATGATGAAGATAATTCAAAGAAGGGCAATGGAGAGCCATCATCCTCACCCTCATCATCATCATCCTCTACTTCATCTTCAGTACATCAGCCACACAAGTCAAAGAGCACTGGTAAAAGTCATTTTCTAAAACTTGATGTTAAGTTTGATGATGATACCAAAATCCAATTAGCTTCATTGAGAATGGAGGGTGCAACATTTGTTTGGTGGGAAGCCAAGACAAAGGAGGAGATCAAGAAGCATGGTAAGATTATTCTATCATGGATTGATTTCATTACTGCAGTAAAACAACAGTTTTATCCATTAGCTCATATGTAGAAAGCCATAATGAACTGGCAAAACTTTAGGCAATTGAAGGGACAGAATGTGAAAGAATACACCCAAGAATTTAGGAGAAGAGCTCTCTTATTAGGGGTAGATTTGCAAAGCCAAGATACTTTGCTCAAGTACATATGAGGCTTACATAGCTACCTAAAACATACTATTCTCATGTTTAACCCCACAAGTCTAGATGAAGTATGTGTTCAGGCCACACATCTAGAAGCTAGAGGGAAACACATTTATAGAGAGGGTAGAAAGAAACCTTTTAAAGGTAAAAACAAAGAGAAGACCTCAAAAGGTAAAAGCAAGAAGAATGCATCTGTTAAGAAAAAGAGAGAAAAATTGGATTGGAAACATTTTTCAAAAGAAGGCCATGATGAAACTCATTGTTGGAAATTACATCCTGAAATGAGGCCCAAGAAATAAAACAAAAAAGGGAAACATAAAACTGCAGCTACAACTCAACATGATTTAGGAGAGGATTCAGGTGATGAACCTAAGATTACAGCCATGGGATTGAAGAGCATGAAGGGGAAAGAAATTGAAACTAAATCCAGTACTAGTACATCAAACTGTCACATACATGCTCCAAATGAAGAAGAAGGAATTGAATTGTTTCATGTGAGAGTCATATCCAAACATACCAAGGTTGACACATTGTTTGACAGTGGGTCACAAGCAAATTTAATCTCTGAAGACTTGGTCAAGAAACTTAACCTTGAGACCGTACCACATCCAAAACCATATCCACTTGGTTGGATTTGTAAAGATGCAAATTTACAGGTTTCAAAGAAGTGTATATTGCGGTTTGCAATCACTGCACATTTTGTTGACACAGTTGAATTAGATGTGGTTCTGCTTGACATAATAGGTATTGTGTTGGGGAGTCCTTACTTGTATGACAAGAAAGCAATCTTCCATCGCCCTGAGAACAAATATCATTTATTCAAAGATGGAAAGGAGTACATTGTAAGAGCACATCGCAAGAAGACAAACATTGCTATGGTAAATGCTGGACAGGTAAAGAAGTTGGTGAATTCAAGTAAGAATTTTGTTCTTCCAATGATTAAGCCTAAAGCTGATGTTAATCATGAACCATTTGAGGGATGTGATCCTAAGGTGAAATCAAATTTATATGATGTAGTTGATGCATATCATGAGATGTTTCAGGAGCCAAAATGATTGCCTCCAAAAAGAGAGATTCACCATGAGATTCAGTTGCAGCAATATAGTCCTTTTCTAAACATCGATATGTATCGCATGTCAATAATGGAGAATGTTGAAATAAAGAGGCAAATCAAAGAGATGTTGGACAAATGAATCATAAGGCCAAGCACCTCGCCATGCGGTTCACCCATAGTCTTGATATCAAAGAAAGATGGGACTTGGCGCATGTGTGTAGACTTCAGAGCTTTGAACAAGATTACGGTAAAGAATCGTTACCTACTCCCAAGGATAGATGATTTGCTTGATCTACTGAAAGAAGCAAAGCTTTTCACTAAGTGAGATTTACGGAGTGGATATCACCAAGTAAGAATTGCAGAATGTGACATATGGAAAACTGCATTCAAAACCAAACAAGGACTCTTTGAGTGGTTAGTTATTCCATTTGGTTTGTGTAACGCACCGACAAATTTCATGCGTGTTATGGATAGTGTTTTGCATCCATTCCTTGATGACTTGGTGATTGTGTACTTAGATGAAATATTGATTTTCAGAAAAACAAGAGAAGAACATGTCTTGCATGTGAATAGAGTGCTTGATGTTTTGAAGAAAGAGAAATTGTTTCTTAAGATGTTAAAGTGTGATTTTGGAAATACTTCTTTGGTTTATTTGGGACACATTGTAGGAGGAGGCAAATTGAGAATTGATCCTTCTAAAGTGGAAGCCATAGTGAATTGGCCCACACCCAAAACAATAACCGAGGTAATAAGTTTCTTAGGTGCAGCTCAGTATTGGAGAAAGTTTATTGCTAACTTTTCTTCCATCATAGCTCCTATGCATGTAGTGACAAGTGTGAAGAAAGGCTTCCAATGGGGAGGCAAACAACAACAAGCTTTTGAAGCTTTAAAAGAAAAGATCAGTTCAGCTCTAGTCCTTGCATTACCGAATTTGAGACAGCCATTCGAGATACAAACTGATGCTAGTGTTATGCCATGGGCGCATTTCTTTTGCAGTATGGTAAGCCTATCGCTTTTCATTATGAAACATTCAATGGTGTTGTAACTAATTATCCTACATATGACAAAGAACTATATGCGTTGGTACAAAGCGTAAAGAAGTGGAAACACTACTTGATGGGTAAAGAAACGATTGTGCATATCGATCACCAACCATTACAGTGCTTGTAGTCGCAAACAAAATTGCAACAATCAAGACATTTCAAGTGGATGGGATTTCTTCAACAATTTCACTTGGTTATAAGGTACAAGAAAGGTATTTTCAATAAAGATTCTGATATGCTTTCAAGACCAATCATTAGTGCATCTACTTTACTAAAAAATGATTCTATTGTACATGAGAGTTACATAGAACAATATGCAAATGATGTTTATTTTCAAGATGTGTATGCTAGTTTGAGTGAAGGGAATCAAGCTGAAGAAAAATATTATCACAAGCATAACTTTTGTTGTTTCATTTGGGCAAGATGTGTATACCACAAGGAGAGAGGTTAAGTGTCATGAGAGAAGCTCATTCATCTCTTATTGTTGGACACTTTGGGGTAAGCAAAACAGTGGCGCATCTACAAAGGTATTGCTATTGTCCTCACATGATAGATAGTGTGTCGCATTTTATAAGAGGTTGTTCTATGTGTGCAAAAAGTAAGCCTAGTAATAGGAAGCTTGGGTTGTACACGCCGCCACTGGTACCATCAAGGCCATGGGAGAGTGTTTCCATGGACTTTGCTGGAGGTATACCTATGTCAAGAAAACAACATGATTATCTTTGTGTAGTTGTGGATAGATTCAGTAAAATGTGTATACTTATGCCATGTAAGAAAACCATTACTGCTGAACAAACTGCTGAACTTTATTTTCAACATGTATGGGTTCATTATGGATTGCCAACTTCTATTGTTAGTGACAGAGATTCTAGGTTCATTGGGAGTTTTTGGTCCAATCTATAGAGTATGATGGACAAAAAGTTGAAAAAGAGTATTGCTTTTCATCCACAAATTGATGGAAAGACCGAGGTGGTGAACAGAGTTGTTGTGCATATTTTGAGAGGATATTGCAGCAAACATCCTAAGTTGTGGGATGAGAAACTGCATTACATTCAACACGCTTACAACTGGGCAAAGCACTCTTCAACTCAGACATCACCTTTTGAAGTATGCTTTGGGTATTTGCCAAAATCGCCATTAGAATTCATCTTTAGTAAGGATCTTGCAATTGATGGCCATAGTGATATTGACAAGGCTAGAAAGTTCATTGAGAAAATCCAGATTATACATCAACAAGTTCAAGAACAACTTGAGAAAATTCAAAGTAAATACAAGGAGAGGCATGACAAACATAGAGTGGATCACAAGTTTTGAGAGGGAGATGAGGTATGGTTGCACATTATCAAAGAAAGGATGCAAGGGGAAGGTAAAAAGCTCAAACCCATTCACTATGGTCCATTCAAGATCATAAAGCAAGTTGGTAATAATGCATTTCAACTTGACTTGCATTCATATATGTAAATGTATTCAGTTGTTAATGTTGAAAACTTATGTTTGTATGAGCGACCTTTGATCGATGATCAAGGAAGTGATGTTCGGTTGCCTTCTATTGAATATTTCTCGCCAGAATTTCTGGATGAGCTCAAGGAAGATACAATTCTTGACAAGAGGACAACAGCATCCAAGAGGGGAAGTGTTGACTACCTTCGAGTTTGGCTCAAAGGCACTAAACCAAGCAAGAAAAATTGGATGGAGGTTGGAAAGGTGAGGAAGTTGTACCCTCATCTATTGAACAGGTAATCAAGTCTTTTGGGGTCCAAAAGCTTCCCAATGGGGAGGAGTGATCAGGAGTTTATAAATTTTGCTCAAAATTGAAATTTATAGGATTGGGTTAAAACTAGGATGGTTGCATAGATCTCGTCTTCTTGATTCTAGCACCATGAACAGTTCGAAAAACCGATGTCGTATGAGGGAGATATCGCGTTCTGATTGAAATCCCAAACAGCTAAATTTTGCAACAGGGTTGACTGGGATGCCCAGTTAGCAGGGTGGATGTATAGTCAGCAAAAATGAATATTCCAAAGAATATTCCTTTTCTCTAGGCCATAAAAGAGGCGCGATATGATTTGATGAATGTTTTCACATTGTTTTTGGAGGACCAATCATAGGGTGACACGTGGCCAGCCCTGAGGTTGCCACGTGTCCCCAAAGTGGTGTTATAAAATTTTTGGTAGAGGTCGGCAAGGCTCGACCCCGCGACCTCCGGCATCACGCACGAGTCTTTACCATCCGAGCTACATTATTACTTAACCATTGTAGTGGTCAGGTTATATTTAAGTTTGAATGGGATGGCGTGTGGGGGTTGGGGACCGCCGACGGTCCCAACCCGCCAACGGTCCGGAGGAGCGTTCACATTACAATGTAACCACAACATAAAACTACAACCCAATGGCTCAACGTAACCGCAATATCCGTCGTTTCCAAGCCTTGTCACATGAAATGGTTAATGCTATCTCCGACGGTTTCACTAACTCCGACTGTAACTCCAGTTTAAACCTTATCAACCGTGGTCTATGCCTGTAGTTCCGCTAACATTCATGGAGACCGCGGGTTTGGGGTGCGCATGTGGCCACCCCAACCGCTAATAATTAATGTAAATGGTTAAGACTGGCGGACTTTTAGCCAACACTATTTTTGTGCGGATTTTTCCAAATTGACTCTAGTTAAGTGGAGTCCTCCACAATTGGTGGAGATTTTCTAGGTGTTATTGGGCAAATGAGTTGGAGACTCAATTTTCGCCCATTCAGAGTGAATGAAGAGTCATTCTAGACTAATTGGATCATTCTGAAGCCATTGGTGCAGAGAAAACAACCATTAGAGGCCTGTAACTAAATTTATTTGCAAAATTTTGAGCATAATGAAAGATGGACATGCCATTGGGATTTGGACCAACAAATGTAGCCTAGGAGGGGTGAACTGCTTCATCATGTCTATTGTGTAAATGTTATGTGGTGACTTATTTCTTTGTTTTTTACTGTTGTTTAGTGTTATTTGTGCTTATTTCATGCTTCTAATTCACTAAAATCATCTGCAATTCATGGTTAAAAACCCCAATCCTTAAGCAAACTAAAGAGACAAGTATGCACATGTTTTATAACTAAAAATACACTTAGCAAAACAAAACTAATACAGTCCTTTCAGATCACTTGCTTATAAAATTTGTGTAGTAATTTTTTATGATATACTAATCTACAACAGGTCTTGGAAGGATCATGTTCAACATGTTGACAGGGTGCTCAAACTATTGGAGGAGAAACAATTATATGCAAAAACCTCCAAATGTTTCTTTGGAGTACAAGAGGTGGAATATCTGGGTCATATTGTATCTCACAAGGGTTTTAAGGTAGACCCTAACAAAATTAAAGCTATTAAGGAATGGAAAGTCCCCACAACCATAAAGCAGTTGCGAGGATTTCATAAGTTAACAGTGTATTATCGCAAGGTTGTTAAGAATTATGGGAGAATAGTAGCACCTCTAACAACATTATTGAATAAAGAAGCATTTTCATGGACTCCTGAAGCAACTAAGGCCTTTGAACATCTTAAAGAGGCAATGTGCCTAGCACCGGTCTTAGCTATGAAATACTTCACAAAAACCTTTATTGTGTAATGTGATGCCTTAGGAAATGGAATTGGTGTTGTTTTAATGCAAGTAAGAAGACCCATTGCTTTTGAAAGTTGTCCAATCAAATGAAAGTATTTAGAGAAAGCTATTTATGAGAATGAAATGTTGACAATACTACATGCACTAAAGAAATGGCGACCTTACCTAATGGGAAGACACTTCAAGGTAAAAATTGATCATGATAGCCTTAAACAGCTTTTGGAACAAAGACTTTATTCAAAAGAGCGACAAAAATAGGTGACAAAGATGTTGGGTTATGACTTTGAAATCATCTACAAAAAAGGGAAGCTAAATGTTGTTGCAGATGCACTCTCAAGAAAGGATGAAGAGGTGGAAGCATTGCTTTGTGCCATTTCTATTATCCAACCAGATTGGATAACCAAAGCAAGGGATGAGTGGAAGAAGGATGAAGAAGTGTGGACACTCATTCAAAAGTTGCAAAAAGATCGTTATACATCTTATACATTCAGTTGGACAAACGATTTTTTATGATACAAAGATCGCTTATATCTTTGTAAGAATTTCCAACTAAAATAAAATATTCTTTTGGAATTGCACACTTCTCCTTTAGGAGGACACTCAGGATTTTTAAAAACTTACCACAGGGTAAAAAACAATTTTTTTTGGGATGGCCTTAAATATGATATTCAAAAGTTTGTGGCAGAATGTTTGGTTTGCCAGCAAAATAAAGTTGAGACAATTAAGACCTCGAGTCTTCTACAACCTTTATCCATTCCAAGTCAACGTTGGGAGGAGATTTCAATGGATTTTATCACAAATTTACCTAAGTCCGAAGGAAAGAGTGTCATCATGGTGGTAGTTGATAGACTTACCAAGTATGCACACTTTTGTGCATTATGTCATCCATTTAAAGCAAGTACAATTTCTACTGCATTTATGGAAACAATTTAAAAGCTACATGGAAACCCAAAGATTATTGTAAGCGACAAAGATCCCATTTTTACTGGAAATTTTTGGACGAAATTATTTTCTTGTTTGGGTACTAAAATAACTCATATCTCATCTTATCATCCTCAATCCGATGGTCAAACTGAGATAGTGAACAAATATTTGGAAGGATATCTTCGTTGTTTTGTATCTGGTAAACAAACACAATGGCTCAAGTGGTTACCTCTGGTTGAATGGTGGTATAACACTTCCTTCCATACTGCAGTAAAAATGACCCCATTTATGGCACTTTATGGATATCATCCCCCGTCCATCACATCATCTTTAAGAGAAAATTCTAAGGTTCAAGTAGTGGAAGATCACATCGAGCATCAACAACAAGTTCTCCAAATCTTAAAGGATAACCTAAATTTGGCACAAAATCGAATGAAACAATAGGCAAATCAACATCATAGTGAGAGAAGTTTTGATGTAGGAGACTGGGTATTTTTACGGCTACAACCATACAAACAAATGTCTCTTAAGCAAGCTAAGAAGGATAATAAATTATCGCCAAAGTACTATGGTCCTTACAAGGTTTTGCAAAAGATTGGTACTATGGCATACAAATTGGAGCTTCCTGCTTCTTCACGAGTGCATCCAGTTTTCCATGTTTCATGCTTAAAGAAGGTTATAGGTGACAAACTTCCATTTCAAACAATATTGCCAAAACTTGATGAGGGAGGAAAAATAATATTGGAACCTGAAGCAGTCACAGAAACAAGAACTTGACAGCTACGAAATCGATCAATTTCAGAGTATCTCATCAAATGGAAGAACTTACCCACTGAAGATTCTACATGGGAGGATGAGAATTTTATACAGAAGCATCTAGAAATAATCAAGTGTTGAGGATAACACTTGTTTGAAGGAGAGGGGCATGTTAGGTCCCTATATTATTAGTGTAGTCCATTATTATGTTAGTGTAGCCCCCGTTATTGCTATTTTTCTACCCCTGTAACCCCCATACTATTATTATTGTGCCCTTACATTCTTATTGTTAGGTCGGCTAGGATTATATTGTGACCCCATGGACTCCTATATATAGAAGGAGGTTTTTTCATTTGTATCATCCAAGAATTTTTCAGTTTTCTAATGTAAATGAGGTTGCCCCCTCAAAGTGCCTTATTTCTAAGGCGGTGATCTTTATTTTCTTCTATTTTTGGAGCTGGTTTCATAACATAGACCAAAACACTTCTTTGCTAGCCTTTTCTTAGGTCTGAAGAATTTTGACCCTATGTAACAACTGCTCTCGGCCCTGAACCAGAATCTTGCCACCCAAGGTTCAAACCCTTTAACTCTACCTGCGACCACCCTATCTTAGCCTGCAGCCTCACATGATGTTGAGGGAGCTCGACCCTACTTCCAACTACTTCACAGGCCTCATAGCCTCCCTGTTCACCAAGAATAACTGCTTCGACCCTCTTAGAAACACAAAAACAAACTTGGCACCTTACAGAGATGCACCACAACTCTACCTTATGCACATAACGACAACAAAGTAAAATTGTCAGCCCTCTATAGCTCGGTCTACTTAGACCACCAAAAATAATGCATTTGTCTGTCTTTCATCCACTCCATCTCGGCCTCCTTGAGGGTCTGCGGTCCTCTTGTCTTGATATTCTTCGTGAGATGAGTTGCAATGATGTAGTTAGACCTCACCTAAGTCTCTTATATTTATATCCTCTCTAACTATTAGCTTAAGGGATATTAACTCCATTCAGGTGCCTCCACAACAATAATTAGAATAAACAATGATTTCTTTTAGGTTTTTAGCCCACACCTTTGGGTCTAAATCCAATTACTGGACTCGTATGCAACTCGTTACCAACACTAGCCCAATCTCTGGCATCCACCACTAGAGCATACCCTGTAGAATGAACAACATTATCCTAGGTAGTGTCCCCGCCTCTAGAAGCTTCTTGTTGCTTCTTCTCATCATAGGCCTTCAACTCATTCCATGGTTCCTTCTTGCTAGTTGTAGAAGTCTCCTTAATCCCCAATTCCAATGCGCTCTTCTTGGGTTGCAAATTCTCCCTATGAACACACAAACTCCCACTCAAACTTGAATCCTCCTGAGTCTCAGGAACCTTCTTCTTTCCTTGATCTATAGGCTTCCCCATAAGCCTATATAGACCACTCACCTTAGCTCCAATGATTGTTCTACCTATCCTCCAGTGTCATAGACCGCGTGCTCTATAGGCTGAGCCAAGTCTATGAGCTTCGATCCCAATTTAATATCCCAAATTGGGAACAAACATTAAGATAAAGAATGCAAAGACTACAACTACAACAAACAAAAAATAACCATCAAAAACACCATGATAGAGCCAAAAACATCTGAGCCATTTTATTAAAACTCTGATGGGAAAAGGTACAAGAAGGTGCTTAGAAAGATGGCACCTTGCCCTGCACAAGGCAAGCTGAAATGACCCCTCAATCCTGATCAAAAATCCCCACTACTGTGTTGCTCTACACGGCTCCTCCTCTACGTTGTCTTGGTTGAACTACTGCTGTTGGCTGAAAAGGAACTACGTGTTGAGGCTGCTCTAATCCTCACAAAATTCTGGGAATTAGACACTGGACTCTCCTCAACAAACCCAAAAAAACCCGTGAAGGGTTTCTGGAAATCCTGACCCCGGAAATTCGCCCCTTTGGGCTTGGCACACTGTTCTACTGGGCACTCTGGTTTTCTGGCCGAACTGCTTGGAAGAAGCTACTGGAAATCTGCACAAGAACCCTGCTAGGAAGTGGCTAACCTACTCTTCAACTCTCAGTTGTAATCTTCTCTTCTTTCTTCTCTCCCAAGGCTGCTCCTCAACTGGACTGCGTAATTCTCCTACTACCTGCGTGGCCTTTGCGCTATCTTGGAGGGACTGCGTATGCCTGAATGTGGGTTTGTGGTTCCTCTCTTGAAACTGGATGACACTCCTCTCCTAAGCAAGCACTCGAAGTCCCCCGAGAATGAGTTTGAGATATCCGCTCGAAAATCTTTGTGCTAAATAGCACAATGAACTCGGCTAAACAGCTCAAGTGTGCTTTCAGTTTTTCAAATAGAAAAATCAGTGGATGAATGAATGAGGAATGAGTTTCTCTCATCCTCTTTTAGCTAGTTGAGCCCCAACATTCCCTTGGGCCCCACTGGGCTGCGTTGCCACCTCTGCCAACCAATCACTGTGTTGCTGCCTCTCCCACGTTGTCACTACGATGCCTACCTTGCTGCCTCTCCCACGCGGTCACTGTGCTGCCTATGTTGCTGCTTCTCCCACGCTGCCACTGGGATGTTGTCTACTTCGTGTGGTTGGCCTCATGGGCCCCACTCCAGCTCTAATATTTTTCTTTGAGACTTTACGAGAGTGAACTGACTTTATAGTTTATTTGTGGGCCCTCTTACCCACTTTATTTCCTGTTAGCATTAGAAAAGGAAACTTTTGACAAAAATTAATATTCCAATTAGCTGACTGCTAATTTGGAATATTACACTTCTGCTCAGTTATTGCTCAGCTATTCGCACTCCCTTCTGGAGTGAGAGACCCTACTCACAATGACTGTTGATTTGCAAGGGAAATAGAACTTCTTGAGACTGGAAGTTCCCCGAGGAAAAATTTCCCTTAGTGTGTGCACTTCTTCCTTCCACCCGATGCTAGCTCTGCTCTAGCAAATTGCTGCAAAACTATTGTGTCCAGCTAGAGTTATGCTCTGTGAAAATACTAGGCTTCTCCCTCTACCTCTGGAGCTACTTGATCTGGAGGGATCGAATTTATTTATCGCTCTCTCAAAAATATCGATTCTCCTCAAGTGACTCAGCCTCTTGGAAAAGTGATTGTGCTACCCCTTGGGGTTTCAATCTGTTGTCCACACTGAACAAAAAAACTCCTTGTCTACGCTACTAAGATCTCTGGTTGATCATCTGTGCTTTGATACCATGTGAAAATTCCGGAAACCATAATCATATTGCAGCAACTAATATTATTTCTCCTAATTGTTAATTAATTTAAAATTTTATCTACAGTTTTCTACGGCAAATACTGAAATAAATACATTGCAACCTTTACAACTAAGAAACTGCATAAGAATAAACACCGGGATAAATGCTAGCCCACACACATAAAAATAACACAATTATTTTTGGACGAAAGTCCCCAGAAAAACCCAACTTGGGAAAACCGGTGCAACAGATGAGGGTTTTAATATTATGCAGCAGTGAAATAATCGAAGTACAACTGGATGCGGAAACTAGAAATCCTACAGAGAAATATTAGCAAGAAAAATTTAGTGAGGAAATTTCCTCACTCCACAGGAAAATCCGGGCTCTAACCTCAGTGCCAGGTGAGTCATTCAAACTGGCTCTGCAAAGCTACTGCGTCAAACTAGCACAGTCACTTCTACACTCAGTTCAAACCAGCTTCTCCTTAAGTTGTCTGATATGCTGTTGTCTGGGAAAGTGTCTATTCTGGCCTCTAAAACCTCTGTCCAACTTCTGGCTATGAAACACTTCTTTCCCCAATAGAATCGAAAGAACCTCTACAAGCTACTGCGTTTCCTCTACGTCAACCTCTTTGTGGCTCTTCTGCAAATGCACTCACTTGATCTGGAATCCTTCCTCCAACTTCACTATCTATTCCCCTCTTCCTTACTGCTTCGATCTCAGTAGCTCTCTCTTTGGCAACTAACTATTTCTACTCTCGAAATCAATCTACTCATGAAATCGAACCTCTCAAGTGTGTTCTCCATCACCAAATCGACCTCTTCTTATAATCCTCTGTTGAGACTTCAACGACCAAGATTAAAACTTAATCAATGGCTAGGACCATCCTGGATTCAATCTGTGTGCTTTTCTAGATGATTCTCGCCTTGACTTAATTAATTATGATTAATTAAGCATGTTCCCTAATTTTAGACTTAGGAAATATTTAAAAATTGGTTAATAGTCTAATTAATTCATTTCTAGGAGGAATTTCCAAAAACGATTTCTGGGTTTTGGAGAACTCTTGTATACTAGCCTCTCCACAAAATTTCAATGCTAGAACACATTTGATGCTACACAAACTAACAAAGCCCTGATACAAGGAAAAAAAACTAGGGCTTGAAGTCAACAAATTTTGACTGTCAATCTCCTCAAGCAACAAGAAACAAATCATTGTCTTACTTCTTGTTGATAAACTTCACTTACAATCCTTTGGTCCTATTTCCTTGGTGTGCCTAGCAAGTCCTTTTCCTCCTATCTAACAGAGAAATTTGCTACTCCAATACCTCTGCACTTCAGCTGCTAACAAGGGTATTTTCTCCTTCAAATACCTTGTATTCTCAGGCCTGACCAACAATATTCTCGCAATGGATTTGCCTCTTCAAATTCACTGTATAATTATCCCAATACAAGCAGAAACTCACAATCCCTTATCTCATCAAGGTGACTGTACATTACATTAGCTCCAAAACCTCAACACACTCACAGTGGGTTAGCCCCTTCCAAACCATTGTACATTAGCTCTTTAATATCATTGTTCAATCCAACAACCATAAATATACTTTAAGGAAATACCTCTATAATCATCTTTAACAAAACATAGCCCCAAGCAATTCTTCGTTGGCCTCTGCTTAGGCCTAAATAATTTCGATCTTGTGCAACAATTGCTCTCAACCGTGAACTAGACTAATGTGGCCACCTCAAGTTCAAACCCTTTAACTCTGCCTTCAGCCACCCTATCTTAGTTTGTGGCCTCACATTACCCTTAGGGAGCTCAACCCTCCTTCTAGCTACTTCAAAGGTCTCACAACCTCCCTGTTTACCAAGAATAAGGACTTCAGCCCTCTTCAAAACACATAAACAAACTCTTCCCCTTAGAGAGATGCACCACAACTCTCCCTGATGCACATAACCGCAACAAAGTAAACATGTCAGTCCTGCATAGCTCGACCTGCTTAGAACACAAGAAAGAACACACTTGTCCTTATTTGATCCACTCCATCTCAACCTCCTTGAGGGTTTTTGGTCTTCTTGGCTTGATATTCTTCTTAAGATGAGTTGCAATGACGTAGTAAGACCTCACCTATGTCTCATATATTTATATCTTCTAACTATTAGCTTAGGGGCTCTTAAATCCATTAAAGTGCCTCCACAAAAATAACTAGAATAAACAATGATTTATTTTGGGTCTTTAGCCCACTACTTGGGTACTTTTCCCAATGAAAGCTCATTTATGTGGGTCAACTCCACACAACCTAGTGCCCCAAGGGTTGTGGGAGTACCTCCCAAACGATTATTTTCCACATTACCTCTTGGCGAGGGAGGTACTTCCACTACTCAGAAGTAACTCAACAACAACACTAGCGCAATCTTTGGCGTCCATCACTACAACATACCCTGTAGAACGAACAACACTATCCTCGGTAGTGTCCTTGCCTCCAGTAGCCTCTCTCTTCTTATTCTCATGTGTTGATGGCCAAAACTAACTGCATCAATATTTGGGAATCTACCCGGTTAGAGCCACAAATCAGACTCTTTTCTGTTGAAGTTGGTGGTTCCGACTATTATTTTGGGTCCAGTTACCCATGAAAATTAATTGTGTATGGAGATGGAATGGGTGGTAATGATAACTGATAAACTAATGAAATCACTAATATAAACTAGAACTAATATAATCTAAATAAACTAGAACTAATCTAATCTAATTGCTTTTACCCAGCTATATTAAATTATATGTGCTATAAATATCACACTATTCCATGACAATAAAGATTCTCGCGAATTAAGGTTGTTAAAATCGATTAAATAATTAATTTGATTAAATAGTTAATCAAATTAACGATAAGCTCATCACATATTAAAAAAAATGAATTCATTGCTCACTGTATTTTATATGAATTAATTCACACACATCAGTAGTTATTATGCTAGAATTAATAAAGAAAAACATATACATGAACAATATTTAAACAATTAAGACAATTCCCTTTAAAAATAGAAAGCATACAAAGCTGATAAAAGCACCCATACTGTTGGCAATCTGTTCATATTGAAATTGAAATTGGTTCAGCTAATATTGAAGTGAAACTTGAGTACAAAAGTGCAACAAAAGATTTGCTTTTTCTCCAAAATGCAGAACCCTTTGTAATGAGTTCGAGAGGGAGATTTATAGTGTTCTTTACAACAAGGAGTCACATATACTCTCCCTAAAAATGCTCACCTAAAGCATAACAAAATTAACATAAATAGTAAATGGTTGTAACAACTCTCAACTAGTTGAAGACAAGCCAATAGTTCGTTTCCATCGCCTTTGAATATCTAGAAGTGTTGCCAGCTCTGGAGGGGAATGAGGCTTGATGTGAACCTGGGCACTGAAGATATATGCTTTCAAAGGTGGCAACATTTGAATAGTGGTATTGGTGAGTGCCTTTAGAACCATCCAATGACTATGAAGCTTGACCAGGAATTTCCAATTAAGTTCAAGATTAAATTTAGTTAATTGGTCAATTCTCTTAACAAAATTTGCCCTCTCTTCAAGCCAGTCTTTGAGCAACCCCTATACATCTGGCATGGAATTTTTTGGACAACTTGGAATCAGATTTGATTCAACAATGAATCATTAATGGATTCAATTATGGAATTTGATAACTCTCATGCATCATTGATAAGCTTCTTCACCAAACGAATCCTGGCTTTCCATCCTTTGAAAATAATTGACTTTTGCATTTCATCAATTTTAGGAAAGTCAAATTTCTTTCCCTGGACATTGTTTTTCCATTTTAGTAGCTCATTGAGGTCTCCTTTGGTTTCATCATAATATGTTATCATATCCACCAGCTCATCAGTCAATGTATTACCTAGTTTTCATTGTACTTGAATCAAGTCCATCTTCTCACAAAAAAGTTGTTGTTGATTTTGGAGCTGAGCATTAAGATCATAGGTCTCCTATTTGAATTTCACTAAATGGGGCCTCGGCCTGCAATTTCTCCAATTTATGTTGTGATTTCTTCAATTTTCCATCACTTGACTTAGTTTCCTTTGCATGTTGAATTTGAAGTGCATTGAAAAACTTTTGCAATTTTGTTAATGTGATATCCTTCTAGTTTAAATGAGTTTGCCACTGGGTCCTCAATTGCTCTTTTTCATTCATAAATTATCGCTCCATAGTGGCAATATTTTCATCTTTTTCTCTTATCAATTCTTGCACCTCTATTTCTTTATCCATGGTTGCAGAGGCATATGCACCTGTAAACTGAGTTAATTTCCCAAGCTCTTCAGCAGGGGCACCAAAGGATCATTTCCAAAGGACTTCAACAGAAGTGGCTTGAGAGAATTTTCTTGGGACTATAGCGTGGGATTCATCAATTTTCCTCCTATTTTTGCCTCTCTTGACCACAACATTGTGCATTGGGCTTGTTACCCACTACCTGTGAGTGACACCCATAAATTTTTTCTCCTATATGGTCCTCAGTTGGCAGCCATCAACCCCTTGTAGCCACCAGATAGCTCGACGTGCCACTATCTCCACCACTTAAGCCAACCATGTGGTCCCTTGCCCGTCGATTATGATTGTATTTTTAAAGGTGGGCCTCCTGACCCCGAAGGTATGACTTTTCATTGTGTAGTCAGGTAATTTCGTTTACTTATCATGGAAACTTTTGGGCATGGACTGGTGGAGAGATTCAACGAAAAGAGTGGGTTTGGTTTGTACTCTTTTCTCCTTTGTCCAATTTGATGGTTAGCCTAGTATTCTAGTCCCATGGGATCTCTTTTATTGACTACTATCTTTAGGGGTGGAACTACATGGGAAACCTTGATTTTGGTTGTGTGATCTTGCTTCCCGACACCATATACATCACTCCCCTCCACTCATTATAATCCCATTCACCATATTTCACTTCCAGGTCCACATTTTTCCATTGGGTCCATAAGGCGTTAGCCTCCCTCACCCCTTTTCCACACTAGGTCGGGCATGGAATGATGCCCTAGAGGTTGATGCATATAAAAGAAAAAGAAAAATCACAATTTGACCACTCTCAATCAGAAAAGTACCATAATATGCAAAATATGGTCGGGACATACACATTTAGCGCATGGGAAAATGAAAAACATGACCTCTACCCCTTTCATTATAGCCATCACCACGGTTCTTAGGGTCCCTCATATTAAACCCTTTCATCATTAAGTAATGCATGATTGTCCCAACCCCTGGTGGGTGATGAACTGCCCCACATTGAAGGGGGTATCCACTACTATATCTTACATATCATGATCTCATCCCCTTGAGCCCCGAGCAGTTATAAAGGAAAAATCAATAAAAGCCAAAAGGCATATGAATAAGGGTGGAAAAACAAAGGTCGTGGTAACTCATGTACCTCGATTGCTCCCTCCTGCATTCATACACCCAAGTGTGGGCTTCCCTATTATGCTTACCCTTGTATTGTGGCATGTGGCTTGGAGCCTTCCCCCGATGCCCCATTCTATTCCATCATTATATCACAAGCCAACTACCACTTGATGGATGTACCATGCCAACATATCACCCCCTTTAGAGGTAGAAACCACTTAATAGGGTCGTTGGTTAATCCCCTCATTGAACTTGGAGACACCTGTACATGCTAAAGCCCACTATGGAAGGGCATACCACTATGAAGTGTCCACTTGAATTCGTGATTTGTAAGCTCTATTACTCTAATTATTTGTTGTATCGGAAGGCGAGGGGACACATTAGATCTTATAAATGATTGCAGGTGGGTCTCCATTGGGGTTTGGTCTCCCTATACGGAGTCCAAGCCCTCTAGAGGGTCACATTGACAATTGTAGGGTGAGTGTTGAGATCCATGGGCCTCCACCATAACAGAGAAAATATTGCCACTTGATGGATCCCTCAACATCATTCACTGATTGCTCATGTTCAACCTTTTGGATGAGGATGATGCATGTAGACCACCATGTCGAACCGAATTCACACTTACACCACACAATTGGCAGATGTTTCAGAGCCCAAATGATGATGTGTCTCACCATGTGAGACAAAGGGAGGATGTCATCATTCTAGCCCTTACATATCGTATACATGCATTATTGATCCACTTGGAGACCCATGAGGATGTCATTGCACCCCCCACACTCACTTGGGGACACCACATTTGATTTGCTTGGATATTAAGGGGCCACCCCCTTGATCACTATGTTTGGAGCCTATTTTTTCACCTTGACACACTTTGGACTCAACTAGGCCTCTTCAATGGCCCAATGACTCATTAAATCTACTATTTTTCCCTCTTGAGAGGCTTATCTTTGTATTTTGGAGCTATCTTGGTGGAATTGTCACCAGGTTTTGTTATTCTTGCACATTATTTTATTGTTAAGGGTAATTAGTAGGCTAATAGGCCATTCGAACCCCCTCATGGATTTTATAAATAGATGAGAGGCTCATTCATTTCTCTCATCACATTTTTGGATTGGATTATCTCTTCTTGAAAATTTCGACTAGCCTCTTTAATGGATGAATTGGAAATCTAATGCATTTCGATGTTTGGAAGAGCTTAATTTCTTGTCTTGGAGCTTTGATTTCTTTGCATCTTGATGATTGGAATAATTTCACTCACTTGTGAGTACCTTTTTCATGCTTATTCATAATTTTTGTCTCATAAAATTGTTTATGGAATATTTTCGTTCATGAAGCTGGTGTAACTGCTCTTTAGCTTATGCGAAGTTGCTAGGATTGTATTTGTGAGTGATTTTTCATATGATCATTTAAAGTATGGTGAATTTGTTAAACTCTGAAAGTTCTATGTAGGAATTTAAAAATTCTTTACAGAAACTTGAAAGTTCTATGCAGAAAACTTAATGTACTTGCAGAGAATTGAATGTACTTTGCAGAAAACAGGATGGAACTGAATGTACTCAACAAAAAGTTGAATGTACTTTGCAAAGAAATAAATGTTCTATGTTGATACAATTACTTAGAATGCATATTTTTTCTTCACAACTTTTCAGATCAATAATTGTAGATAGAACATAAACTTAAGGATCATATGAAGACAACTAAACACAAATATGAAACACTGAGAGTTAGGTCCAATAACCAAGGAAAAACCCACAAGAGGAAAACCCAAATGATTCTTCTTCTATTAGATTTATTCAATTGTTCAACAGAGTACACACACACACACAGACACACACACAATGAGAATGAATAAAGTCACCAATGTCTGATCAACTTGCAGTTGAAGTGTTCTTGCTCTTTTCTTGACGATCTCTTTATCTTGATCAGATCTTGTCCTTCACACTTGCACCAACTCTTCCTTTGCTCTCACACTTCTCTTACACACACTCAACACTAGCTCTCCTTCTTCACAATGAACATGCTACTCTCAACTCTCACTTTATTTTGCTTAAATAAATGGAAAAGGAGAGGAGTTACAAAATGAATTCATTCCTTGAGCCAATAATAGGAGAATCAAATTCCATGAGGAAGGAGTTACTTGAGAAGTGTAACTCATCCCAAGAATAGAGAGAGGTACACTTGTCTTGAGGAGTTACAATTCGAATTAGGGAGAGAGAGTTACACTTAGACATGAAAGAATATTTGTTGAGAGTTACAAATCAAATTGAATGAGGGAGTTACAAGTGCATTTAATGAGCATTTAATGAGCAGTTACATTTTTTCCATAAATTTAATTAGTGAGGGAGAGTTACATTCTCTTAAGTGTGCAGTTACTATTTTATTCCAGGAGAGGTTCAATTTGCAAAGTAAGAGATTCTCAATTTGATTTACCAATTTCATGAGAGGATTCGTTTTTATTAATCCATTAAATGTGAATAACTTTAAAATATTTTATAAATAATAGTATCATAATAATAATAATACTAGTAAGGATAAAAATATTAATTCTTGACTTGTATAATCATGATTGGTTTGATTTTGAAGTGGATTCCATATGTCAAGATCATCTTTGATCATTTAGACATGACTTTCTATTTTTGGAAAATCATATTAGAATTGTCAAAAATAAAATTTTATTATAGGTGGTTCAAACATAATTGAAATATATGATTTCTTCTAGGAGAAATTCATCCTCGAGCTGCCACATTTTAACACTCCCTCTCATCAAGGGAGGAATCTCATTCTACATCAAATATCCTTGATTCCTCTGATCTCTTTCATTTATTTCAGTTCAAATATGCATTGTAACATTTGTAACAATGGAGTCACAATCTAAAGAAGAATCATCTACTTGACACAAATTTGGAAAGGAAAGGATCATCACATTTCACATAGACAAGAATTATATGCAACCAATTTTCATCTCAAAAAATTAAGTGATAGAACAAAGACATCACATAAACAAGACTTAAACAAGTCACAAAGACAATAATCAAACACAAACAAGTTTTGTCAAGTGGTGGAACACCGCATCTTAGACTAGTCACATAGACAACTCTCACTACACCTATTGGCTAAATAGGTGGCTTTTCCCACGTCCTAGGTTGTGGGTCGGATGCATAATGAGGCCTACTCTTGTGGCACACACTACATAAGAGGTCCCTCATCCTCAGGAGATATCCAACATTATTCCCTAATCTAGTGAGCTTTGACAAGGGGGAAAAGTAGCTGAGTGTTCTCAATCAGTTGTCACTGCTTCCCGGAAGGGTCACATCCATAAGTCCAAGTTGCTCTCCAAAAACCAAGAACTTTCCTTTTGGTAAAGGCTTGGTAAGAATTTCAATTATCTGATCATCAATGGAGATGTGATGGAGCCTCACTTCTCATCTCTACACCATATCCCGGATATAGTGAAAATTGATCTCCATATTCTTAGAATTGTCATGAAACATAGGATTTTATGCAAGACGAATCCCACTCTTATTGTCACAATATATAATTGTTGTGTCTGGAACTTGCTCAAATAGTTCCCCAAAAATCTTCCTCAGCCAAACTGCCTCACAGCTAGCCATGCTAGCAACTATTTACTCAGCTTTAGTTGTACTCAGTACAATAGACTTTTTCTTTCTGCTCATCCAAGAGATCATGGCAGAACCGAAGATAAAGAAACACCCTAAAGTGCTCTTTCTATCAACAGAGTTACTAGCCCAATCAACATCAGTATATCCTTGAAGTCTTACATTTTTAGTAGTGTATTTCAATTCTAGATTGATAGTTCCATGCAAGTATCTGAGTACATGTTTTGAAGAAATCTAGTGGGCATAAAAGGGATCAATCATATATTTACTTAAAGTGTTTACAACAAAGCATATATTAGGCCTAGTGTTTACCAAAAACATCAAAGCACCAATGAGTTGTCTATACTTTATGAGATTTTCCAGACTAGGTTCTACAACATTGCCACATAATTTCTTAAAATTCATTTCCATAGGAGTATGCATGGACTTACATTCTACCATAACAAATATTTCAAGAAGCTTAACAACATATTTTCCTTGAGAAAGATAAATTTCACAAGGTCTTTGCCAGACCTTTAAACCTAGAAAGTAATGCATCAAACCAAGGTCTTTCATTTCAAATTTAGAAGCTAACTCCCTCTTACACTCAAGGATAAGAGGTTATCCTCCTATCAAGAATAAATCATCAATATACAATACCAAAATCAAAGGTATACCTTGGATTGTCTTGAAGTAGAGGTTTGGGTCTATACTGCTTCTTGTGAAACCAAAATTTATCAAGTAGCTATCAATGTGAGCATACCAAGCTCTTGGAACTTGCTTCAACCCATATAAGAATTTCTTCAGTCTGCATACATGAGTTTCCCTGTCATGCTATTTAAAGCCTTGTGGTTGTTCCACAAATACCTTTTCCTTGAGGAAGTCATGCAAGACATTAGTTTTCATGTCCATTTGGTGAAGAGTCCATCCTTGGCTAGTAGCTAAGGAAGCAACAAATTGAATAGTAGTATATCGAGCTCAGGTGCAAAAATATCATCGTAATCTATTGCCTCTTTCTAAGAGAAACCTCTAGCTACAAATCAAGCCTTATATTTTTCAATACTACCATATACACCATGTTTAATCTTAAACAACCATTTGGAAGTGACAACAAATTTACTTTGAGGTCTAGGAAGCACTTCCCATACATCATTCTAGATGATGGACTTGTATTCTTTAGTCATGGCATCTTTCCAGAATTGTTCTTTTGCAGGTTCTTCGAAGGTGCAAGGTTTTGCCTGAATGACGTTGCTCATGGCAGCAACATACCCTTGAAACCGAATTGGGTTCTTACTTTCTCTGAACGTTCCTGTTGGGGAAACATATTTTTCAACATCTTGCAAGGTATCTTGCAGCCATAGTGGTCTCTTTCTGGTAGGAGGATCATGTGGTGGAGGATCTAGAGGATCCACGGAACCCATTGGATTATCAACAATCTCATTCTCAAGTTCTGGTTCAAACTCAAATGTAGACTCTTTTTCATTAACAAAACGTCTTTCAACAATGATAGGAGGTGGAGAGCCTCTTGCTTTTCTAAGAGCTGCATCTTCATCAAATGTTACGTCTCTGCTAAACTCTAGTTCTTTGACCAAGTACATAAATTCTATAAGATTTTGAATTATCACAATAACCAACAAATGTACCTTTCTTACCTAAAGCTTCCAGTTTGTTCATTTTTCTATTTTGGCAGATGGAAGTACATAAGACAAACAAATATTCTCAAATGACTCACCTCGGGCCATTTACCAGTGAAGACTTCTTTAGGAGTTTTATTGTCTAAGGCCTGATGAGGAGTTCTGTTTTGCACATAAACAACCGTATTTGTAGCTTCTCCCCACAAAAATTTTGGTAGATTTTGATCATGCAGCATGGCTCCGACTACTTCCATAATGGTTATATTTTTCCTCTCATCCATACCATTTTGTTGTGGATTGTACGACACAATGGTTTCTTTCTTTATTCTGTCGTCTTTGCAAAGATAATTAAAATCATTGGATGTGAACTCTCCTCCATTATCAAATCTGAAAGTTTTGATCAAATTTCCAGTTTGATTTTCAATCAGAGCCTTGAAATATTTGAACATGTCAAATGCCACCCCTTTATTTTTCAAAGAAAATATCCATGTCTTGCAAGAAAAAAAAATCATGAAATACAAGTAGCGACCAAGAGAAATAATAGGCATATGTTCACATAAATCATAATGTATGCGCTGAAGTACCTAACTAGTGTTTGTTCTACTTGAAGGGAATGGTTCCTTTTCCATTTGCATATCCTAGGAAAACTCCTTCATAATCCATTATGATCTCAGACATTCTAGAAACTATCTTCCTTACATGAAGTAAGGTTTTGTAGTGTAGGTGAACGAACCTTTTGTGCCATAGCTCACATTGAAGATCAGTATCATGGACCAGTGCATGAATGCGTTTACCATTGAATTTGTAAAGCCCTTCACATCTTGATCCAAGAGTGAAGGCTTCTCTCATACTTTAGTTCAAAGGTCAAGTTAGAAATTTTTCATTAATAAAAACAACTTTCATTCCTTTATCTTCTAGAGCAAATATGGATACAATATTATTTTTCAAACCAAGTACATACAAAAATTCTTGTAGAAAAAAAGATTTGTCATCATCTAACTGAAATGAAACTAAACTATAAACTTTAACTTGGTGAATAGAATTATCTCCAAGGATAACATTTAAATTAGTCTCCCTCGCAAATAGATTAAAAAGTGTTTCTTTGTAACTAGTAAAGTGTATTATCAACTAACCAGCTATCAAATGAATATGCAAAAGAAGAACTAGAAAGAGCATAAACAAGAAAATATTCTAATTGAGTTTCCGTTGCATTAATTATATACCTTGGATTTCTTGTTTTCTTAGGATGGTCTTTTCTTTGATTTTCACAAGTGTTTTTTCTATAATCAGATATTTTTTTGAATCTAAGTGCTCTTCTTCTTTCTTTATAGTCATGAGCAAAGTGACTATGCTTTTGACAGTTTAAAGAATCTAACTTTTGACATGTCTAGATTCTCTTTATTTGATTTAAAAGCATTTTTATTTTTATTACCTTTCTTCCTTTTTTCATAGGCTGAAAATGTAGTAGGTTTTCCTTCTTCATGATGTGAAATTCTCCATTTAGATATAATTTTGGCCTCCTCTTGGACACACTTTTCCAGAAACTCATCAAATGTGAGAATAATGTTGGCATTGCCAATGGTGGTGATAAAAGTCTCCTGAACAGGAGAAAGGCATCCAAGCACAATCAACACAATTTCTTTGTTGAGTACAACTTCACCAATTGTTGACATTTGTTAACTGGTTCAATCTCTGAGAAGGGAGCTTCACGATTTTGAAGATATTCGACCTCCATTAAAATGGGATTCTCGGCCTATGCATAATATCTCAACCCCTCTTGGAAAAACCCCTTGGTGTGAATGCATCAGCCTGCCAATAGAGAAAGGAGCACGACCAAAAAAAAAATGAAAGCAGTTAGCCACAATAATTCGGCCCTTAAAACACTTCTGCTCGGCCTCCGTGGAGAATGGTGTACTAGCGGCTTGTAAATATTCGAATGTGGTCAGCTATTCCGATTAGGCTCCCTCTTAGTAGATTCAGTCCTCTAGAAAATAATGCAAATGCGGCTGCAGATTCGCGTGTTGGCTTCCACTGCTACAACAAGAAGGAATTTTATTGCTTAACACAGAGCGATGGTCTGGGAAACAATTCTGCTTCAGCATCACTCAGACCATACAAATCAAAGCACGAATTCGACCCCCACGACGCCACTAATTCGGTCACAAAATCACTTGATGGATCCGCTTCTGCGAATTTCGGTAGTTGCATGAAACCCAGATTAACAAACTCTTCTCAAAAAACGTTCTTGGCTCGTGGCAATAATTTCGGCCCCTACATTTTAAAATAATGTCTTTATCATATTAATTTTAACAGGGCCAATATTTACGGCCTTCATGAAATTTGACTTGACCACTCTTTTTAATTAAAATTTGTCCCTTAATTTGATAGTATATTTAGCCTTGAATAATTAAGTTTCTCCAATTTAACGGTCCCAGGGGACATATCTTCGACCCTTTTAATTAAATAATGTGGTCAATAAAATTGAGCCCCTTAAGTGTTTTACGGCCTCTACTCGAAAATCATATGCCACAGTTTTCTAATAATTTTGATCATGGCCCTTTTTAATTCACCTTCGTAACTCAACGACTAGATCTGATCTCTCACCTAGTCTTGATGATGAACCACATTGGTTGGTTCGAAACGCGTTGACATTGTTCATTGTAATGTGATTATTACCGAAAGATTTCTTCATAAAAACCATTTTGTTGAACTTTCACTAAAGATGCGACAATTTTGGGTTTTCCAATCAAATGGAATTTTGCCATCTTCGAAACCCTTGAACAACCTCAATCAAAAATTGAAAACCCGCAGGTTGAGCCAAGTTCGATGCTTTGATGCAATGTTTTGAAAATCACGATTGGGATTAAATCGGCAAGGGGAAAAATCGGAAAAAATCGTAAAAATCGGGAAAAAATCGGCACATACAAAAATATTCATTTTTTTTCGATTTTTTCAATAATAAAACATCCACAACATAAAATAAATGCATTGACACATAAATATGAAAAATATACTAATATATAAGAAGTGTAATATTATGTCCAGTGCTACATCACACATAACAGTGAATCATGTCCTGAATACTAAGTCTTGAGTCCCAACTCAACCTCAAAATATCAACAAAAAATATAATAATGTATCTCATATCATGAGTCATAATGTCATATACAAAGGAATGCACCAAATAACCTATAACCTATACTACTGATTTCCTCTGCCCCTTTTGCGAGAAAATATAACAGTTTTCCCTCTAGATGAAGGAATAGGCAGGGTTGGCAATGGACTCTCTTGTGCTTTAGAACCTGAAGTACCAGAATTTGAAGCACTAGGAGCTAAAGGAGGTAGACCACGTCCTCTACCAATAGCAGGGGTAGGTGGTGTCACCTCCTGTTGTCGCTGCTGCTGCTCCTCCCCCTCCACTACCCCCTGCTCTATCCAATCAGGGGCTGACTCCATGATAGGCATCTCGAGTCTCAACCTCAACCCTCCATGCAGCAGTGGTGTCAATCACATCTAAAAACGTTTTGCTGAATAAACTTGGTCCAAATTTGAATTTTATTGGCTTGGGTTGTTAAATTCCTTCACTTTTCTCCTCTCTTGCCCTTGTAAGATGACTTATCCTCCTTAGCTCTCTTTCTTGCCCTCTGTCTGCAAAAATGACAAAAAAAAAAAAAAATCGATTTTTGAACTTATTGGGTCGCTGTTTGATGGGCTCACGATTTTTACCTAAAAAATCGCGATTTTTCGCAATTTTTTGAAAATAAAAAAATCGTTCAAAAAATTGCCGATTTTATCGTTTGACCTAAAAAAACTTCAAAAAATCGCGATTTAATCGCAATGTTCGCTTCACTGCTGTGATGTACTAAACACAAACAAAAAAAAAAATTCAATTTCCGGAACCATAATTATTCATATAAAAATTTCGCCCATTTAAAAGAGACTTACCAGACAATTCAACAACACAAGAAACAACCAATAATGCAGCAATAAGAAACTCAACTTTATTTTATTATAATATGGGAGAAAGGTTACATGCCAAACAATAGCTGAGAAGACCACCAAATATTCTGTTGATATGTTTATCCTGATCTCTCAAACTCCACAATTGTTGGACTCTACCTCCAACAACAGTTGCCAGTAAATCAATTGAAAGACAATGAAGCACCAATTGAGGAACTAAATGATTCTCATTCCAATATCCCTGAATATCTATGAAACTCTTGGATGAAGTCTCCTCAAAGAGATTTGGGTTTTCCTCCAACCCTCAACAACATACACGAGGGTTTTCGTCCTGGGCCTACCAATGAAGTAGAGAACTGGGTTCTCAACCTCTCATATAAGAAGAAATATTAAATCCAAGATGTCTTATAATGACCTCCTCCTCCTCTTTTATAGATTTGATGGACCCCTCTAGAACATGCCATTTTATTATTATTTTAATCATTGAGCACTTTTCCCTCCTTATTTTAATTAAAATATTATTTTTAATGTGGGAAAATGGTAAATTGGCCACCACACCTCCTCAGGTCACTAAAAAACACTTCTAACCATTCCATCCCGTAGATCTTCTTTTTCTGGTTCCAACGAGCTATTACACTAAGGTGTTCCATCAAGTATTCCTCTTGGGATGCCACCTTAAGCGTAATTAACTGAGTTAAGCCCAATAATAAAACTGTTTTTCAAAAGTTGTCGGAATGCGACGAAACGAAAGGCTAGTTGCGTAGATGATGGAATACGCCAAGCGAATGTCATCAAATCCCATGGAAACTCCTCAAAACCCCATGAAACATCTCCAAAATCCCCTTGGCCTGCTGATGAAGTAAACTTGCACATGTGACCTGTCTGTCTCCAACCCTGAAAGTCCATCCTAACCATGCCATAAAGAACCCCAGAAAAATGAACATTACAGATTATGAGTGCTAGGGCAATTCCCAAGCTTCCTAATATCGAGGAGTAGTTAAAGCTCCTGATAAGGCAACAACAAAAACATGCTCTTAAGTTGCTTTCAACAGAGGAGTTGAAATGTACAACAACCCTCTTCATAATTACATAAGAAAGGCTTGCAGCACATGGAGTTTGTAGAAATATCCAAATAGATTCAAGCGATCTTGTAATATGCTAAAACAAAACACTGAATCAATTCTAAAAGTTGTGGAAACCAATTACGATCACACAATCACATGACCAAGAAAGAGAGAATTTCAATCGCACAACACAAAGATGTATTTGGGAAAAGCCTTGGCTAAAAAACTCGCTATTTGTATATTGCATTAAATCAAGAACATAAAACAATACAATGTTATTTCCATTCCCGAGAAACCTCTGCACTATCTTTGATGGTCTCACTTTGATATTGGCAAGTTTGGTCCAATACTTAACCAATTCTCTGCACCTGACTAACCAACCTTGCTCACACATTCTTGCGCTAATTGAGCCCCTATTAATTAGGAAATTCCCATCAATTGATTGTGCAATGCACCCAAGGCGTCGTGATGACCTCATGCATGACTTGTACAATTTTCTAATTATACAGCTGATAGTTATCTTCCCTTTAACTCCAATCTCAAACGGGCCTTCCTTAGAACTGACATGCAATAACTATTTATAGCGAATTATTAGTTATTTGATTGATCACTGTATGTGAATTAAATCATATTTAATTCACTGGACCTATCACTAGCTCATCTCTCAGTTAGAACCAGTTAAACTAAATTTAACTCAAATAATTGAGTTAACTAATTACAACTCAAAATAAATTACAACTAGACCGCCTAAAACTTAGGGAGAACTCTACATGCCTCCAGTTTGACCCCCAACTCGAATTTATTGAGCTAAGTCTTTCGAACTCAGTTAACTCGTACAAGCTTCCATGTGATGTGGAATTACAATTTACTTCTAATTTAATTAAGGGGAAATTAAATTAGAAGCCTTTCTTATTGCCAATTTCAACACTCCCTCTCAACAAGAAAGGGATTGTCTACTACCCCGATTCTGCGTCTGTGGAACTCGAATTTGCTTCTTGTAGTGCCTTTGTCAAGATGTCTACATCCTGCTCCTCCGTGGGAATGTACTCTAATTACATAATCCGCCTTTGCACACAATCTTTGAGATGGTGATACTAGATATGAATATGCTTGGACCTGTCATGAAAAACTGGATTAACCAAGAGTTTGACGCAACTCTGGTTATCACAATAAATCACCGTCGGATCCATCTGTCGACCAAACAAACCAACAAGTATCTTCCTCATCCAGATGGCCTCAAATGTTGCCTAACTGGCTGCCATGTACTCTGCCTCTGCTGAACTAAGTGCAACTGATCTTTGTTTCTTGATGTACCAGGAAATTGTTGCTAATCCTATGTTGAAGATGCCCCTTGATGTGCTCTTCGTGTCAGATAGACTCCCTGCCCAATCTGCATCTGTGAAGCCTTGAAGCTTCACTCCCTCTGTCTGTACCATAGCCCAAACTCTGTAGTGCTTTTGAGGTATCCCAACACATGCTTGTCTTCCTTCCAAAAGAGCTTGGTAGGCTTAAATGTAGCTTGACTAAGCTGGTTAACCACATAACATATGTTTGGTTGTGTGTTCACCAAATACATGAGTGAACTCACAAGCTACCCGTAGACAGTAGCATCTACTACTTTCCCTGAAGTAGCATCCTCCTTCCTCCAGTTTCCTGCTAGAGGAGTCTCCATGGATTTGTTGCCCTCCATGTGGAACTTCCTGAGAATCTCGTTGGCATACTTGCCCTGAGATACAAATAGCTCCCCATCTCTTTTCCATATTTCCAATCCTAGGAAATGGTGCAAGAGCCCCATGTCCTTCATCTCAAATTCTCTTGCAAGATCCTCTTTGCAAGACTTGATGAGTTGCTCATCACCTGCCAGTATCAAATCATCGACATAAAGTACAATGATAAAAAGCTTACCTTCTACCACAATATGGTAAAGGTTCACATTTGCTTCACTCTTGGTGAAGCCCAACCTGGGGAAATAGCTGTTGATCCTGGTGTACCAAGCATGAGGTGCTTTATTCAACCATACAGTGTTCTCTTGATTCTACACACATGCAACTTTCTGTCTAAGGTCTACAAACCTTCTGACTTCTCAATCTACAACTCTTCCTCAATCACCCCATTGAGGAAGGTGGTCTTTACATCCATCTGATATATCTGCCATCCCATCGACATTGAGAGTGCAATGATGGATCTGATTAATGAGTGCTTTGCGACTGGTGCAAAGGTCTCATCATAATCAATCCCCTCCACCTGAGAGAACCCTCTGGCCACAAAAATGGCCTTGTGTTTCTTCACACTCCCATTTGCTGCCTGCTTCACCTTGTAGATCCACCTAGATCCTACAACTGACTTCCCCTCTGGTCTTGGGACAAATTCCCATGTATTGTTTTTGATAATGGAGTCATACTCCTCAACCATGGCATCAACCCAAATTGTTTGCTGCACTTCTTCCTCAAAAGAGGATGGCTCTATCTCTACACTTTCGCTCATAAGAGCCATGTAGCTAGGGTACCGCTCTGCGGACTTTCTCTGCCTGCGTTGTGATGTGGGTGCTCCCACATTCTCTCTAGCATCAAGCACCAACCTGTCAGCCTCTCTGGTGCCCTTCCTTCCGTCTCGAGATGTCTCTGCATGAGTGGGTGCTTCCACTCTCTACACTTCTTCTTGTGGTTGCTCCACATCTTGAGGTTCTTCTTTCGGAGCCAAGAGCTCCTCAATTGCATGCAACTGTTAGCCTCTCTAGTGCGCTTCCTTCCCTCTCGGGATATCTCTGCATGAGTGAGTGCTTCCAATATTTGTACCTATGCTTGTGGTTGCTCCACATATTGAGGTTCTTCTTTCGGAGCTAAGAGCTCCTCAACTGCATGCAACTGAAGCTCCCTCTCAAGGGAAATTCACATGGCCTTCTCTTCATTGAATTTCACATCTCTTATGACCAATTTCATCATATGTGTTGGAAAGTACACCCGATAGTTGTGAGTTGTATTAGTGTACCCCACAAATATCTCCAACTCAGTTGTTGGCTTTAGCTTCTTCCTGGTATCTTTGGTCACATGACAATAAACTGATGAACCAAAAGTTTTAAAATGTGACACATCTGGTCTCTTACCTGAAAAAGCTTCCTCTGGTGTACTCATCCCAAGTATCCAATGAGGACTTATGTTCTACACAAACACTGATGTATTGCATGCTTCCGCCCACAGATGCAACGGTAGGCCCTGATCATGCAACATAGCTTGTGTTGCTCCCACAATAGTTCTATTCTTACTTTCTGCAACCCCATTATGCTATGGGTTATGAGGTGCTACCAATTCCCTTCAAATTCCTTCTGAAGCACAAAAGTTCTTGAATTTGTTAGACATATTCTCCACCATTGTCGCTCGTCAGAGGCTTCACCTTCTTCCCTATATCTTTATCGACAAGTTCTTTGAACTCATAAAACTTGAAGAACGTCTGATCTTTCTCCTGCATGAAGAAAATCCAACACTTGCGTGAAAAATCATCTACAAAAATCACATAATACCCGTGTTTTGCTGTGGAAGCTGTTGAGAACGGTCCAGACACATTTGAGTGAACTCTCTCAAGGATCGCCTTTGCTCGGCTTTCCTTATCATGAAATGTGGCTTCGGTATACTTCCCCAATGTACACCCTTTGCATGTATTTCGTTGCTCAAGTGCACCCTTTGGAAGTCCTATAGAAATCTGTTGCATGATCTTCAAAGCGCCATGGTGTAGATGGCCCAACCTTTTGTGCCATAACTCACCGATGTCTCGGCTCTCCGCCTTCTCTGTTTTCGTGCTCAAGGAAGCACAATCTTCTACATCCAATTTGTAGAGGTTCTTTACTCGAACCTAAATCTTCTTCACCTATTCCATGACTTTGTGACAAAGGAACGCCTTTCCTTCATTGAATATCACATCATAGCCATGGTCTTCCAACATATCAATAGAAAAAAAATTCTTCATTGAACCAGGAACATACATGACATCTTTTAATGTGAGAGGAGTACCATATTAGTCTGAAATGTAACTGTACCTATTCCGATAGCGCTATACCTCCTGTCATTTTCCATCTCGATGTGCATCTGGAGATCCTTCTCCTCCAGGTTACTAAAGAATTATTTATTGTCGATCATATGGAACAAAGCTCCACTATATAATACCACATAGAACCCATATCGATGACACCATGCATGCGATGAGGGTGAAATCCAACTCGAACTGTGAAGCAAGTGCTTCACCTGCCACTCCCCCTAAGGACTTCTTGTTGGCCTTCTTGTGCGGGAACTTTGTAGCATAGTTTCCAAGCTCATGACAGTGAAAACATTTTACCTTTGACAAGTCTCGCTTCTTTCTCCCTTGACCGCAATGCGATTTTGAATGGGACGCCTTCCCTTTCCCTTTCTTCGCCTTTCCAGCCAAGGCACAGTTCTCCTCATCATCATTCTTTGTTGAGGATCTATTTTTGGTATTCTGCCAAATCTCTTCGTGTACCAAGTCGCGCTCCCACTCTGGTAGCTTCTCCCTCCCATTCACCGAGTCCCGGTAGCTATGCCAGCTCTTGGGAAGTCCTAGAAGTGCTAGGCTCACCAAATCATCCTGGGAAGCTATCACTCCAATACTTCCAAGCTCATCTCGACATTTAATGAACTTCGTCAAATATTTTGGAATCATGTTGTCCTTCTCCATCTTGATCTTTCTGAGCTTCTCCTTCAACGCCACCTTCCCGTGTTCACTGCTATTCTGAAACGGATTTGTTAAGGCTTTCCACATAGCATATGGAGTTGCCTTTCCATGGAGGTTCGAGACAATACGATCTCAAACTCCTTCTAACATAATCCTTCTCGCCTTTGCTACATTCTTCTTCCATGCAATAAGAAGTTGAGCAGCTATTGCTGCGAGCTAGGGAATATCACTGTCTATTAATTCCTTCAGTCCATTGTCCTCCAACACTACCTCCATCCTATCCTTCCATGTTATGTAATTCGAATTACCCTTAAGGGCATATTCAAGTCTCAATCCAGAGAAAGATACCTTGATCTGTTGTTGGTCCTGAAGAATAAATCTACAAATTCGATTCACCTGTTCAAAACAAGCTATGGTTCTTCTCTTCTATAGTGATCCTTGCTCTGATACCATGTAGGAATATCTAAATAGATTCAACTGATCTTGTTATATGCTAAAACAAAATACTGAATCAATTCTACAAATTGTGGAAACCAATTATGATCGCACAATCACATGAACAAGAAAGAGAAAGAATTTCAATCGCACAACACAAAGATGTATCTCGGGAAAGCCTCAGTTAAAAACCCCACTATCTATATATTGCATTAAGTCAAGAACATGAAACAATATTGTCTCACTCTGATCCTAGCAAGTTTGGTCAAATACTTAACCAATTCCCTACACCTAACTGACCAGCCTTGCTCACACATTCCTGGGCTAATTGAGCCCCTATTAATTAGAAAATTCCCATCAATTGATTTCGCAATACATCTAAGGTGTCCTGATGACCTCATGCATGAACTATAGAATTTTCTAACTATACAACTGATAGTTCTCTTCCCTTTAACTCCAATCTCAACTGGACCTTCCTTAGAACTGACATCAACAACTATTTATAGTGAATTATCAGTTATCTGGTTGATCACTGCATGTGAATCAAATCAGATTTAATTCACTGGACCTATCACTAGCTCATCTCTCAGTTAGAACTAGTTAAACTGATTTTAACTCAAATAATTGAGCTAACTAATTACAACTCAAAATAAACTGCAACTGGACCCCCTAAAACTTAGGGAGAAATCTGCATGCCTCCAGTTTGAACCACAACTCGAATTGACTAAGCTAACTAAGTCTTCCTAACTCAGTTAACTCGTACAAGTTGTCATGTGATGTGGATTTACAATTTACTTATAATTTAATGAAAGGAAAATTTAATTAGAAGCCTTTCTTGTTGCCAATTTCAACAAAGTTCTGAGCAATCTTGCACATTATTTGTCACCCCACATAGGGAGAAGGTGATGGATGGATGGAACGAAGAAGCAAGAATCCAATCTTGTATGTTGTTAAAGCAAGATGGAAAATATATTGTTAAGTTTTGTAGCATCAGGGGTTTTCTAGTATCAAAACTTTGTGGAGAGGCTAAACCCAGAAATTGTTTCTATAAATTCCACCTAGAAGTGTCTCAATTAGATTATTATCCTACTTTTATATATTTCCTAAGTCTAAAATTAGGAAATCTTGTTAATTAATCAATATTAATTGAGATAAGGTGTGAATCATCTAGAAACTTGCATGGATTGATTGGAAAATAATTTGGGCCCTTGATTAAGTTTTAATCTTGGTCGTTGGAGGTCCAACAGAAGATTATAAGAAGAAGTTGATGGGTAGATGAATAACACACTAGTGTAGACACTCAGTGATCTAGGCAGATTGATTTTCTAGTAGCAACATGATTCAACAGGAGGATTCGAGCGAAAGATCGAGTAGCAGGTGGCAGAGGAGTGAAGCAATATTCTGGTAGAGCTTCTCAGTGCCAGAAGATTCAGATTGAGGGAGTGCTAGTTTAGCTAGAGGGACTGTGCAAGGACTATGTAGGCAGTAGCAGCAGAGAAATTCGATCTAGTTGGAGGATCAGTCAATTCAGTAGCTGGTGGCCAATATTTTGATCAGGAGGACCAATGAATTAGTTCCAAAGCCAGAGAGAAGTAGAGTTGTAGATTTCAGAAGTTTCCGGAGGCAGCAACAGCAAGGCCTATGCAAGCATTGCGCAAAGGATGATGCAAAAGGAAGTGCAAATTACTTAGGGGCCAATTTTTGGCGCTGAAATCCGCTGTGGGGTGAGGAAAAATCCTCAGAATAATTTTGCAAGTGATTCTCTTAAATTGGATTTCCAGTTTAGCATCCAAATTATTGTACTCAAATTCACTGTTGAAGAATAATAATAAAACCCTCATTTGTTGCACCGATTTTTTCGCATTGGGTTTTTCCAGGGACAATTGTCCAAAAATAACAATGTCAAAATTCTTATGTATGTGCTGAATTTATCAGTTTCCAGTATTTTGATTTCTGCAGTGTTTTTATGGTTAAAATTGTTGTTGTGATTTTATTCATTGTTTGTCGTAGAAAATAAACTGCATAATTAAATCTACAATGAGGATAATAATTTCTAATTGCTGCAATAGATGAAATTTTCTCATAGTATCAGAGCGTAAGTGATCAATCGAGAAGCTCAAAAGCGGAGAAGAGAATTTCGTTGTTCAGAGGGAGCAGGAGTTTGAAATTCTCAGAGGTTGCGCAGTGCCTAGCCAGGCAATGCAAATTGCTGGGAAGAATTCGATTTTTAGTTACAGGTGACAAAAAAATTCGAATTTCCTAGAATAGTGATTCTAGCAAGCAGAGGGAACAACAACAACCTAGATTTTCACTGGGTAGATTCCTTGATTGGGTGCAGAGGATTTTGCAACAATTTCTAGAGCAAATCAATATCGTGTGGAAGAGGAATAGCACACATAATTGGCTTTAGTAAATTCTTCTGTATGACCATGGACAAAATTGACATTCAGGGGTCTTCAGATTTTTCTTCCAGGTAAGAGGACAAATTGTCTTGCTTATCAGGCTCAACTTCATAGGGTGTCTGGTATATAGACAATGGAGGGTCAACTAACATGATAGGGGTTAGACAATATTTCTCTAGCTACAAAGAGGATCAGATGGACTTCCATATTAAGATGGGAAACAAAACGAGGTGTACTCCAGTAGGGAGATGTACCATTGATTTTTAGAGGGAGTCAAAGCAAGTACCAACGTTACGGATGTACTACATGTGCCAGGATTGGGTATGAACCTGATTTCAGAGTCCCAGTTATAGGATAAGGGATATGATATCCACTTCATAGGGAAGAAAGTGTTTGTCAAACACTCCAACTGGAAGAGGGTGAGACAGATTGGAATTTGAAGCAATAGATTGTACAGGTTGCAGCTCGGCTCTCTAATGGCACTAATAGGTAGTGACAATAGTGTTGAGATTTTGTGTATTTGGGGTATCATAGGATGTGCTCTAGCCTTGAAACTTGGTGGAGGGGCTAAGAAACATTTCACCTCCAATGTCACTAATAGGTAGTGACAGTAGTGTTGAGATTTTGTGTATTTGGGGTAGCATTGGATGTGCTCTAGCCTTGAAACTTTGTGGAGGGGCTAAGAAACACATCACCTCCAAAACCCAGAAAGCGTTTGGAGAAATTTCATATCGTGTTGAAGTTATTCAAATAATTAATTTTTTAATGACCCTAAGTCTAAACTTAGGAAATTTGAAAAATTAAAGTGAATTAATTAAACACATGCGCTGAAATGTTCTAAGTGACGCGGATCAAGCAGTCTTTTAATCGCAGCCATTGATAAGAGATTAAATCACGATCATTGATGTGTTCAATGAAAAAGTATAAGAGAAATGCTTGAAGGTCAGTTGGACACACACACACACGGAGTCTGAGCTAAGAAACTGAGCTGAAATTCTAGGGTGGGTTTGCTAAGAATTTCCATAAGAGTTTTTCGTAGCTAGGGGTAGTATTGGCTGAAGGGACGATTTGATCCCGGAGCTAAGAGTTAGCAAGAGGCAGAGGAGCAGCAATCAAGGTCAACACAGAGGAGCAACAATCAAGGTCAACGCAGAGAAGCAAGGACAGCAGCAGCAGCTTTGCAGCGCAGAGGCTTCAGCCACTACGCAGGTGCTACGCAGGCCCAGGAGGGGCAGGGGTTTCCAAAGTTACGCAAAGGCCTCTAGAGGTAGCATAAGGACTGCGTCACGTAGTCTCGGGTTACGCAGTCCCCTTATGAGCAACGCTGAGGCACGGAGAGCCTAGTAGGGCTGGCGTTGGGGCTTTAGGGGCAACGTTGGGGTTTCTAGGGCCAAAATCTAGCTGAGTATTGTAAATCCCGTTTGAGGGTGTGGATTCAGTCTCAGAATAATACGTATTGTTGCAGATCTATTATTTTGTCTGTCGGGTTAACCAGTTGGGTGCCTAGATTTGTTGTACTCAAATTCTACATAATAATAATAAACCTTCATATCTACTGCACCGATTTTTCCGCATTGGGTTTTTCTGGGGACTATTGTCCAAAAAATCTGTGTCACTTTGTTTGAATGAGCATATTATTCAATAAATGATCTGCATGTGTGTGGGCTGTTAGTAGTGTTTACTTCGGTATTTTCTGAATATTTTCTAGAAATAACTTGTATATCTTAATCACAAATAGGAGAAGTCAACTAAGATACTACAGTAGGATTTCCGCATTAATGTATTCAGAAATCTTCACAAGTAGCAATGGGAAGGAACTGAATGAGTTATGGCAATAGAAGAATGGGACATTTACACCATGCAGCACTCAAGATGCTCAGTGAGACAGTTGTGAAAATTCTACTGTAGTATCATGATTTACTTCTCCTACTTGATTAAATTATACAAGTTATCTTTAGAAATTAGATTAAGAAAATACCGAAGTAAACAGAACTAACAGTCTACACATGTAGATCATTTACTGAATATTACACTCATTCAAACAAGGTGACTCACTGATTTTTGGACATAAGTCCCCGAAAAACCCAAAGCAGGAAAACCGGTGCAGCATATATGAGAGTTTATTTTATTAAGTAGAATCTGAGTACAACAAATCTGGTTTCCAGATCTGGAAAACCCAACAGAGAATAAAAGAAATCTGCAGCTAACCTGTTGTTCCAAGACCAAATATTTGACTGATCCACACCCTCAAACGAGATTTACAAGACTCGGCCCGGATCTGGCCCTAGACACCCCAGCGTTGCCCCCCATGCCCCAGCGTCAACCCTGCTAGGCTTTGCGTGCCACTGCGCTGCTCAGAGAGTGCGTAACCCCAGAGTGGGTGACGTAGTCCTTACGCTGCCTCTGGAGGCTTCTGTGTAACTTCTGAAGCTCCCTGAAGCTGTAGCGCTACCTCTCCTGGGCTTGCGTAGCAGCTGAAGCCCTACGCTGCGTAGCTGCTGCTTAGCCTCTCTGATCCTCTTCGCTGTCCTTGTTTGTTGCTCCTTTGCCTCTTGCTAACTCTTGGCTCTGGGATCAAATCATCCCCTCAACCAATACTACCCCTCGCTGTAGAAAACTCCTCCAGAAATTCTTAACAAAACCTGCTCTAGAATTTCAGATCAGTCTTTCAGCTCTGCCTCTGTGTGTGTGTTTCCAACTGACCCTCAAGCCTTTCTCTTATACTTTTTCGATGATCTCATCAATGGCCGAGATTAAAACATTCATCAACAGCTGAGATTAAAACACTGCTTGATATGTGTCTTTTAGAACATTTCAGCACATGTCCTAGTTAATTCACTTTAATTATTTAATTATTTAATTTTCCTAAGTTTAGACAAAAACACAAAACACTTTATGGGATTTGGATTTCAAGGGTGTCTTAGCCCCTCCACAAAATTTTAGGGCTAGAGCACACCCGATGCTACCCCAACTACACAAAATCTCAACACTCCCTCTTAGCACGAAGTGTGCTCTAGCAATACATCCACACCATGTACTGCAAGATCTTGATGTTGGTTTCTGTGTTGTTGATGCTTGGCCTGTTGCCCTCCATCCACTGCACTGTTGCTTTCTGAACTGCTACCCATGTCACTACCACTGACACTGCCACATCTATATTGCAGCTCCCTCTAAAATTGTTGCATCATGCTACCCATAGCACTCCCATTGCTAACTGCTGCACTGCAACTCAGTTGCCGAGAAGTAAGCAACTGAAGGACTCCTGCCCAACTGTTTGATAGATAAGTCAAGTTGCATCTATCACTAAAGATCCCTGGCCGCTGATTTACGTTGTCCTCCTGAAGCTATTGTTATGTTGCAACACTGCACTGCGTGAGGACAACCTCTCTAAGTTGTTGAAGTCCCATTAGCCCCTCTGCGCTGCTGCCTCCACACTGTTGCTGCCTCTACATTACGTTGCTCCGTCTTCAGCTCTTCAGCTCTCCCTTCTGCTTCAATGTGACCTTCTGCAACCATCTCCCAACTCATCCCGCTACTGCCTTAAGGCTCCTGTAGCTCATATGTGATCCAAGAGTAGGGCTGACTCAAGGATCACGCCAATGTCTGTAGATGCTCTACAAATCCATGTCACCCTACCTCTTCTCTCGAGGCACATGAGCACTCATGGCTACATCATCATTTGAACCATCATCCTTTGTTGCTGTAGCCTTGGAATCAGAAGCTCCTTTGTCCTTCTTCTTAGGACAAGTGCTGGCGAAGTGTCCAAGTTTGCCACAGTTAAAGCACCGAACCTTGGAAAGGTCCCTTTTCTTCTTCCCTTGATGTTTTCTTTCCTTTGATGCAAGGGTTGCATCATCTTCCTCTTCTTTCTTCACTCTGACTGTCCCACCACTGATATTCTACTTCTTGGTGATCCTCCTGATCTCCTTTTGGCAGAGGATAGCCCACATGTCTGCCCAAGATGGTAATGTTGCTCTGCCTAGTATACTCTGGACAAATGTTTCACATTCCTCGGAGACTGCATTCAGGGCAGTCCTTACTAAGAGTCCTTCATCTGGAGTTGCACCCATGCCAACCAGTTGGTCTCGGATGGTCTGAAGTCGGAAAAGGAAAGGATCTATTCCCTCGGCCTTCTACATCTGGAAAAGCCTCATCTGATTCTCTAAGAGCATTTTTCGTTGGACAGAGCTTCCTTGATACATCACTTCTAGAGCAACCCACATGTCATTTGCCATGTTCTTATCGACAATATGTGGTACTACATGATCCTTCACTCCTTCCATGATCAAATGCTTAGTTCACGCTTGATTCTCCTTAAATTTCTTCAGAGGATCAGGATCTGCAGGCACATCTAGAACACTCATTGCATGGTCCTTGATGTCGTACTCATCTAGGACTGATAGGATCTATGCCCTCCAGATGACAAAGTTGGACACACCATCAACCTGTCCTGGTCTCTTAGCCCATGAGAAGCCATCTAGCTTAGATCAGACAGAAACAATACTCTTCTCCCTCTTTCTATGGCTACAGAAACTCTGGAACTGGGTTTCTTGGTGACTAGAAACCCTCTAGTAACTGATTCTTTTGAAAATTGATTTCCCTCTTGGAAATTTTCCACCCAAACACAATCGGACAGAACTCTCTGATCACCCTCCTGATCGAATCTTAGATCTGTTTGGCTCAGATCTGCTGAGTAGCTATCTTCCTCCCGCCTTTGTTGACTTAGCTAGGCACAATTATGCATCGACAAAATCTCCACCACACTAGCACTGCTGAAGATCTAAAGTACTGTTTCCAGATCTTGTCAAGGCATTCTGCAACAGAAAAAATGACTGGACTACGTATTACTAACTGGCCCAGCGCAGCCTCAGCGTTGCTCAGAAGTGGATTGCGTAACCCCAGACTGGGTGATGTAGTCCTTACGCTAGTCTGGTAAGGCTTTGCGTAAGCCTGATGGCCTTTTGAATCTACAGCGCTGCCCCTTCCTAGATATGCGTCTCCCTGCTGCCAAGCTACCCCTTCTGGATCTATGCTGCTTCTGCTGCTATCCTGCAGAAAAAATATTCTTCAACTGATTTGCTGGAGATTCAGCTTGATCTGCTATCGCTCTGATACCATGTGAAAATTCCACTGCAGTATCATGGTTTACTTCTCCTACTTGATTAAATTATACAATTTATCTTCAGAAAATACTGAAGTAAACACAACTAATAGTTTACACATGTAGATCATTTACTTAATATTACGCTCATTCAAACAAAGTGACACACTGATTTTTGGACATATGTCCCTGGAAAAATCCCAAAGCGGGAAAACTGGTGTAGTAGATATGAGGGTTTATTTTATTAAGTAGAATCTGAGTACAATAAATCTGGGTTCCAGATCTAGAAAACCCGATAGAGAATAAAAGAAATCTGCAGCTAATCTATTGTTCCAAGACCAAATATCTGACTGATCCAAACCCTCAAATGGGATTTACAAGACTCAGCCCGGATTTGACCCTAGACACCCCAGCATTGCCCCTGAAGCCCCAGCGTCAGCCCTGCTAGGCTTTGCGTGCCACTGCACTACTCAGAGTGGGTGATGCAATTCTTACGCTGCCTCTGGAGGCCTTTACGTAACTTCTAAAGCTCCCTGAAGCTGCAACGCTGCCTCTCTTGGGCCTACGTAGCGGCTGAAGCCCCTGCGCTGCGCAACTGCTGCGTAGCCTCTCTACTCCTCTGCGTTGCCCTTGTTTGCTGCTCCTCTGCCTCTTGCTGACTCTTGGCTTTGGGATCAGATCATCCCCTCAGCCAATACTACCCCTCGTTGCAGAAAACTCCTCCGGAAATTCTTAGCAAACCCTACCCTAGAATTCCAGATCAGTCTCTCAGCTCTGCCTCTGTGTGTGTGTCTCCAACTGACCCTCAAGACTTTCTCTTATACTTTTTCGATGATCTCGTCAACGGCCGAGATTAAAACATTCATCAACGACCAAGATTAAAAGACTGCTTGATCCGTGTCTTTTAGAACATTTCAACACATGTTAATTAATTCACTTTAATTATTTAATTTTCCTAAGTTTAGACTTAGGAAATCCATTAAAATAATTAATTATTTGAATAACTTGAACACCAGCTAAAATTCACAAAAAACTTTCTAGGTTTTGGAGTTCAAGTGTATCTTAGCCCCTCCAAAAAATTTCAGGGCTAGAGAACACCCGATGCTACCCCAAATACACAAAATCTCAACAACAGTAATAGGGGTTCCAAAACTTAGCACAAAACATAATGATGTCTGCAGAGGATGCGTGCATGGGAAGTATGCTAAGGCAACATTCCCAAGAAGTGACAGTAGAGCAAATGGCGTGTTAGGACTTATACCTTAAGATATTTGTGGACCGATGTCCACTAGATCTCTTAGTGGTGCCGAATACTTTGTCACCTTTATTGATGACCATTCCAGGAAAACCTGAATCTACTTCATGAAAACCAAGGACGAGGTCTTCAATTGTTTCAGGGAGTTTAAGGCTCTTGTGGAGAATACGACAGGGAAGAAGATCAAAGTGCTTCACTCAAATAATGGTGGAGAGTATATTCATAAAGACTTCATAGATTTTTGTGTGAAGGAAGGCATCAGAAGAGAATGGACAACTCCTTACAATCCACAACAGAATGGGGTAGAGCAGTGGAAAAACATAATTGTAGTTGGGGATACAAAAGCAACGTTATATGACCAGTATTTGCCCAGGTTTCTATGGGAAGAGGCATGTAACACAACAATATATATTCAAAACATGACTACTCATAGAGCATTGGGGAAGAAAATGCCAGAAGGGGTCTTCACAGGGAAGAAACCAGAAGTTAGTCACTTTAGGATCTTTGGCAATGTTGCTTATTGCCACGTGCCAAATGAAACGTTGAAATTTGATGACTAAAAAGTTTCCTGCAATCCCAATCCGGTTTTAATTTCACCTTATCTCTCCCATTCAGTTAAATTCCCTTTCCCATAAACATACATATAACATTATGTTAGATCTAAGACTTTTGTGATCCATAATGTAGATAAATGTCTTTCGGATTAATCACATCATTAGGATTTGGTCGACGTTTCGAACCATCTAATGTGGTTCATCCTCAGGACAAGGTGAAGAAGGAAACTGATCTCAAATAATAAATAGTAAGGATGCATCATTGCCCAATGATAGTTGTTAAAACTACCCGTTATTTGACTAGGTTAGTTAATTAGTTAGAATATTCAAAGGTTTTTTTTTTTTTTTTTTAAAGGTCAATGAATAATATAATAATTTAATAAAAAGTTTAAATTATAAAATTAATATAATAAGGGATAAAGGGTAAATAATAGCATAATAATCTTAAAATATTAAGAGATATTAAAAATATGGAATAATTTAAAATATGAGAGATTAAATTTTAATTATTATAATAAATGGAGAGGGGGCAATATATATATATATATATATATATATATATATAATTAAGAATCAATATTATAATATAATTCAAGGGATAATATATACCATAAGAAAAAATGCCTAAAAACATAATCGAGAGAACAATAAAATAAGGAAAAAAAATAGAAAAGGAAAGTTAAAATCAAAGGGATGGGAAAAAACCAAAGAAAGGAGAGAGAAACAAAGACACAAGGTGGAAGGAACTCAACGCACGGGGGAGAAATACCCTGGAGAGGGCCTGACTAATTGAACTAATTAACTAACCTAGTCAAATAACCAATGTTCCACCGAGTTTCCGGGACGGGGATACGCACAAGGGGGACATATATAAGAAACCACAAAATTTAGGGAAATTTCGGGGAAACGAGGGGATGTCAGATTCATAAAAATTATAAAATTATAAAAATAATAATATATGAAAATAAAAAATAAAATCCCAAAAATATGTAAATAACTAAGTTAGTAAATAGTAATTCTTAATAATTATGAAATGTACATCTAAATATGATCATCATTTCATATTCGACTATTATGAATCATAATTATCATTTGACATTTCAGCAATCATCAATGTAAAATTGTAAATCTAAAAGTAAATTACTAAATTGAATCCACCATTTGACAATATGCAATGTTCCATCTAAATTCATCATTTGGAAATGGGCATTAATATTATGCAGGGTACATCTAAATTAAATTAATAATTTGACAATTGAAATTACACAATGCACATCGATAGTAAATTCATCATATAACAATGACAATATGCTGAAGAAAAGAATAGCCATAGAATACTAAACTAAAAGTAAACATAGAAAGCAGTGAAATACTAGTAAATTTCTCAAAAAGTACTAAATAATAAATCACAGCTCCAATCTGGTGGCTCCAAGTCACAAAATGAAAATTACAGCTCCAAATGTCTCAGGCACCCAGTCAATCGTAAATCTGAATCACAACAAATTGCAGATGGAAATGTTGAGTAGCGACAGTAGGAAAATCTCGAGCAGCAAGGTAAAATGATGAGCGACAATAGAAGAAAAATGTCGAGTGGTAAGGTAAAATCGTAGGGTTAATGAGAAATGTAAATGATTATGTTTTAAAGTTTTAATTTATCCTTTCATTTTTATTTTCATTTTTTAAAAATTATATTAATATTCGTAATATTTTATGTTTTTAATTGTTATTAGCAAAAAAAATTGGGGGGACACTTTTCGTCACCGGGAAAAAGTCCCCCTAGAGTTTCCATGAGTTTCCCCCAAAAAGGAGACGTGGGGAAATGTTGCCACAATAATTTCCCCGTCCCGGGAGCGTGGGGGAGCGGGGAAGCGCGTCCCCCACCCTGGGGGGTGCATCCCCATGCAACACTACAAATAACGACTAGTTTTTAATGGCTAGTTTTAACAGCTGGCACCAGGCAATGATGCATCCTTACTATTTATTCTTTGAGATCGATTTCCTTATTCACCTTGTCCTGAGGATGAACCACATTAGATGGTTTGAAACATCGACCAAATCCTAATGATGTGATTAATCCAAAAGAAATTTATCTATACATTTAACATAGATGGACATAAACGGACCAGCAACACATAAAAATACACACAGATTTTGGTCAACATAGATCCAATGAAAACCCCTTCAATCTTCTCCAGGGAAAACCTATTAGAGAGCTCTTCAAATTTATTTATCTTTCAAGTTCATGAAAAATACATTTGCACACAAAACAAAACAACAAAATACAACTTATCTCTTTCGCCCAAAACTCATTGAAAACCGTTCCCACTTTCCCTCAATTTCCATGCCCACTTGAAGCTGAAAATATGTATTGTATGGATACGAAATGTACAGACTGTACTGTACGGATTCCGTACGGACTGTACAGATTTTTATTTTTATTTTTTCAAAAACTTCTCTCGAACTGCGTGCAGCTCACAACATTAAATGATGTCTGTATTGTACCTTTTGTTGTCTTCTATGCCTTGATTTCCATGGCCAACTTTGCCCAAAAATCACTCCTTTAGCTTGCTACAACAAATTTCTCCTTCAGAACTTTTCTCCAGCCCTCAGCCTCCTTTCTCCAATCTGCTCATGAAAAATGAATGCAATCTCTCTTTTCTTTTCCTCCTTTTGTTTCCCTAAATGAATTTTGGTCAACCCTAAGATCTAATGGCTCAGATTCATTTAGATCAAGGGATGAGAATAAATGTGCATTTAATTCTCACTTTCTATTTTTTAACTCGCCCATTAAATAAAGTACCCGCATTGTACTTTATGTCTAAAGTCACTTTTCACTTTATAATTTAACATTTACTTTACCACTTATAAAGTTACTTTCACTTTATAAAGTCACATTTAGGAAAAAAATTATTTTGGACACTTTTCCCTAGGTAGAGACTAACCCTTGGGAAACCACTTGTTCAAGGTACATTAAAAATCAACACTCTCTCTTATCGAGGAATTTTTTTCACCACACCCATCTTGTCCCTGAAATGGACATGCTTGCCTCTTGGCAAGGACTTCGTGAGAACATCGGCCACCTGCTCATCTATCGATATATACTCCAACTTCACTGCCCCCTTCTGAATATAGTCCTTGATGAAATGATATTTGATGTTAATGTGTTTTAACTTGTCATGAAACATTGGATTCTCTATGAGTTTAATGCAAAGCTGATTATTACAGTGAATAACCGTCGGTCTCAACTCCTGACCAAACAGGCCATAAAACAACTTGCGAAGCCAAATGGCCTCACAACTATCCTGGCTAGCGGCCATATACTCAGCCTCAGAAGAGTTCAAAGTAACTGACTTTTGCTTTCAACTAAACCACGACACAACTACCGAACCTAATCTGAAGCAACACCCTGAAGTGCTTTTCGTGTCAAAAGCACACCCTGCCCAATTTGAATCTGTGTAACCGACCAACCTCACTCCATCTCCCCACCTATAGTCCAGACCATAACCAACAATGCCCTGCTTGTAGCGAAGAATGTGCTTTGTAGCTACCCAGTGCGCCCTACTGGGCTCAACCATGAACTTGCTAAGTGTGTTCACTGCAAAGCATATATTTGGCCTAGTGTTGACCAGATACATCAAGGACCCAATAAGCTGCGTATACAATGTGGGATCCACAAAACTAGAATCTGAAGAATGAAGCTTCTTCCAGTTGGTGATCATAGGTGTAGACATGGGTCTACAGTCTGCCATGTGAAATCTGCTCAACACATCCACAACATATTGCCCCTACCCCAGACAGATATGTCCCTCCTCCTGCCACAACTCAAACCCCAAAAAGTAATGCATCAATCCAATGTCCTCCATCTCGAAGTCCATAGCAAGATCCTCCTTGAAACCATGAATCAGTCTCTCTGCCCCAGTAATGAACAAGTCATCAACATATGGCACAAGAATGAGCGGATCATCCCCTACAACAATGTAGTATAGGTTCAAATCTGCATTAGTCTTTGTGAAACCCATCTGTTGCAAGTAAGTATCAATCCTTGAATACCAAGCTCTCGGAGCTTACTTAAGTTCGTAGAGTGCTCGAATCAACTGACATACATGGGTCTCCTGCCCAAGTACCTCAAAGCCCTGTGGCTTCTCAACATACACCTCCTCCTCTATAACTTCGTTTAGAAATGTGGTCTTCACATCCATCTGATGGATCTGCCAACCCATTTCTACAACAATAGAAATAAGGGACAAGATAGAAGTGTATTGAGCTACGGGAGTGAAGGTTTCATCATAGTCACTCCCTTTATCTGTGAGAACCCTCTAGCCACAAACCTCGCCTTGAAATTCTCAATGATGGCATTCACAGCATGCTTGATCTTGTAGAGCCACCTGGAAGTCACAACTGACTTGCCCTCAGGCCTAGGCACCACCTCCCAGACATTGCTCTTAATGAAGAGACATACTCCTCCACCATAGCCTCTCTCTATACCTCCTGGCTAGTAGACTCGTCATAGCTAGTAGGCTCAGAGTCAACAATGCTGGTAGCCTTGGCTACATAACTGCAAAACCGCTCAGGTGGCACACTCTCCCTGTTCACCCTCTTCGGAGGACCAACGGACTCCGCTTCCTTCAAGGTGTCTTGAAGCCACTTGGGCCTCCTCTTCCCTGAAGAAGCTCCCCCATAGGAAACCTCATCCTCTTCCCCCCATTCTGGCGAACTTGAAGGTCTGCCAACAGACCCTGGTGTGCTTGTACCAACACTTGTCCTCAAAGAACCTATATCGGCACCTGTGCCTATGTCAGCTGAAGTGCCATGTGAACTCTGTACTAGTGGACTCCCTAAGAAGTGCTCAATGAACTCGCCACTAGTGCCCCAAATGTCACTAACATTGAAGTACCTCCTGTACTAGTCGATCCAGAACCCTGAGGTCTTGCTCCCTCTACCTGACCTCCCTGCTGAGGAGAAGTCTATGACTCTCTCTCATCGTACTCCCGTGATCTTCGATAGGCCCTCTCCTCCTCGAACTTCACATCCCTCCTAATCACCACTCTTCGTTTAGAAGGAATGAAGATCTGATAGGCCTTCGAGGTCTCATTGTAACCCATAAAGATACCCTTCTCTACCATGGGTTCCAGCTTCGTCCCGTGCTCCTTGGAGATATAAGAATATGTGAGATGTCCAAAGATACGAAGATGTCCCGCATGAGGCTTCTCTCTAGTGAAAGCCTCCTCTAGAGTCATATTCCCCAATCCTCTGTGAGGACGCCTGTTTTGAAGATAAACCACAGTATCGAAGGCCTCAGCCCACAAAAACAAAGGCAACCCCTAATCATGAATCATTGCTCTAACAGCCCCAACAATAGCTTTGTTCTTCCTTTCAGATGCCCCATTCCACTGGGGTTGTAAGGAACTGTGAACTCTCTCCTAATGCCCTCCTATGCATAGAAGTCAGAAAACCCACCATTGGTGTATTCACCACCATTGTCTGACCTCAGGACCCGAATTTTCCTACCTATCTGCTTTTCCACAAGAGCTTTGGACTTTTTAAAGCGACTGAAGACCTCACCCTTGGTATTCAATAAATATATCCAAGTGCTCCTAGAGTAGTCATCAATGAATATAACATAATACTCATAACCACCTAAAGACACATGAGACTTACAACCACTAACATCAGTATGAATCAATTCTAGTATACTAGTAGATCTGTTGTCGCTCGTTGGAAATGGTAACTTGGTGTACTTTCCCAAAGCACACCCTATGCAGACCTCATAATGATCGACATTGAAATCAGGAACTCCAGTAGTGATCTCCCTCAGAACTCTCAAAGCTCCATGATGCATATGTGCCATCCTCCGGTTCCATAACTCGCACAAGTCTCTACTATTGGTGGTACTAGTGTGAGTGCTACCATATGTGCTACTCACCAATGCTCCCGTCGACTGAAAACTGAACCTATATAGTTTCCCAGAGCGAACTCAATCACCTTGGCCGAAGTGATGGAAGCTCCCTTGGGATGCATCAATACCTGCCCTCCTGAGAAAGTGACGTCAAACCCCTTCCCTCCATAGAAGACACTGAAATCAAGTTCTTCTTCATCCCTAGAACATACAAAACATCCATGGCCTTCAAAGGAGGCAAAGACTCCCTCTCAAAGGTCACAATCCCCACACCAACAACTCTCACAGTTGGGTCATCTCCTAGTACAATCTCAATATCAAGTGCCCTCTCTACAAGCTCTGAAAAGAACTCTCGTGCACCTGTCATATGGCGAGAAGCCCCGCTGTCTATGTATCACACATTGGATGATGCACTCCTACTAGATGTAGAAGTAATAAATGCAAAGTCCCTGTCAAATTGTGAAGCAAATTGCTCCACCTCTGCTGAGCTCCAATACCCTTGTTCCCCTTGTTTTTCCTGTCAGGACACGTTGCTGCATAGTGTCCCATCTTCTGACATGCCCAACATTTGACTTTGGACATATCCGTATCTTTCTTCTTCTTCTTCTCCTTTCCCTTAGCCCCATCTAATGAGGCCCCTTTCTTTGCCTTCCCTTTTTTCTCCCCCCTGGTTGTCAAGGCTACATCCTCCTCATCTGCTATCTTCACCCCACCACTTTCAGTGTTTCGTATCTCATGCTGCAAACAATCATCCCAGAATCTATCCCAATTGGGAAGATTCTCCTTGGAGGTAACAACATCTCCAAAGACCTACCAAGACTTAGGAAGTCCCGCTACAGCTATCCTGACTAACTCTATGGGTGAAACTGCCTCACCAATAGCAGTCAAATCCTCACGTACCTGTTTCACCCTGCCAAGATAATGAACTACACTTTCAACCTTTGTCATCCTGATGTTCTTCAATTGTTCTTTGAGTACCATCTTTCCACTTTCATTGGTACTCTGAGAGAGAGTGGTTAGAGTTGTCCACATTTGATATGCATATGTGTTTCCTCTCACCTGAGGAACCACATTATTTTTTCCTTTGCATTATTTTTTGTGAATTCAGCAAGTTCATCTGCAGCAGTAGGAGGTACAATCTCTTGCCGCACTATGTCCCAAACTGCTGCCTCCTCAAGCACTATCTGAATTTTGTCCTTCTAAATGGCATAGTTGGATATCCCATCCAATTTGTCCTCTATACTTAAGAACATGGCCATGACTGCTGTCCAAAATTAACAAAACCAAGAAAATGGAGAAATGAACTTTTCAGCACACCTTCTTGTCCCAAAAATTCAATTTGTGTGAAATTTCACCTTGTTGTCCCAAAATATCAGTTTGTTGTCCAAAAATTTAGTTTGTTATCCAAACCACTGTTTGTTGTCCCAAACTACTGTCGTTGTTCAAACTGCAATTTTCAGCCTGTAGCTCTGATACCATGTTGAAATTTGATGACTAAAAAGTTTCTTGCAATCCCAACTCGGTTTTAATTTCACCTTATCACTCCCATTCAATGAAATGCATTTTCCCATAAACATACATTCAACATATAGAATTCTTGAAATGAAATTTTCAGATTAAAACACATGGGACTGTCAACAGACGCTGAAAATAAATATGGACATAAACAAACCAGCAACACATAAAAATACACACAGATTTTGGTCAACTTAGACCCAGGCAAAACCCCTTCAATCTTCTCCATGGAAAACCTGTTAGAGAGCTCTTCAAATTTATTTATCTTTCAAGTTCAGGAAAAATACATTTGCAGACAAAACAAAACAACAAAATACAACTTATCTCCTCAGCTAAAAACTCCTTGAAAATCATGCCTACTTTGCCTCAATTTCCATGGCCACTTGAAGCTGAAAATATGTATTGTACGGATATAGACTATACTGTATAGATTCCGTACGGACTGTACATATTTGTCAATTTGTTTTTTCAAAAACTTCTCTTGAACTGCACGGAGCTCACAACATTTAATGATGTTCGTACTGTACCATTTTGATGTCTTCTATGCCTTGATTTTCGTGCCCAACTTTGCCCAGAAATCACTCCTTCAGCGTGTTGCAACAAATTTCTCCTTCAGAACTTTTCTCCAGCGCTCAGCCTCATTTCTCCAATCTGCTCATGAAAAATGAATGCAGTATCTCTTTTCTTTTCCCCCTTTTGTTTCCCTAAATGACTTTTGGGCAACCTTAAGATCTAATGGTTCAAATTCCTTTAGATCAAGGGATGAGAATAAATGTGCATTTAATTCTCACTTTCTATTTTTTAACTCACCCATTAAATGAAGTACCCACATTGTACTTTATGTCTAAAGTCACTTTTCACTTTATAATTTAACATTGACTTTACCACTTATAAAGTCATTTTCACTTTATAAAGTCACACTTAGGAAAATAATTATTTTGGACACTTTTCCCTAGGTAGAGACTAACCCATGGGAAACCACTTGTCCAAGGTACATTAAAAATCAACATGAAAAGCACACCAAATTGGATCAGATTACAAAGAAAGGGTTTCTCATTGGGTACATTGAAACCTCCAAGGCATACAGGATCTAAAGCTCATGGAATATTGAGCTTTCAAGAGATCTCGTAAGATGCCTGTAGGTAATCCGAATTAGCCAACTGAAGCTCCATTGGTCCAGCCACAGGGGCAGCCAGTGGGACAGCCACAGGGATCCAGTATAGTGACCAATACTAGCATTTCCTCAATGTAACGACCCATTCCCCAAGTATTTACAAAACGATATTAGCATGTGAACGATATAGACATTTGATAGCTACACCTGCCTATACCGCCCACATCGCACTAGTACACCTACCTACTAATATCAAGATTACATAGATTGGGAACTTAATATTAAGATTTCAGATTTATATTAAGTTCAGCTAAGTATAAAATTTTATGAAAAGAGGTAATAAAAGAAATGAAATAATAAAGTTAAATTCTTAAGTTAAAAATGAGTATGCAATATTAAAGATTAATATTAAAAGTACTTAAAATAAAGTCCCAAGCTCTATAAATAAAATAACTATGTAATCCCACCTTCATAAATGTATATTCGTACTCACATTAATGTGGATCACCCACCATAAAAACATTTAATATGAACATAAGGATGGATAAGGCCTCGGGAGGTTAGAGGCGGTGGAGGAAGATTGTTTAGATTATATTCCTATCCAAAAATAATGAAAAATATACCACCATAAATACAGAAAATATCACCATTAATAAGGGAAGACCTCGGGAAAGTAGGAGGCGGTGGAGGGAGCTTATTTAAGGGAGGTGAAATGGAGGAGAAGGGGGGGATGTTTTTGAAGGAGAAGAAACGAATTCTGCTTAAGTGAGAAGGAAATGTCAGATTGAATTGGTTGGGAAGGAGTCTCTAGGTTCTTGGAAATCTGGGCACGGGGGCAGAGGAGACATCCTCTGGGTCTGGGATTGTTCCCGGATTGGCTGGGAGGATTGATTGTCCCGGTAATCTGTTCACGACATCACCAAGTGCTCAACTAATCTTTAGCCCGCTTCAGGATTTGTAAATTTGTGCTGATTTTCAGGTATTTCTCTACGTATAGATTAACCATGCCAGCTGAAATTTCAATTTTAAACTGTTACAATGTTTCATTAGATCTGTTTTCACTTAAAGTTAAGTTCAGATAGGTAAATTCTTAGAAATCAGGGAACTGAGTTATTACACTCAAGAGCAAGGGATCCAGTGAGATCTCAGGAGACAAAGCAACAGAGGCAGGTTGAGGAGGAGTTGGTTGAACCTCCTACCACTAGTGATCGAACCGACATAGAAGTTCGTTAGACATTGAGAGATGCGGAGGAGTTTGTTGGAGCTCCTAGAATGAACAAGAGAGAGCACAGGCAACCTGACAGATATCAAGCATTGGTAGCTCAGGTTGCAGAACCTTCCAGCTTTCAGGAAGTCACACAACATTAGGTGTGGGTGGATGCCATGGTATAAGAATACAACTATATCATGAAGAATGATGTTTGGGAGGTAACTTTGAGGCTTGAGGACAGGTCAATTGTAGGTTATCAATGGATCCACAAGATCAAGTATGCTGCAGATGGTAGCGTGGAGAAGTACAAGGCTAAGTTCCTGGCAAAGGGGTAAACACAGAACGAAGGGATAGATTATGAGGAGACCTTTGCCCTAGTTTCCAGATACACTTCTATTTGGTTAGTTATATCCCTAGCAGCTCAAATGGGATGATAGCTTCACTAAATGGACATCAAGAAAACATTCTTGAACGGGGTGATAGAAGAAGAAGCGTACATAGAATAACCAGTGGGCTTAGAGACTCATGAGATACGTACTCATGTGTGCAGACTGAAGAAAGCTCTATACGAGCTCAAGAAGACTCCTAGGGAATGGTATGGTGGGATTGACAACTACTTGCATCAAATGGGATTCGTCAAGAGTGACGCAAATCCCAACCTTTACTATTTGATGGTAGAGGGTGAACCACTCATCCTAGTATTGTATGTAGATGATCTCTTCCTAACATGATCACCAGGACTCATAGAGGACTGCAAATGGAACCTGGCAGCGGAGTTTGATATGAAGTATTTGGGGTTGATGCACTATTTCCTAGGATTGGAAGTGAGGCAGAAGGACGGAGAGATCTTCCTTAAGTAAGGAAGATATGCCACAAATGTTCTGAAGAAGTTCAGAATTTAGGATTGTAGACCCATGTATACGCCCATGATCACCAACTAGACGAAGATAGATTCATCAGATAGATTCTTGTATAGACAACTCATCGGTTCTTTCATCTATCTGGTCAACACTAGGCTAGATATCTATTGATTTTGTAGCATTCGAAAGTGTTCCAAGTCTCATATTTTGGGAAGAATCTTGGACATCAGTATTCCAGAGAACCTAGAAACCATTTGTAGAGATTCCACTCGGATCATGCTTTATTAAAATAATTAATTATTTTAAAGTGATCCCTAAGTCTAAACTTGCCAACGAAAGCTACCTGTAGAAGAAAGCCCCTCTCTCTATAATGGGCCAAAGTGGGCAAGATATGGTGCAAGCCCCATCTATGTACTCCTGGAGAGTGCTACTCCCTGAGGGTACCACAGCTCTGCTGACTGCATGTGCACCTATCTGCACCTCATCAATGTGTCGGTCCATAGATGGATGCTCCACCATCTCCAACAACTCCTCCCACTCCTGATCAGGAGTGTCATGCTCCTGCTGTCTACTAGCCCCCTACAGGACTATCCCATCAACCTCCAACATCTCCAGAGGATATGGATCTGCAACTACTGCCACCATACTTGGTGTCTGTGCATCTGACTGCTCCTTCTCAGTGGCTGACCCCAAGGTTAGTCATATATCTCTCATAGACTCGATGTGAGCCTCCATCTGGCTCTCCCCCAAGGGACAATCATGCATGATGTGCATAGTATCCTCCTCTGCTGACTCAGGCTCCGTCATATGCTGCTCTAGCTGAATCGTCACAAGTGACTCATCACCCAGAGTATCTCCCATAGAGTCCCCTGACTGCTCACCCTGCACACTGGAAAACAACTCCGGCCTACTGTCATCATCTAGAGCATGACTGCTCTCGCTCCCCAGAAGCGTCCTCAACTGATCCCATGGACTCGTCTGAAGAAGAGTCCTCACCTTGGCATACAAAAGGAATGCCCTCCTGTCCTGCCTCCGCCACATCATCTGCATCACTCAAACATGAGTGATCAGGCCCCCATGGTCCTTTGCAAATGAAGCAAAGTCCATTCCTCCTCAGTTCATTTCTGCTGCATGATCCACCAAACTAGAACAACTCCTCCTTGGTCAACTGTCTCCTGAAAAGCTCAATGTTCTTCTCAACCAGCCCTTGGGCTAGTTCATAAGCAGCAGGTGAGACCAACTGCTCTCTCCTCCAAATGCTCAGCAACCTAGTCTGCAACTCCCAGCAAATGGCCTCACGGACTCCCATACATGACGACAGGATGGACTGCATGTGTGCTATGACTGTGTTAGAATGATGTCTCCTTATGCTGAAGAAGCATTGGAACATCTACAGAATCAAGCCTTCACACTCAAAGTCAAACATGATCTCATGAGTCCGGGTCATGGCCATGACTTCTAAAACCTTAAGCTTCCTCCCAAATGTAGAGCCTGCACAATTGTCCAAATCCCGAAAGGTTCCTACTATTAGTCTGAAAATTCTTTTCATAATGTCATCATTGTAGGGAGGGAAGGGTGTTGTTATCCTCAAAATATCACTGAAACAAGAGGCAGCTATAAGCTTGACTCTCTCACTTGGATGTTCCAAGAATCTAGCTTGTACCAATGCAAGCATAGATGGCTCCAAAGCCCAATTTAAACTCCAATCAGATTGCTCTACCTTTGAAAGGCAGGATTCCAGTTTCTCCAACATGGGAAAGTCATTTTCTGATCTTCCGCTCTTTAAGTCCATCCCAAGTGCATAAAGCCAATTTTCCACTTCTCTCTCCTTTTGTAAATTCCTCGGGTGCCTTTGTTGGAGCAAATTAAGTACCTCCTTGGAGAAGGGTCTGTTGTTTTGTTTCAAGGAACTAAATTCTGCATTGTTTAATATTTTTGGTCTTTGGTTTAGATCACAACCCATTGAGGCATTGCTATGTTGATTTAGGAGTTGTTTTAAAAACTTCATTGTTTCAATGACATATATGGAAGTAACGGTGGTTTAGCTGGACTTGCACAAGGCAAGCTACAAGCACCAGGTGATGATTGAAAGCAAATCCAACTGCTCCAATAGCAAGCTCCTCTAGAAACTGCACTGTTGCTCCAAGACTACACTATTTCCTGAATTCGGCATCTGATTTAACCACTGAAAACTGTTCAGAAAATTATAGGAATTTGAGAAGGTGATCCTTGCCCAAAACCCAGAAAAACCCAGAAAGGTTTTCCTCTAATTCCAACCTTCAAATATGACCCTTTGTAGTTTGGCCCTCTTCCAATTTCGTTTTCTGGCATTGCAGCTGCTATTGTCAACCACTGCTCTCCAAAATCCCAGCCAACCTCCTCATATGGCTCTCCTATCAATTTCCCAACACCCCAGCTCTAAAATCCCAACAATGTAGCTCCCACAAATGAGCCTCCTCCAATCACTGCGTAGGCCCCTCTTACCAAAATAGTTGCAACCGAAAATGGAAAACATGCAGGCTGAGCCAAGATCGAGGTTTTGATAACACTGTAATATCCCCGAATGGGATATTTTACTAAATTTGCATGAATTTACTTAAACCCGAAATTATGTCGTAAAATCAACATTTACTCAACAAAAGATTGCCATGTAAAATAAAAAGACATGAAACACTGCAATGCAATACCACATAGAATAGGAAGAATCTCAGCTTTTATTATAAATAATAATGAGGGTTACATATAGATCTGACCCAAAAAGAGCTCAGATATAAAATTGGTCACCAAGATAAACTGCTGCAATGCGCTGGCCTCCAAAACTGACTGCTACACTCTCCCTCCGGCAACAGCTACCACTGAATCCACTGAAGCACCTGTTGAAGATCTGAGTGATCCTCACTCCAATATCCCTGAAGCTCTACGAAACTTTTGAGTGAAGTCTCCTCAAGAGAGTTGGGTTTTCGTCCAACACTCACAAATCACCCGAGGGTTTCCGTCCTGGGGCTACCGCTGAAGTAGAGAACCGCGTCTCACACCTCTCATACAATAAAATGATAAGATCCAAAGATATCTCTCAAAGACCTCCTCTCTTTCTTTTATAGATCTCTTGGAGCCTTCTAGAGCATTACTTTATTATTATTTTATTCATGGAGCACTTTTCCCTCTTATTAAAATATTCCTTTTTTAATGCAGAAAAGGGTAAATCAGCTACCAAGCCTCCTCCGGTCACTGAAACCCGTGTCTAACCATCCCACCATGTAGGTATCCTTGTCCCGATTCCAATGAGCTATTACACTAAGGTGTTCCATCATCTATTCCTCCCAGAATGCCACCTTGAGCGTAATCAGCTGAGTTAAGCCCAGAAATAACTCAAATTTTCGAAAGTTATCGGAATGCACCGGAACGAAAGCCAAATTGCTCGGATGATGGAGTATATCAAGCGAATGCCTCCGGACACCATGAAAGCTCCTCAAAACTCCTCCAAAAATCTCCTAAGCCCACTGATAGCAGCAATTTGTACCTGTGACCTGTCCTCTCCTAACTCTGGAAGTCCAACCTAACCCCGTAGTAGGCGACACCAAAAAAAGGGAATATTACAGTGGCTAAGGGGCATGCACAGAAGGAAGGGATCGATTATGAAGAAACCTTCGCCCCTATAGCTCGGTACACTTCGATCAGATCCGTCATCTTTCTTGCAGCGCAGATGGGATGGGAAATTCACTAGATGGATGTCAAAACAATGTTCTTAAATGGGGTGATAGAAGAGGAAGTGTACATAGATCAACCAGAGGGCTTTGAGACACATGAGTAGAAGACGCATGTATGTAGGCTTAATAAAACCTTGTACGGACTGAGGCAAGCGCCTAGAGCATGGTATGGATGAATTGATAGCTACCTGCAGAAGATGGGATTTTTCAAGAGTGACGCAAATCCCAACCTCTACTATCTAAGAGTAGGGGATGGGCCACTAATTCTGGTATTATATGTAGATGATCTGTTCTTGATTGGATCATTTAAGCTCATCAAAGACTGCAAGGAAAATCTGGCTACCGAATTCGACATGAAGCATCTGGGGCAGATGCACTATTTTCTTGGTTTGGAGGTCTGGCAACAGAAGGGAGAAATCTTCCTTGGGAAAGGAAGATATACTACAGAGATCCTGAAGAGGTTTCAGATGGAGGACTGTATAACCATGGCTACGCCAATGATTACAAACTGGAAGAAGATTGACATGTCCTAGGATAATGAGGCTGACCCTACCTTGTATAGGCATCTCATAGGCTCATTGATGTACCTGGTCAACACTAGAACAAACATCTGTTATGCTGTGAATACCCTTAGTCAGTTCATGGTAGAACCAAGGAGGGCTCACTGGGCAGTAGCCAAACATGTTCTCAGATGCTTGAAGGGGACAATCAAGTATGGGTTGAAGTACACCAAGGGCAATGAAATCCAGTTGAGTGGGTTCAATGACACAGATTGGGATGGAAGCCCAGTGGATCGGAAACGTACCAGTGGGTACTGTTTCAGTCTTGGATCAGGAATGACTTCCTGGTGCAGTAGGAAACAGAAATCCGTGGCACTAAGCTCAGTCAAGGCTGAATATATGGTTGCTAGCACAACTTTGTTTGAGGCAATATGGCTTCGTAAGTTGCTCATGATCTTGCTCAAGAAGAGGATGGAACCGACTAGAATTCTGTGTGATAATCAGAGTTGCATCAATCTCTCTGAGAATCCTGTGTTTCATGACCAGTCGAAGCACATTGACATTAGGTGCCACTTCATCAGAGACTATGTCCAACGAGGAGTTATACAGTTGAAGTACATTCCTACAAGAGAACATGTGGCGAATATCCTCACAAAAGCTCTGGGTAAGATTAAGTTTAATTACTTGAGGGAAAATATGGGGATGGTTGAGAACCCATTCCAGTAAAGGAATGGGTGGATTTGAGATTCAGAGGGAGCTGCAGTATGGATGAGGCAGTGGCAGAGGTGGTGTCATAGGTAGCAGTACAAAGGGCAGCAACCAAGACATCAACAGCGTAGCAGATTTTTTAGCTTAGAGAAGATACAATTGGTACCTTGCTTTAACACTTTCCTCGCTAAGAGGGAGTGTTGATTTTGTAGCATTGAAAAGTGTTCCAAGTCTCATATTTTGGGAAGAAGCTTGGAAATTAGTATTCCAGAGAACCCAGAAACCGTTTGTGGAAATTCCACTCGAATCATTCTTTATTAAAATACTTAATTATTTTAAAGTGATCCCTAAGTCTAAACTTAGGGAAATTAAATAATTAAAGGGTATTAATAAAGCAGAGTGTGAATCTTCTAGAAAACTAAGATCAAGTCATCTTTTAATCTGAACCATTGATTAGAGATTTAATCTGGGTCGTTGATTCATCAACGAGAAGACTATAAGAGAAGGCTTGAGGGTCATTTGGAAAGTAATCCTAGCACACTCTCAGTACCTGAAGGAAATCGATTCTCGATTTCAGAGGGTGAGGTTGTAGAGGCGGAGTTGCAGACGCAAAAGGAGGAAGGGGAAGTCAGTAGAGGGAGAAGAAGGTAGAAAGATGATGTAGAGGGGGCAGCGCTGAGCAACAGCACTGGTCCTCCACGCAAAGTGTAATATCCCCAAAGCAATATTCCAATTAGCAAAGCTAATTGGGAATATTACACAAAGTGACACAGTCCAGGGCAGTCACTGCAAAGAAGGCCACGCAGAGTGACGCAGGGGGAGGAAGGGTGCTTCCAGTGTGTCAGAAATTATTCCGAAGGGTTTGGAAAAATTATCTCAGGTGTATGCTAGACATCTGCTCGTCAAATTTTCTATAAAATATTTCCACTGCTGAAGAGTAATATAAACCCTCATCTGTTGCACCGGTTTTCCCACATTGGGTTTTTCCGGGGACAATTGTCCAAAAATAACTGTGTTCATGTGATTGTTTCTATTGTGTTATATGTGTTCAATTTGTTCTTCTGCTTTTGATTAAGTGAATACTGCAGCTGTGTTTATTTTAGAATTTAATGAAGTATCTTATAATAAATAAGTAGGCGAAATAAATCGATCACGACAGTAGGATTTCAGATTAAAAACTTCAAAATATCTGCTTTGTAGTCAACACCCAAATTCAGTTTATGATAGAGCCGAAGAGGGTACAATGGGGAGCAACGAGGCATATTTTGAGGTATGTGCGTGGCACAATCGAGTATGTGTTGAGATACATCCGAGGGGATAACATCAGTCTATGTCGATTCACAGATGCAAAATGGGTAGGCAGATCAATGGATGGGAAAAGTAGCTTTGGGTACTGCTTCAAAGTTGGATCAGGAATGGTTTCATGGTGTAGGAGGAAGCATAAGTCAGTAACACTAAGCTCTGCAGAAGCGGAGTATATGGTCACAAGCACAACTATGTGCGAATCTATATGGCTTCGAAAGCTGCTAGTAAGCTTGTTCAAGCAGGGGATGGAGGCGACCAGTGTCTACTACGATAATCAGAGTTGCATCAAGCTCTTCGAGAATCCAGTGTTTCATGACAGGTTGAAACACATAGATATTATGTGTCATTTCACCAGAGATTGTCTGCAGCGTGGAGTGATCCAGCTACAATATGTTCCCACAGATAAGAAAGTTGCAGATATACTCACAAAAACTCTAGGTAGAGCTAAGTTTGTCTACTTCATAGAACAAATGGGTGTAGGTGGAGAACCCATTTTAGTAGCAGAGAAAGATTATTTTGGATGTTTCTCAGTTGCAGATGTTGTAGTTGTAGCAACAACAGATGAGAGGGAGTTGTAGTGCAGATGCAGAGTTGGAAATAGTATGGCAGTATAGATGCAACATCAAAGTTGCATAGTGGTTGGTGGGCAGTGGCCAGACATCAACAACATGATAGAGGGTGGTACAGAAACATGGTGTTGTGGCAGTATGTGCAGCACTAGAGATAACACCTTCCTCGCTAAGAGGGAGTGTTAGTTTTTGTAGCATCAAAGGTGTTCAAGTCTCGAAACTTTGTGGAGATGCTAAACCCATAAATCATTTCTGGAAGTTCCACCTAGAAGTGTCTCAATTAGATTATTAGCCTATTTTTAAATATTTCCTAAGTCTAAACTTAGGAAACATGGTTAATTAATCAGTATTAATTGAGATAAGGTGTGAATCATCTAGAAACTCACAGCGATCGACTGGGAAATAATCTCGGTCCTTGATTAAGTTTTAATCTTGGTCATTGGCATTCCAACAAAATATTATAAGAAGAAGACAATGGGTATATGGAGAACACACTAGTGTAAACACTCAGTGATCTAGGCAGATCGATTTTCCAGTAGTAAAGTGATTCAATAGGAGGTTCGAGCCAAAGATCGAGTAGTAGGTGACAGAGGAGTGAAGCAGTATTCCGGTGGAAATTCTCAATGCAGGCAGAGTTAGATTGAGGGAGTACGAGTTTACCCATAAGGATTGCGCAAGGACTGCGAAGGCAACAACAATAGAGAAATTCGATCTAGCTAGAGGAGCAGTCGATTTAGTAGCTGGTGGCCGGGATTTTGATCAGGAGGACTAGTGAATTAGTTCCAGAGCCAGAGAGAAGCAAAGCTATAGATTTCAGAAGTTTCTGGAGGCAACAGTGGCAAGGCCTACACAAGCACTGTGCAGAGGTTGACGCACAAGGAAGTACAATTGCTAAGGGGCTTTTGGGAGTTGAAATCAGCTGTGGAGTGAGGAAATATCCTCAGAATAATTTTGTCAGTGGTTCTCTCAGATTGGATTGCCAGTTTTGAATCCAAGTTATTGTACACATATTTACTGTTGAAGAATAATAATAAAACCCTCATCTGCTCCATCGATTTCCTTGCATAGGGTTTTTTTGGGGAGTTAAAATTCTTGTGTGCTAGAATTTTTCAGTTTCCAATATTTTGTTTTTTGCAGTATTTTTATAGTGAAAGTTGCAATTGTGATTTTATTCATTGTTTGTCGTAGCAAATAAATTGCATAATTAAATTTACAATTAGGAGAATAATATCCAGTTGTTGCAATAGATGAAAATTTCACATAAATTAGGATGCAAAACCATAAATCAGAACTATGGCGTATTGGTATCTTGATTATAATCAAAGTAGTGTAACTTTAGCATGGTAGTTTGTTTTAGGGATTGTTGATGACTAGTGGGAGGAACACTCTTTGGGAAGTCATGGACTCCAGGGGTGTTATGATTGACATATCCTATTATAGAGACCAATGTCATTTGGATTGGAGAGAGGTTATGAGTTGGTATCTTACTGAATGGGTGACACTTTTAGCCAAGGGGATGGCACAACAAGAACCCTTGGATGTTCGGGATGATAGATCCCCTATTTGGTATGTTGAAAAATGCAGCAAGAAATTCTCAATTTGATTTTTCCTTGATTAAATTGAGAAAATTTGAATTCCACATCAGCAAACAACTTGGATGCAGTTAACTTGTGTGACATGGCTTGTGTCACCTATTTTACTCAGTAAATTCGAGTTGGAGGAGTTAGAGTTCAGTTAAGCATGTGTGATTGCTAATTTGTAGCAATCAAAGTCAGTTATCTAAGGTTGTTTTCAGTTGAACTAGTTCTAACTGTTGACGGAACTAGTGGAGGGTAAGTTGTGCACTAGGACTTCAGTCATACTCAGTGGTCATCTAGTTAACTAATCAATCATCCCAAAATAGCTAGGGCATGTAGAGAATTCGAGTTCCCAAGGCTTGGTGGAGATTCCAAGGTAGTGTAACATCAGTTGTAGACTAGTCTTGAGTGTACAGGTGTTGCATGCAATCAGATGATCGGCCTAAGGAATTGCACAATCCATTTTGGAGAAATTCCTAAATAATAGGGGCCTAATTTATCAAGGAACAATGCAAGGAAATAAGATCTCAAGCAGAGGAATAAATCGACTAGGTTTGGGCCAGATCTTCTCAATGAGCAGAGAGATAGGTTATGCACTTGCAGGTTGTGCTTAGTTGAGCAAAGCAATTGCAATACATCTATATTCATCATATTAATGCAAGAAGGCATTGTGGTTTTTAACGGATTTCTTTCCCCAAGAAAAATACTATTTGCATGTGTGTAATTTCTTATTTCATGTTTAAGAGTTTTGTTCTAAATTGTGAATTAATGTCCGCAGCGCAGTAGAGTAGGTTTGTGTCTTGTGATTTTGATTAAAACTTCACGAGAAGTTGCAAATATACATCATAATTTCTACATGGTATCAGAGCAGGATTCACATTAGAGCAGAAATTTCGAAGTTGTTTCTTAGGAGGTTCGAATTTGGATTTCAGTGCAACAAGATCTCTTTAGAGCTGAGAAGATGGCCTTCAATAGACTGAGGCTAGAGTATGCCTTGGAAGGCACCTATAATTTTTTTGCATGGAAGGATCACATGGAGGTCGTATTGGATGACAATGGATTGCTAGAATACATCAAGACAGATGTTGCAAAACCACAGGAATCTGATGCCCAGAACCTTGCTCAGTGGAAGAAAGATGTAGCCAAGGAGAGGAGAATAATCTTGTAGGGAGTACGAGATCACATTGTCTCAAATATCCACGGAAAAGAAACTCCATTCGCAATGTGGAAAGCACTGATATAATTTTTCAAGAATAATAGTGACCACGAGAAGTTGGCACTCAAGGATAAACTTCGAATTATCAAGATGCAGAGGAATGACACTATTCTGCAGTATCTAAGCAAGTTTACACAATGTTGTGATGAACTTGGCGGGGTTGGTGTAAATGATCCTGAAGAAGACTTGGTAAGCCTATCCCTTCTGGGCCTTCCCGAGATTTGGCATAGCTATCAAGTTTCAGTGAACAGGAAGGAGAAACTACCGAATTGGGAGCATTTATGGTCTGATTTGGTACAAGATGAAATAAGGTGGAATACCAAAGATGGGACTTCATCCAAGGGTGAGGATGAAGAAAACTTTGCATTGGCTGGAAAGGCAAAGAAGGGAAACGGGAAGAAATCTCAATCCAAACTAGAATCCATCCAAGGGGGAAAGAAGAAAGATTTGTCCAAAATTAAATGCTTCCATTGTCATGAATTCAGGCACTATGCCACCAAGTGTCCACACAATAAGGAAATCAAGAAGACCTCAAGAGGAACAGCAAGTGAAGCCTTGGCTTTACAGTTCGAGTTTGACTTTACCCTTATCGCTGGCATGTCCAACACAGTGATGGGGAGCGTGTGGTACTTGGACTCAGGTACATCGTTCCACGTAACAGGGTGTACAGACTTTTTCAGTGACCTGGAAGAAAAATATTTGCAGATGCACATTGAGATGGGGGACAACGAAAGGTATAATGCAATCGAGGTTGGTACAGTCACCTTTCAGAGGGAGTTTCCCCCCTAGGCTCAGGGATGTCATCTTCGTTCCAGGCCTAGAGAGAAATCTCAACTTTGTTGTAGTTTTGGAAGATTGTGGTTATGATGTGATCTTAAGCAAAGGAAAAGCGTTCCTGGGACACATAGCTACGGGACAGGTGAAGCAGATTGGGGTTTGTGTGAAGAACCTATATAAGCTAGATGTGAAGGATTCTATTGCATTAAGCAGTAAGGCAGAGAACGTGTAGAGCCGTGATGTTGGTGAACTTTGGCACAGAAGACTTGGCCATTTGCATCATGGCGCCTTGAAGATTATGAAGCAAATAACCACTTGCCTCCCTAAAGGAGCACTTGAGCTGTGGGATGTATGCAAAGGATGTACTTTGGGGAAATACACAAAATCCACATTCCATGATCGGGACAACAAAGCGCATGCAGTCCCAGAAAGCATCCACTTTGACGTTTGTGTATCTTTCTCGACAACCTCCACTTCCAGATATAAATATTTTGTCATTTTTATTGATGACTTCTCACGGAGGTGCTAGATCTTCTTCATGCAAAAGAAAGATGAGACATTCTCCAAGTTCGTAGAATTCAAGGCACTGGTTGAGAAATAAACCGACAAGAAGATGAAGGCTCTCAGGAGCGAAAATGGAGGTGAGTGTAGAAATTATTCTGTAGATTTGCCACTTCTCATGAAGTTTTGATCAAAATCAAAAGACACAAACCTACTCTATTGCTCTGTGGACATTAATTCACAATTTAGATCGAAAAATTCAAACATGCAATAACAAATCACACACATGCAACAAGTATTTTTATCTAGGGAAAGAAATCTGCTGAAAACCCCAATGCCTCTTGCATTAATCATATGAAATAGAGATGTATTACACTTTCTTTGCTCAACTGAGCTCACCCTTCAATGCACAACCTATATCTTTGCTCCCTGAAGGCCTCTGACCCAAACTTAGTCAATTTTTGCCTTGGCTTGAGCTCCTATTTCCTTGTGCTATTCCTTGAGGAATTAGGCCCCTATTATTTAGGAAATTCCTCAAATTGATTACGCAATTCCTTTAGGTTGATCATATGACTGCATGCAACACTTGTACACTCAGAACTAGTCTACAGTTGATGTTACACTGCCTTGGAATCTCCATCTCAACTAGGTAAATTGAATTATTTGCATGCACTAGCTATTTTGGGTTGATTGATCACTTAACTAGATGATCACTGAGTTTGATTGGAGTCCCACTGCACAACTTGACCCTCCACTAGTTCTTCCAATAGCTGGGACTAGTTTAACTGAAAACAACCTTAGATAACTAACCTAGATTGCTACAAATTAGCAATCACACATGCTTAATCGAACTCTAACACCTCAAACTCGAATTTACTGAGTAAACTAGGTGACACAAGGCATGTCACTCAAGTTAACATCATCCAATTTGTCTGCTGATGTGGAAATTTTCCCCATTTAATCAAGGCAAAATCAAATTGAGAATTTCTTCATTTTTCAACACTCCCTCACAGCAAGAAAGGGATTATCAACCACCCATATCATGCACCTATGGAACTCGAACTTCCCTCTTGACAAGGCCTTTGTCAAAATCTTAGCATCTTGTTCCTCTGTCGGAATGTACTGCAACAACTCTATTCGCCTCTGCACACAGTTCTGTAAATGGTGGTACTAAATATCTATATGCTTGGATCGATCGTGAAAAACAAGATTCTCAGAGAGCTTGATGCAACTCTAATTATCATAGTAGATCACAGCTGGATCCATCATATGACCAAACCAAGGTTGTTGGGAATCGTCCCACCCCCCTCGATCACGCTCCCAAAACGCGCTCCATTCGGGAGCGCTTTGGGAGCGCTCAAGAGCACGCTTTCGAGCCTGAATAAATGTTCCCTGTTTTCTTGGGAGCTTTTCAGGGAGCACTCGGGAGCAAACGCTCCCTCCCTTAAAAAAATGATTCGAGAGCGTTTTTTAAATGGAGGGAGTGGTCCTGACAAAAAAAACGCTCCGCGGTGTGGAAAAAAAATCCTGACGGAGAATTTCCAAATTATTTTGGGAGGGAGGGGGGGTTGGGTAAATAAAAGCCCTCCCCCTCCTCATTTTTTAGTTATTGTTGTTAGTTTGAGAGCAAGAGAGAGCTTGAGAGTTTGAGAGCAAGGAGAGAAGGAGAGCAAGGAGAGAGCAAGGAGAGTAAGGAGAGAAGGAGAGAGCAAGGAGAAAGTTGCAAGAGAGCAGGAGGAGGATTGAAGGAGTCAGGACAAAGAGGTAGGACTTCTAATCTAGTTTTTTATTTTCTATATTGCATTTTTAAGTTGTTCAAAAATGAAAACTTGAATATTTTTCTCAATGTTGCATTTTAGTGTGTTGAAAAGTGAAAAATTGAATTGTTTTTTTCTATGTTGCATTTCCTATTCCCATTTGGCATTCCTCCATTTTTTTTTGTAGGCTAGAAACTTGAAACTTGAAACATCATGGCTATGTGGCTAGGGATTTTGTTCATGTTGGTTCCTTTCTTTGTAATAATGGTGTTGGAGATTAGAAGAAAGACGCCCATTAGAGAAGATGAGGATGAAGAAGTGGGTTATAATGGATTTGATGAAAATCCTGAAGAGGAGGAGTATGCTGAGGAGGAAGGGGAAAGTGGAGAACATGAGACCACAGAGACCCCAACTAAACAAGACCAAAGTCAAACACCATTGTGGAAATATGTTCAGAGGCAGGAAGGAGGGAAAGGTGGTGGAACCACTAAATTTCTTTGCCCCCATTGCAATAAAGAATACACAGGTTCATACACCCGTGCCAGAAGGCACCTTTGTGGGAAAATGCCAGGGGATGGAGAGAAAAATCTAGGAATCAAAATTTCTGTAAGTGTGCCAGCAACAGAGAGAGATAAATACAGAAAGGAAGAGGAGGCTGCCCTACATAGATCTAAAAAATCTAGGGGTTTCATTGATTCTTATGCACCATTAGGTCCATCACATCATGGACAAAGAATTCCATCAACTTCCACCCATGGCAGTGGATATGGAGGCACACCTGGACCAAACATCTCCTTAAGGCGTAGAACCATATCCGGTTTCCTTGACGAAGGGTGTAGGAATGATGTGGATTCAAAAATTTCCCGGTTTCTCTATGCATGTGGGGTGACATTCAATGTTCTTCGCTCACCTTATTGGCATGAAATGGTTTCTGCCATTAATGATGCCCCCAAAGGATACAGGAGTCCTAGGTGTGACAAGGCCAGAACCATGGGACTTGATCATGAAAAAGATAAAATAAGTAATTCTTTGGTTAGAATGAAAAATTCTTGGAATGAGCATGGGGTGTCCATTGTATCTGATGGATGGACCAATGTAAAAGGAAAGCCATTGATAAGTGTTCTGGCTGTGTCTGTTAGTGGTGCAATATTCCTTTCAGCATATGATTATTCAGACAAACTCAAGACTGGCATTAACATTGCACAACCATTACTTGAAACAATTGAAAGTATTGGGCCATACAATGTCATCCAAGTCATCATTGATAATGCTGCTAACTGTAAGGCAGCGGGAGCAATTATTGAGGATAAATACCCCAACATATTTTGGTCTGGGTGTTTGGTTCACACAATGAACCTTTTGATGCATGATATCATTAAAAATAAACAACCTCAATACAGATGGCTTGGTGATTTCTACAAGAGAGGTAAAAAAATGATAAAATTTATTACAAATCATAGCAATACCCATGGGATTTTCCGTACTAACTCAAAATTGGAGTTGTTGAAGATAGCAAAGACTAGATTTGCTAGCTATTACCTCACTTTCAGGCGCCTTTTGAAGGTAAGAGAGTCATTGGCAGCCATGGTATCAAGTCCACACTAGCAAGTATTAAAGGGTAGGGCAGCAACAATAGTCGACAGGCAAGGTTTTGAACAAGTGGAGGAGACCACCCTTGATCCTTTGTTTTGGGCACGTGTGAGGGAAATTTTGAATTTCACCAAGCCCATTTATCACATGATTCGTTTTTCAGATACAGATAAACCAGTGACTGGGGAGGTGTATGAGCAGATGGGTAGCATGTTGGGGCAAATAAAAGTTGTTATTAAGGAAAATGATCCCAACTTGTATGCAACGATTTACAACTATGTGTGTGCACGGTGGAATAACTTAACGTTCCACTACATACCTTGGCATATATTCTTATGCCAAAATACTACTCTCCATCTTGGTTGGGCCAACTTGCACCTAGAGGTGGGGTTAGGATCAAACCTCACACAGATCCAAAGGTACAAGAGGGATACATGAATGCATTAGACAAGTTGGTCCCCGACAGGGAGGAGTGTGCTAGATTGCGCCTTGAATTAGGTAGATACTTCAGTTGCACTGGTAACTTTGGTTCTTTCCATGCAATGGAAGACAGAGATAGATTTGATGCTCTCACATGGTGGGAAGCATATGGCGGCATGGGACTTTTTCCAAAGTTGGCAAAAAATTTCTCTCAGAAGTTGTAAATACTTTTTCTGCAGAGAAGTGTTGGAGCACCTACAGCTTCATACATAATGTGAGAAGAAACAGGCTGAATGAAAACCAAGCTGAAAGCTTGGTTTATGTGCATTACAACTTGAGGTTGTTGAGTCATTACTGTGATCGGGGATATGAGGATCAATCATATAAAGTTTGGGACAGCAACCTAGAGGATGATAATTTGGAGGACAACACTGTACATATGGAAGAATTGGAAGCAGAACTTTTGAGGGATGATGATGAAGCAACAACAGCCATGCCACCGCCACACACAGGGCCAGTCCCACCATCTAGTAGCAGTACGAGTGCCAGTGCCAGTGCTCGATATCCAACTATTGTTCCTTTGCAGATTCAGTGTCCATCTACATCCTCACGTTGCCCTCCGCCTTCTAGTTATGGTCATGGTACCCCTGAGAGTACTAGAAGACCACCATTGCCTTGTGGTTCTCACAAATTAGACATTTCTCGTGGGCGTGGCAAGGGGCCAACCAATAGATAAAATAGATTTGTTGTTTACTAGTCTTTTCTATTTTCTAGTAGTTTTTAACTTCTATAATTGTTGAACAGTTGAAACTTGACTCTTTCATATTTATTATGATAATTTTTGTAAACAATATATGACAATTTAAGTTTGAAGTTTGAATTTGAAAGGTGAAACTTTGAAGTTGGCATTTATAAGTTTATAAGTCATTATGAATTATGAATATGATGCTTCATGAAAGTTCATTTCGTTTCATTTTATAACATTTTATTTCATGTTAAATATTATTTGTTGTAATGGTTATTGGTTACACTTAGCTTACAAGTACAACTATGGTGATCAATGAATCAATGATGATAAATGATATATATCAATGATGATAAATGTTATATATTGAAATTTGAAATCAATGAATCAATGATGATAAATGTTATATATCAATGATGATAAATGTTATATATTGAATTTTGAAAGCTTGAAACCTTAAGATTGATGATTCATGAGATTCAAGAGTCAATATGTTGTATGTTTCCAACTTGTGGGCATGGTTGATGAAGATTATAACTTCTAGATGATTGATGTTATATGGTTCAATCTATGTTTTTATGTTTTTTATGTCTAATTCATCATTCTACATGCTTTTGTTGAGATATATGCATCAAAATATAAAAAAATATAAAAAATATATATATATATTTAAAAGAAAAACTCCCCAAAACACTCCGGACAGGGAGCTTTTGAAAATGGCTCTCCCACTCCCGCTCCTGATTCCGCTCCCGCTCCCCGCTTTCGCTCCCGCTCCCAAGTAACCATGGACCAAAAAATCCAACAAGTATCTTTCTCATTGAGATCGCCTCACATGCTACTTGATTGGAAACCATGTTTTTGCTTTTGTCGAGCTTAGTGCCACAAATCTTTTCTTCTTGTTGTACCAAGAAACTGCTTCGGACCCAACACTGAAAATTCCACTTGATGTACTCTTTCGGTCTGATGGACTTCCCGCCAATCTACATCTGTGAAGTCATGCACCTCCACTCCCGTTGTCTGTCTATACCATATTCCAAAATGGGTAGTGCCTCTAAGGTACTGTAGAACATGCTTAGCTGCCCTCCAACATAATTTGGTCAGTCAAACCATAGCTTGGCTCAACTAGTTGATTGCACAACACATATTTGGTCGTGTGATCACAAGATACATTAGTGAACCCACTAACTATCGGTAAATAGTAGCATCCACTTCCTCACTTGAACTGCCATCCTCTTTCCTCTAGTTGGTCGCTAAAGGAGTCTCCATGGGTTTGCAACCGTCCATGTGGAACCTCTGAAATATATCGTTGGCATACTTGCCCTGAGAGACAAACAATTCCCCATATCCTTGCCACACTTCCAATCCGAGGAAGTAGTGCATGAGACTCATCTCCTTCATTTCAAACTCTCTTGCAAGGTCCTCCTTGTAAGATCTGATCAGCTGCTCATTGCTAGTTAAAATCAAATCATCAACATATAAGACAATAATCAACAACTTAACTTCTACCAAAATATGATAGAGGTTTTCATGCCCTTCACTTTTGTTGAAGCCCAAACTTGTTGAGATAGCTATCGATCCTGGTGTACTAAGCACGAGGTACTTGCTTGAGACCTTACAACGCTCGCTTGAGTCTGCACAAATGAGACTTTCGATCAAAAGCCTCAAAGCCTTCTAGTTTCTCTATGTACACCTCCTCCTCAATAACTCCATTGAGGAATGTTGTTTTCACATCCATTTGGTGGATCTTCCACCCCATCTGTGCAGACAGAGCAAGAATTGATCTAATGGATGAGTACCTTGCTACAGGAGAAAAGGTCTCCTCATAGTCAATCCCCTAAACTTGAGAGTACCCCTTGGCCACAAATCAGGCCTTGTACTTTTTTATGCTTCCATATGTTGCATGCTTTACCTTGAAGATCCATCTCGAACCCACAACCAATTTATTTGTTGGTCTGAGGACCACTTCCCAAACACTGTTCTTTAAAATGGATTCGTACTCCTCCACCATTGCATCAACCCATACAGGTTGTTCTACTACTTCCTCGAAAGAGGATAGCTTAGTCTCTACAAGCTCTATCATCATAGCAATGTAGCCAGTGTACCGATCTCGTGACCTTCTTTGCCTGCATTGATTTGAAGGAGCACCCACATTCTCCCTCGCATACTACACAAGTTTCTCAACTTCCCTAGTTCTTTTCCCGCCTTCTCTGTGTGAAAATTTATGAATATTACCTTATGAAAAAACCCTACTGTTAATTTTGGTTATACTTCTCCTACTTAAACAAGTTATTAATGCTGAAATCTTCAGATTAACATCGAAGTAAACACATAACAGACTTTCACTGATTCAAATCTAAAACAGAAGTACATGCACATAGACAAAGTGACACACAAGATTTTTTGGACAACTGTCCCCAGAAAAACCCAATGCGGGAAAACCGGTCTTCTAGCTGCTAGAGGGTTTATATTATTATGTAGTTTCTGAATACAAAAAATCTGAGCACCTTACTGGTTAACCCAACAGAGAAAAAAATAGATCCGCAGCTGACTTGCTGTTATGGAGACTGAAAACTTGACTGATCCACACCCTCAAACGGGATTTACAGGACTCAGCCCTTTGCGTCCTCTAGAAACCCCAACGCCGCCTCTGAAGCCCCTGCGTCAGCCTCTGCGCTATCTTGGAGAGGGCTGCGTAACCCCAGACTAGGCGACACAGTCCCTACGTTGCCCTAGTTGGACCAGCGTAACACTGGAGGGCCTCCTGCTACTAAGTGCTGCCCTTTTTGGGCCTGCGTAGCGGTTGAAGCCCTCTGCGCTGCGTAGCTGCTGCTACTGCCGTTTCTCCTCTGTGTTGCTCCTGGTTGCTACCTCTCTGCCTCTTGCTGATTCTTGGCACTGGGATAAGATCGTTCCCTTAGCCAATACTACCCCTCTCCGCAGTTGAAACACCTCTGAAAATTCTTAGCAAACCTTGCCCTAGAATTTCAGCTTAGTCTTAGTGTTCTGCCTCCATGTGTGTGTTCTCCAACTGACCCCAAGCCTTTCCTTTATACTTTCTCATTGGGAAACCAATGGCCATGATCTAATCTTGAATCGATGGCTAAGATTAAAAAAAAGCTTGATCTGTGTGACTTGAGTGATTTCCATCACATGTTTTAATTAATTACCTTTAATATTTTAATTTTCCTAAGTTAGACTTAGGGTCCTTAATTAAAAATATTAATTAATTAATTATCTCCCAAACTGGATGGAATTTCCCAAATCCCTTTCTAGGTCTTGGAGATCTCATGTACTCTAGTCCCTCCACAAATTTTGGAAGCTCGAGCACATCCGATGCTACCCCAACACTCAAAAAAATCAACACTCCCTCTTAGCGAGGAATGTGCTCTAGTACAACTTTGCTTCACCTCAAAGCTCTTCACTGATCTTTGGTGTGGGTCTCTACATTGATGCTGGACCTGCTGCCCTTCATCACTGTGCTGTTGCTACTCCCTCGTACTGCTACCCATGACGCTTCCACTGCCACTACCACATGTGTACTGCAACCCCCTCTCAATCTTCTGCATCATGCTGCCAACTGCTGCATTGCATCTTCAGTTTTTGAGAGAAACAACTGAAACTCCTACACAATCTTTGACAGACAAGTCAGTTGGGCTGCTTCCTCACCACTGAAGCTCCATTGGCTATTGATCTGTGTTGTCATCTGGAGGATGATGCACAACTACAACTCTATACTGCGTAAGAAGACTCCCTCTGCACTGCCAAAATCTCCGTTGAAATCTCCCACGCTGCGCTGTCCCCTTGAAGCCTGTACGTTGTTGCAGCTCTGCTCTGCATAAGTCAGCCTGCACTGCGCTGTTGAAGTCACATCAGCTCCTGCGCTGCTGCTGTCACGTTGTTGCTGCATCTACACTGTGCTTCTCCCTTCAGCCTTCAGCTCCGCTTCTGCTTCATCCATGATTCTCTGCACCAACTGCACCACTTGTCCCGCTATTGTCTTAAGGCTCCCGTAGCTCGGATGTGATCCAAGAGATGAGCTACTCAAGGATCCCGCCCTCACTCTGTAGCTCCTCTACATATCCATGTCGCCCCACTTTCGTGGCGCATGAGTGCTCATGGCTACAACATCTTCTGACCTATCGTCCGCCACAACAGCCTTGGAAGTAGAAGCTTCCTTTTCCTTCTTCTGAGGACAATTGCTGGCGAAATATCCTAGTTCGCCACACTAGAAACACTTGATCTTGAATAGATCACGCTTCTTCTTCCCTCGTTGTCTCTTTGATGCCAAGGCTGTGGAAATTTCTGAATCTTTACACTTTATGCAGAAATTATTTACTGTTAATCTGGTTATGCTCCTCCTACTTAGACAAGTTATTAATTGAATAAATTCAAGTTAAAATCGAAGCAAAACACATAACATATCTCCACCAATCCAGATCTAGAACAAGTTCATGCACACATAGACAAAGTGAAACAGTTATTTCTGGACAAATAGTCCCCGGAAAAACCCAATGCGGGAAAATCGGTCTTCTAGCTGCTGGAGGGTTTTATTATTAAGAATTTTCTGAATACAAGCAGCCTGGGTTCCAAATCTGGAAAACCCAACAGAGAAATAATAGATCTACAGCTCACTAGCTGATCTAGGGCCAAAATAATGACTGATCCACACCCTCAAACAGGATTGACAGAACTCAGCCAAAATTAGGGCCTAGAAACCCCAGTGCTTCTCTTGAAGCCTCTGCGTTAGCCTCTGAAGCGCCTCTGACCCTCAACGCTACTCCGGAAAGGGCTGTGTTACCCCAGACTGGGTGACACAGTCCCTACGTTGCCCCTTAGGGTCTCTGCGTAACCCCTGAGGGTTTCCTGCAGCAAATCACGCTGTCCCTGAGGGACTGCGCAACACCTACATAGCATAGTTGCTGCCCTTCCTGTTGCTGCTCTCCTGCTTCTCTGCGCTACCTCTCTGAGTTGATCTCTGCCTCTTACTGATTCTAGACCCTGGGATCAGATCATCCCCTTGGCCTAAAATCCCCTCTCTGTAGCTGAAACACTTCTGAGAATTCTTAGCAAACCCGCCCTAGAATCTCAGCTTAGCTTCAGTTCTCTGCCTCTGTGTGTCTTTACAAATGACCCCAAGCCTTTCCTTTATACTTTTCTCGTTGGGAAACCAACGACCATGATCAGATCTTGAATCAGTGGCTAAGATTAAAAGAAAGCTTGATCCGTGTGACTTAAGAAAATTTCATCACATGTTTAATTAAATTCACTTTAATTATTTAAGTTCCCTAAGTTTTAACTTAGGAAATACATTAAAATAATTAATTAATTTAATATCTCCTAAACCAGATGAAATTTCCCAAATCCATTTCTGGGTCTTGTAGATCAAGTGTACTCTAGTTCCTCCACAAAATTTGGGAGCTAGAGCACAACTGATGCTGCCCCAAATACATAAAATCTCAACAAAGGCTGCATCTTCTTCCTCTTTGTTCTTCACGTTACTTGACCCCGTGTTGTACTGCCTCTTGGTGAATCGGCGAAGTACATCTTGACGAAGGATTTCCCACATACTATCCCAGTTGGGAAGGTCCGCTCTGCCCAAGACACTTTGGACAAAAGTTCCCCAGTCCTCTGTGACTGCATTGAGTGCAGTCCTTGCCATCACATCATCCTCCACCTTAGCTCCCATGACAAACAACTGATCTCTGATCGCCTGTAATCTAAAAAGGAAGGGTTCTATTTCTTCTCCCTTGGTCATCATGAATGACCGCAGCTGATTCTCCAGAAGCATTCTTCTCTGGATGGACTTTCCCTCATATAGGGCAGTTAAGGCTTTCCACATCTCATGAGCCGTTTTCTTTTTAGCTGTGTGGAACTATATGATCTTAACCCCATCCATTATGAAGAGTTTGGCATGTGCCGCAACCTCATTGTGCTTCGCCAGGAGAACAACATCGGTTGGCGTGGCTAGGACTTTTTTGAATGGTCCCTTAGACCGTATGCCTCCATGACTACTAGGATTCTAGCCTTCCAGACTGCAAAGTTGGACAGGCCGTCCAACCTATCCTGATCACGTAGTCCGTAAGGTTCCATCTGCTCAAATCTACTTTGTCAGAACAGATCTTCCTCTCCCCACTTCTCTACTGAAGCTCAGGTCTAGGGTCCTTCGCGAAAAAGCACCCTCTATTCCCTCTGACAACTGACCTCCTCTCTTGGAAGTCTGCCAAATCAATAATGAAACTGCTCTCTTCAATCCTCTAATCGATCTGCAGATTTCTTTGGCTAGAAACCCTCTGAGAAGTTGATCTCCTCCCACTGGCTAAATTCTGAATCTTAAAAAATTTAACCCCACCAACAACTTCTGAAGTTTTGCAGCATTGTTTTCGGCACTTCTGAATCAGCACAGCTTCAGATCTACGTCACCCTAGCTGGCTTCTGCATGAACAGACAGTCCCAACGTTGTCTCTGCGCTGCCTCTGTGCAGTAAGTACGTGGGCCTACATGGAGACTGCGTAGGACTGCGTCACTCTGGCCTCTACATGGCTCTGCTCCCTTTGTTGCTGCGCTGTCCCTTCATATCTAGCTTTCTGCGACTACTGCTACTTTCTGCAGCAAGGATTCTTCAGTTTTCTTCTAGTGACCATGCTAGATTTGCAATCGCCTTGATACCATGTGAAAATTTTTGAATATTACTTTATGCAGAAACCTACTGTTAATTTTGGTTATACTTCTCCTACTTAAACAAGTTATTAATGCTGAAATCTTCATATTAACAACGAAGTAAACACATAACAGACTTTCACCGATTCAGATCTAAAACAGAAGTACATGCACATAGACAAAGTGACACACAAGATTTTCTGGACAAATGTCCCCGGAAAAAACCAATGCGGGAAAACCGGTCTTCTGGCTGCTAGAGGGTTTATATTATTATGTAGTTTCTGAAAACAACAAATCTGGGCACCTTACTGGTTAACCCGACAAAGAAAAACATAGATCTACAGCTAACCTATTGTTCTGGAGACTGAAAACTTGATTGATCCACACCCTCAAACGGGATTTACAAGACTCAGCCCTTTCCGGCCTCTAGAAACCTCAACACTGCCCCTGAAGCCCCTGTCTCAGCCTCTGCGTTGTCCTAGAGAGGGTTGCGTAACCCCAGACTGGGTGACACAGTCCCTACGCTGCCCTAGCTGGAACAACGTAACCCTGGAGGGCCTCCTGCTGCTCAGTGTTGCCCTTTCTGGGTCTGCATAGCAGCTGAAGCCATCTGCGCTGCGCAACTGCTACGTAGTTGCTGCTGCTGCCATTGCTCCTCTGTTCTGCTCCGGGTTGCTGCCTCTCTGCCTCTTGCTGACTCTTGGTACTGGGATCAGATCATCCCCTTAGCCAATACTACCCCTCTCCGCAGCTGAAACACTTCTGAAAATTCTTAGCAAACCCTGCCCTATAATTTCAGCTTAGTCTCAGTGCTTTGCCTCCGTGTGTGTGTTCTCCAACCCCAAGCCTTTCCTTTATACTTTCTCATTGGGAAACCGACGACCATGATCTAATCTTGAATCGATGGCTAAGATTAAAAGAAAGCTTGATCCGTGTGACTTGAGTCATTTCCATCACATGTTTTAATTAATTATCTTTAATATTTTAATTTTCCTAAGTTAGACTTAGGGTCCTTAATTAAAAATATTAATTAATTAATTAATTATCTCCCAAACTAGATGGAATTTCCCAAATCCCTTTCTGGGTCTTGGAGATCTCATGTACTGTAGTCCCTGCGCAAATTTTGGGAGTTATAGCACATCCGATGCTACCCTAACACTCAAAAAACTCAACACTCAAGATGGTTCTGCTTGAGTGGCTATCTCCACTCTCTGCTCCTCAATTTTTGGTTGCTCAACAACTTCCTGAGGCTCCTCCTTTGGAGCTAAAATGTCTTCTTCTGGTGGGATCTGAAGCTCCCTCTCAAGAGAGCACCGCATCATTTTCTCCTCATCAAATTTTACATCCCTTCGCACAACGGTCATTCTAAGGGACGGAAAATACACACAGTAGTTGTGGGGAGTTTCTGTGCATCCCACAAATACCCCCAACTCTGATGTCGTCTCTAGCTTCTTCCTGGGATCTTTGGAGACATGGCAGTAGACAGAGGCTCCAAAGATTCTAAAGTGCGACACATCCAACTTTCTTCTTGATGCCCAAAATCCAATGAAGACTTTGGTTCTGCAAATAGACTGTTGTGCTGCATGCCTCAGCCCACAAATGCATAGGTAGACCTTGGTCATGCAACATTTCCCTCCCTGCTCCAACAATGCTACGATTATTTCTCTCAGCCACCCCATTCTGCTATGGGTTGTGGGGTGTTGTCAACTCTTGTCGAATGCCTTCTTTAGCACATAATTTTTTATACTCGTTCGACATGTACTCACCTCCATTATTGCTCCTAAGAGCCTTCACCTTCTTGCCTGTTTCTTTCTCAACCAGTGCCTTTAATTCTACAAACTTGGAGAATCTCTCATCTTTCTTATGCATGATGAAGATCCAAGACTTCCGTGAGAAGTCATCTATAGAAATGAAAAAATATTTGTGCATGGCAGTGGAGGCTATCGAGAAAGGTCACCATACATTATAGTGGATCCTTTCTAAAACTACATGCGGCTTGTTGTCTCGATCATGGAAAGTGGATTTTGTGTACTCCCCAAAGTACATCCTTTGGATACATCCTGCTGCTCAAGTGCTCCTTTGGGGAGGTCTGTGATGATCTATTGCATGATCTTCAAGGCACCATGATGCAAATGGCCAAGTCTTCTATGCCAAAGTTCACCAAAATCGCGGCTCTGCACCTTCTTCGACTTTGGGCTCAACGCAACACACTCCCCCACATCTAGCTTGTACAAGTTGTTCACATGAACCCCAATCTGCTTCACCTGTGTCATGGCTATGTGTCTCAAGAATGCCTTTCCTTGTGCCTCTAGGCTCCAATACGCTCCAATGACTGTGCTACCTCCATGTGGGCCACAATTTCTCCTCATTGGGCCCCATCTTCCACTACTGCTGCAATATTTCGCCTCAGCCTAATGTCTGGAGGCCTATAATTGCCTAAGTTTATTTGTGGGTCCACAAATCCACATTTCCTAAGTCAAAACTGTGATATTATCAAAATTGGCCAGAATTAATATTCCGGTTAGCAGAATTGCTAAAGAGGAATATTACAATCCTCCCTGCCAAAAATTGCTTGTCCTCAAGCAATTCCTGAACAAGCATCCTCTCTAGCTGATGCTCCCCACTGTCACTGCAAAGAGGTGCCAGGGTCCCAGATGCGCCACTGAATCATCCCTGATCTCTGCATCGCCCTGATATGAAGGGATCCCTCAATACTAGGATCCCAAGCCATCCTGTCCAACATGAATCTCCCTCTGCTCCACTCATTATCCCGCCCAACATAAGTATCAGAAGCCCTCTTCACACCATCAGTGAGTAGGGAATCATGATAATATGGCACTATGCCCAATTCCTCATGAATTTTCCCTACCAAGAAATCCATCTCATGCACTCCAAGAGTAAACCCTCGAAGCTACCACCTAATCCCTGCAGAGATAACGTCTCGCTTGCATGAGTTCCTCCTGATATCATCCCGCTGACCAACCTGCCATGCTAATGAAGTCCCCCACTCCATCAGTGACTCACTAAATTCCAATGGAAGATCTACATGATGTCCCCCTGTAGTATCCAGCTCATCCCTAAAGGTGATCGAGCTGTGAAGAGCTGTAATGCTCAGATCCCTTGCCAAACTCAAAGTGATGCCATCATGCTAACGTTGCGCTACTCTAATTATGACATACTCCCCACTGTATGCAAACTGTATCCTCCTCTCCTGAGGCCTAGTGGCGGGAGATCTGTGAGAGACAAGCTCATCTGGTCCAGGCATTGCCATGATGCCAATATCTACCCCTCCGAATGTAACTCCGAACCTGTGCAGCAAAAGAGAAAACCTGCCTCGCCATTCGATGAAGGCCTCTGTTTACCCCCATGTGCCAACCCAATAGTGAACTAGATCACTCTTTGTCATGACTCTGACCATCACAAGATAGAATGGTCTATCAATCTACTGAATCTCTGCATCCCATAGCCAGACCTGTTGCACCATAGCTTTGACAACTGCCAGAATACCTTCGTGCCTCATCTCTAGTCCCTTCATGTGACCAATATAGAGGGTCCATATATCATGGGCTAATCTGATGCATGCTAACATGCCCTGTGCATGCCACTGTCTAGTACCGATGACGGTTGGAAGCCATATGTGACAAATAGCTACCCTATGAATGCAACCAATAGATGGATATCTGATACTCGCAATCGACTCAGGGTATGTGGATCCCTCCTGTTCCTGCTAACCATCTCCACTGGGTCTGTCATCCTCCCTCTCGATAATGTGCCAATACAATGTCTGGAGGCCGGACACATATTAGGATGCTACCTCGGCTGTACCCAATATCCTCGGCTCATGCATGGTCCCGACATGCCTTGAGAAAAGAGTGACACATGTCTCCCTCGCGACCCACTCCCCAGGCGTAGGCTCAGTGATGAATGATATGCCACCCCTGCAAATGATCATCTCATCCCCAAACCTGTGGCTGTCAATTAGTGCACTGACCCAATGCCGCTGCTAAGAAGTCTCTCCCCTAGTGTGTTGAGTGTCATCCAAATATCTTGGGTGAGCTCCTCGTCCCTGGCTGGTCATGCCCAGAGTGCCAACAGACAATGACCAAAATGACTGCACCCGTAAGTGATGTAGAAGAGGGTTAGGTATGTGAGTCCCCACGAATACCATCAAGTATCGCTGATCTGTGTCTCTGTTGATTCTGGAAGAACTATGCCCAAAGGTATGCCCGGTGTCTCTGTCCATGAGTCTCCCTGGAGGCGACATTCCAAGACCCCACTATGCAACACCATACACTCTCTCATACCACCGATCATCCCTGTACTCCAGGAAATGCCACTGTACATCGCGACCTACTGTTGCACATCGTTGGATACCTCTTGCTACTGTTGTCCCATCCTGTATCACCTCGTGTCCTGCCTGTGTCACCGTACTTGACACCTCCCGCGGGTACTCAATGCGATGTGAGCTACCCCTCCTACTCCATAGTGTAAACCAACATGCTACGTCACACCAACCTGCATCTCCATGCTCCTCTGCAGGCCACTGGTCCTCACTGCATAGCCGTACGCACCCCTGGATGCTACAACCTAACATTGGGTCTGTACGCATCATTCTGTATCCCTCTACATAACACTAGACCCTATGACATAAATCTGTGTAGTCCCGTGTACCACTGCGCATTGTCCTACCACCCTGTAACATACAGTATCCGGCATGGGCCAAAATATCCACCACTCCATTAGTAAACCCTCCATGATGTCAGTTACATCTCCCCATTCTCTCTAGAAGACCTGAGCGGCCTGACTCCTCACATGCCAACGGAAATGACACTACTGCACCTATCCTCCATAGCTCCAGTGTCCAATATACCAATGGGAGAGCATCGTCTCCATGTAATGCCCTGACTGGTGGCTTGTTGATGCCACCTCCCCTTACCAGCGCCTGCCACAGTAGGTTAATCACCTTGTGACTCCACGCGCAATTAATATGTTGGGACAACTCAAGAAATGTGTCTTTTCCCTTGTCGAACCATATTGGGACTAGTTTTGTCCGGGGCTCTAATGGAGATCAAAACATGTGTGTGCGCCTAAACATGAGATCCATTGTGCAACTACTACCATCACCTACGGACTCTATGATGTGATGGGAAATCCCACTTGGATCCCAACAGTAGTCCAGGCTTCCTGCAATGCCAATACCTGTAAACTCCTGCTAAACTACACCCGGGTCCACCACCATCTCCATAGCCCACTCCACCAGGTACTAACTCAAAATCTCTCGCCACCCAACCCCAACATGCGGATACTACACCTTGTGCAACTCCAATTGTCTCATTCTGCTATCCAGGTCAGCATATGAGATCTTACTAGGTGGCTCTGTCTCTCTCTCTCCAATGCGCAAAGGTGACCCAATAGTGCTGCTAGCCCCATCTATGTATGCTTGAAGGGGTCTGCTCCGAGCTCTAATGTTCCCTCTAGCTGTACCATAAGGGAATCCAACCGTTCCCTAATGTGGGCCAACTTGGTCGCTGACTTGGCATAAACCATTCTCATGCCCTCCAGCTCCTCATTCTGCAGCATAATAGCCTCTTGTACTGATGTGGCCTTCCCCTTCAAAGCTAGAAGGCCAGCTTGAAGCTAATGACATTGTTGTGTGCGACCATCGTCCAATACCTCTGTATCTCCTAGTGCCTCATCAAGGGTGGATACATCTCCTGGCACCTCACCCATCTGTTGCATGCTGCTATCACCCAAAAACTCAGACACTACCCCGGTCATCACCTCAATGGATGGCACTACTGGGGTAGGCTCTACTCTCTCCACTAAGATGTCAACTGACTTCGTCAAGGAAGTCTCCATCAAGGGTGACCTCTGCATCATACTGGGTGTATCCACTTGCTCCCTATGATCATGTGTAGATGGCTACACCCCCACAACCTGTGCAACTCTAGTGTCTCTCCTGCAAGGAAGTGGATAGGTCTGGTCTGACACCTTCATCAACTCGGTCAAGAGTTTGCAGTAATTAAATCCTCATTGTGCCATGGTTTGTCTATCATTTAACCCGTCACTGTGTATACATGAACAAATCTTCCCTAATCTAATTGGTTACCCTACAACTAGCCAAGATCATGGCTCTGATACCATTGTAATATTTCTAACGATAAATTATAGTAATAACAAGCATCAAAACACTTTAAACAACAACAAATAAAAATCGCGCCATTAGAACACAAATTGAGCTGACCCATTTTATTAATTTGCTGGAAATGAGTACAATGGAGGTGTTGGAATGAAGGCACCTGGGCTTGTTCAAGGCAATATAGAGAAGCCCTCTGAATCAATGCTGAAATCCCCCACTGATGGTACGATGTATGGTTGTAGCTCTGCGTTGCAATGTGCCATAAATGTTGTTGTTGCTCCCGAATAAATGTTGCTAGGGCCTGCTACATTGCTCGGAAAATTCTGGGACTTTATCCCCGGACCCTACTCAACCCATGAAGGAAAGGGCCAAATGTTGACCCCGGAATTTCGGCCCAAATTCCCCTAGCTCCTCTGGCTGTTGGTTGAGTTAGGATCTCTATTTGACACTCAAAGTTACCTAGAAAATTATACCAAATTAATCTTGGCTTCTCCTCAATAAACCCAGAAAAACCTAGAAAAGGTTCGCCCAAATCTTCACCTCAAAAATTGACCCTCTTGGGCTTGGCTCACTACGCTGCTGGGTAAATCGATCCTCCTATAAATCCTGCTGCTGGAAGTCTCCAAAATGCCACAAAAATCCCTGTTAGGAAACTCCAAGCCTCCCCACCAAATCCCAGCTGCAACTCCCTCTCTTCTCCCCTCCCAGAACAACCTTTCTCCATGTGTTGCGTCCTCCACTACGCAGTCACTGCGTCCTCCACACAGTCCCTGAAGTGAAAACGCTCCTCCTGTAATATCTGCTGTAAAAAGCTCCTACAAAATGATAAGACTCCTATCCTGAGCGGGCACTCGAAGTCCCCGGAGGCAAAGGTTGAGATCTTCGCCTTAAAATCTCGTGTGCTAAATAGCACTGCAGACTTGGCACCCGGCACAAGCGTGCTATGTCAAAATGACAATCAGAAGGATAAGTGAATGAATCCAAGAATGATCCTCATGCTTCCTATTTATCCAATGTTGCCCAATGTTCTCTTGGGCCCCACCTCGTGCCTCTAGGCTCCAACACGCTCCAATGACTGCGCTGCCTCCATGTGGGATGCAATTTCTCCTCATTGGGCCCCATATTCCACTACTGCCGCAATATTTCGCCTCAGCCTAATGTCTAGAGGCCTATATTTTCCTAAGTTTATTTGTGGGTCCCCAAATCCACGTTTCCTAAGTCAAAACTGTGATATTATCAAAATTGGCCAGAATTAATATTCTGGTTAGCAGAATTGCTAAACGGGAATATTACAATAGTGTGCAAGCATCTGCCTCGAAATAGTAAATTGAAAATCACCATGAGTACAAGCACACTGGATCTTCAACTGACATAGCTGAGTGAACTGATGAATTGTCCATATAACTCTAACTGCTACCAACTAATGGACATAAGGGTAAATCTCAAAGTTGGCACCAAGATTAGCATGAAGATTACAAGGTGTAATTTCAGGTGCTAACAAGACCCAAATCAAGCATATAATATGTCAATTTAAAGCTATGAATATGCACTTTTGAGAAACTGCATAATCCTGAAGTTGTAGACATGGCCATAGCAGAAACATAACAAATATAACAGATTTTCAAACTTCAGTTTCTTTGTAAACTTCGATTTTGTGCACAAGGCTGAATATCTTTTGTGATCATTTAAAATTTTATGGCCGTTTTAGATCTCCAATTATTTTCTGAAAAAATAGCTGATAAAACTTCCAAAAATCTTCTGAAATTTGCAACCCTCCTATTCTAGAATCATCACTCTGATTTCACCTATGTTGTCCATGTAAAAAAAATGGACACTGCTTCGACAACAAATAGTAATAATGACAAACAGAGAAATAACAGCTACAAGATAAATAACAAAGGGTTGGAAGCACCTGCACAGCTAGGCATGTGTACCTACTATTTGGATTTTTATTTATGTTATTCATAGGTTTCTATTTTTCTTATATCAAAAGTTGTAGTCTAGTAGTTCTATTTTGGATATAGGACCACTGCAGTATACCTAAAGTTTTTACTAAAAATCCCTAAAGAGGGCAGCCATGAAGACTGTTATTTCACCAATTATTTAATTTAAACTTAATCATGATTAGTGGAAGAAATATTCACTTACCCACTTTTGGTCACTATGCACTTCATCCCTGCTGCTTTAGCTGCTGCAAGGCCAATTGCACTATCTTCTATCACAACACACCTACACAATTGAAAACAAAGATCAGCAGTCATGCATCAAAGTATCTTGACCATATACAAAGGTAACAACTTGAATGCAATTGATCAATAGATATGCACTGACTTCACAACAAAGCCTTATTTGAACTTGAAATCTATGAAAAATAATATTCCATATTTATTCCCAGCATTCTCTCAAGAATAAACAATATAACCTTTTGCAATTTTTATGTTTTTATGAAGGTGTTCTTAGCTGACAATTTTAGCTTGACAGTTCAAAGTATGCATTTCTCATTACTTTTGTGCCTATTCTAATTTTATCTCCTAGTTTTCTTTACTTTAGAATAAGGGTTGAGGTGCATGGCTCCAATGTCTCGTGATATGCCTCTTTGTGTTACTCTCTCCAACCAAATAGAAAAAATTCCAAGCATTTCCTATTTCCACAAGTTTAGGAATTCCAAATTCCAATTTCGATATCTGTACTTGGAGTTGCTAATGCTACTGATGGAATGCTTGGTATATTCTTGTGGATGGTTGCATTACATTCTGTTGTATCCACCATCATCTCAATAATTATAGGTGAATAGAATGTGCAATGTAGGCCAAGATTGACACTATGCAAGGACCAACTTCTTGCTGTATGGTAATATTCAAGCCTCGAGTTTTTTCAATGAAGTGTGGGTTCATATTGATGTACTTCAATCAATATGAAGATGATATATATCTTTTCCAACGATTGAATGGAAATCAAATACAGTTAGTTACATGAATACTCAAGATCGAATGGATTATATAGATGGTTGTAGACTTTATTTTGTATTCTATTTCCTCCCTACTAATAGCCCAATAAGTGCAGCTATACAAATATACTACATAGGACAAGATGGTTGACCAATGAAACAAATTGTGGGTTGTCAAAGTGATTTTTGTAATGTTCCTAATTAGGATTAACAGCGACATGCAAAGCAAACAATACACACAACACAAAATTTCAGAACATTCAGTAAACACCCACAAAAACTCCATAAATGCCAACCAACTGAGCAATTTAATTAATAATTGGAGTAAGAGTACAATGGTGTGGAAAGGGTGCACCTGGGCTTGCCTCAATGGCAAGATTGACAAGACCCAGGTGGTAAACAGAAATCCCCAGATGAGAGAACAAGCTTCTCCAATAATGCCCTGCGCTACCCCAGAAAACTGCACTATCTGCCAGAAAGATGCTGCTGGAAACCCACTGCCGGTGCTCAGAAAATTCTATAAAATTAGCCCCAAGCTCCTCACAAATAACCCACCAAAAAACAGAAAGGGTTTGGCCTAGTTTTGACCTCCGAAAATCGACCCCAAATGCTACGTCCTCCTCAAATTGGCTGGAAAATACGGCTTGTCCGGAAATGTGCTGAAGCAGCCTTCCAATTACCCCAAAAATATTGAATTCCTCCCCACGGATGAACTCCTCAAACTCCTAGCACAACCCAACTCCCAAACTCTTTTCCTCAACCTCCCATGTGTGCCCGGAAATTAGCTTCTGCGCTGACCCGAAAATTGTGCCACTGCTGCTACTTGAAGATAGTTCGAATCCCCTGCTGGAATGCTCGGTTTGCCCTGAAATTGTTGTTGTAGCTTTCTCTTAAGTTTCCCCACAAGACCTAGAGGGAATTGGTCCCAATCCTTCAAACGATAAAACCCACAGAGTGGAGCAAATTACCAACAGTGGTTGGCTGGAAAGAGACTTATTTGAGCCCTCTAGTGTGCTCAGAAAATTCATCCAAATTAATCTTGGCCTCTCCTTAATAAACCCAGAAAAACCCAGAAACGGTTGGGCCTAATTCCAACCTTCTAAAATTGGCCTAAAATAATGTGAGCACCCTCAACAACTGAGTAATTCGTTCTGCCTGAAGAGTAGCTGCTAGAGCTCTCCAAAATCAGCTGAGAATTACCTCCAAGAATTATCCTTATGCTCCCTTGTAATTCTACAACCCCAACACCGGTTCAAGGCCCACAATCAATGTACTCCTCTAATGGTTGCACAAGCCCAACCAAACCACTTCTATGTTGGCCCAAGAAGAAGAATTTCGGCCTGTATATAATCCACTCCCCAACCTTCAATCCTTTTCAAAATTGTTGCTAGGTACCAAGAGAATATGCCTCTAAATTCCCGGAACCTGCGTTGTTATGAAGCTCACTCCCCATAAGAATGTGTGTTCCCTTATTGCGCCCAACATGCTCCTCAATAGCTCGAATCTCCTTGTGAAACCCCTCTGGAACGGCTCCAAGAATGTAGCAAAGATCCCCTAGGGTGTCACTCGAAGTCCACCGAAGTAGGAATTGAAATTTTCCCTCGGAAATCTCGTGTGCTAAACAACACTCTGTTGACCCAGCTAACATCTTGAGAAAACAACGGTTCAGATATCAAATGAGCAAAAGATCCCCAAAATGAGGCCCTCCACCTCTATTTATCTTGTTGCCCCCTCTATTCCTTCATGTGGCCCCCACAATTCGAGTTCCCTCTTCTCTTTCTCCCCACAAGTTCAAAATCTCCTGAGGGGTACGCATTCCCTTTGGAGTGGCCCCCACATTCCACTTGCACTTTGATTTGTTACCTTTTCTAATGTTTGGAGGCCTTCTTTTCCTAAAAATCCAAGAAGGGTCACCTAATCCACCTTACCTAAGTTCTAATGCCAAAATATCTCTCGATGGTCAAAATTGCAAAAACGGAATTTCTTCTTAACCATATTAATTAATTGGGGACATTACAGTCCTTCCTACCAAAAATTGCTTGTCCTCAAGCAATGTCTGAACAAGCACCCTCTCTATCAAACGACCCAGATAGTCACTACAACAATACCGGGGTCCCAAGTGTGCCACGAAGTCATCTCTGACCTTTTCCTTGTCTTGCCAGGATCCCAAGCCATCCTGATCAACATGAAGCATCCCTTTCTCCACCCCCTGTCTAGCTCATCATAGGCTCTCAACGCCCTTTGCATGCCACCACTAAGTAGAGCATCATGGTAGTAAAATATCCTGATCATCTCCTCATCAAAATGCTTTATCAAATAGTCTCTCTCGTGCACTTCAAGGGTGGATTCCTAAAGATGCAATCCAATCTTGGTGGGATTGAACCCTTGTATGCCCAAGCCTCCGCTGATCTCCTCCTGTCAATCATCCTGCCACACCGGTTAAGTTCCCCACACCATCAACAAATCACTAAAACCAAATGGAAATTGTAATATCCTGTTTCGGGGATATCTCTAAAACTCAAGCAAACTCCAACCAGAGATGGACTGGGAGGGCGTTTACCAGATATTTCACCTCTGAGAAGAGGGTGAGATCTGGAGGCTACCTGGCCCTTTCCAGACTCTGTCTAAGAGTACGGGGAAAACACACACAAGTGGTATAGAACCAGAATACCCGAAGATATAAAAATAACAGTAATGCAGACATACAATAGCATAGATAGAATGTATAACAAATGCTCCAGAAATATAGAGAGAGAATGCTAAGCCATTTTATTATACTGAGAAATATAATGAAGTACAATAGGTGATCAGAGTGATGGCACCTAGACTTGTTCAAGGCAGGTGAAGAAATACTCTCAGAATGACCAAGAAATGGCTGCTCTCTGAACTGCGTCCCAGCTGCTGGAAAACTGCCGTGTAGCTGCTACTGCTGAAATGAACTGATGATTTGGGGCTGATCCCCTCGCCGGAATGAGCTGAAAATCTGGAATCCACCTCTACTCACCAACCATAGCAAAACCCAGAAATCATATCTGAAATGGCTGACCCCCGAAAATCACCCCCTTGGGGAATTACGCTATCCTCCAAGGCTCTGCGCAGAGGCTGAATAGAAACCACTGAAATGCAGCCTCAAACTCCACCAAAATCCTCCAACAGGCAAGGGCTGATCCCTTGCTCAATCTCCCAGCTCAAAACCCCTGCAAGAAACTCAATCCGGAGCTCTCCCAGAATGGACTGCGTCCTCCCTCTCAAGACTGCGCAGTCTCTGAATGCCCAGCTCCACAGAAAAACCCAAACACCAATTCTCCCACAAAATGAAGATGAAACTACCTTGCCCGAGCAGGCACTCGAAGTCCCCCGGGGCTAAGGGTGAGATCTCCGATCGGAGACACTCAATGCACTAAATAGTGCTGCAGATAGGCTAAACAGCCAGCGTGCTCAAGAAGTCGAAGTGACTAGCTCAAATGCATAAACTCGAATCAATCAAATGAGGAGGCTCCTCCCTCTTTTATAATGTTGGCCTCTCTCCAAACCCTAAGGCCCATCTCCTCAACGTAGCCTCCCTCTTGCCACGTGCTCCTCTCCATCTACGCAGTCTCTCCTAGTGCATACGTGGGCCCCCTCTCTACGTGGTCCTTGGCCCCCCTTGGCTCCCTTTAAGTTACAACGTTGTGCTACTAGGGTGTGACTTTTATTCCCAAAAGTGAGTTATGTCCTCTCTACTCACCTTTTTATTTATAAATAAACTATAGACGGCAAAATTGAGCAAAATCGAATATTCCAAAGCCATTGCTAATTAGGAATATTACAGTCTGCCCTGGCAAAATGTTGCTTGTCCTCAAGCAACTGAAGTGATGGATGCTGCAAAATTTTCTCACTCTCCCAAGTGGCATCCTCATTGTAATATTCCCAATTAGCCTTGCTAATTGGAATATTTCATTTTTGCTTTATTTTACCGCTTTAACTAGAAATAATAAATAAAGTGAGAAATAAGAGGGGTCACCTCACTTTAGTCACCTCACTTTATAAATAAAGTGTTCTTTTCCTAGTTGATTAACGTTATAACTTAGAGAGGGGGCCTTGGGGGTCCACATGAGTATGATGGGGAGGCATTAGGCTGACCCAAGGTTAACTGCGCAGGTCAAAGGAGAGTAAGGACGCAGTTAAGTTTTGGAGGGAGTTTGGCATTATAAAAGGAGAGGTTCTCACCTCATTTGGGGCATGCATGATTTTATATTGATATTGAGAGCTAGACTTCTGTCTGCTTCAGCACGCCGGTTGTTTAGTCGGTCTGCAGCACTGTTTAGTGCAACCGAGTGTCTCCGGTCGGGGATCTCACCCTTAGACTCGGGGGACTTCGAGTGCCTGCCCTGGTAAGGTTATTTCTGGTTTCACCCTTAGCTTCGGGGGACTTCGAGTGCCCACCCTAGTAAGGTTAATTTCTGAGTTCTATCTTTCAGTTTCAGTAGCAGTTTCAGGTGGAGATTCGGAGAGGAAGAAGCCCTCTAGTGGCTGCGCAGATCTAGCAGGAAAAACGTTGTTTCAGCAGGAGGAAGGACGCAGTTCTTATCTGGGAGGAAGGACGCTGCTCCAGAGGGAAGTAAGGACGCAGATCAGTCTTGGAGTGAGGACGCTGTCCCAGCAGGAAGAGGAGGACGCAGATCTGAAGTCACATTGATAGATCCAGCTTTGGAGATTGTAGATCTGAGCAGATAATTGCAGATCTGGTTCTGTAGGTTGCAGATCTGGAGGGGTAGCATTAGATCCAGCTTGGGAGATTGCAGATCTGAGGAGATATTGGCAGGTCCAGCCTAGATCTGAAGAGATAATATCAGATCCAGCCTTTGGGGTTGCAGATCTGAAGAGATATTGGCAGATCTAGCATAGATCTGAAGAGATAGCAGTAGATCTGACACAGGAGGACGCAGATCTGGAGGGATAGGACGCAGATCTGGATTGGAGGCTTCAGATCCAGCAGATCTGAGCATATAGAACGCTGATCCTTCTGGGAGGACGCTGATCTGATGAGTAGAGTCTGGTGAGTGAGATTTGACAACGTTTTCAGTGTTTTCACTTTCGAGAGGCTACATTTCAGCTGGGATGGCAGGAGCATCTGCATCCTTTCCTCAATGTGGTTTCTTGAGCTTCGAGCCGTCCCGGGAGGCACAGCTGTTTTTGTAGGAGGAGGGCTTGGGCGATTTTCGGAGGGTCCCGGTTTGGTAATGGTTTCGGTTTTGTCCGGGAGTGTTGAGTATAGGTGATCTGAGATTTTTAGCTCCATTCCTAAGCCTTGATCACTCCCTAGCTTCGCTTCATTCCAGCAGCTGTTAGCCATCAGAAGTTTCTTCCAGCTAAATGGGATGCGCTTCGTAGTGCTCATTTCCTATTTTTCTCGAGAGGATTATACTTGCCTTGAGCAAGGATAGGTGCATTATTCCGACTTTGTACTTCATGTAATTCAGATTAATAAAATGGCTCAGTTTTCTGGCATTCTATGTGTATTGGTTCCATGATCTGGTTCAGCATTGTGTTTCTATATCTGTCTGGCATCTTTCTGTTTATTACTAGTTATTTCCCTTTGGGGATATTACAGTGGTATCAGAGCATAATTCTGGCTCAGCCTGTGATCTATGACATCGGAAAAGAGATCATACAGAGCAATAGCAGTTGCAATACCAGAAACGCAGTTGGAAAAAGGGCCAAAATAAAAAAGGTCAAATTTTGAAGTTTGGAATTAGGAAAAAAGTTTTCTGGGTTTTTTTGGGTTTTGGACAAGGATCACCTTCCCAAATTCCTGGAATCTTCTGAGTTGTTTTCAGTGGGTAAATCGGATGTCGAAGTTAAGCAGCAGTATGGTTTTGCAGTAGCCGTGCAGTTTCTGAGGAGTCTGTAGGCACCTAGCAGAAAATGCCAATGGCAGGAGATGTGAGTCCAGCTCAATATGCAGCCGTTTTTGCAGAGTGGCAGAGCCTAGGTCAGGCATTCATGGATGCTTTCCCCTGGGAGCGCTATTTCCAGTTCCGATGTGGTGTCAAACCCCCTGAGCAGCACCAACACAAGGGGTACGGATACCACCGTGATGACCACCGTACAGCTAGTAGATTTCATTTGCCCAGGTTTGATGGCTCACCAAACAGTTCGGCAGAGTCCTGGGTAGAGAAGCTGGACATCTATGTCCAGCTTAACCGGATGACTCAGTCAGAGGCCATTAAGGTGGCAACATTGCATCTGGATGGTGAGGCCCGCGATTGGTGGTTCCATGGGATGGTGACACTCGGGCATTCTACAGTGACGACATATGCCGAGTTTACTCAGAGGGTGTTAGAGCGCTTTGACAGGAGGGATCCGGAACAGCATTTTGTTGAGCTGACCAAGCTCAAACAGACTGGGAGTATAGAGACATACATTTCAGACTTCTTGAGGATTTCGGTGATGGTACCTGATTTATCTGCAGCTTGGATGGGTTGCATATTTGTGGAGGGGCTGTCAGAGCCGCTTCGGGGCCTAGTCCGGTCGAACAGACCGGCTACCCTTCAGGATGCCATCAGCAGGACTCGGGACTTACAGGATGTCTTACCCAGGACTCGGACACCTTATCCCCAGAGACAGGCCTTCCAGCCTAAGGGAAGGGACACGAGGGCTCCGCCTCCCAAGGCGAATCCTGGACGAGGGCAGTTTGATGATGAGGCCAGGAGAGAGCTGAGGAGGAAGCGGGTGTGCTTCACTTGCCGGGAGCCATGGGCACCAGGACACAGGTGTGCGGCAGGGAAGGCACACTTCATTGAGGTCTTCTCCGAGAGCAGTGGAGAAGAGGATGAGGGAACACAGGATTGCAGGGAGTTTGAGGATACACCTAGTGAGACACAGGACTCACCATCATTAGAGACCTCCTTGACCGTGCCGGTTGATATCGTAGTGGAGAAGGCAGAGCCTACCCCGATAGAGCCATCCACCGAGGTGATGACTGGAGCCATGTCTGAGTCTTCGGGTGGTAGTAGCACACAACAGATGGGCGAGATATCAGGGGATATATCCACTATTGATGAGGCACTAGGAGATACAGAGGTATCGGATGATGGTCGCAGACAGCAATATCATCGGCTTCGGACGGACCTTCGAGTTTTGAGAGAGAAGGCCGCGTCAGTACGGGAGACCATTTTGTTGCAGGACCAGGAGCTGGAGGGTATGAGAGCGACTTGTGCCAAGTCGGCGGCCAAGTTGGTCCACATTGGGGAACAGCTGGATTCCCTGATGGTACAACCCGAGAGCACATTGCAGCATCAGATCATTTCCCTTCAGGTATGCATGGATGGGACTAGCAGTATTGTGGAGTCATCTCTTCCCGTTGGAGAGAGAGAGGCAGAGCCACCTAGTCAGATCTCATATGTTGACTTGGATAGCGGTATGAGACGATCAGAGTTGTACAGGGTACAGCATCCATATGATGAGATTGGATGGAGAGAGATTTTGAGTTGGTACTCGGTGGAGCGGGATATGGAACACAATGATTTGGTTCCCTTCTCACAAGAGCAGATAGAAGATGGAGGACATCTTCGGATGGATAACATCTCTCATGCTTGTGTTGGACATCCCTTGAGCGATACACATCATGATGGGAGGTTTTTGCCTACCACCTATTTGATTCTTGATAGGGTCTCATTGATCCTTGAGAAGTTTATATTTCAAGATCCCATGGAGTGCAAAGTCAGAAACTTGATTTGGGAGGATGATAGCCCTCATGGGAGGAATACCAGGATAAGGAGAAAAAGAAGGCATCCACGAGTGATTGAGTGGATGGGGATGATGAGCAAGGAGCTAGGAGGCTACTTGCAGATCTGTGCTACCAGGCAGCCGGAGGCTTGGCTGCGCTGGTTACTCTTGAAAGAGTTTGGCCATCTCTTGGCAAACACTCTTCCTAAGAGTCGGAGGGTGGAGGAAAGATGGCTGGATACTTGCATCGTTGACCAGCATGGAGTATGTATGCATGGTGTTGCTATGATACTCGTTATGACTTCATCACATGAGTTGTATGATGGAAGTATGGGGAGGCAGCAGATTGTTTGGTTGCTTGGTTTGTTTCTGGGAGAGCAGGAACAGATTTGCTCTCACACCTTGCATGATGTGGCAGGAAGAAGGGATGGCACTATCTCCTTGATCTTTGATGATGACGGGGAAGCACTTCCATCTTGGGGAGTATTCCACACTTGTTGCAGCAGTATTAGGGGAGTCTTTGACAAGGAGCACGTCAAAGAACGGAGTCCTGTATTGACGGGAGCTTATTTTCATGAGCCCCCAGCGTTGTCACCTTGGAGCAGAACGTTATGGATGAAGTGTGCGCAGCAGAGATATGGTGGATCTATAACCCATAGGTCCCAGGATCACTTCATATTCGTTGCACAAAGAGGAGGTAATGATGATAGAGACATCTATGGCATATTCTTCTTGACTTGGGTTTCCAAGCATGAGGGGGATTATCTTCTTGCAGCACATGGTTCATTCTTCTTCATAGCATGCCAAAACACTATGGAGGACTCATTTATGGATCCATGTGCCATCTTACTTCCAGCATATGGTCAGATTTGTAGGGGAGGCTTGATTATGAGAGAGACACATGAGCTGGATGTGTCCTTGAGTATTTTCTGCACTACATGTTCTAATGGGAGCATGGGAGGAGGCATGGCCACCACTACTACATATGTACTCTCTTCTGAGGTGGGCCATGAGATTGCTAGTCATCCATTGTATAGCCATGGGCAATTGTTTGGTCTTTTATCGTCTTCATATTCAGCCATTCGCTATCCATTAGTAGATGTACATTGCTTGCCATGTAATTTTCGGAAGTTGCAGTGGATGAGACTACGTTGTATCCTTGTGAGAGATTGTTTGCATGATGTATCCTCATATAGAACCTTCAGCAAACATCTCATTAGGGTGATCCATGATGACCATGTCATATTCTTCATGGATGGTTAGTTTTGGGCCAGCTTGTTCTTCATTGATAGAGGAACCTTCTATGATGGATTGTTTTCCACTTTGCCATTGGAGGGCAATGATTTTGCAGCCCTGGATCAGCATAGACTCTACACTTGTCATGAGTGGAGAGAAGGACAGCATGGGGTAAGCTATGATGCTTGCCAAGTTCATATTTTCGGCCCACCTTCATTACCAGAGCTTGAGGTGGAAGGAGATTTTCAGGAGTTGCCTTGTTGGGAGGTGGCTCATTCTGTCTGGGTGATTGCTTGGAGATGGAGGATCCACAGGAGGGAGATATTCCTCATTATGTTTTTCGACTCCATGCCTTGATTGGAGAGAGGTGACGAGTTGGTTCACAGTTGATGGGCCAGCTTACACAGTCATAGTTGCCGAGCAGCAGCGGTCACGGTCTTTAGTCATAGCCAGAGGCAGTGAGCAGCTCGAGTCACGGGACTTGTGCGATTATTGGCCACAGTGGCGATGGGATCCGGGAGGACTATTGATTGGCTGGTACCATGAGAGGCCAGTTTGGGATCCTGGCATTGAGATGTCCCTTCATATCAGGGTGATGCAGGAGGCAGAGAGGTTTCAGTGGGACCCAGGCACATTTTGCAGTATTGGCAGGGAGCATCAACTAGAGAGTGGGCTTGTTCAAGCATTGCTTGAGAACAAGCAATTTTTGCCGGATGAGGATGCCACTTGGGGGAGCGAGCAGACTTTACAGCATCCATCACTTCAGTTGCTTGAGGACAAGCAACGTTTTGCCGGGGGAGACTGTAATATTCCCAATTAGCCTTGCTAATTGGAATATTTCATTTTTTGCTTTATTTTGCCGCTTTAGCTAGAAATAATAAATAAAGTGAGAAATAAGAGGGGTCACCTCACTTTAGTCACCTCACTTTATAAATAAAGTGTTCTTTTCCTAGTAGATTGACGTTATAACTTAGAGAGGGGGCCTTGGGGGGTCCACATGAGTATGATGGGGAGGCATCAGGCTGACCCAAGGTAAACTGCGCAGGTCAAAGGAGAGTAAGGACGCAGTTAAGTTTTGGAGGGAGTTTGGCACTATAAAAGGAGGGGTTCTCACCTCATTTGGACATGCATGATTTTATATTGATATTGAGAGCTAGACTTCTGTCTGCTTCAGCACGCCGGTTGTTTAGTTGGTCTGCAGCACTGTTTAGTGCAACCGAGTGTCTCCGGTCGGAGATCTCACCCTTAGCCTTGGGGGACTTCGAGTGCCTGCCCTGGTAAGGTTATTTCTGGTTTCACCCTTAGCTTCGGGGGACTTCGAGTGCCCGCCCTAGTAAGGTTATTTTCTGAGTAACACCCTTCAGTTTCAGTGTGACTTGGTAGCATTTTCAGCAGGAGAATTGGAGAGGAAGAAGCCTCTTGTGGCTGCGCAGAGATCTAGCGGGAAAAACAACGTTTTTGCTTGAGGAGGAAGGACGCGGTTCTTATGCGGGAGGATGCGCTCCCGAGAGGAAGTAAGGACGCGGTGGTCTTGGAGGCGCTGTATTCAGCCGAAGAAGAGGAGGACGCGGTCTCGGTCACATTGATAGATCCCGACTTTGGAGATTGTGGAGTACGAGCGGATAATTGCGGATACGGTTACGCCAGGTTGCGGATGCGGAGGGGTGACAGTAGATCCCGGCTTGAGATTGAGATGCGAGAGATGATGACGGATCATTTCAGAGTACGAAGAGACTAACATCGGATCCGACCTTTCGGGGTTGCGGATACGACGAGATAGTGGCCGGATGCGCATAGATGCGAAGAGATAGCAGTAGATCTGACACAGGAGGACGCAGATCTGGAGGGATAGGACGCAGATCTGGATTGGAGGCTTCAGATCCAGCAGATCTGAGCATATAGAACGCTGATCCTTCTGGGAGGACGCTGATCTGATGAGTAGAGTCTGGTGAGTGAGATTTGACAGCGTTTTCAGTGTTTTCAGCTTTGAGGAGGTTGCCATTTCAGCCGGGGGTTTTGCAGGAGGATTCAGACCCTTTCCTCAGTGTGTTTCTTGAGCTTCTGCGCTGTTCCTGCAGGCACAGCGTTTTTGTAGGAGGAGGGTTTCTGGGGGCGATTTTCGGAGGTGGTCCGTTTGGTAAATGGTTTCTGGGTTTTGTCCGGAGCAGTGAGTATAGGTGATCTGGAGATTTTTAGCCCATTCCGGAAAGGGGATCAGCCCCTAGCTTCAGTTCATTCCAGCAGCAGCAATTTACGGTAGTTTCTTCCAGCAGCTGGGATGCAGTTTCTGTAGCAGCCATTTCCTATTTTTCTGAGAGGATTATGTACTTGCCTTGAGCAAGGATAGGTGCATTTATTCTGACTTTCTTGTACTCCCCTCTCTATGTAATTCAGATTAATAAAATGGCTCAGTTTTCTGGCATTCTATGTGTATTGGTTCCATGATCTGGTTCAGCATTGTGTTTCTATATCTGTCTGGCATCTTTCTGTTTATTACTGGTTATTTCCCTTTGGGGATATTACACTCATCCGGCAAATTCTTCCACCTCACCAAGAATTCCCGGACTGTCTTGCTCCGTAGCTGCCTCTCCCTGGTATCAATAATAGCCTCTGGCTGCAACACTAAATGCCCCTCATCATCCGTGGGTGGTAGCTCATCTTTCACTATCACCTGCTGCCCCAGTGCCTTTTTCAGGCATGATACATGAAAAACGTTATGAATCTTGCTGCCTTGGGGCAGCTCCAACTCATATGCAACCTATCCAATCCTGCGTATCACCCTGTATGGTCCGTAAAAGCGGGGCTTGAGCTTCTCAGCTCCCTTTTGCTTCAGTGACGACTGTCGGTATGGCTATAATCGTAGGTAGACCAAGTCCCCTACCTCAAACTGTCTCTCCACCCGACCTCTGTCGGCATATAGCTTCTGCTGGTTTTGCGCTGTAGCCATATTATCCTTGAGATCTCGGAGAATATCCTGACTCTCTTGGATCCAAATCTTGGCTCTTGGAGCCTTGCTAGCACCAAACATCACATCGGCAAAAGACAAAGAATGATATCCATACAAAGCGTAAAATGGAGACATACCAATGAACATGTGATGTGTAGTGTTGTAGCAGTACTCCCCCAGATGCAGCCACTTCAGCCATGCTCGCTGCTGCCCACTGACATAGTTACGCAAGTAGCACTCCAGCCACTTGTTAACTATCTCCGTTTGCCCATCCGTCTGTGGGTGATAACTGGTACTCGGTGTCAACTCCGTCCCCACCAACCGAAAAATCTCCTGCCAAAATCCGCCCATGAAGCGGCTGTCCCTGTCACTGATGATGGTCTTAGGAAGACCATGCAACCTGAAAACCTCTCTGAAGAACAGATCGGCCACCTGTGCTGCTGTGTAGTGCGCGGATATGGCGAAGAAATGTGCATACTTTGTCAGTCGATCAACGACGACAAAGATACAATCCTTGCCCTACACCATGGGCAACCCTGTGATGAAGTCCATCGAAATACTCTCCCATTTCCCCTCCGGAATGGGAAGAGGCTGCAATAACCCTGCGGGATGGCTCATCTCCCTCTTGTTCCTCTGGCAAACATCGCACTCCCTGATGTGCTGGAGTATGTCCTCCTTGAGTCCCTTCCATGAGAACCTCTCTCTAATGGCCCTGTAGGTTTTGGTAAACCCCTGATGGCCGGCCAATGGTGAATCATGTGATGCCTGAAGTATCTTCTTCTTGAGCTGAGATCCCTCAGTCAAGAAGATCCGGTCCCTGTAGTAGATGATCTCATCGACCACCCTGTACCTGTCATCCGCCACCTGTCCATCCAGAACCTCACATGCAAATCTGTCCTTGGAGTACTCTACTAAAAGTCGAGCCCTCCAATCTGTATCCAAGCTCATAAGAGACAACGTGGCTGGTCTACGTGAAAGGGCATCTACTACCACGTTGTTCTTACCCTTGACATACTCAATGTCAAAGTCATATGCCTAGATCTTACTGATCCACTTCTGCTGCCTCTCCTGTAGCTGCTTCTGCTCCAAAAAGACCCTGAGGCTGTTGTGATCAGTCCTCACCCTGAACCTGTTACCCACTAAATACTGCGGGAATTTGGCCAATGCATGCATAATGGCCAACATCTCCTTGTCATATATAGAATACAACCTCTCGTGTGGAAGGAGCTTCCGGCTCTCAAAGGCTATAGGGTGTCCTCCCTGCATCAATATTGTGTCGATCCCCTCTCCTGACGCATCACACTCCAAAACAAATGGCTGCGTAAAATCCAGCAAAGCAAGCACTGGGCAGTTCTTCATCACCTCCTTGAGCCTATCAAAGGCTCACTGCGTTGTATCCGACCAACTGAATGCCCCCTTCTTCGTCAAATCTGTAAGGGGTGCAGCAAGCTGTGAGAAACTCCTGACGAACTTCCTGTAATAAGTACAAATGCCAATGAATCCCCGAAGTTTTGTCACGTTCCTCGGCTCCGGCCAATCTCTGATGGCCCTGATCTTCTCCTCGTGGACTCTCACTCCGTCCACCCCTATGATATGTCCCAAGTACAACATCTCCGTCAACCCAAACTCACACTTGGAGAGCTTGGCATAGAACTGCTGCTCCTCCAAAATGCGCAACACTGCCTCAATGTGTTGGAGATGCTCCTCCCAAGTCCTACTGTAAATGAGGATATCATCAAAGAACACCAACACAAACTTCCTCAAGTGACTGCGGAAGATGTGATTCATGCAAGACTGGAATGTCGCTGGGGCGTTGGTTAGCCCGAAGGGCATCACCAACAACTCAAAGTGCCCATAGTGACACCTGAAGGCGGTCTTGGGAATGTCCTGTTCCCTCACACGAATCTGATGGTACCTCGATCTCAAATAAATCTTTGAGAAGAACTGGGCTCCTCTCAACTCATCCATCAACTCATCGACCCTAGGTATAGGGTACCTGTTCTTCTGCGTCTTCTTGTTTAGGGCCCTGTAGTCAATACACATCCTCAAGGTGTCGTCCTTCTTCTTCACCAACACCACGGAAGAAGCAAAAGGACTTGTGCTCAGTCGGATGTGCCTAAGAGCCAGCAACTCCTAGATAGCCCGCTCTATCTCATCCCGATAGGCTTTGGGGTGCCTATAGGGGGCAGTAATCACTGCCTGTATGCCCTGCTCAAGCTCAATGGTGTGCTCAAACCCCCGGTCCGGTGGCTGTCCCGGCGGAATATCCCCAAACACTGTGGCATACCTGTCAAGGATGGACTATATCTCTGGGTGCACCGTCTGCCCTGTAGTCCCTGCCTTTGATGCACTCAGCTCCACTGCCCACTCTACGTCTCCCTTACGGAAGACTGCCTCCATCCGATGAGCCGAAACAGTCTGAGGTAGATATGTGTGCTACCCCCGTATCTTCTCATGCCTCCCTGTCTTCTCATCATCCCACTCCATCTCTAGGGCCTTCCAATCTGTAGTGACCTTCCCCAGAGTGATAAGCCACTGAACACCCAGTACCATGTTGGTGTCCGGAATATTGACCACGAAAAACTGATCAGTCAGTGTGTAGGTGCCCATTGTCACTGATAACTCTGGAACATAACAAGCACACATCATGGTCTGATCTCCTGGGACCAAAACTGAAAATCCATCGAAGCTCTCAGTCTGAATACCTCTCCGCTCAACCATCTGTGCATCGATGAAGTTGTGGGTTGCCCCACTGTCAACCAAAACTGATACTCGCTGGCCACGTACTATCCCCCGTACGTGCAGCGTCAAGTACTTGGGAACTCCTCGCAATGCTACAAGGGCCCCTCTGGTAGGTGCAAAATCCGCAACACCTGCTGGTGGTGGTGGAGGTGGCAAAGGATCCTGCGCTGCATGACTGTCTCCGACCTCCACATCATCCTCCTCATCCTCTTCCCTGCTGCTCTCGAAGAAGACCTCAATAAAATGTGCTTTGCCAGCAGCACATCTATGTCCCGGTGCCCACGGCTCCTGACAGGTAAAGCACAACCGCTTCTTCAGCTCCCTCCTGGCATCATCATCCATCTGTGCCTGTCCTGGATTCCCCTTTGGAGGCGGAATCCTCACATCCTTCCCCTTGGGCTGGAAAGCCTGTCTCTGGGGGTAAGGTGTCCGGGTCCTGGGTAAGGCATCCTGTAAATCCCGGGTCCGACTAATAGCATCCTGGAGTGTGGCTGGTCTAGTAGATCTGACTAGACCTCGAAGTGGCTCTGCTAACCCCTCGACAAACATGTAGATCATTCGCGCCGCGGATAGATCTGGCACCATCACTGAAACCCGCAAGAAGTCTGCAATGTATGTCTCTAGGCTCCCGGTCTGTTTGAGCCTCGTCAGCGCAACAAAGTGCTGTTCCGGATCCCTCCGGTCAAATCTCTCTATCAACCTCTTGGTGAACTCGGCATATGTCGTCACTGTAGAATGTCCGAGTGTAACCATCCCATCGAACCACCAGTCCTGGGCCTCACCATCCAAATATAATGTCGCCACCTTGATGGCCTCCGTCTCCGACATCTGGTTAAGCTGGAAATAGATGTCCAGCTTCTCCACCCAAGACTTCGCCGAACTGTTTGATGAACCATCAAACGTAGGCAAGTGGAATCTGCTAGCTGTGCGGTGGGTATCTCCATCATGATAATGCTGGTGCCCACTATGATTGTCGCGGGGTCTACTGTCCCGCTGAAGCTGAACAAAATCTCTGAACGAGAGAGCATCCCTGAACTCCTGCCCATAGGCCTGATACTCTGCAAAATAATCGCCCATATGGCCGGGCTCTGTCTGCTGCTGGGCTCCTGCCCCTGTGTCTGCTACCAGAAAAGTGGGCATGGTAGAGCGTGTAGGTGCATGTGAAGCCATCTGCTGAGTAGCACCATGCTCCGGCAAATGGTGGGATGTACTCGATCCCTCACCTACCTGGAAAACCCATGGGGTCTCACGCTGTCTAGCCTCCACAGCGGTGAATCTCTGACCCATCACCTCAATCTGTCTCGCTAGATCCTGCACCAATTTGAGGAGTGCCTCCCCAAACTGTTTTGCCTCACTATCATCTGCCATCGGCTCTCTCTGCTCTGAATCTAACACAGGCTCCTCCTGCTCTGCGTCTATCACAGGCTCCTCATGTTCTGTGTCCACCACCCAAACACAGTCTCCCTCTCTATAGGTGTTCTCCAACCTACGCTCAAGATCTCTGTACTTCCTACCTCTGTAACAAATCTAGGGCTTCTTCCCCAGTGTCATAGACAACTAGCTCCACAGGCTGAGCCAGAACTATGCTCTGATACCACTGTAATATCCCGTTTCGGGGATATCTCTAAAACTCAAGAAAACTCCAACCAAAGATGGACTGGGAGGGCGTTTACCAGATATTTCACCTCTGAGAAGAGGGTGAGATCTGGAGGCTACCTGGCCCTTTCCAGACTCTGTCTAAGAGTATGGGGAAAACACACACAAGTGGTATAGAACCAGAATACCTGAAAATATAAAAATAACAGTAATGCAAACATACAATAGCATAGATAGAATGTATAACAAATGCTCCAAAAATATAGAGAGAGAATGCTAAGCCATTTTATTATACTAAGAAATATAATGAAGTACAATAGGTGATCAGAGTGATGGCACCTAGACTTGCTCAAGGCAGGGAAGAAATACTCTCAGAATGACCAAGAAATGGCTGCTCTCTGAACTGCATCCCAGCTACTGGAAAACTGCCATGTAGCTGCTACTGCTGAAATGAACTGATGATTTGGGGCTGATCCCCTCGCCGGAATTAGCTGAAAATATGGAATCCACCTCTACTCACCAACCACAGCAAAACCCAGCAATCATATCTGAAATGGCTGACCCCCGAAAATCACCCCCTTGGGGAATTACGCTGTCCTCCAAGGCTCTGCGCAGAGGCTGAATAGAAACCACTGAAATGCAGCCTCAAACTCCACCAAAATCCTCCAACAGGCAAGGGTTGATCCCTTGCTCAATCTCCCAGCTCAAAACCCCTGCAAGAAACTCAATCCGGAGCTCTCCCAGAATGGACTGCGTCCTCCCTCTCAAGACTGCACAGTCTCTGAATGCCCAGCTCCACAGAAAAATCCAAACACCAATTCTCCCACAAAATGAAGATGAAACTACCTTGCCCAAGCAGGCACTCGAAGTCGCCCGGGGCTAAGGGTGAAATCTCCGATCGGAGACACTCAATGCACTAAACAGTGTTGTAGACAGGCTAAACAGCGAGCGTGCTCAAGAAGTCGAAGTGACTAGCTCAAATGCATAAACTCGAATCAATCAAATGAGGAGGCTTCTCCCTCTTTTATAACGTTGGCCTCTCTCCAAACCCTAAGGCCCATCTCCTCAACGTAGCCTCCCTCTTGCCACGTGCTCCTCTCCATCTGCGCAGTCTCTCCTAGTGCATACGTGGGCCCCCTCTCTACGTGGTCCTTGGCCCCCCATGGCTCCCTTTAAGTTACAACGTTGTGCTACTAGGGAGTGACTTTTATTCCCAAAAGTGAGTTATGTCCTCTCTACTCACCTTTTTATTTATAAATAAACTATAGACGGCAAAATTGAGCAAAATCGAATATTCCAATTAGCCATTGCTAATTAGGAATATTACAAAAATTTGGATGACCCTCCCCTGTAGAAACTAGCTCACCTCTACAAATAGCTAAATTTCTCAACTCTGCTATGGTGGAATCCCTTGCCCGTCGCAGAAGGGCCCTATCCTACTGACATCGTGACACCCCGGTCATGCCTGTCTGCTCAACATGCTCATGTCAGACCCTCCTCTCCAGTGACGCTCGACCACTATATTCGTCCCGATCAACGCTATGATCAACCTGCTTGGGCAACTCTACAATGCTTGAGTCCACCACTCCACGACTAGCCTCGATCCTAAACGGCAACCCGCCTCGCCATGTGACGAAGGTCTCAACAACTCTCCATGTGTCAACCTGGAAAAAAGCTAGATCAACCTCCATCGTAACCCTACCCATCGATAAGTGGAGGGATCCTCTCGCCAAACGGATCCCTGGATCCCCTGACCATACTGGGATGTAATATTCCAAGTAGAAATAACAGCAATATAAAGCACATAAACAAAGACAAACAGCAACTAGAGAGATATCACATGAACAATAACCAATATGGAGAACACCGAGCCATTTTATTAATACTGAAAGATAGAAATGAGTACAAATGTGATCAGAATGATGGCACCTTGGCTTGCACTAGGCAAGCGTAGAAATACTCTCATATTGTGACCCAGAATGGCTGCTAACTCAAGACTGCGTAATCTCTAGTGCTGGTGGTGGTGGTGCTGCTACTGCTGGAATGAAAGCTGATTTGGGGCTGTTCCCCTCCTCAGAAAATTATGAAACTCTGGAAATAGCCTCTCCACACAAAACCCATAAAAGTCCAGAGAGCTTTCTGAAAATGGCTGACCCTCGAAAATACCTCCCTTGAGGCACTACGCTATCCCCAAAGGAGAAAGCTGCCCCTGAGTGCCCTGACGCGAATAATGGTCTCCAACTCTGTGAAAATCCTAGAATATGGAAGGGTTGATCCCTCTCCAACTCCTCCGGGCAAAATCCCGTGGTAAACCCTTAATCCGAAACTCCCTCTATCCAAGACTGCGTCCTCCCTCTCATTGACTGCGCTGTATCTTCCAAAGAATGCTCCCAACTGCGGATGCTGCTATCCTCTCTAGCAAAACAAGGTGGAACTCCTCACCCGAGCAAGCACTCGAAGTCTCCTGGGGCTGAGGTTGGTATCTCCGAACGGAGACACCCGATGTACTGAACAATATGTGCAGACTTTGCTAAACAGCAAGCATGCTCAATGTCAAAAGACAAATCTCAAATATGCATAATCAGAATGAATGAGAATGAGAAGACCCTCCCTCCTTTTATTCTTGGTGAGCCTTTCCCTCACCTAGGCCCCACCAATCTCTGCGCTGTCCCCTTGGGCCATGCTGTACATCTCCCTCTGCACTGGCTTGGCCCCACGCTGTCCACGCTGCTCCCCACGCTGTCCACGCTGCTCCTTTTTCCACGTTGCCACTTCACCACTAGGCCCCACTTTGCCAAATAAACATGTCTCTTAAGTGACTTTAGGAAATACTTTTTATCCTAAGTGTGAGTTGAATGTCCTCTTCACCCATTTTATTTATAATTTAACTTTATAAAGGCAAAATAGTCAAAATTAATATTTCCAATTAGCTATTGCTAAATGGGAATATCACAGTCCTCCCCGGCAAAACGTTGCTTGTCCTCGAGAAATTGTAATGATGGATGCTGCAGAATCTTCTCACTCTCCCAAGCAACATCCTCATCCGGTAAATTCCTCCATCTCACTAGGTACTCTCTGACTGTCCTGCTCTGAAGCTGCCTCTCCCTAGTATCAATAATGGCCTCCGGCTGTAGCACTAAATGCCCCTCATCATCTGTGGGTGGAAGCTCCTCTGTTGCAGTCACCTGCTGCCCCAGTGCCTTCTTCAGGCATGACACGTGAAAAACGTTATGAATCTTGCTACCAATGGGCAGCTCCAACTCATATGCAACCTCTCCAACTCTGCGTGTCACCTTGTATGGTCCATAGATGCGAGGCTTGAGCTTTTTAGCCCCTTCTGCTTCAACGTGGACTGCCGATATGGCTGCAAGCGTAGGTAGACCAAGTCCCCTACCTCGAACTGTCTCTCAACACATCCCCTGTCGGCATATAGCTTCTGCTGATTCTGTGCTATAGCCATGTTATCCTTGAGAGCTCGGAGTATATCCTGACTCTCTTGGATCCAATCCTTGGCTCTAGGAGCCTTGCTAGCACCAAACATCAAGTCAGCAAAAGATAAAGCATGATATCCATACAATGCATACAACGGAGACATACCGATGGACATATGATGAGTGTTGTTGTAGCAGTACTCCCCCAAGTGTAACCATCTCAACCATGCCTTCTGCTACCCGCTAACATAGTTACGCAAGTAGCCCTCCAACCACTTGTTCACTATCTCTGTCTGTCCATCCGTTTGGGGGTGGTAACTAGTACTCGGTGTCAACTCAATGCCCACCAAACGGAAAAACTCCTGCCAAAACCCGCCCATGAAGCGGCTGTCCCTGTCACTGACAATGGTCTTTGGGAGACCATGCAATCTGAAAACGTCCCTGAAGAACAACTCTGCTACCTGTACTGCAGTGTAATGTGCCGATATGGCGAAAAAATGAGCATATTTAGTCAGCCGATCAACGATTACAAATATGCAATCCTTGCCCTGCATAGTGGGCAACCCTGTAATGAAGTCCATCAAAATACTCTCCCATTTCCCCTCAAGTATGGGAAGAGGCTGCAATAACCCTGCCGGATGGTTCATTTCCCCCTTGTTATGCTGGCAAACTTCGCACTCCCTGACATGTTGGAGCACGTCCTCCTTGAGGCCCTTCCAAGAGAACCTCTCCCTGATGGCCCTATAGGTTTTCGTAAACCCCTGGTGGCCTGATAATGGTGAATCATGCGAGGCGTGCAATATCTTCTTCTTGAGCTAGGAGCCCTCAGTCAAGAATATCCTGTCCCTGTAATAGATCACCTCGTCCATCACTTTGTACCTGACATCTGTCACCTGTCCATCCAGAATCTCATAGGAAAAACAGTCCTTGGAGTACTCTACCAACAGTTGAGCCCTCCAGTCTGTGTTCAAACTCATCAAGGACAATGCTGCCGATCTGCGTGAAAGTGCATCTACCACAATGTTGTTCTTCCCCTTGACATACTCGATGTCAAAGTCATAAGCTTGGATCTTGCTGACCCACTTCTGCTGCCTCTCATGCAATTGTTTCTGCTCTAGAAAGAATCGGAGGCTGTTGTGATCCATCCTCACCCTGAATCTGTTCCCTACCAGGTACTGCCGAAACTTGGCCAATGCATGCATGATGGCCAACATCTCCTTGTCGCATATAGCATACAACCTCTCATGTGGCAATAGCTTCTGGCTCTCGAAAGCTATGGGGTGGCCTCCTGGCATCAAAACTGCGTCGATCCCCTCCCCTGATGCATCACACTCCAAGACAAAGGGCTGTGTAAAATTTGGCAATGTTAACACCGTACAGCTACTCATCACCTCCTTAAGCCTGTCAAAAGCCCTCTGTGCTGTATCCATCCAACTGAATGCCCCCTTCTTGGTGAGGTCTATAAGGGGTGCAGCAAGTTGGGAAAACCCCTTGACGAACTTTTGGTAGTAGGTGCAGATCCTCACAAATCCTCGAAGTTTCGTCACATTTTTCGGCTCCGACCAATCCTTGATGGCCCTGATCTTCTCCTCGTGGACCTTCACTCCATCCACCCCTATGATGTGTGTTAGTCCCCTAAATTGCATTCTTTTTTACCATTCTTCCCTTTCCAAATCATAATCATTACCCTATTTTACCTATCTTATGCACTCTCATCCTGCACTAGTGCGAGAACGATGACACATTTTGCATAAACTTCATATTTTACATTTTTATCTTAGCATTTATTAAATACCTATTACGTGATTTATTACTTAGAATTACTTTCGTAACTTATCGTTACCTCCTATGCTATTTAATAGATGATCACTTATCTTGATTGCAAATTTTTAGTGCAGAACAGATTCCGAACCAGCACCAGCGCCATGAATCTTGGCAGCGAATCTGGATCACTCGGGTTGACTGCCTGTTTTGGATACGATCAATGAGGATATATCCGAAGGCAGTCGAGTCCCAGCTATGACAGCAGGTAAATCGAGAGTAGCTGAGATCGGACTTAAGAGAGATGGACAACTGGAGATAGTCGCGGCCTATTTTGTAAAAGCGATTTAATTTTGAAGGCCGAAAGCTTATTCTGCAATCAGTTATGTAATTTGTTGTAACGATTTCGGTAATTGACTATGTAATGGTAAACGATCCTTTTGGCCTGCGGCCAAAAGGATCTATATAAGCAGAAATGTAAATAGGACAAACAGTTGAATATTTTTTAGAATCGTATAGAACCAGGAGGTGGTAACAGGATTGTTTTGTGTTATCGCCCAAATCTGGGGCTGGATATGTAATCATGTATGCAATTGCTTTAAGAGTCTAATACGAAGAGCTCTGCCTCATGTTCTGTATATTTTACCCTTTGGCTTAAATAGTTGATGAGTAAATTCTGAGTAGCGTTTTCATTTAAAAGGGAAACGCGCTGGTTGGCTAAGGGTCCAGCCAAACCAGCACGTTCTCCCTCCTTGTTGTTCTCACAATTTATGTTTTAAACTGTCCAGTGTGATTTAATTTGCAGTATTTGAATTTCTGTTTGAAGTGGAAGCAGATCTGCTGCGTGAAGTAGTTAAGTTATTTTTGCATGGTTGATTTCTTTCCTTTGCCTGGTTCGAGCAGGAGGAGTTACCTGCCCCAATGCACGTTGGTATGCTATTCATTTTCTGTACAATCTGGTTTATTTCCTTTGCCTGGTTTGTTCCTGCACTAGTGCACGTTGGTGTGCTATTTATTTTCTGCACATTGGTTTGGTTTCTCCCTGGTGCAAGAAGGAAAACTGTTCTCGCACCAACACTAGATAATATAATGCAGCAAGCCTTTCTAGCTTACTTCTAACAGCGTTCTTGCTTTCAGTAATATCTTAATTAAAAAGGCTGTTCTCTTATTTTCTACAAATATTCATCTTTACTGATATATGATTTGGTTTTATCACACTGCAGTAATGAATCATTGATTTTAAGGATCAAACGTTAAGGTGCAAGAAACTCGGATCGAGCACAAGAACCAATTTCTTGGTATTGGATCTAAGCGCTGCGGACTTGAGAAAGTTCAAAGCCTTGCACGAAGAAAAGCCTTTTTAGTAAAGACATTACTTTACACTTTCTGCATAAATCGTTGATTCCTGCACTAGTGTAGGAAGACTGCACTAGTGCAAGATTGATTTTTTGCAAGAAAGATATCTTTATATATGCAGGATTGAAGGGGCCCATTTGTTGGAAACTGTTAAGGTGTCTTTACTGAAAGAAACACATTCTCAGTAGCTAATCAATATTTGGCTAGAGTGATTGCTCCTCTTTATTTCTGAATCTCTTTTGCAAGTACATTTCTTCTTGTTCTAGCCTCAGATTGTTTTGATGGTTTGAGTTTCATCTTTCTTCTCTAAAGCTTGATTTTGCAATTCTTCTTTTCAAAAGTAGGAGTTGAGATTAGAAATATTCATACCATCTTTGGCATTTCCTGTGCTTCGTCTCTAAGTTTACGAATCCCCCGGGTTGACAATTAAGTGTTGATGATTTTTACCTAAGTGTAATTCCTGCACCCAACATTTTGGCGCCGTTGCCGGGGAGGCGATTTGATTTGGTAAGAATTTGCTGATTGTATAATAGAGGTAAGTTTCCTTTATTTTTGCAAGTATTTTTGAAGGAGTTTTTACTGGTGTTGATTGATTTCTGACAGCATTTTTAATAGAAATTGTTTTGATATTTTTCTTCTTTTTTTGAGATGAATGCCTAGGAATGGGAAGGGTTCGAAGCCCACTAAGGGCCAAAAGAATTTTTCTAACATTGGGTCTCCTTCTGCAAGCAGGAAGCCCAATTCAATCCAAACCCATCACGCAGGAACAATCCACCTGGATTCTAGTACTAACAGCTCAGGTGTGGATCAGCCTGTGGAAAGCAGTACAAGCAACAAGGAAACAATGGCAGACCAAGGAGATCATTTGGACAAGGCTGGTGACAACCAGGTAAGTGAAGGACAATCTACTTTTGTGTTTCCAATTGTGGATCCTGACACTGTGTCACAGATGAAAAATATCCCACCATCATCTCTCCCTCATTTCCATGGTAAAGTTCATGAACACCCTGACTCTTTTCTATTTGAGTTCGATATTTTTTGTAGAAGTTATGATTATGCAACTGAGGCTCAGAAGTTAAGATTATTTCCTGTTACCCTCAAGGACTCCGCTTTGCGCTGGTTTATGGGGTTAGGAGGAAACACCATAACTTCCTAGGACCAGATGAGGAGGGTGTTTTTGTCTAAATATCAAGAATATTGTAAAACTCGGGACATGCAGGATGAAATTTTTACAATCATACAAGATGATGATGAAATGCTTGAAGATTATTTGGAAAGATTTCTGTATATTTTACAAAGGTCAAAACTTAGGCTTGATCCCAATACTATTATAACCTTGTTCTTAAGAGGACTTACTGATAATGCTAGAAACAATTTGAATCCGTTAGGACAAGGTGATATTTCTCAGCAAACTTTTGATCAAATTTGTGAATTATGCCGGAAATTTTCAAGGAATCAGTATAGATCTGATAGAGGAACTTGAAATAAAAATAGAAAAACTGAATCTACTGATGCTATGATTATTGGACTGGAAAATAAAATGGAAAACATGAAAATTGATATAATGAACACTGTTACTAAACAGTTAGACTCTTTAAAATTTCAGCGAAAACTTATGAGGGAACAAGAGTCATTATGTATTTTCTGTCCTAAATGCAGAGACAAGCATTCCCCTAAAGAATGCCCTCTTAACTTGAAAGAAACTAATAAGTGTGCTATTTGTGCAAAAGACCATATCACAGAAAAATGTCCCTCTATACTTGGACTTAAAGTAGTATTTACAGGGGGGCAGCCTGAAGCTGAACAATTGTATGCTATGGGAGCAAGAAGACATTGGCCTCAGGTAGGTGCAGGTATGGCTCCTGAATTTCCTCCACACTATTTTGGTTATAATCCACATGCATATTCATATCCTAACTCTCATCAGCAGTGGCAGTATGGAAATCAGTATCAACATGGGCAACCTTCCCAACCATGGCAACAGGGTTGGAAAGGCCCAACTCATTCTCCATATTCCTACCAGCCACCTATGCAACCATATCCATCTACACATGTACCTTATCCAATGCCTCAACTTCCGAGTCAGACTACCCCATTACCTTTACCTCCACCCTTTCGACCTCCTCAATTCCCTGCTCAACCCACGCCCAATCCTAATAATAATAATAATAAAGCAGTGCAAATGACCCATGTAACAAACCCGCCTTTGCCATTCGAATACCAGTCTATTCCAGTTGGAGTTCATGATATTCAATTAAGATCAGGAAGGACTATAATACCAGAAAATCAGAAACAACCTATGGTGATTGTTGAAGAGAAAGGGGAAGAGGAAACTCTTAACCATTCTCCGAAAATTGTCACTAAGCAGCCCTTACCCTCTGAGTCCTTGCCATCTTCTTCCAACTAGCCTCCCTTTCCAGAGAGGCTAGTAACGGAAAGAAGAGAGCATGTTTCTGAGACTCATTTGGCATCAGAACTACGGAATCTTTTCATTAAGATACCTTTGCTCCAAGCCATTAAAGAGATCCCCATTTGTACCAAGATTATTAGGGAACTCTGTCTCAAAAAACCCGGGAGGAAGAGATTGGAACCCCAAACTATTCAATTTGTTGGTAGGGCAGCAGAGTTAATGACAGGATGTGTGTCTGTGGAAAAATATACTGATCCCGGAAACCCTGTTGTCACAATTCAGATTGGTAATATCCTTGTCTCCAATGTTCTTATAGACCTGGGGGCAGCCATTAATGTAATGACTAAGCAAACCATGGATCAACTTCAATTATCTCATCTTCGCCCTACTTCCACTGTGCTTGAATTAGCAGATAGATCTAAAATTAAGCCTAAAGGAGTATTGGACGATGTGATCATCTCATTGGATTCTTGGGAATATCCTGCTGATTTCATTGTGCTTCAGCCAAAGAACCCGGTAGGAGGACATCCCTTAATCTTGGGTCGACCATGGCTTGCTATAGCCGATGCATATATTGGATGTCGTTCCGGAGATATGTATATTTCACATGGAGATTCTAGGAAGAAAGTTACCTTATACCCCCCTGCCAGATCCATTCAGGACCTTCGAGACACTTTATGGTTAGATCAAAGCAGTGATGAGGAGACTCAGTCCATTTCTCTTATTCATCATTATATTGGGTCTTCGCAAGAAGATGAGATTCAAGATTTCCTGAACAATCTAGACACCATGCCTAACTTCGAGCCTTTGAGCCAGATTTTTAGCCTAGATTTCCAAGAAAACCATGATTCTCATTCTTCTATACCACTGTCTTTGACCACTCCTTTGAGTACTCCAGAGCCTGATACTACTCTTGTTGAGATTAGTCCTGGTAAGTCTTTGCATATCAGTTCAGATTTAGACCCATCTCAGCAAGAACAACTTGTGAATTTGTTGCAGAACCATCTTAGTGCATTTTCTTAGGGCTATGAAGACATGAAGAGTATCCCTCCTGAAACTTGTACACATCATATTTATATTTAGGAAGGAACCCGACCTGTCCGACAACCCCAAAGACAAATGAATCCAGCTCTAAGAGATGTCGTGAAAGAAGAAATACAAAAACTTTTAGATGCTAGTTTTATCTATCCTATTTCTGATAGCCAGTGGGTCTCTCCATTAGTGCTAGTGCCTAAGAAAGATGGAAGGTGGCGTATTTGTATTGATTATCGTGAATTAAACAAAGCCACTCTCAAAGATTACTTCCCTCTCCCTTTCATTGACCAGGTGCTTGATACCCTTGCAAGAAAGAAATATTTCTCCTTTCTGGATGGTTTCAATGGCTATAACTAGATATAGATTGCACCCGAAGATCAGGATAAAACCACATTTACATGCCCATGGGGTACCTTTGCTTATAAAGTGCTTCCCTTTGGATTATGTAATGCTCTGGCTACCTTTCAAAGGGAGGTCTTGGCTATTTTTGCTAATCTTGATTTTGTAGAAATTTATATGGATGACTTTTCTGTGTTTGGTAATTCTTTTCAGGAAGCTCTCGAAAATTTGGAGAAAGTACTTCTTCGTTGCCAAGAAGCCCACCTTGCTTTGAGTGACAAGAAATGTAGATTAATGTGCAAAGCAGGAGTGGTACTTGGCCATCTGATTCTGACAAAGGTATCCAAGTTGATCCGGCAAAGATCAAAATCATTTTGCATCTTCTAGCACCCAAAACTCAAAGGGAAGTAAGAGGTTTTTTAGGACATGCTGGTTACTATAGAAGATTCATTGATTTTTTTTTTAAGATATCTGTTCCTCTTTTCCGACTTCTAGCTAAGGATAGTGAGTTTTCTTGGTCCACGGCTTACCAACAATCTTTTGAAACATTGAAGGAAAAGTTGGTGTAGGTGCCAGTTTTGAGAGGTCCAAACTGGTCCCTGCCCTTTCATATTTCTTCCAATGCTTTAGACCTAGCTATTGGAGAAGCTTTGGGACAAGACGAAGACAAGAAATCCTATGCTATTTATTATATTAGTAAGAATTTGTCTTCCGCTGAATTAAATTATACAGTTACAGAGAAAGAGTTTTTAGCTGTAATTTTTGCAATTAATAAGTTCAGACACCATATCACAGGATATGAAGTATTTGTTCATACTGATCATTCCGCAATTAAATACTTGATGAACAAACCATTGACTAGCGGTAGAGTGACTAGGTGGTTGCTATTGTTGCAGGAATTCAATATTACTATTGTTGATAGACCAGGAAAATCGAATGTTGAAGCAGATTTTCTTTCTAGACTAGATAATCCTGGTGATGTAACTCCTGTTAATGATGATTTTCCAGATGAACATCTTTTTGCTGTGTCTACAGATTCTTCGTGGTTTGCTGACATCGCCAATTATTTGGTTACTGGAAAAACACTACCTCACTTGCCCGCTCGTGAAAAATGGAATATTATTAAGAAAAGTGCTGCATACTCCTGAATTCAAGGAGACCTCTTTTACACTGGTCCAGATTTGATTATCCGCAGATGTGTAAGAGAGAAGTGTTTGACATATTGAAATCTGCTCATGATGAACCTTGTGGAGGTCACTTCGCTGACAAGCGAATTGCATATAAAATATTACATTCTGGCTACTTTTGGCCTTCCTTGTTTAAGGATGCCAAGCAGTATGTCAGGCGATGTGATAGTTGTCAACGAATGGGCCAACCTAATCAAACCAATGAAATGCCTTTATACCGTCAAGTTATGATTGAGCCTTTTGAAAAATGGGCTATTGATTTTGTAGAGCCAATAAATCCAACATCATTAGGTAAAAAGCATATTTTGGTTTGTACAGATTTTGTTACAAAATGGGTGGAAGCTAAAGCTGTTTCTTTTGCTACAGAAAAAGTTGTTGTTGATTTTCTCTTTTCTAAAATCTTTACTAGATTTGGTGTGCCTAGAGAAATTGTTTCTAACAATGGTCCGCAGTTTATTTCTAATCTGGTACAGGGAGTGATGGAGCAATACAAGATCCAGCATCGGAAGTCTACACCGTACCACCCGCAAGCAAATGGCCAGGTGGAATCTACAAACAAGGTGATCGAGTCCATTCTCACAAAGACGGTGAATATGCATCAGAAAGATTGGGCTGAAAGATTACCAAAAGCTTTGTGGGCATACAGAACCACTTGGAGAAATAGTACGGGGCACACACCATATGAGCTGGTATACGGCAAACAGGTTCTATTATCGATTGAGTTCCAGATCAAAACTTTCAGAACTGCAGTTCAGCTAGGACTCGATCTCTCTGAGGCACAACAACAGTGTCTTCTTCAGTTAAATGAGTTGGATGAATTTCGTAGAGATGTTGTTCAGAAAAACATATTAATCCAGCAGCAACGGAAAAGGTGGCACGACAGGTCCATTCAGAAAAAGCAGTTCCAACCAGGTGATTGGGTACTCCTTTATGATTCTAGATTTAAAATTTTTAAAGGGAAATTTCATACACGTTGGATGGGACCATATGAAGTAATCCGAGTATTTGAGAATGGAGCTGTAGAAGTCAAGACTATTGATGGACAGGATACAGTTTTCTTGGTAAATGGACATAGATTAAAGAAATATTTTCAACCACTTGCCAAGAAAGATTTTACACAGCAAGTTCAACAGCAATTTGGAACAGTAGTGGTAAATGGTAATACCAACCTCTTAAAAATTTGAATCCCTCTTCTTCGAAAAAAATTAACAAAAATAAAATAAAAAGAAAAAAAAGTAAGAAAAAATAATTTCCTGTAATCATGAAAATCAGTCCGCTGACATGATTGCAGAAGGATCAACCTGAAAACCAGCTTGCTGGCGGGAAGATCAAAAATTTCTAATAAAAAGAGAATGTTGATTGATCTTTAGATATGCTAGTAACCACCGAAGTAAAAGCAGGTTCAGCAGAACCAACCTTTATACAATTGGGGTAATTAGCGTGGATATTTTTTCCAAGTAATGTTTAATTCTCGCTACAGTTATTTTTTCTTGCACCAGTGCAGGCAGACCTTCCAGGAAATTTTCTGCCTTTCTTCATATCCCATTTCATAATTTTCCCTCAGCTTTCTTCTTGGAATCCTAGTATAATTAACCTTCCCATATTCTTCTAAATTTACCCTATCCGCTTCGAAGAAATCCCACTTTAACCTTGAAATTTTTTCCCCTATCCCACTTCTATTTTCCCTCTTTTGGTACTTTCCTGGAATCCCTGTAACAGAATTCCTTCCCATTCTAAAATTTCCTTTTCCCGCTCCTTTATTCCCTCATGAAGTTCATTGCAGGATCCTACATATATAGAGCAGAAGGTTGTGCTCTGAAGCATCAAAGGGCGAAGCAAAATTTAGAATAAGTTAAAGAAATCATGTGAAATCTAGCCTATATTTTAATTCTCTGTCTTAACATTATGCTTGCACTAGTGCAAGCATATTGTCCTATATGATATGAGCAGAAAAGTACCAGTAGAATGATGTGATTTACACGGTGCAAAGATCAATACAAGCATACACCTCATCAGCAGCAGTACAGATTATCATATGGCATAAGAAAGTGTTCATGATGAAAAGTTATATGATGTTCTTCATATCATTGATAAGAGGTTACGCTATTGTATTACTTAGGAGGAAATTAGTTGAAAGTACAAAGTTTTTAAGTAGGAATCATGATCTTTTTAAATGAATGGTAAGTCTTTTTTTGTAATTATGAAGGAATGTGAAATCGTGTAATCGTTGTTTGCATATAATCCACCCCATTCCGCCATAATGTGAAACGTCCTTCACTCATAACTCCCCCGCTCCTACCTTCATCCCAAATATCTCGTCATTGCTGTACCTGACCATTAAACCGCCATCGCACGTACCAATTGAGCCTGACCAGGAATGATGAGTACCTACGGCAGGTAAACCGGAGACATGATGGACGAACGGTTAAATTCCTATTTATGAAAGTTGATCCCCCGATGTTGCATGCAAGCCTCAGAACTCATCGTTCACAGCCGATAGCAGCAATGCCGCCCATCCGAAATGAACCCTTGTCCCTCAGTAAGATTGAGCAAACTGTCGAATTTCGCCGCTGTCTTCCATTGCTGCAGGAGTCAGGATTTTTACAGTTCCTGTAGAAGTTCGATGGGTATGACAAGGACGTCGCCTTATGATTTGCAAGAAGTTTTAAAAACGGCCAAGTGAGAATTGGGCCACTCAAATTCAAAATCACGAAGAAATTTGTAGCAGCAGCAATAAGTCTGGAGAATACGAAAGTGGAATGGTTCAAAAACCAGAAGCTGGAAGGTAAACGCTGGCAGCGTTTTGTCGTGGATAAGAAGATGGAGGTCAATTGGAAACGTGGAGTTCCACGCAAAGCCCTGCTAGATCAATGGCAGGATCTCCTGTTTGTTTTGCAGAAATTTGTGACTTGCGAAGGGAGATACACCTCTACCCTGGTGTATCATTTCAGACTGCTACAGCATTTTGAAGGAGGCGGACACATTCGTTGGAGGATGAACTTCCCCTACTTTTTGCTCAGAAGTTTGGAGAAAATGTCTAGAAGTGTACAGGATGGAAGAGAGGACTAGGCTGGTGCACGATTATACCACCATGGCCTGGTAAAAATCCTGGTCTTAAAACAGTTAGAACACGAAGGTATGACATGGGAAGAGCTGTTAAAATAGCTGCACGGGAATTCGGCAAAGGAAGAAAAGACACAGGCCCCTAGTACAAGCAAGGGCTTGAAGAGAAGCAGAAAGGAAAGTCCTTCTCGCAGTAGTGCGAAAAGGAGGCAGACAAAGAAATCAACAGAAGGAAAGGCGTCGTCTTCCACTAAGGAAACAACCGGTGCACCGGCACAGGCCTCTGAGCACAACAGGCTGTCGGTTCTTGCAGATGCGGCGAATATTGCACAAATTGGGGACGATGTTCCACTGGTAAATCTTATGAGAAAGCTCCAAAAGAAGAGGAAAGTTTCGGATGTAGAAGAAAAAGCACAAACCCCATAGGGTATGGAACCCCATCCTGCACCAGTACAAGAAGAAGTCGTGGCCCGAGAAGAAGAATCAGAAATTGAAGGAGGAGCTGAAGAAAAGGAGGACATGGAAGCACCTGAGGAAGATGAACCTAAGGAAGAAGAACTGGAAGAAGAGGAAGAAAAATTAGACGATGAACCGGATGAAGAAGAACCTGAGAAAGAGGAACCGGAAAAAGGACTACAAGAAGAAGAGTTCCTTGATGCGACCATGGGAGATATAGAAGTTCCGGAGCCAGTGACAGCCCCTGCTGAAACAGAGGAAGTGACTCCTGTTGCTCGCATAGCAGAATTAGAACTCCAAGTACAAAACTTGGAGCAGCTTGTGACCAAAGCACAAGAGGAGAAGGAACAAAGCAGAGGAGAATTGATGGCAGAGCTCAAGCAAAAGAAAAGCGAGGTTAGAGTTTGGAAATATTGGGTTGGATGTTGTTTTAGGCAGTTAAAAAAGGTTTTAAAGAAGTTAAGGCATATCAAGAGGAAGAAGGCCGAAACAATACAGCCTGAGGACAACATGCCGGAACAGGATTGAGTTGGAATATTCAAAAAATTTGGTTTTTTGCAGAGGTAAAAAAGTTGTGTGAGGACACACAACAATTTAGGGATGGGAGGATGTTAGTCCCCTAAATTGCATTCTTTTTGACCATTCTTCCCTTTCCAAATCATAATCATTACCATTTTTTACCTATCTTATGCGCTCTCATCTTGCACTAGTGCGAGAACGATGACACATTTTGCATAAGCTTCATATTTTACATTTTTAACTTATCTTAGCATTTATTAACTACCTATTATGTGATTTCTTACTTAGAATTACTTTCGTAACTTATCGTTACCTCCTATGCTATTTAATAGATGATCACTTATCTTGATTGCTAATTTTCAGTGCAAAATAGATCCCGCACCAGCACCAGCGCCGTGAATCTTGGCAGCGAATTCGGATCACTTGGGTTGACTGCCTGTTTTGGATACGATCAATGAGGATATATTCGAAGGCAGCCGGGTCCCAGTTATGACAGCAGGTAAATCGAGAGTAGCTGAGATCGAACTTAAGAGAGACGGACAGTTGGAGATAGCCGCGGCCTATTTTGTAAAAGCGATCTAATTTTGAAGGCCGAAAGCTTATTTTGCAATCGGTTATGTAATTTGTTGTAACGATTTCTGTAATTGACTATGTAATGGTAAACGATCCTTTTGGCCTGCGGCCAAAAGGATCTATATAAGCAGAAATGTAAATAGGACAAACAGTTGAATATTTTTGAGAATCAAATAGAACCAGGAGGCGGTAACAGGATTGTTTTGTGTTATCGCCCAAATCTGGGGCTGGATATGTAATCATGTATGCAATTGCTTTAAGAGTCTAATACGAAGAGCTCCGCCTCATGTTCTGTATATTTTACCCTTTGGCTTAAATAGTTGATGAGTAAATTCTGAGTAGCGTTTTCATTTAAAAGGGAAATGCGCTGGTTGGCTAAGGGCCCAGCCAAACCATCACGTTCTCCCTCCTTGTTGTTCTCGCAATTTATGTTTTAAACTGTCAAGTGTGATTTAATTTGCAGTATTTTAATTTCTGTTTGAAGTGGAAGCAAATCTGCTGCGTGAAGTAGTTAAGTTATTTTTGCATGGTTGATTTCTTTCCTTTGCCTGGTTCGAGCAGGAGGAGTTACCTGCCCCAGTGCACGTTGGTGTGCTATTCATTTTCTGTACGATCTGGTTTATTTCCTTTGCCTGGTTCGTTCCTGCACCAGTGCACGTTGGTGTGCTATTTATTTTCTGCACATTGGTTTGGTTTCTCCCTGGTGCAAGAAGGAGAACTGTTCTCACACCAGCACTAGATAATATAATGCAGCAAGCCTTTCTAGCTTACTTCTAACAACGTTCTTGCTTTCAGTAATATCTTAATTAAAAAGACTGTTCTCTTATTTTCTACCGATATTCATCTTTACTGATATATGATTTGGTTTTATCACACTGCAGTAATGAATCATTGATTTTAAGGATCAAACATTAAGGTGCAAGAAACTCGGATTGAGCACAAGAACCAGTTTCTTGGTATTGGATCTTAGTGCTGCGGACTTGAGAAAGTTCAAAGCCTTGCACGAAGAAAAGCCTTTTTAGTAAAGACATTACTTTACACTTTCTGCATAAATCGTTGATTCCGGCACTAGTGCAGGAAGACTGCACTAGTGAGATTGATTTTTCGCAAGAAAGATATCTTTATATATGCAGGATTGAAGGGGCCCATTTGTTGGAAACTGTTAAGGTGTCTTTACTGAAAGAAACACATTCTCAGTAGCTAATCAATATTTGGCTAGAGTGATTGCTCCTCTTTATTTCTGAATCTCTTTTGCAAGTACATTTCTTCTTGTTCTAGCCTCAGATTGTTTTGATGGTTTGAGTTTCATCTTTTTTCTCTAAAGCTTGATTCTGCAATTCTTCTTTTCAAAAGTAGGAGTTGAGATTAGAAATATTCATACCATCTCTAGCATTTCCTGTGCCTCGTCTCTAAGTTTACGAATCCCCCGGCTTGACAATTAAGCGTTGAGGATTTTTACTTAAGTGCAATTCCTGCACCCAACAATGTGCCCCAAGTAGAGCATCTCGGTTAGCCCAAACTCGCATTTGGAGAGCTTAGCATAAAACTGATGCTCTTCCAAAATGCACAATACAACCTCTATATGTTGGAGGTGCTCCTCTCATGTTCGACTGTAGATCAAAATGTCGTCAAAAAACACTAACACACACTTCCTCAAGTGATTGCGGGAGATGTGATTCATGCATGACTGAAAAGTGGCTGGGGCATTGGTTAGCCCAAAGGGCATCACCAAAAACTCAAAATGGTCGTAATGACACTGGAAAGCAGTCTTGGGAATGTCTTGCTCCCTCACGCGAATCTAATGGTACTTGGATCTCAAATCAATCTTTGAGAAGAACTTGGCCCCCCCTCAGCTCATCCATCAACTCATCAATCCGTGGGATGGGGTACCAGTTCTTCATGGTCTTCTTGTTCAGGGCTCTGTAATCAATGCACATCCTCAATGTGTCGTCCTTCTTCTTCACCATCACTACTGAAGAAGAAAAGGGGCTAGTGCTAGAACGGATGTGTCGAAGAGCTAAAAGCTCATGGATAGCCCTCTCAATCTCATCCCGATAGGCTTTGGGGTGCCTATAGGGTGTAGTGATGACAACCTGGATACCCTGCTCCAGCTCAATAGTGTGCTCAAACTCGCGATCTGGTGGTTGTCCTGGTGGTATATCCCCAAATACTGTAGCATACCTGTCGAGAATGGACTGTACATCTAGGTGTACGGTCTGCCCTGTAGATCCTGCATCCAACACACGCAACTCCACTACCCACTCTATGTCCCCCTTCCGGAAATCTGCCTCCATCCGGTGTGCTGAAACTGTCTGTGGTGGGTAGGTGTGCATCCCCCGAATCTTCTCATGCCTCCCAGTATTCTTATCCGTCCACTCCATCTGCAAGGTCTCCCAGTCAGTGGTGATCTTTCCCAGCGTGATCAACCACTGTACCCCCAATATCACGTTGGTGTCTGGGATGTCCACCACGAAACAATGATCTGTCAGGGTGTACGTCCCCATGGTCACTGCCAAGGCTGGCACATACCTGGCACACTGCATAGTCTGATCACCTGGAACTAGTACCGAAAACCCATCAAAGGTCTCTGTCGGTATGCGCCTTCGCTCTACCATTTGGGCATCAATGAAGTTGTGGGTGGCCCCACTGTCTACTAACACTGAGACACGCTACCCTCGTACTATGCCTCGGACACGTAGTGTCAAATACTTGGGAACTCCCCGCAAAGCTGCAAGGGCTCCCCCGGTGGGTGCAAAAGCTGCACCTCCTGCTCCCGGTGGTGGAGGTGGCAAATGATCCCCTCTCTGCACTGTACTACTGCCTCCAGCCTCTATCTCCTCATACTCCTCTTCTTCCCCGCTGCTATCGGAGAAGACCTCGATGTAGTGTGCCTTCCCTGCGGCACAACGATGTCCAGGTGCCCATGGCTCCTGGCACGTGAAGCATAACCTCCTCTGCTTCAGATCTCTCCTGGTCTCATCATCTCCAGGCCCTCTACCCTGGTTCCCCCTAGGAGGTGGAACCCTCTCGTCCTTTCCCTTCGGCTGGAATGCCAGTCTCTGGGGGAAAGGAGTTCTAGTCCTGGGTAGTGCATCCTACAAATCCCGAGTCCTCTTAACTGCATCATGGAGTGTCGCTGGTCTCGTCGATTTGACTAATCCTCGTAGAGGCTCTGCCAATCCATCTATGAACATATAGATCATCCGGGCTGTGGATAAATCAAGTACCATCACGAAGAGTCTCAAAAACTCTGATACGTACGTGTCCGGCCTCCCAGTCTGCTTGAGCTTTGTTAGCTCAAAAAAATGCTCCTCCGGATCCCTCCGATCAAAACGCTCTACCAACCTCGCGTAAACTCGGCATATGCTGTCACTCTCGAGTGCCCCAGCGTAACCATCCCATGAAACCATCAATCCTGGGCCTCGCCCAATCCTGGGCCTCGCCCTCTAGGTGCAGCGCTGCCACCTTGATGGCCTCTAGCTCGACCATCTGATCAAGCTGGAAATATATATCCAACTTCTCCACCCAAGCTTTTGCCAAACACTTGGACGATCCGTCAAATTTCGGTAGATGGAATCTACCCACCGTGCACTGTAAGTCCCCGTCATGTGAATGCCCGCTCCCCCTGTGATGGTTATGGGGTCTGCTGTCCCGCTTGAGCTGAACAAAATCATGGAAAGTGAGGGCATCTCTGAACTCCTGACCATATGACTGGTACTCAGCAAAATAATCTCCCATGTGTGCCAGTTCCTGCTCCTGTTGTGCTTCTGCCCCAATGTCTACGGCAATAAGTGTCAACATTGTGGAATGGGGGGGTGTGTGTGATGCCATCTGCTGCGCTGTGAGGTGCTCCCGTAAATGATGGGATGTGCCTGAGCCCTCTCCAACATGGAAACCCCTTGGGGTCTCGCACTGTCTAGACTCTGCCGTGAATCTCTGCCCCATCTCCTCTATCCACCTCAACAAATCCTACACTGATTTGAGGAGGAGTTCCCCGAACTCCTTCCCGGCATCTCTTTCCTCCGCCATTGGTTCCTCTTCCTCTGCGTCCACCACTGAAACGATGTCTCCTTTCCCGAAAATGAGCTCTAACCTCCGCTCTTGGTCTTTATACTTTCTTCCCCGGTAAGTGATGTAAGGTTTTCCTGCTGGTGTCATAGACAATCTGCTCCACAGGCTGAGCCAAGTCTATGAGATCTGATACCACTGTAATATTCCAAGTAGAAATAACAACAATATAAAGCACATAAACAAAGACATACAGCAACTAGAGAGATATCACATGAACAATAACCAATATGGAGAACGCTGAGCCATTTTATTAATACTGAAAGATAGAAATGAGTGCAAAGGTGATCAGAATGATGGCACCTTGAATTGCACTAGGCAATCATAGAAATACTCTCAGATTGTGACCCGAAATGGCTGCTAACTCAAGACTGCGTAATCTCCAGTACTACTAGTGCTGCTGGTGCTACTGCTCGAATGAAAAGCTGATTTGGGGTTGTTCCCCTCCTCGGAAAATTATGAAATTCTGGAAATAGCCTCTCCACACAAAACCCAGAAAAGCCCAGAGAGCTTTCTGAAAATGGCTGACCCTCGAAAATACTTCCCTTGAGGCACTACGCTATCCCTAAAGGAGAAACGCTGCCCCTGAGTGCCCTGATGCGAATAATGGTCTCCAAATCCGTGAAAATGCTAGAATATGGAAGGGTTGATCCCTCTCCAACTCCTCCAGGAAAAATCCCGCGGTAAACCCTCAATCTGGAACTCCCTCTATCCAACACTGCATCCTCCCTCTCACTGACTGCGCTGTCTCTTCCAAAGAATGCTCCCAACTGCGGATGCTGCTATCCTCTTTGGCAAAACAAGGTGGAACTCCTCACCCGAGCAAGCGCTCGAAGTCTCCCAGGGCTGAGGTTGGGATCTTCGAACGGAGACACCCGATGTATTGAACAATATGTGCAGACTTTGCTAAACAACAAGCATGCTCAATGTCGAAAGACAAATCTCAAATATGCATAATCAGAATGAATGAGAATGAGAAGACCCTCCCTCCTTTTATTCTTGGTGAGCCTTTCCCTCACCTAGGCCCCACCAATCTCTGCGCTGTCCCCTTGGGCCATGCTGTCCATCTCCCTCTGCGCTGGCTTGGCCCCACGTTGTCCATGCTGCTCCTTTTTCCACGCTGCCACTTGATCACTAGGCCCCACTTTGCCAAATAAACATGTCTCTTAAGTGAGTTTAGGAACTTTTTATCGTAAGTGTGAGTTGAATGTCCTCTTCACCCACTTTATTTATAATTTAACTTTATAAAGGCAAAATAGTCAAAATTAATTGAGCTCACAACTCCCACTCCCCATGGGTTGTCGCTGTGTAGCATTGCTACCTGCTAGAACCCATCCGACCCTCATCTCTGACCCCTGTATGTCTCCCATAGGAAGACACCAAGTGCTAAGAATCTGTCCCAAGCATGCCAATCTGCCCTGCTCCTACTAGCCCATACAGTAAATTGGCTATCCCAACTCCTGATGATACGCCTGGACACTGCTTGGAGTCTAGAGACCCTCCTGTAGATGAATTCTACCATCCATTGTCCCTCATGCACTTGTAGCGCCTCAGACTGCCTCAGCAAAAGTGTGTCCACTGTCATGTAGCTCCCTTGAGATCACCTCCCCAAGTGGGAGCCCAGGGGTGGAACATATGGTCCCTCGGCAGTAGACTACTCCATCCCTAAGCGGGTACCCATCAGCTCGTGCACCCACCAAATGTCTCAGCTAGAGCATCTCCCTCCTACCCATGAAACACTGTGTCTCATCCAACCATCTAGGGTGAGCCTACCATGTCTTGATACCTGTACTGAGGACACCATGGGGCAGCAACCTGATCCTTGACAATTGTAAGCTATGTTGGAGAGCGATAGGTATGTAAGTCCCCAAGGGTATGACCAAGAGTGCGCCTGAACACAGAAAGGTAATCCCATGGATGCCCCTGTCTCTATCCTGGTCCTGCTCATAACTCCATCGAAGATCTGAATTTGCTAAGCAGGATGTCCCCGGATGCTCAACAACACCCCCATCCTTACGGGGTGAGTTGCATCCAATGGTATGCCTCCTCTCACTCCATGGTGTAACCCCGCACACCACAGCACACTACCATGCATATTTGTGCTCACCTGCAAACCACTGCTCAACGTTGCATGCTCCTACATACAATTCAATACCATAATCTAAAACTGAGATAGTACGCATTGCCACGCACCCTACCTGTATCGCCTCCTCCATTATCATATCACCGTACCCTCTGATGCATGGGCCTCGCCTCCAAATCCTCCCTGAGAGACACAAGAGGAGAATCCTTGTATGTACCAGTGGCGATAGCACCATTGTGTTGCTCCTCGGTGACTGCTGAATTCCAACTAACTGTAGAGGGTCCCTGGCGCCAAACAAGTTACTATCTAGTGGCTTGCCAATGCCACCTCCTCCAACAAACTCCTTCCAAAGTATGTTGATCATCCTATGATCCCATGTACGACCATGATACCAAAATGACCTAGGGAGTCTGTCCAAAAACTGGTTGGCCACTGGTGATGACCGAAACTCCCCTAGCCAATGTGGGCGCTCAACCGCTAGGTCAACTACACCACCATGGTTGTGGTCAACCGACATATCTGGAAAATGATAGGTAGTCCCACCTGAATAACAATGCTAGTCTGGGCTTCTGGAATCCCCAATGCTTGAAAGCTCCTGCTGAGCTTCACGTCGGTCCACTACCATCTCCATAGCCCACTCCATCGGGTACTAACTCGGGATCTCTTGCCCACCAACCCAAGAGAGGGATCGAATGTACGAACTCCCATACACTAGACAAGTCCTCCATCCTACGAATGTTGCACCCTGCGCAGCTCATGTCGCCTCATCTCATCAGCCTGGTCAACACATAAAATATGTCGAGGTGACTCTGCCTCTCCCTCTCCAATGTGTCGAGGTAACCTACTGGCGCTACAAACCCCATCTATGTATGTTTGAAGAGGGTTGCCCTGATGCTCTAATGTGCACTTCGGTTGTACCATTAGGGAATCCAACCGTTCCCCAACGCGAGTCAGTTGGGACGCTGACTCGGCACAAACAACTCTAATGCCCTCGAGCTCCTCGTTTTGTTGTAGAACGACCTCTTGCACTGTCATGGCCTTCTCTCGCAATGCTAGAAGGCCAGCCTGGAACTTATGAATGTCGTGGGCATCTATCACCTATAAAATTGGTCATAGCTCTGGATACCTCAACAACTGTCGGCATCTCATCCCTGGGTGGCACCTCCTCAATAGATGGCTCTATGGGTGTAGACTCTATCCTCTCGAAAAGTTATCTAACAATGGTGACTCCTACGCTCCACCAGGTATATCGATGTGCTCCTCACCATCCTATGGGCCCTCAGCATCAAGCTCAACGTCCTCCTCAGACTCCTTATATCTAAAGCCAGGTCTCCACCAGCATAAGCGCCACTTGGTCTCACCCTCTAACTGTCTCTGTCCTACCTGCTAATTTTCAGGAGATCTGGTGCCCTGATTCTGTCGACTCTCCCCACATGATGTAGTTGGATACACCCCCATGACCTGCGCACCTCTAGTGTCTTTGTTGTAAGGGTGAGGATGGGTCTAGTCTGTCACCCTCCTCAACTGGGCCAGCCTCTCATCGTCCCAACTAATTCCACCCCATAATTTCAGCATACTGAATTTCCCTAGAGCCATGGGTTTGTCTATGGTTTCACCCGTCACTATGCACTCATACCCAAATCTCCCATGTTCTTGTTGGTAACCCACGGTTGGGCCAAGATCAAGGCTCTGATGCCACTGTAATGTTCCTAATTAGGATTAATAGTGGCATGCAAAACAAACAATACATACAATACAAAATTTCAGAACATTCAGTAAACAACCACAAAAAGTTCAGAAATGCCAACCAGCTGAGCCCTTTTATTAATAATTGGAGCAAGAGTACAATGGTGTGGAAGGGGTACACTTGGGCTTGCTTCAATGGAAAGCTTGAAAAGACCTAGGTGGTAAAATAGATATCCCAGATGAGAGAACAAGCTGCTCCAATGATGCCCTGCACTGCCCCAGAAAACTACATTGTATGCCAGAGAGATGCTGCTGGAAACCCCACTTCCGGTGTTAGGAAAATTCTATAAAATTAGCCCCAAGCTCCTCACAAATTGAAATAACCCACCAAAACCCAAAAATGGTTTGACCTAGTTCTGACCTCTGAAAATCGCCCCCAAATTGGCTAGAAAATACGGTTTGCCTAGAAATGTGCTGAAGCAGCCTTCCAATTACCCCAAAAATGTTGAACTCCACTCCCCGGATGAACTCCTCAAACTCCTAGCACAACCTAGCTCCTAAACATCTTTCCTGAACCTCCCACGTGTGCTTGAAAATTAGCTTCTACGATGGCCTAGAAATTGTGCCGTTGCTGCTACCTGAAGATAGTTTGAATCCCCTATTGGAATGCCCAGTTTGGCTTGAAATTGTTGTTGTAGCTTCCTCTTAATTTTCCCCACAAAAACCAGATAGGAGTTGGTCCCAATCCTTAAAACTAGAAAACCCACAATGGAGCAAATTACTAGCCCCTGATGGCTGGAAAGAGACACTTGTTTGAGCCCTTTCGTATGCTCATAAAATTGAACCAAATTAATTTTGACCTCTCCTCAATAAACCCAGAAAGGGTTGGCCTAATTCCAACTTTCCAAAATTTGGCCCAAATAATGTGAGCACCCTCAATAGCTGAGTAATTCGTTTTTCCTGAAGAGTAGTTGCTAAATCTCTCCAAAATCAGCTGTGAATTACTTCCAAGAATTATCCTTATGCCCCCTTGTAATTCTACAACCCCAACTCCGGTTCAAGCCCCACAATCAATACTCCTCTAATGGTTGCGAAGGCCTAACCAAACCACTTCTATGTTGGCCCAGGAAGAAGAATTTCGGTTTGTATGTAATCCACTCCGCAAACCCTTCAATGCTCTACAAAATTGTTGCTAGGTACCGTTACCACTCAAACCAACAGGGGACCTAAAATGGGTTCCTAAGAGGGCAACTGCAAGGTTAAGGGTAATGATGGAGACTTAGCCCACTATCACCACAGCTAAGGCTCCCTGTTCTTTACGGACTTTCACCGATGGGAGGAAACCCGATGTTTTAGGAATCCACCTATAGAGGATATATAAGAAAATATAAGAGAAGCGACCCCTTAGACCCTTTCCCTATGATAGGATGAAGAATGGAGCTTTCTTGCTCTTTAAGCAAGGGACTTGGTTTTCTAGGGTGAGGGGTGAGGGAGAAGAATATGGCTTATAAAGGAGTTTCCCAATCCATAAAATCCCTTGGGAACTTGGATTCTCAGGTAATCCTTGATAAATAATCTTTGGTGAAAAATGGGACCACACGAGGCTAAGTGGACCCAACCCAAGTTAGGGGATGGATTTTAGTAACCAATGATATTCTTAACCTATCCAAGGTGAGAGGAAAGGATCAAACAATAATTTTCACCCTAAAATGTCAAATTGATCCTATTAGGTACTAGCCTTGGGAACACCAGGGCAAAACTTGATCCTAGACCTAGGGCTTGGGATATCCTAAGATTCCGTCGTCGGATTTTCTTCAAATTCGAAGGAGACCCAGGGGTCCCACCAATGCAATAGAGGCTAGGAGATTGAAGTTTTTCTATGGTCAGTTTCTCAAGTTATTGATGCCCTAGGTGACCTAATGAGGCTAGACCTAGGAAAGGAAGGAAAAAGGTGAAAAATGGGGTTGAAATGATCACCCTTTGATGGACCAATGCCTATTTCCTCTTGGGGATATGGAGCCAAGGATAATTGTGAAGACAGATTTTGTTTCCTGCTCAAGGAGGCTCCAAAAGTCAACTTCGCGCGATGTTTAAGGCAAGAGAAGAAAAGTGACTTTAAAGCATTTATATTTCATTACAAATGGTGAAGGATTATTAAGAAAACACGATCTCTAGGAAATTTCATTCATCCAACATGGCCCATACATGGAAATAAGCTAAATAGACACAATTCCACATTAAACACATGCAACAATTAGCCCTAATAATAGCGAGATTCCAATATATGCAACAAAATGAAAAATAGCATTAAAATTGCACTTACATGTTAGAGAATATATCCAACCAGCATCACATTTGCAATATAAGAAGCTCCAAGATAGAAAAGAACCCATTCCATACATCAAAATTCATCCATCATAAAAAAATATCCACCAAGGAAAAAATGCGAAGTTCTCTTATGAGAGAGAGATCCAAATCCAAGTGATGATACAAATGAATCCATCCAGCTCCTATTTATACACCAGTTAGGAGTTCGAAATGCCTAATGGGCCTACATTAGCCCTTAAAAATAAAATAATGTGCAAATAAACTAACTTTTGGTGACAAGCCCACCAAACTCGCTCATAAATGAAATAATAAGCCTCTCAAGAGGTCAAATCTGTGTTACACGAAACTTCTAGGAACCTGCCGTTTCGGGACGTACCCGTACCTGAAACTCTGAAACTCGGCCGAAACTTGACCGAAAATCGACCATAATGTAATCATCTATGAGCGTTAATATAGATTTGGGTTTCCTTCTAAATTGTCATCTAATGTGTTATTCCCTTTTTTCTTGCAAGATAATGTGTCATTCACTTATTTACAAATTTGTTTATATATATATATATAGATATATATATATATATATATATATATATATATATATATATATATATATCTGACGTTTCGTCCAACGTTTCCCTTTTTGGGAGGTGACGTTTCTAAACGTACCCGTTTCAGAAACTCTGAAACATTTCGACACTTCGTGCAACTTAGGGTCAAATAATAATATATGCATGTCGTAGGGCCCTCCAAGAGCCCTGATTAGGTCCATAAGTTTCATAATGATGAATAAAATCCTCAAAAGTGATGGACAAGGGGGTGGCCCCTTGTTCTCCAAACAATAAACCTGTGGTGCTCCCAGTGGGTTTGGGGGCACACCAATGACCTCATGGGTCTCCATATGAGTCGAAGATTCTTGTAGACCATCTGTAAGGGCTCAGATGATGGAATTAATGTTTCCACGTCATCGTACAAGTCTTGGGACACATGCCAAGCATGTAGTGCACCTCCGAGGCCAGCTGGACATAGTGTACCAAATGCATCTTCCTCGTCCAAAAGGTGGATCTCTAGCAATCTCTGAACATCTATGGGGATCCATGGAGTGGTGTCTACTGCTGTGGAGGCCCATGGCTCTCTACACACACCATACATGTGCCAATTTAGCCCTCTGGAAAGTTAGGACTCTGTATAGAGAAACCAATCCTAAATGGACACCATCTGCAATCCTGCATAAGATCCAATGTGTACCCTAGCCTTCCAGTACAACAAGTCATTAAAGTAATCGGGTAAAAGAGCTTACAAACCATGGACAACAAGTGTACATTTCATAAATGCCCTTCCATAGTGGGCCTTGGCATGTGCTAATGTCTCCAAGCTCCAAAGGGGGTTAGCCACGTACCTTATTAGGTGGTTTCTACCTTTAGAAGGGATAGTATGTCCAAGGTACATCCTTCAAATGGTGGTGGCACGTGAGAAAGAGGTGAAATGGAATAGGGAATGAGAGGGGCAACTCTGGGTCACATATCGGGGCACAAGGGTAGCTAGAGAAAGGGAAGCCCACACTTAGGTATATAATGTGTAGGAGGGAGCAATCGTGGTAGATGAGGTGCACCGCCCTAATTTTTCCACCCTTCTTTATATACCTTTTGCCTTTTATGATTTTTCTTTAATTAACTGCTCGGGGCTCAAAGGACAAGAGCATGATGTGTAAGATATAACAGCGATTACCCCCTTTTGATAGGGCGATTCATTGCCCTCCGGGGGTTGGGAAAATCATGGGTTCCTGAATGATAAAGGAGGCTCATCTAGGGCCTATGGAACCAGGGTCATGGCCATGAGTATGGGGTAGAGCTCATGTATTGGCTCTTTCCCACGTGCTAATTATGTTTGTCCCGACCAGCTTTTGCATCTTGGGGTACATTTTCCTATTGAATGTGTCCATTTATGCTTTTACTTTTCTTTTCAGCTGCTTCAACCTCCAGAGCATCGTTCCAATCCTGGCCCAAGGTGGGGGCAAGGGAATGGGGAGGCTAACCCTATGTGGACCCAGAGAGGCAATGTGGACCCAGGTGGGAGAGATGATGAATGGGGGTATAGTGAATGGAAGGGGAGTAATACATGTGGATAAGGGAGCGGGACCACGCAACCAAAGTCAGGGTTTCCCAAGCAGTACCACCATAAAAAAAAATGTTCAGTAAAGGAGATCCCATGGAAGTAAAATGCAAGGGTAACATCCAAAAGAGATCAAGGGGACAGAAACACAAACGAAGCCCACTCTTTCCGCCGAATCTCCCCATCAATCCATGCCCAGAAGTGTCCATGATAAGTAAACCCAATACTCAATTACCAAATGACCAAACAAACCTTTATGTTAGGGAAGCCCACCTTCAAACATACGATTAATAGAGATGGGTGAGGGAGCACATGGCTGGCTCAGGTGGTGGAGAAATGGCATAACGAGCTAGTTGAGGGCTACAAGGGCCTGCTGGTAGTCGGCTGAGGTCCATCACGGAGAAAAAAAATATCCTAAAGATATGATCCAGGAGGATCTTGCATCAATTCAGATCGACAAGGAAGTCTAGTATCATCTTCAATTCTTCAGTGATCCGGATGAGAAGGAAATCTTCAATTGGTTCATGGTGCAAGTAATTGCATTCAAATGATGTGTCAAAGGTGTATTAAACCTATGGTTAAAAATCCTAAGTTCTAAACTATCTGGTGAACCTAAGCTAAGGTGAAAATGTCATGGTGTAATAACCTAAGTTATAAGACTACAAGATGTTGTAAACCTATGGTCCTATACCTAAAGTTCTAAACCTAGCGCAAATGGTGTAAATCATATGTATCAAAGTTTAAACTATGTAATGGTGTTAAAACTATGTAAAAACCATATGATATCAGCTTGACCGCACGGAAGGAGTTAACCGCAGGTGCAGGTGACATGTAAACTATCAGAATGGTTAATGCACAGTTGAAGACTTGACTGTCGAGCGGAGTTATAACACACTGTTTGACCATCGGAAGACCACAACCGTCAGGGATGTGTTGTCACATGCGGATGGGGTCGACCGCCAGCGAGACCGGAACCACCGGACCTACACGCAAGGTGGAATTTCGTGTTTAGTCCGCCGACCTGTCACATGGGACAGTCCCGCCTGGAGTTTATTCTCCGTCGTTAGCCAAAGCATCAGGGTCTTGGTTTTATCCAAAGTTCATTTTTGGGTTTTTGAAATGAATATGCACAACCACCATGTAACCTAATTGCTAGGTGTTACACTTTTATATGACTGAGAGCTCATACACATTAAATATAAAACAATTTGCCATGTATAGGTCAAGAGGTTCAACCTGAACCTTGGCCCGAACTTATTAAACCTTAACCAATGCACCATGATGGGACAGAGTGCTTTTGAGCCTTGTTCAAAATTTTGTAAAGAGAGGAGGCAATTTTCTTTCAAGTGTATCTTGGTCGTCCGGAGGCGGAATAGGGCGTCGAGACAGGCGTTGGAAAGCTAGGAGGGAGAGCTTTCTATTGACAGAGACCAGAGGTTCCCGTGAGCACGTTCAGTTTGGTGAATTTCTATGTAAAGACTTCCTTGGATCATTCTTTAATCAAATGGGTGCCCACCTTGAAAGCGGACCTGGAGACGTAGTCCACCAGGGACGAACTCCGTAATCAATTTTTGTTGTCTTCTATCTCTTTTCTTGGCTGCAAATTCATGTTTAATAGTGCTTCTTAAGTTCTGGATTAAGTCGTAAAATCAATTGCTTTCCTTCAGTCTTCCGCACTAAGCGATCAAGTTAACAATCAATTCACTTAGGCAAATATTTAGTCCTATTTCAGATCATAATTTGGTATCAGAGAAGGTTTTGTTTTGTAGGATTTTTGCCAGTGAACGTTAATCAAGTCCAGGTTGCGACGTGAAAAAGGAAAGCTCGAGGAGATAGACTGTTAAGTCCCTATATTAATAGTGTAGCCCCCCTTATTGTTATTATTGTACCCCTATAACCCCCATATTGTCATTATTGTGCCCTTACATTATTATTGTTAGGTCGGCTAGGATTACATTGTGGCCCCACTAGGATTATATTGTGGCCCCATGGACTCCTATATATATAGAAAGGAGGTTTTGTAAATTGTATCATCCAAGAATTGTTCATTTATGTAATGTATTGGAGGTTTCCCCCTCGAAGTGGCTTATTTCTAAGGCGTGGATATCTCTTTTCTTCTATTTTTGGAGCTGGTTACACAACATTTGGTATCGGAGCTTTGGATTCTAGGGTTTCGCTGCTCCAAACAGGTCATCGTGGAATTTTCGCTATAACTTTTTTTCTACAAAGTTTCAGAAGCTGAAATTTTTAGGGTGCGAAGCCGAAATCCTGAGGAAGATTGTCTAAAAATTTCAGATCTTGGTTTGCAATATTTTCGGAGATATGATCTGTGGAAGTTAGGTATTTTTTCAGGCTCCTAAACAGGTCATCGTGGAATTTTCGCTATAAATTTGTTTCTACGAAGTTTCAGAAGCTGAAATTTTTAGGGTGCGAAGCTGAAATCCTGAGGAAGATTGTCTAAAAATTTCAGAGCTTGGTTCGCAATATTTTTGGAGATATCATCTGTGGAAGGTAGTGCTTTTTCAGGCTCCTGAATTTCATCTCAAAGAGGTGATCGTGGGAAAAGTTCAATAACTCTCTCTCTGGGCATCGGATTGGAGTGCCGTAAAAAGTGGTCGCAAGTACACGGATTTTAGTTTCTTGGCTATCAATTTCAGAGACAAAGGACGAAACAGTGACACGTGGAAAGTCGTACAAGTTTGCTCTACTGAACCAGTCCAGAATTAGGTCATTGTGGGAGATTGGACACAACTTTGTCTTGAAGAATCCAAATTAGATCAGATCTGTGGCATTTGAAAGAAGCTTCAGAGGGCTACTACAGGGCTGAATTTTAGATATTGAAGATTTTCAATTACAGAGATAATTCAATTTCAATATCGAGCTCCTCAAAAGCAAGAAAAAGGTGTGTATTGTTTTTTCCGAATTGCGTAAGTCTTGTTTGAAGAATCAAGTTGAATTGATTCCAAGGGCATATTGAAGAATTTTTGTCAGTAATGGGTTCTATTATGCCTCCAAAAAATAATTCCATACCCATTAATCCCTCAAAAATCTATACTATGACGCATGAAGAGGAAGAGTTGCAGTATGAGATATCAAAATTACGGTACCAAGTGCAACAAATTTCAATCTTACGAAGAGAAATTGAAGATGAAATAGATGGTTTAAAAGCAGAAATGGAGGCTAAGTTGGATGGTTTGAAGGATCAAATAATAGCAAATATGGATGATAAATTAATGGAAGATCACATCGAGCATCAACAACAAGTTCTCCAACTCTCAAAGGATAACCCAACTTTGGTGCAGAATCTAATGAAACAACAGGAATATCAACATCACATCGAAAGAAGTTATGAAGCAGTCATAGAAACAAGAACTCGACAAGTACGATCAATTTCAGAGTATCTCAGCAAGTGGAAGAACTTTCTTGTAGAATATTTCACATGGGAGGAAGAGAATTTTATACAGAAGCATCAAGAAATAATCAAGCATTGAGGACAACACTTGTTTGAAGGAGAGGGGCATGTTAAGTCCCTATATTAATAGTGTAGCCCCCTTTATTGTTATTATTGTACCCCTGTAACCCCCATATTGTTATTATTGTGCCCTTACATTATTATTGTTAGGTCGGCTAGGATTACATTGTGGCCCCACTAGGATTATATTGTGACCCATGGACTCCTATATATAGAAGGAGGTTTTGTTTATTTGTATCATCCAAGAATTGTTCATTTATGTAATGTATTGGAGGTTGCCCCCTCGAAGTGGCTCATTTCTAAGGCGTTTATATCTCTTTTCTTCTCTTTTTGGAGCTGGTTACACAACATAGACCCATAAGTTGGAAAGTGGAAAGTCGCTCAACAATAGACAATGGGAGGATCTGACGTAGGTGAAAATCCTGAAGTGAAGGTCATGGGTGAGGAACAGATTCAGAAAATGTTTTTGAACATGCAGCAGATGTTGGGAGAACTCTATGAAGATAAGAAGGCGAAAGATGCATCTTCTTCTTCAAAGGCGACGAAGAAGGAAAAGGGAAAAGGAAAAGATGATAAACCTCCTCCTCCTCCATCATCTTCATCATGTTCTTCTTCTTCTTCTTCTAGTTCAGATTTTGAAACAGAAAAGAAAGTCGGAAATCATCTCTTTTAAAACTTGATGTAAAATTTGAACTACATATTTATGACGGCGAAATGAATCCTGAAAAGTTAGATAACTGGATTAAGCAGTTAGAAGTGTATTGTAGAATTCAGAAAATTTATGATGAAAGAACAAAAATTCAGTTAGCCACATTTAGAATGGGGGGAACAGCTTTAATCTAGTGGAAAAGTAAAAATCAAGTAGATTTAAAGCGGAAAGGTAAAGTCATCTCTTCATGGTCTAAGTTTTTAAAATCTCTCAGAAAACAATTCTATCTTGTAGGATACATGAAACAAGCTGTTATTGATTGGTATCATTTGAGGCAAGGTAAATGGCAGAATGTTGAAGAGTTTACTCAGGAGTTCAGGAAGAAAGCTTTGGCACTTGGTATTCCATTGGATACACGTGAAACTTTCTTAAAGTACATTGGCAGTTTACATTCTTATTTACAACATACATTATTCATGTTTAATACCACTGACTTTGATGAAGTGTGTGTTCAAGCCATACATATTGAATCAGGTGGCAGAGCGTCCAAGTTTTCACAAAAAGCATCCAAACGGTTGGAAATCAAGGATTCCAAAGACAGCAAGAGGAAGAGTAGTTCAAAGGGAAAGAAAACAACGAAAAATCAAAAGGAAAGTGAAATATCTACTTGTTCTCATTGCCAGAGAATCAAACATGATGAAGCCAGATGTCGGAGACTTCACCCAAAACTCAGACCAAAGAAGTTCCAAAAAAAGAAAGGTGAAAAGAAGGCTAATACAACAATCCAACATGATTTGGGCTCCGACTCAGGTGATGAAAGAAAAATAACCGCAATGGTTTCGATAGGTAAAATTGTTGACGCAAGTTCAAGTTGTAGTAATTCTGCATCTTCTTCAAACATAAAACATCTAGATGAGGATAAAAGAGTTGAATTATTTCACATAAGGATAACTTCTAAGCACACAAAAATAGACACATTATTTGATAGTGGATCACAGGCAAATTTAATATCTGAAGAATTAGTTAAGAAATTGGGTTTGGAGACACAGAATCATCCAAGACCATACCCATTAGGTTTGCTAAAAGAAAAGACTGAGATTAATGTCACAAAGCAGTGCCATTTAAAATTTTCCATCATGGCTAATTACATTGATGAAGTGGATTAAGATGTGATTCCATTGGACATATGTGGGGTAGTGCTAGGAAGTCCTTATCTCTATGATCGTGATGTTCTGTTTCATAGGAAAGAGCATAAATATCACTTTAAGAAATATGGGATTGAATACATTGTCAAGGCACATAAAATCAAAACACACTTGGATTTAGTCACTGCTAATCAGATGAAGAGGCTAATAAGTTCAAGTAAAATATATGTACTCATGGTTGTAAAATAACAACATAAGGATCAACATGATGCTTTTTTAGGTTGTGAATCCCAGTTTAAAGATAATTTGGTTAAAGTGGTAGATTCTTTTCAAAGTCTATTTAAATAACCAAAACATTTGCCTCCTAAACAGGAAATACAACATGAGATACAATTGATGTCTGATGCCCCTCTTCCTAATGTTAGAATGTATCGCATGTCAGTCATAGAGAACGAAGAAATAAAGAAACAAATCCAAGAGCTGGTTGAAAAAGGCTTCATTCGACCCAGTTCATCTCCATGTGGTTCACCAATAAAATTTGGTTTCTAAGAAAGATGGGACATGGAGAATGTGTGTTGACTTTAGGGCCTTAAACAAAATCACAATCAAGAACAAGTATCCTCTTCCCAGAATAGATGATTTACTTGACCAGTTGAAAAATGTTGTCTATTTCACTAAGTTGGATTTGCGTAGTGGGTATCATCAAATTCGCATTGTAGAAAATGACATCTGGAAAACTGCATTTAAAACTAGGTAGGGGCTATTTGAATGGTTAGCGATACCTTTTGGTTTGTGTAATGCTCCAACAACTTTCATGTGGGTTATGAATGATGTATTTCGTCCATACATTGATAAGTTTGTCATAATCTATTTAGATGATATCCTGATTTTCAGTTCCAGTATGGAAGAGCATGTTAGGCATGTTAAACAGGGCTTTGAAGTGTTGCAAAGGGAAAAATTGTACCTTAAACTGTCCAAATGTGAGTTTGGGAAAACTTCATTGATTTATCTTGGTTACAAAGTTGGAGGTGGTCATTTGAAAATAGATCTAGCTAAAATCGGTGCGATTGTTAAGTGGCAAAGACCACAAAATATGACCGAAGTTAGGAGTTTTTTAGGTGCAGTTCAATATTGGAGAAAATTTATTTCTCATTTTTCTTTGATTGCATCACCGTTACATGCTTTAACAGGTTCTAAAGTTTACTTTCAGTGGGGAGGGAAACAACAAAAAGCTTTTGATACACTTAAGAAAAAAATTGTCACAGCACAATCTTAGCTTTACCAGATCTTCAACAGCCATTCGAAATTGAAAGAGATGCTAGCGGTTATGGAAAGGGTGCAGTCTTACTTCAAAAAGGGAAACCTATTTGTTTTCATTCAGAAACTTTTTCTAAGGCAGTTGCAAATTATCTGACATATGATAAAGCACTGGTTGCTTTGGTTGAAAGTGTTAAGAAATGGAAACACTACTTAATGGGTAAGGAAACAGTGATTCACACATATCATCAGCCGCTTAAGTAAATTTAGTCTCAAACTAAGTTGCAACAATCTCGCCATTATAGATGAATGGGATTTCTTCAGCAATTTCACTTAGTAATTAAGTACAAGTAAGGTGTAACAAACAAAGCAGCTGATATGTCAGACCATCTTTGAATGCTTCAGTAATGGTGCAAAATAGTTCTTTAAAACATGAAATTTATTTAGAACAATATAGTACAGATGTTGATTTCAAAGATATTTATGAATCACTAACTCATGGTACTCAAGTGGAAGAAGTCAATTTTCATGTTCATGACAGGTTGTTATATCATCTATGTAAGTTGTGCATACCACAGACAGAAAGGGCGCATGTTATTCGGGAAGCACATTCTTTTCGTATTTCAGGAAATTTTGGCGCAAGCAAGACAATGGCGCAAATTCAAAGGTATTGCTATTGGCCTCATATGTATGAAACAATTGTTAAGTACATTAAATGATGTGTTATGTGTTCGAGAAGCAAACCAAGCAATCGAAATATTGGCTTGTATATGCCACTTCCAATTCCTTCACGACCATGGGACAGCATATCCATGGACTTTGTTGAAGGACTCCTTATGTCCAAGAGAGGACATGATTACATGTATGTCGAGGTTGATCGTTTCAGCAAGTTGTGCATTCTTGTTCCATGCAAAAAGCAAGTGACTGTTGAACATACTGCACAGATGTTCTTTCAATAAGTATGGGTTCATTTTGGGTTACCTACTTCCATCATTTCCGACCGAGACACTCGCTTTGTAGGAGAGTTTTGGTCCACTCTGTGGGGACTCATCGATTAAAAGATGAAGAAGAGCACAACTTTTCATCCAAAGACTGGCGGGAAAACAGAAGTGGTAAACAGGACAGTGATACATATTCTCAGAGGTTACTGCAGCAAACATCCTAAGTCGTGGGATGAATCTTTACCTAATGTGTAGCATGCTTACAATCGAGCCTTACATTCTTCGACTAAGCGATCGCCATTTGAAACATGTTTTGGTTATCTACTAAAGTCACCAATTGATTTCATGTTTGGTGAACAAGATAAAGTGGATGGACACAAAGATACAAATAAAGCAGTTAAGTTCATTCAACGGATACAACAAAGACATGAAGCAGTGCAAGATCAGTTAGAGAAGAGTCAGGCCAAGTACAAAATGCGCCATGACAAGCATCGAGTGGATCATCATTTTCAGGTCGGTGATCATGTATGGTTGTATATCAGTAAAGGTAGGTTGAGAGGAGAAGGTAAGAAACTAAAACCCATCAGGTATGGTCCTTTAAAGATTGTGGAAAAGATTGGAAATAATGCATTTCAGTTAGATTTACCTCCTTACATGCATATTTATTCAGTTGTAAATGTAGAAAATCTGAAGTTGTATGAACCTTCGATGATCATTGATCCAGAGGAAGTAGCAAAGATCCCTACAGTTGATGATTTTGCACTTGAGTATATGAATGAGTTGCAGGAAGATACCATCTTGGACAGGAAGGTTCGCACTTCAAGGCATGGAGATGTTGAATATCTTCGAGTGGGACTCAAGGGCATGAATCCTAGCAAGGCGAGGTGGATGGAGATCGAAAGAGTGAGGGAGTTGTATCCTCACCTGATATCTGCTTAAATCAAACTTTTGTTGGTCCAAAAGCTTTCAAGTGGAGAGGATTGATCCAGGAGGATCTTGCATCAGTTCAGATTGACAGGGAAGTCCAGTATCGTCTTCAGTTCTTCAGTGATCTGGATGAGAAGGAAATCTTCAATTGGTTCATGGTGCAAGTTGTTGCATTCAAATGATGTGTCAAAGGTGTATTAAACCTATGGTTAAAAATCACAAGTTCTAAACTATCTGGTGAACCTAAGCTAAGGTGAAAATGTCATGGTGTAATGACCTAAGTGATAAGACTACATGATGTTGTAAACCTATCGTCCTAAACCTAAAGTTCTAAACCTAGTGCAAATGGTGTAAATCATATGTATCAAAGTTTAAAGTATGTAAAAACCATATGATATCAGCTTGACCGCGCGGGAGGAGTTAACCACAGGCGCAGGTGACATGTGAACTGTCGGAATGATTAATGCGTAGTTTAAGACTTGACTATCGGGTGGAGTTATAACACAGTGTTTGACCGCCGAAAGACCACAACCGTCAGGGATGTGCTGTCACATGTGGATGGGGTCAACCACCAGCGTGACTGGAACCGCCAGACCTACTCGCAAGGTGGAATTTCGTGGTTAGTCTGCCGACCTGTCACATGGAACAGTCCCGCCTGGAGTTTGTTCTCCGTCGTTAGCCAAACTGTTGGGGTCTTGGTTTTATCCAAAGTTCGCTTTTGGGTTTTTGAAATGAATATGCACAACCACCATGTAACCTAATTGCTAGGTGTTACACTTTTATATGACCGAGAGTGTGAAAAATCCTAGATCTGGATTCCTACTGCAACAAATCTGAATTACTTCTCCTATTATTTGATAATTATTTCATTACATTGAAACCGAAGCAATTACTAAAGCAGTCTACAAAAATAATACTGCGGAATAAATCAAGTGTTGAAACAATCTCAACAAAACTCAATGAAAAGCAACCACATTGACACAGTTATTTTTGGACTAAGTCCTCGGAAAAACCCAACTTGGGAGAACCGGTGCAGCAGATCTGAGGGTTTGTATTAATAAGCAGCAGAATCTTGAATACAACTAGGGTGCCAACATCCGGCAAGCCCTTTAGAGAAATCTAGACAACAAAAATGAATGTGAGATATACCTCACTCAGCAAGTCTCCGGCTGATCAAAAACAGCGTTGATGAAGCCCTCACTGCCTTTGCATGATTGCTTACGCTGGATCTGTGTAAGACTGCGTAGGCAAGCTAGAGGAACTGCTTCACCCTTCTCTGCATCTGATCTGGTTGATCTGAAGCTGGATGTTGGCCCTCCTGGCTCAGAACCCCAACCTCTATCTTTCTCCGGACTGACTCCAAGAGACACTGCACTGGCTCTGCATGATTCTCTGCAGTCACTGCGTCAACCTAGCCAGAAACTGCGCTATCTCTCTCCTGCGTTGATGCTGCCTCTCTCTGAAATGTATTCTTGGCCCCCCTGACCAATCTTTTCTTTTGCCCCTCTCCGGATCTGATCACTGAATCAAATCACTTAGCAAACCCAGCCCTAGTGATTTGTTTTTGATCAAAAGCTGTGTCTTCTCACACAAATTCGAAAATGCTCAATGGCTCAAGTGTCAAGTGTCTTTTCCATAGGCCCCTCACCCTCCTCCTTATAATCTTCCATTGACTCTTCAGCGGTCCAGATTAAAACATAATCAAGGGCTAAGATTAACTTGGAGGTGATCCATGACTTTATCTAGAAGATTCACACTTGATTTAATTAATACACTTTAATTAATCAAATTCCCTAAGTTTAGACTTAGGAAAATATTAAAAAATGATTAACTAATTTAATTAAATCATCTCTAAGTGGAATTTTCCAAAACCATTTATGGGTTTTATGGAATACATGTGTCTTAGCCTATATACAAAATTACAAGGCTAGAGCACATCCGATGGTACCATAAATAAACACTCCCTCTTAGCAAGGAAAGTGCTCTAGCAAAACGCCTCAAAGTGCTACTGATCTGACTTCTGGAACATCTCTGCTGTGTTGTTGATGCTGCTCACCAACACTGCACAAAAAATGTTGAAACTGTATTGCTGCTAACTCTACATGTTGTTGCCATCTGCCACTATACTGCAACTCTCTCTAAGTTCTGCAACCATGCTGTTGCACTGCATGAGCACCACTCTGCACTTCTCTGTGCACTGCGCTGCTGCTGCTCATCTGTTGCTACTGCAGCTCATCTCTGCTGCTGCTGCACTGCTGTTACTGTTGCTAATTGCAACAGAAAAACATCCAAAATTGGACAAGTAATCTGCAACTGGAAAAATAAGACTGACTGCTGCTAGTTTCTGCACTAGCTTTGTGAGAATACTACGTTGTTGCTGCTCAGCACTGCGCTGCTGCTGCTGCCTCTTTTCTTCGCTGATCAGGCTCTAGTACTACTAGCCACTGCATCATCTTATCTTCTTCTGCTGCTGTTGTCCATCCTGCTACTGTCTTTAGGCTGTCGTAGCTCACATGTGATCCAAGAGTTTCGGAAATACTCAAGGATCCCACCTACTTGTAGATTCTAGATCTACAAATCCAAATCAGCCCACTTTTCTCCTTTTGGAATATGAGCTAACATAGCACAATCTTTCTCTGCCTCAATCTTGGTAGCTCCTGCATGTGGATATTCCTTTTCCTCTTTATCCTTTTTCTTAAGAGGACATTGTGTGGCATAATGCCCCATTTCCCCACACCGGAAGCACTTGATCTTGGATAGATCTTTCTTCTTCTGCTTTTGTTGCCCTTTTGATGCAAGGGCAATGCTATCTTCTTTATCCTTCTTGACCTTTGAACTGTTACTACCATCCTCCAAGTGGATTTTTGGAAGATCTCTCCTCAACTCCTCAAACCAACATTCGGCAAACCCTTTAGAGAAATCTAGACAGCAAAAATGACTGTGAGATATACCTCACTCAACAAGTCTCCGGCTGATAAAAAACAACACTGATGAAGCCCTCACTGCCTCTGCGTGATTGCTTACGTTGGATCTGCGTAAGCCTGTGTAGGCAAGCTAGAGGAACTGCATCACCCCTCTCTGCAACTAATCTGGCTGATCTGAAGCTGGATCTTGGCCCTCTTGGCTCAGACCCCCAGCCTCTATCTTTCTCCGGACTGACTCCAAGAGACACTGCATTGGCTCTGCATGATTCTCTGCAGTAACTGCATCACCCTAGCCAAAAACTGCGTTGATGTTGCCTCTCTCTGAAATGTATTCTTGGCCCTCCTGACCAATCTCTGCTTTTGCCCCTCTCCAGATCTGATCACTGAATCAAATCACTTAGCAAACTCAGCCCTAGTGATTTGTTCTTGATCAAAAGTTGTGTCTTCTCACACAAATTCGAAAATGCTCAATGGCTCAAGTGTCAAGTGTCTTTTCCATAGGCCCCTCATCCTCCTTCTTATAATCTTCCATTGACTCTTCAACGGTCCAGATTAAAACATAATCAAGGGCTAAGATTAACTTGGAGGTTATCCATGACTTTATCTAGAAGATTCACACTTGATTTAATTAATACACTTTAATTAATCAAATTCCCTAAGTTTAGACTTAGGAAAATATTAAAAAACGATTAATTAATTTAATTAAATCATCTCTAAGTGGAATTTTCCAAAACCATTTCTGGGTTTTATGGAATACATGCGTCTTAACCTATATACAAAATTACAAGGCTAGAGCACATCCGATGCTACCATAAATCAACAGAGAGCTCATACACATTAAATATAAAACAATTTGCCATGTATAGGCCAAGAGGTTCGACCTGAACCTTGGCCCGAACTTATTAAACCTTAACCAATGCACCATGATGGGAAAGAGTGCTTTTGAGCCTTGTTCAGAATTTTGTAAAGAGAGAGGAGGCAGTTTTCTTTCAGGTGTATCTTGGTCGTCCGGAGGCGGAATTGGGCGCCAAGAGAGGCGTTAGAGAGCTAGTAGGGAGAGATTTCTATTGACAGAGACCAAAGGTGCCCGCGAGCACGTTTAGTTTGGTGAATTTCTATATAAATAATTCTTTGGATCATTCCTTAATCAAATGGATGCCCATCTTGAACGCGGACCCGGAGACGTAGTCCACCAAGGACGAACTCCGTAATCAATGTTTTTTGTCTTCTATCTCTTTTATTTGCTGCAAATTCATGTTTAATAGTGCTTCTTAAGTTCTGGATTAAGTCGTAAAATCAATTGCTTTCCTTCAGTCTTCCACACTAAGCGATCAACTTGACAATCAATTCACTTAGGCAAATATTTAGTCCTATTTCAGATTTATTTCAGATCATATTTTGGTATCAAAGCAGGTTGCGTTTTGTTAGTTTTTTGCCAGTGAATGTTAACCAGGTCCAGGTTGTGACGTGGAGAAGGAATGCTCGAGGAGATAGACAAAGAAGTTGGAAAGCGTAAATTCGCTCAACAATCGACAATGGGAGGATCTAATGCAGGTGAAACTCCTGAAGTGAAGGTCATGGGCGAGGAACAGATTCAACAAATGTTTTTGAACATGCAGCGGATGTTGGGAGAAATCTATGAAGATAAGAAGGCGAGATATGCAACTTCTTCTTCAAAGGCGACGAAGAAGGAAAAGGGAAAAGGAAAAGTTGGTAAACCTCCTTCTCCTCAATCATCTTCATCATCTGCTTCTTCTTCTTCTTCCAGTTCAAATTCTGAAACAGAAAAGAAACCTCAGAAATCATCTCTTTTGAAACTTGATGTAAAATTTGTACTACCTATTTATGATGGTGAAATGAATCCTGAAAAGTTAGATAACTGGATTAAGCAGTTAGAATTGTCTTGTAGAATTCAGAACATTTCTAATGAAAGAACAAAAATTCAGTTAGCTACACTTAGAATGGGGGGAACAACTTTAATCTAGTGGGAAAGTAAAACTCAAGTAGATTTAAAGCGGAAAGGTAAAGTCATCTCTTCATGGTCTAAGTTTTTAAAAGCTCTCAGAAAACAATTCTATCCTTTAGGATACATGCAGCAAGTTGTTATTGATTGGCAGCATTTGAGGCAAGGTAAAGGGCAGAACGTTCAGGAGTTTACTCAGGAGTTCAGGAAGAAAGCTTTGGCGCTTGGTATTCCATTGGATAAACATGAAACTTTATTAAATTACATTGGCAGCTTACATTCTTATTTACAACATACATTATTGATGTTTAATTCCACTGAATTTGATGAAGTGTGTGTTCAAGCCATATATATTGAATCAGGTGGCAGACCGTTCAAGTTTTCACAGAAAGCATCCAAATAGTTGGAAATCAAGGATTCCAAAGACAGCAAGAGGAAGATCAGTTCGAAAGGAAATAAAACAGTGACAACTCAGAAGGAAAGTGAAAGACCTACTTGTTCTCACTGCCGGAGAATCGGACTTGATGAAACCAGATGTTGGAAACTTCACCTAGAACTCAGACCAAAGAAGTTCTAGAAAAAGAAAGGTGAAAAGAAGGCTAAAACAAAAATCCAACAAGATTTGGGCTCCGACTTAGGTGATGAAAGAAAAATAACTGCAATGGTTTTGACAGGTAAAAGTTCTAACGCTAGTTCAAGTTCTAGTACTTCTGCATCTTCTTCAAACATAAAACATCTGGATGAGGATAAAAGAGTTGAACTAATTCACATAAAGATAACTTCTAAACACACACAAATAGACACATTATTTGACAGTGGATCACACACAAATTTAATATCTGAAGAATTAGTTAAGAAATTGGGTTTGGAGACACATAATCATCCAAGACCATACCCATTAGGTTGCCTAAAAGAAAAGACTCAGATTAATGTCACAAATAATTGTCGTTTAAAATTTTCCATCACAGCTAATTACATTGATGAAGTGAATATAGATGTGATTCCATTAGACATATGTGGAGTAGTGCTAGGAAGTCCTTATCTCTATGATCGTGATGTTGTGTTTCATAGGAAAGAGCATAAATATCACCTTAAGAAAGATGGGATAGAATACATTGTAAGGGCACATAAAATCAAAACACACTTGGATTTAGTTACTACTAATCAAATGAAGAGGCTAATAAGTTCAAGAATGTAAAATTCCCAATTAGCAATAGCTAATTGGAAATATTAATTTTTGACTACTTTACTTTAATAAAGTTAAGTTAGAAATAAAGTGGGTGAAGAGGGACACTTAACTCACACTTAGGATAAAAACATTTCCTAAAGTCACTTGAGAAACATGATTAATTGGCAGCGTGGGGCCTAGAGATCGAAGTGGCAGCGTAGGGAAAGGGACAACGTAGGCAATGTGGGCCCAAGCCAGCGCAGAGAGAGAGAGACAGCGTGGCTCAAGGAGACAGCTCAGTTGATGGTGGGGCCTAGGTGAGAGCAAGGCTCTCCAAGCATAAAAAGGGAGAGGGTCTCCTCATTTCATTCATTCTAATTATGCATCTTTGTTATTTGTCTTTTGACATTGAGCACACTTGTTGTTTAGCAAAGTCTGCACGTATTGTTTAGTACACCGGGTGTCTCCATGCGGAGATCCCAACCTCAGCCCCCGGGGACTTCGAGTGCCTGCTCGGGTGAGGAGTTCCATCTTTGTTTTGCCGGAGAGAGTTGTAGCAACCACAGTTGGGAGCATTTACCCAAAGATACAGCGCAGTCAGTGAGAGGGAGGATGCAGTCTTGGGAGGAGGTGGTTTCGGATTGAGGGTTTATGAGGGGATTCAGCCCGGGAGAGTTGGAAAGGGTTCAACCCTTCCCTATTCCAGCATTTTGGTAGAGGCGCAGGCCATTATTTGCAGCAGATCATTCAGGGCCAGCATTTCTCATTGGGGAATTTCGTAGTGCCTCAAGGGGGTCATTTTCGGAGGTCAACCATTTTCGGAAAGCTTTCTGGGCTTTTCGGGGTATTGGGTGTAGAGGCCATTCCCAAAGTTTCACAATTTTCTGAGGAGGGGAGCAGCCCCAATTTGTCAGTTCATTCCAGCAGTAGCAGCAGCACAATAGTAGTACCAGCAACACTGGAGATTACGCAGTCTTTGAGGGAGCAGCCATTCCAGGTTATCTTCTGAGAGTATTTCTACGCTTGCTTAGTGCAAGCCAAGGTGCCATCATTCCGATCACCTTTTGTACTCATTCCATTTATCAGTATTAATAAAATTGCTCAACGTTCTCCATATTGTCTGTTTTTCTTATGATATCTCTCTAGTTGTTGTATGTCTTTGTTTACGTGCTTTATATTGTTGTTTATTTCCATTCGAGATATTACAGTGATATCGGAGCTCATAGACTTGGCTCAGCCTATGGAGCAAATTGTCTATGACACTAGCAGGAAAACCGTACATCTGTTACCGAGGGAAGTATAAAGACCAAGAGTGGAGGTTAGAAATCACTTTCGGGGAAGGTGATTGCGTTCCGGTAGTGGACGCAGAAGAGGAGGAACCAATGGTAGAGGAGAGAGATGCCGGGAAGGATTTCAGTGAACTTCTCCTCAAATCAGTGCAGGATTTGTCGAGGTGGATAGAAGAGATGGGTCAAAGGTTCATTGCAGAATCTAGACAGCATGAAACCCCAAGCGGTTTCCATATCGAAGAGGGATCGAGCACATCCCATCATTTGCAGGAGCATCTCACAGCGGAGCAGATGGCATCACATACACCCCCATGTTCCACGATGCCCACATTTCTTGCCGTAGACACGGGGGCAAGAGCATAGCAGGAGCAGGAACCAGCTCACATGGGAGATTACTTTGCTGAGTATCAGTCCTACGGTCAGGAGTTCAAAGATGCCCTAACATTCCATGACTTCGTTCAGCTCAAGCGAGACAGCAAACCCCGCAACCATCACAGGGGGAACAGACATTCACATGACGGGGATGTACAATGCACTGTAGGCAAATTCCATCTACTGACATTTGACGGGTCATCCAAGTGTTCGGTAAAGGCTTGGGTGGAGAAGTTGGATACCTATTTCCAGCTTAATCAGATGGCAGAGCTAGAGGCCATCAAGGTGGCAGCGTTGCACCTGGAGGGCAAGGCCCAGGATTGGTGGTTCAACGGGATGGCTATGCTGGGGCACTCGGGAGTGGCAACATATGTCGAGTTTACACAGAGGTTGGTAGAGCGTTTTGATCGGAGGGATCTAGAGGAGCATTTTGTTGAGCTGACAAAGCTTAAGCAGACCGGGAGCCCAGACACATACATCTTAGAGTTTCTGAGACTCTTCGTGATGCTGCCTGATTTATCCACATCCCAGATGATCTATATGTTCATCGATAGGTTGGAAGAGCCTTTACGGGGGCTAGTCAGATCGACTAGGCCAGCTACACTCCATGACACAGTTGGGAGGACTTGGGATTTACAGGATGCACTACCTCGAACTAGAGCTCCTTTTCCCCAGAGATCGACGTTCCAGCCGAAGGGGAAGGACATGAGGGTTCCACCTCCAAAGGGGAATCAGGGCAGAGGGCCAGTGGATGATGATACCAAGAGAGATATGAGGCGGAAGAGGCTATGTTTCACATGCTAGGAGCCCTGGGCACCCGGACACCGTTGTGCCGCAAGGAAGGCACATTGCATTGAGGTCGTCTCTGACAATAGCGAGGAAGAGGAGGAGTATGAGGAGATAGAGGCAGGAGGCAACAGTACAGCGCAGAGAGGGGATCATCTGCCACCTCCACCACCAGGAGCGGGAGGTGCAGCATTTGCACCTACCGGGGGAGCCCTTGCATCTTTGCGGGGAGTTCCCAAATACTTGACATTGCATGTCTAAGGCACAGTGTGGGGACAACATGTTTCAGTATTAGTGGACAGTGGGGCCACCCACAATTTTATTGATGCCAAGTTGGTAGAGCAGAGGGGCATACTGACAGAGAGCTTTGATGGCTTTTCGGTACTGGTTCCAGGTGACAGGACCATGCAGTGTGCCAGGTATGTGCCAGCCTTGGCAGTGACTATGGGGACTTACACCCTGATGGATCACTTCTTTGTGGTGGACATTCCGGACACCAACGTGATATTGGGGGTGTAGTGGTTGACCACGTTGGGGAAGGTCACCACTGATTGGGAGACCTTGGAGATGGAGTGGATGTATAAGAAGACTGGGAGGCATGAGAAGATTCGGGGTATGCACACCTACCCACCACAGACAGTTTCAGCGCACCGGTTGGAGGCAGATTTCCGGAAGGGAGACATAGAGTGGGCAGTGGAGCTACGTGTTTCAAAGGCATGATCTACAGGGCAGAACGTACACCCAGATGTACAGTTCATTTTAGACAGATATGCCATGGTCTTCAGAGAGATACCACCAGGGAAGCCGCCAGATCGGGGGTTTGAGCACACGATTGAGTTGGAGCAGGGTATCCAGGCTGTCATCACTACACCCTATAGGCATCCTAAGGCCTACCGGGATGAGATTGAGAGGGCCATCCATGAGCTCTTAGATTTGGGGCACATTCATCCTAGCACTAGCCCCTTTGCTTCTTCAGTGGTGTTGGTGAAGAAGAAGGACGACACACTGAGGATGTGCATTGACTACAGGGCCCTAAATAAGAAGACCATGAAGAACAGGTACCCCATCCCACAGATAGATGAGTTGATGGATGAGCTGAGGGGATCGAAGTTCTTCTCGAAGATTGATTTGAGATCCGGGTACCATCAGATTTGCGTGAGGGAGAAGGACATTCCCAAGACTACTTTCAGTTGTCAATATGGTCACTTTGAGTTTTTGGTGATGCCTTTTGGGCTGACCAATGCTCCTGGCCACATTTCAGTCATGCATGAATCACATCTTCCGCAGTCACTTGAGGAAGTTTGTGTTAGTGTTTTCCGATGACATCTTGATTTACAACAAGACATGGGAGGAGCACCTACAGCATATTGAGGCTGTATTGCGCATTTTGGAAGAGCAGCAATTCTATGCTAAGCTCTCCAAGTGTGAGTTTGGGCTGACAGAGATGCTCTACTTAGGGAACATTATTGGGGTGGACGGAGTGAGGGTCCACGAGGAGAAGATCAGGGCCATCAGAGATTGGCTAGAGCTGAAGAATGTGACGAAGCTTCGGGGGTTCGTGGGTATCTGCACCTACTACCAAAAGTTCGTCAAGGGATTTTTCCAATTTGCTGCACCCTTACAGACCTTACCAGAAGGGGGGCATTTAGTTGGACAGATACAACGCAGAGGGCCTTCGACAGACTCAAGGAGGTGATGAGCAGTTGTCCGGTTTTGGCATTGCCAGATTTTACGCAGCCCTTTTTCCTAGAGTGTGACGCATCAGGGGAGGGGATAGGCGCAGTTTTGATGCAGGGAGGCCACCCCATAGCTTTCGAGAGCTGGAAGCTATTGCCGCATGAGAGTTTGTATGCTATATACGACAAGGAGATGTTGGCCACCATGCAAGCATTGGCCAAGTTTCGACAATACCTAGTAGGGAACAGGTTCAGGGTGAGAACTGACCACAACAGCCTCTGATTCTTTCTAGAGCAGAAACAGTTGCAGGAGAGGCAGCAGAAGTGGGTTAGCAAGATCCAGGCATATGATTTTGACATCGAGTATGTCAAGGGGAAGAACAACGTGGTGGCCGATGCACTTTCACGCAGATCGTCCACGTTGTCCTTGATGAGTTTGGATACGGACTGCAGGGCTCAACTTTTGGTAGAGTACTCCAAGGACCGTTTTGCCTGTGAGGTGTTGGACGGACAGGTTATAGATGACAGGTACAGGGTGATGGATGAGTTTATCTACTTCAGGGACAGGATCTTCTTGACTGAGAGCTCCAAGCTCAAGAAGAAGATATTGCATGCCTCACATGACTCGCCATTATCAGGCCACCAAGGGTTCACCAAGACCTATTGGGCCATCAGAGAGAGGTTCTTGTGGAAGGGCCTCAAGGAGGACGTACTCCGGCATGTCAAGGAGTGCTAAGTTTGCCAGCGCAACAAGGGGGAGATGAACCATCTGGCGGGGTTACTGCAGCCTCTTCCCATACCTGAGGGGAAATGGGAGAGTATTTCGATGGATTTCATCACAGGGTTGCCCACTGTACAGGGCAAGGATTGCATATTTGTAGTCGTTGATAGACTGACAAATTATGCACATTTCTTCGCCATATCAGCACGTTACACTGCAGCACAGGTGGCGGAGTTATTTTTCAAGGAAGTTTTCAGATTGCATGGTCTCCCAAAGACCATTGTTAGTGATAGGGACAGCCGCTTCATGGGCGGGTTTTGGGAGGAGCTTTTCCATTTGGTGGGCACTGAGTTGACCCCGAGTACTAGTTACCACCCACAAACGGATGGATAGATAGAGATGGTGAACAAGTGGCTGGAAGGCTACTTGCGTAACTATGTCAGCGGGCAGCAGAAGGCATGGTTACGATGGTTGCACTTGGGAGAGTACTGTTACAACACCACTCATCATATGCCTATCGGTATGTCTCCATTTTATGCTTTATATGGGTATCATGCTTTATCTTTTGCTGACGTGATGTTTGGTGTTAGCAAGGCCCCAAGGGCCAAGGATTGGATCCAAGAGATTCAGGATATACTCTGAGCTCTTAAGGATAACATAGCTATAGCACAGAATCAGCAGAAGCTGTATGCCGATAGGGGACGTGTTGAGAGACCGTTTGAGGTAGGGGACTTGGTCTACCTACGATTGCATCCATATCAACAATCCACGCTAAAGCAGAAGGAGGCTGAAAAGCTCAAGCCCCGCTTTTATGGACCATACAGGGTGACATGCAAGATTGGGGAGGTTGCATATGAATTGGAACTACCCACGGGTAGCAGGATTCATAACATTTTTCATGTGTCATGCCTGAAGAAGGCACTGGGATAGCAGGTGACTGCAACTGAGGAGCTTCCGCCCACCGATGATGAGGGGCATCTGGTGCTACAGCCGAAGGCCATTATTGACACTAGGGAGAGGCAGCTACAAAGCAAGACAGTCAGGGAGTACCTGGTGAGATGGAGGAACCTACCAGATGAGGATGCCACTTGGAAGAGTGAGAAGATTTTGCAGCATCCATCATTGCAGTTGCTTGAGGACAAGCAACGTTTTGCCGGGGAGGACTGTAATATTCCCAATTAGCAATAGCTAATTGCAAATATTAATTTTTGACTACCTTACTTTAATAAAGTTAAGTTAGAAATAAAGTGGGTGAAGAGGGACACTTAACTCACACTTAGGATAAAAACATTTCCTAAAGTCACTTGAGAAACATGATTAATTGGCATTGTGGGGCCTAGAGGTCGAAGTGGCAGCGTAGGGAAAGGGATAGCGTAGGCAATGTGGGCCCAAGCCGGCGCAAAGAGAGAAAGAAAGCGTGGCTCAAGGAGATAGCGCAGTTCATGGTGGGGCCTAGGTGAGAGCAAGGCTCTCCAAGCATAAAAAGGGAGAGGGTCTCCACATTTCATTCATTTGGATTATGCATCTTTGTTATTTGTCTTTTGACATTGAGCATGCTTGCTATTTAGCAAAGTCTGCACGTACTGTTCAGTACACCGGGTGTCTCCATGCGGAGATCCCAACCTCAGCCCTGGGGGACTTCGAGTGCCTGCTCGGGTGAGGAGTTCCATCTTTGTTTTGCCGGAGAGAGTTGTAGCAACCACAGTCGGGAGCATTCACCCAAAGAGACAACGCAATCAGTGAGAGGGAGGATGCAGTCTTGGGAGGAGGTGGTTCCGGATTGAGGGTTTATCAGGGAATTCAGCCCGGGAGAGTTGGAAAGGGTTCAGCCTTGCCCTATTCCAGCATTTTGGTAGAAGTGGAGGCCATTATTTGCAGCAAATCATTCAGGGCCAGCATTTCTCATTGGGGAATAGCATAGTGCCTCAAGGGGCTCATTTTCGGAGGTCAACCATTTCCGAAAAGCTTTCTGGGCATTTCGGGGTGTTGGGTGTAGAGGCCATTCCCAAATTTTCACAATTTTCCGAGGAGGTGAGCAGCCCCAATTTGTCAGTTCATTCCAGCAGTAGCAGTACCAACAACATTGGAGATTACGCAGTCTTTGAGGGAGCAGCCATTCCAAGTTATCTTCTGAGAGTATTTCTATGCTTGCCTAGTGCAAGCCAAGGTGCCATCATTGTGATCACCTTTTGTACTTATTCCATTTCTCAGTATTAATAAAATGGCTTAGCGTTCTCCATATTGTCTGTTTTTCTTATGATATCTCTCTAGTTGTTGTATGTCTTTGTTTATGTACTTTATATTACTGTTTATTTCCATTCGGGATATCACAAAGTAAAAGATATGTACTCATGGTTGTAAAAGAACAAAATAAGGATCAACATGATGTTTTTTCAGGTTGTGAATCTCAGTTCAAAGATAATTTGGTTAAAGTGGTAGATTCTTTTCAAAGTCTATTTAAAGAACCAAAAAATCTGCCTCCTAAACGAGAAATACAACATGAGATACAATTGATGTCTAATGCCCCTCTTCCTAATGTCAGAATGTATCTCATGCCAGTCATAGAGAATGAAGAAATAAAGAAACAAATCTAAGAGGGTTGAAAAAGGCTTCATTCGACCCAGTTCATCTCCATGTGGTTCACCAATAATTTTGGTTCCTAAGAAAGATGGGACGTGGAGAATGCATGTCGACTTTAGGGCCTTATACAAAATTACAATCAAGAACAGGTATCCTCTTCCTAGGATAGCTGATTTACTTGACCAATTGAAAAATGTTGTCTATTTCACTAAGTTGGATTTGTGTAGTGGGTATCATCAAATTCGTATTACAAAAAATGACATCTGGAAAACTGCATTTAAAACTAGGTAGGGGCTATTTGAATGGTTGGTGATGCCTTTTGGTTTGTGTAATGCTCCAGAAACTTTCATGTGGGTTATGAATGATGTATTCCGTCCATACATGGATAAGTTTGTCATAATCTACTTAGATGATATCCTAATTTTCAGTTCCAGTATGGAAGAGCATGTTAGGCATGTTAAACAGGTGTTTGCAGTGTTGCAAAGGGAAAAATTGTACCTTAAACTGTCCAAATGTGAGTTTGGGAAAACTTCATTGATTTATCTTGGTTACATAGTTGGATTTGGTAATTTGAAAATAGATCTAGCTAAAATCGATTTTATTGTTAAGTGGCCAAGACCACAAAATGTGACTGAAGTTAGGAGGTTTTTAGGTGTAGTTCAATATTGGAGAAAATTCATTTCTCAATTTTCTTTGATTGCATCATCGTTATATGCTTTAACACATTCTAAAGTTTCGTTTCAGTGGGGAGGGAAAATGTAATATCCCCAACGGGAAATAGACAGTAATACACAGCAAAACAAACATGCAGCTATATAGAACAAAATGCCGGAACTAGAATATGGAACAAGTACACATAAAATACCAGAACGCTAAGCCATTTTAATGTCGAGAATACATATATGGGTACAAGAGATAATCGGAAATGAGGTACTATCCTTGCACCAGGCAAGTGAAGAACCACTCTCGAGAATAGAAATGGCTATAATAATAAGAAGGCTGCATACAGGCTAGCACGGAAAACTGTGATAGCTGTTATTTGCCACCAATGTCTTCCCAGAACTAAGGGCTGATCCCCCCGGAATGAGCTGAAAATCGGAAAGGCAAAATTTGTACTCTACACCTCGAGGACCAAACAGTGACAAATGCTCCACCTCCGAAAATCACCAATAGAAGCCCTCCTCGGTAAACGTTGTCTCTCCCGAGGAGCAATGCCAGGCTCAAGAAAAATCTTTGAGAAGAACCTAAATCCTCCTGTAAAATCCTCGGCTGAATCAACAATCTCCCCAGTGAAAATATGCGCGAAGCCACCACAAAATCACCCACAACATTGTTTGCTAAGCGGCTAGTCCTCCCTCCCTGACTTCGTCTCTCTCTTTGAGCCGCGCGAGTCACTCTAAAACAGCTCTACTGCCAAAACGTCCACCAAAATCTCCGCAAATCAGCTATGCAGCGAAGGATCGCCGCCGCGGGGCAGAGCACTCGGGGTCCCAGGGGCCAAGGCGAGATCTCTCGACGGCCAGGAACACTTTCCGGTTCGCACTAACGATCTTCATGACGGAAACTAAACAACACGTGCTGAAGTAGACGAAAGTCTAACTCTCAATATCATCAACATGTCAATAATGCCAAGTAGGTGGCTTACAACACATAGTACTGGCTGCCTCAAAAACCCTAGCCAAATCATCGACCTCCTCCTTGACTTTCATGGAGTTACCTTAGGAGCCTACGTGAGGCCTCTCTGTGTGTGTGTGGACCCAAGGCTCTCCCCTTTAAGTTACAACGTTCATCTACTAGGAAGCACTTTATTTTATTAAAGTGAGTTGACCCCCTCTTTCTCACTTTATTTGATAATTTAACTATAGGCGGCAAAACGCCCCAAAAGTAAATATTCCAATTAGCGGTGCTAATTGAGAATATTACGATCTCCGACGAATCGTTGCTTGTCTTCAAATGGCGAAGTGATTGAATCTTTGTAATATCTTCTCATCCTCCCAGTGGCATCCTCATCCAGGCAAGTTCTTCCATCTCACCAAGAACTCACAGTCGTTACGCTCAGCAGGCCGCCTTTCCCTGGTATCAATAATAGCCTCCCGTTGCAACATGGAATGCCCCTCATCATCGCGTGGGTGGTAGCTCCTACGCATGACATTACTGTGGCCGGCGCCTTTTTAAGGCATGATACATGAAAGATATTTATGAATCTTGCTTTAACGCCAAGTGACTCAACTCATGTCGCTTTGCCGATCTGCGTATCTTACCTTGTAGCCCATAAACGGGGCTTAGCTTCTCTGCCCCATACCGCCCGGCGAGAAGCATCGTATGGTACGTAGTCGTGAGTGAACCAAGTCCCCCTACCTCGGTGTCTCACAAACCCTTATGTTCACAACACGGCGGATTACGTGCGTGGCTATGTTGTCCTTGAGCTCGGAGGATATCTTGGCTCTCTTGGATCCATAACTTGGCTCTCGAGAACCTGCTGCCTGAAAGCATCATGTCCACAAAGATAAGGGATGATATCCATACAAAGCATAGAAAGGTGACTTGTACAATGGACATATGATGCGCAAGTGTTTGGCAACGATGCTCGCCGAATGCGGCCACTTCGGCCATGTCTCTGTGCGTCGCGCGTGATTACGCGAGTAGCCCTCCGGCCACTTGTTAACTATCTACTGTCTTCACGAATCCCCGTGCGGGGTGATAACTGGTGTACGGTGTCAACTCGGTCCCCACTGATCGGAAGAGCTCTGCCAGAATCCGCCCTTCGACGACGCTGTCTGTCGGCGACTTCGTAGTCTTGGGTAGACAATAACACAAAGCCTCACAGAGAAACGACTACGACCTATGTTAGTGTGATGTGCGGATATGGCGAAAAGCCGACATGCTTGATCAGGTCGGTCAACAGCGACAAAGATGCGATCCTTGCCGCACCATGGCGACCACGTGATGAAGTCCGTGATATATGCTCCTCCCCATTTCCCTGCGGGATGGGAAGAAGTTTGCAACAACCTGTGGGATAGCTCATCTCTCCTTGTTCCTGCGGCAAGCATCGCACTCACGACATGCGCTCGGGAGTACGTCCTCCTTCAGGGAGCCCTTCCATGAGAACCTCTCTCGAATAATATGTAAGTCTTGGTGAACCACGGTAGCCCGCCAATGGAGAATCGTGTAGGCTTGGATGTATCTTCTTCTTGGCCCGAGATCCCTCGGTCAAAGATCCACATCCTATAATAGATGATCTCGTCGACCACCACAACACCCTATCATCTGCTACTGTGCTCCAAAACCTCACCGCCGACGTCCTTGAGTGCTCTACCGGCGGTCGAGCCCTATCGGCGTCCAAGCTCATGAGAGTGATAACGTGGCCGGTCTACGAAGAGGGCATCGGCTACCCACGTTATTCTTGCCTTTGACATACTCTATGTGTCAAAGTCATAGGCTGGATCTTATAACGATCCCGCCGCGTCTCTCCTGCCATTGTACCTCCCGGAGAAAGTACCTCGAGGCATTGGCAGTACGGCTTCTCACCACAGATGGCACCCACTAGATCTGTAGGTATTTGGCCAATGCATACATGATGGCCAACATCTCTGTCGTATGTGGAATACAACCTCTCATGTGGAAGGAGCAGGCTCTCAAAAGCTATCGAGGTGACCGCCACCACATCAACGCAATCCCTCTCCACGGTGCATCACACTCGAGGACAAAAGGTGAGGTGAGTACGGCAATGCTGTGCCAGGCAATGCTCATCGCCTCCTTGAGCTTGTCAAAAGCTCGTTGTCTTTCGTGTCAGGCTTGTTGAATGCCCCCTTCCTCGTCCGTGCGAGAGGGGTGCGACAGCGTGAGCGCTTGACGAGCTGCAGCAAGTATGTGCAAATGCCAATAAATCCACGAGCTCGGTCTGATGCAGCGAGCTACGGCCAATCTCGGTGGCCCCAGTCTTCTCCTGGACTCTCACAGGTCACTCCTATGTAATGTGCCCCAAGTACAACATCTCGTCCGTAGAACTCACACATGGAGAGCTTGGCATCGTGCTAGCACTCTCACCTCCAAAGATGTGCAAAGCTGTCTCAGCCATGCTGAAGATGCTCTTCCAGAATCTTTGCTATATATAAGTATGTCATCGAAGAAAACGACACAAAATTCCTCTCGAGATGACCTGCGAAGTAGTGTGGTTCATGCACGATCGAAAAGGTAAGCGGGTGCATTGGTCGGCCCGAATGGCTTCGACGACGAAAGTGCCCATAATGACAGCAGAAAGCGGTCTTGAGGTGTCACATTCCCTCACGCGTATACGATGGTACCGGATCTCAAGTCCAATCTTTGAAGAACCGTGTCCTCTCAACTCATCCATCGGCTCATCGATCACTGAGGAGAATCGTTTTGTTCTTCGGGGGCCTTCTTATTCGGTATGGTCGTGCATGCGCAACGTGCTGCATCCTTCTTCTTCACCGGCACTACGGAGAAGAAGCAAAAAGACTCGTGTTGGGCGAATGTGACCAAGGGCCAGCAACTCTTGGGGCCAGCCCGCTCTGTCTCGTCCGGGTGAGCCTTGGGATGCCTATACGGTGTGGTGATCACTACATGTCCCACTGCTCAAAGCTCGATCGTATGCTCAAACCCCCGATCCGGTGGGTTTGCCACAGTGGAATATCCCCGAATACACGCTGCATACTGTCGAAATGAGCGTAGCTCGGGATGCAACATCGGCCTGTATCCGCGCCTACGAAGCTCGCAACCCTCGCCACTCCCTATGTCTCCCTTACGGAAGGTCGCCTCAATGCGTGTCTGCCGACACTATCGAAGGCGGAGCGTGTGTCTTTGTCCCCGTGTCTTCTCATGCCTCCCCATCTTGAGATCATCCCTCCATCTCTAGGGCCTTCCAATGCGCTGGCGGCCTTCCCGAGTAATAGTCCTTTGAACACCCCTGTCAGGGTTGGTGTCCAAGGATATCTACCACAAAGAAGTGATCGTCAATGTATAAGTACATCGTCACTAATAACTACGGAACATACCGAGCATGCCATGGTGCAGTCTCCTCGGACCAAGATGGAAAATCCCTCAAAAACCCTACGTACGTATGCTCTCGCTCGACCATGCGGAAGGGCATCCAATAAAGTTGTGGGTGGCCACTATCCGTAGGAACGGCTCCTTGACGCAGCGCGCACACTATCCCCCGTACGGCAACGGTAGTACTTGAACTCACCGCAAGCTGAGCTCCCAGGTGAGTGCAAATGATGCCCATTTAACGGGTATTGGAGGGGTGGTAGATACTGTCTTTGCACATAACAATCTCACGCACTCACGTCATCTCGTCCTCTTCTCCCTGCTCTCGGAAGAACCTCTCATCAGGGCTGCTTTCCTGCCGGCCACACCTATGTCCCGGTGCCCATGGCTCTAAGTGAGCACAACACGCCGCTTCCTCCTCGACTCTCTCCACGGCCTCGTCGTCAAGCGCCTCGTCCGGGGATTGGCAGCAGGAGCGGAACCACCGTGTCCCTTCCCTTCGGTGGAAGGCTTTGTCCTGCGGGGATAAGGTGTGGAGAGTCTTTGGGTAAGACATCACCGCCAAGTCCGGTCTGCTGATGGCATCACGAGGTAGGCCGGTACGGTCGGCCGGACTAGGCCAAGAAAGTGGCTGCGACAACCCCTCCACAAACATGCTGTCCAAGCCGCAGGATAAATCGGTACCATCACACGAAACCCTCGAGAAGTGCGAAATGTATGTCTGCGCACACTCCCAATACGTTTGAGCTTTGTCGACTCAGCAAAGGAGGTGCTACTCGGATCCACTCATCGAAAGCGCTCTATCACCCTCGGGTAAACTCGACATGTCTTCGTCCAGCACGGAGATAAGTGTCGCCATCCATGGAACCACCCGGTCTGAGCCTCTTGAAAATCCCGAGATGTAATGTTGCCACCTTAATGACCTCGGCGCGACATGCAGTTGCAAGGCTACACCGGAAATGAATGTCCAACTTCTCACAAGACTTTGCCCGAGCGGTGATGAGCCATCAACGTGGGCAAATAAAATCTGCTAGGCTGCCGCGGTGGTCATCACGATGGTGCTGTGCCTGCGCGGTGATCACGGGGTCCTGTCATGTTGGACACAGACAAGTCTACGAATATGTGATAGAATCTCGGAATGCTTTGGTCGTGCGCACGGTACTACGTAAAGGTCTGTCGGACACATGGCTCCCGAAGCTCTCGACGTCTTTCGCACCCTTTGCGTCCTGCGCGAGAAGGTAGGCATGGTGGGTCGCGTGGGTCTTTGAGTATCTACGTGCACCCTACCGTACTCACCGCCCTGCGTCCTGCGGCAAGAATGTGGGCATAGTGGATCGCGTGGGTGCATGCGATACCATAATGGGGATAGCATCATGCACGCGGCACGTGGTGGGACATGCAGGTCCCTCACCAGGTACGAAAAACACGGGGGTTCCCTGCACGACCTCTGTCTGGTGAGTCTACATGTCATCTCCATGTGATGGAGAGTGTCTCCCATCTCCTCGAACCCTCGTAAATGCTGCTGCAAGGTCTCTTTGCTTTCTGTGTCCCCTCGCAGTGCACTCACACTCAGTCTCTTTGTCTCGGGTGACTCACGATCGAATCCCCCTCTCACCGAAGGAGTCCTCACCTACTCTCAACGTCTACATGTCTCCTCGATCAATGCATATCCGGGCGTCATGAAGCACTTGACTCCACAGTGAGCCGGAAATTATGCTACGATACCTTTGTAATATCCCCAACGGCAGAAATAGGCAGGTAATACATAGCAAACAAACATGTGACTATATAGAACAAAATGCGGAACTAAGAATATGGAACAAGTACACATAAATACCCAGGCAGCTAAACCATTTGTGTCGGGGCACATATATGGGTACAAGAGATAATCGGGGAATGAGTGCACCTATCATATGAGCAAGTGAAGAACCCTCTCGGAATAGGAAATGGCTATAATAGAGTAGTCTAGGCTGGCAGAGAAAAGCCCCATCGTGAAAATTTCTTTGTGCAATGTACTAGAACTAGGGGGTGATCCCCTCATGGGAATGAGCTGAAAGTCGGAAGGTAAGGCATGCTCTGCCTCAGGGACCAAACCCGAAGCTTGGTGAGCTCGTGCTCCACCTCCGAAAATCCACCAATGAAGTCCTCCTCAGTAAACGTTGTCTCTCCTAGGAGCAGTGAGAAGCTCAGAGAAAGATCTTTGAGGAAAGGGCCTAAATCCTCACCACCAAATCCTACGTTTCGAATCAACAATCTCCCAAAGTGAAATACGGCGAAGCCACCACAAATCACCCACAACAGTAACACACAAAAGCTGACTGCGTCCTCCCTCCGAAGCTGCGTCCTCTCTCTGGGCACGCCGATCACTCTAAGGGCTTGACTCTCTCTTTGTAATATTCAAATTAGCATTGCTAGTGGGAATATCTCATTTTTGTTTTAATTTTCTTTGCTTTGGCTAGAAATAATAAATAAAGTGAGGAAATAAGAGGTCACCTCACTTTATAAAATAAAGTGTTTTCCTAGTTGATTGATGTTATAACTTAAGGGGCCTTGAGGGTCCCACATGATGAGGAGGCCTCAGTGACCCAAGGTTAGCGCGAGCCAAGGAAAGTGAAGGACGCGATCGGATTTCAGAGGGTTGCTATAAAGGTGGGGTTCTCACCTCATTTGAGCATTGTTGATTTGATATTGATATTGAAGAGCTGAACTTGTCTGCATAAACACGCAGCCGGTTGTTTAGTCGATGCCACGCTTGTTGAGTACAAGGCGAGTGTCTCCGTTAGAATCTCACCCTTGGCTACGAGATTTCGGTGCTGCTCGAGCAAGGTTTCTTTCCTTCGGTTTCGACGGTGATTTACCGGTAGTTTAGGGCAGAATTTGGTAGAGAATACCTTTACGGGAAGCTACACGCGAGGAGCTGGGGGCGAGGGCGCGGTCCGGCGGTGGGACGCCGGTCTGAGATGAGAGGCCGCGGATCCGCGGTCCGGCGACGCGGTGCGGATAGGGACGCGGTCCCGGCGGTCCGGTGAAAGGACTCGGATGCAGGTAGGAGGGCAGCAGATCGGCCAGTCCGGCTAGGGAGGACGCGGTCTAGAGAGAGGGACACGGATGCGAGCAGGAAGGCCAGCAGATCCGGGTTAGGGAGAACGTAGATACGATGGCAGAGGTTATTGTGTGTGGGGTTTTAAGTGATTTTCGGTGTTCCGGCCACGAGGTTTGGTTGTCTCATGCGGAAAGTTTGTGATTTGGATTCACCCCTTCTTGCAGGCGTTTCATTTGTGCTTGTCTTTGGCCAGAAACGACGTTTTCAGTGAGGTTTGATTGGTGGATGTCGGAGGTGGAGCATCGACTTCATTTTCTAGGGTTTGTGCGGAAGTTGAGATCCTTCCTTTCGATTTTAGAGCTCATGGTTCGATGCATTGTGACGATTTTCACGCCATGAGTTTCTTGACCGAGGCTGAGGCAGTAAATACTATTGTGACCATTGTTTGTTCGAGAGGTCTCCACTTGCTAGAGGCAAGGACTGGAGGTGCCCACTCATTCTGATTATCTTGTGCCTATGTATGTGATGCCAGTTAATAAAAATGGCTTCGAGTATTGCGGCAGTACTATGTGTACTTGTTCCCATGATAATACCGGTTCCATTTGTTTGTTTATATGTCATTTGGCATATTTACGTATTACGAATTTATTTCCTTTGAGGATATTACGGTGGTATCGAGCATAGATACGGCTCGCTTTGTGGTGCTATGGAAGTCTATGACGCACGAGACCTTACTACATCTATCGAAGAAACGAGAGAAGGGCGAGAGTGGGTGGAAGTTTCCTTTCGGGGGAAGTGATTCGATAGAACACACGGGGCAGTTCGAGCGAGCGGCACGAAGGACGGGCGAGCGTAATCAATGGCGGTGATGATGTGAGTTTTAGAGATCCTCCATCATGCGAGGAATGTCTACAAAGACTCGTGGCCATGGAGATCGATCGGAAAGAACTCACAGAGTTCTTGGTCAGTGAGGATACGGTATGTCTCGCCACGTCGGTGCATGATGCTATCCCATTCGGCGGCTTCCCGGGCACCGCGATCACTATGCCCCACATTCTTGCCGGAAGACACGGGGACGAGGGTGCGGGGGAGGGCACGGAGGGATAATCCGGCACCCCACGCGACTCGCCTGCCTTCGGTAGAGGACGAGGGGTCGACGACGCAGGAAGAGTTGGTCCAACTCGATGGGCGGCCGCTTTGCGGCGGTGGGAGCTTTCGAGAGACCGGAGGCTTGCATTCTAAGCCCAGTTCTCTGCCTTCGGCCTTCCTCTCCATGTCGGTGGCATCAAGCCCGTGGCCGGCCACGGAGGCACCGGACTGCAGTGACCCGTGGCAGCTAGTGAATTCCATTGCCCTACGTTTGATGGTTCATCAAACAGGTCGGCAAAATGCGGGTGGGCGTGGACATCTGTGCTTTCGGCTCGGATGTAGGAGCGGAGGCCGACAAGGTGGCTACATTGTTGGGGGTGAGGCTCCAGGGCGGTGGTTTCATGGGATGGCGACACTCGGAGCATTCCACGATGGCCGACATATCACAGGTTACCAGGGAAAGTGGTAAGGCTTTGTGTGAGGAGGGATCCCGGAGGCGACATTTGTTGAGCTGACCAAGCTCGAAACGGTACAGTGCGGCCTTGTTTCGGTTGTTCTTGGGGTTTCGATGGTACGACCCATCGGCGGCAGGATGGTTTATATGTTTGTGGAGGGGGGGGGGTACCGCCAGAGCCACTCGTGGCCTGGTCGAGTCGAACAAGCGAAGGCTGCACTACGGATGCCATCGATGGGACTCGAGACTTACGGGATGTCTTGCCGGACTCGACCTGTGTCCCAGAGGGAACGGGCTTTCCGGCCCTGGTGAGACACGGTGGCTCCCGCCTCTAAAAGAGCGAATCCCGGGACGAGGGCGGTTGATTGTTGAGGCCGAGAGGCGAACGTTGTGCTTCACTTGCCGAGGCCATGAACTAGGGACACAAATGTGCGGCGAAGGCACATTTCATAGAAGATTCTCAGGAAAACGTTGAAAGGATGAGGATGATGAGAGCGGGGAGGACCCATTGTGTAAGCACGCAGGGGGTACGCCCCCACCCCCCTCCACCACCGCGGCAGGTGGGGCATCATTTGCCTCACAGAGAGCTGGCATTAGAGAGTCCCCAAGTAATTTGTCTGTGACGTACGGGGGACGATGCCTTAGGACCGGTAGTCCCGATCTTCCAGTCGATAGTGGGGCCACCCACAGCAAGTGATGTACAGATGGTTGAGCGGAGAGGCATACGGTGAGGAGGAGGCCGATGGGTTTTGTTGGTACCGGGGGGATCGAGACCATGGCATGTGCTCGCCCCATGCCACCGGGTTATCGATCGACGATGAGGCACTTACACGTGTGAGATCACTTCTTTGTGAGGGTGGACATCCCGAGACACCAACGTGATATTGGGGGTTCGATGTTATTACTCTCGGAAGGTCACGACGGATTGGAAGGCCCTAGAGATGAGTCGGGCAGACCACGAACTCGAGGGAGCATGAGGAAGATGCTGACACCACCGAACGGTGTGGCACCGCCGCTGGAGACGACGCTTCCGCAAGGGAGATATGGAAGTGGGCGATGAGAGTTGCGAACGAGGAGGTAGTGGATACGGGCGAACGGTGCACGATCTACGAGTCTATTCTCGCGGATATGCGATGATTTTCGGGGGGATATTCCACCGGGGCGACCATGGGATCGGGGTTTGAGCACACGGTCGAGCTTGAGCCGGGGGATACGGTAGTGATTACCACCATAGTATAGGCATCCCAAGGCCTGTCGGGACGAATAAGCCGAGCCATTCGGGGAGTTCTTTGGCCTTGGTCCCCTTCGACCCGACATAGTCCTTTTGCTTCTTGATGAGTAGTGGCACGATGCCCGAAGAAAGAAAAGACGGCACATTACGTGTGCATTGACTACGGGGCTACGAGCAGACCACGAAGAACGGGTACCCATTCCCGGGATGCGACGGTGATGGATGAGGGTTGAGAGGGCTGCAGGTTCTTCTCAAAGTTGATTTGGAATCCGGGTACCATCGGATACGCGTGAGGAGCAGGGACATTCCCAAAATAGCTTTTAGGTGTCATTATAGGCACTTGGGTTTGGTCATGCTGTTAGGTTATGATACTGCTGCTCGGTCTTGTATGAATCACATTTTCGGGGATCATCTGAGAAAGTTTGTGCGGTTTCTTTGATGACATCTCATATACGGCGGGACTTGGGAGGAGCATCTCCGGCATGTTGGGGGCAGGTCTTGCACATTTTGGAGGAGAACGGCAGGTTCTATACTTAAGCTCTCCAAGTGTGAGTTTTAAGGTTGACGGAGATGCGTGTCTAGGGACACATTATAGGTGGAGCCCGGGGACGGGGGTCACGAGAGAAAATCGGGGCTATCGGGGAGGCGCGGGGAGCCACGGAATGTGACGGGCTTCGGGGTTTGTTAGTATACACTGCTACGGGGAGAGTTCGTCAGGGCTTCTCTCGGCTTGCGCACCCCTCACGGATACGACGAGGAAGGGGCATTCGGTTGGTCGGACACGGCACGGTGACTTTTTGACAAGCTCGAGAGGTGATGACGGTTGTCCCATGTCGCGTTGCGGGGTTACGCGACCCTTTGTCCTAAAGTGCGATGCATCGGGGGGGGAGAGTTAAGTGGGTTTGATGCGAGAGGGTCATGGAATTGCTTTTCGGCGGAAGCTCCTTCCACACGGTTATATCCCATATATGACAAGGAAGATACGTATCATGCGTACGTGGCCAAATTCGGTACCTGGTGGGTGGCAAGTCGGGGGTGAGGACGAATCGCATAACGGCTTTGAAGGTACTTTTACCGGGCGGCTTCGATTGCGGAGAAGGCAATGATGGATACGGCAAGATCCGAGGCCTCGACTTTGACTGGGGCGTGTGTCAGGGAAGAATAATAACGGTGGCGGTACCCTTTCTCGGCGGGCCGACACGTTGTCACTCATGAGCACCAGACGAGTTGGAAAGGCCGGGCTTCAGTTTGAGTACTCCAAAAGTGAATTTGCATACGAGGTTGGATGAGCGGGTGGCGGACGCGGTACGAGGGTGAGGGTCGATAAAGATCGTACATTACGAGGGCAAGGATCTTCTTGGTGAAGAATCTCGGCTCAAGAAAATGCTCCGAGCCTGCGATTCACCATTGGCGGGCCATCGGGGGGTTCACCAAGGCATACGAACCATCAAGAAGATTTGCATGGAAGGGCCTCAGGGAGGGCCGTACTCCCGACTTGTGTCGAGAGGTCTTACGAGGTTTGCCAGTAGCTTGAGAAGATGAGTCATCCTGTGAAGTTGTTGTGACCTCTTCCGTCGGGAGGAAGTGGAGAGCATATCGATGGACTTCATCACGGGGTTGCCCACGGTGCGGTCGAAGTTGTCTTCGTGGTGGTTAATGAGACGTGAAGTATGCTCACTTTTCGCCATTTCGACACATCACATGTGGCGACACCGAATGGCGAGTTATTCTTCGGGGGAGGGGTTTCGAGGCCCATGGTCTACCCAAGGCCATTGTCGGCGGCAAGGGCAGAAGGCTGCTTTGTGGGATGCAGCGAGAGCTCTTGGGCTTGGTAGGGACGGTCGACACACGACTTCGTTATCATCCCAGACCGGACGGGCGGAGACGGAGATAGTTAACAAGTGGTGGAGGGCACAACGCGTAACTACGTCGGTGGCGAGCGAGCGAGCATGGGCGGGGGGTGGCTACATTTAGTGATGCGCTACAACCCTGGCCTTTCATATGTCATCGGTGTGACACCTTTCTGTGCTTTGTGGATATCATTCCTTATCTTTGTGGACATGATGTTTGGTATTAGCGGGCTCCGCGAGAGCCAAGTTATGGATCCAGAGGCAGACATCCTCAGGGCTCTCAAGGACAACATAGCCACGGCACGGAATCGGCGGTTGTGTGCGTGAGGTCGGGTGGAGAGACACTTTGAGGTAGGGGACACGAATGCCTACGGCTACGACCATGCCGGCCGGTCTTCGCTCCAGCCGAGAAGGGGGGCGGAGAAAGCTGAAGCCTCGTTTTTGTGGACCATACGGGGTGATACGCGAGGATCGAGCCGAGTTGCGTAACCAGGTTGTTTGCCCCAATGGTCGGATTCTAACATCTTTCATGTCATGCAGAAAAGGCAGGCCGGCACAGCCGTGGCCCGGCCAGGTCATGAAGACTACCGCCTACGATGATGAGGGCATGCGGTGTTACCAGTAGGAGGCTATTATCGACATAGGGAGGGCAAGCTGCACGTAACGAAAGGAAGATAAAGTTCTTGGTGAGATGGAAGAACTTGCCGGATGAGGATGTGCCCAGGAGGATGAGAGGATCTTCTGACATCCATCACTTCGATTGTGAGGACAAGCAACGTCTTCACCGGCCACATAATATTCCCAAGTGGCATTTGTAATTGGAATATCTCATTTTTGTTTAATTTTGCCGCTTTAATGAAAATAATAAATAGTGAGAAATAAGAGGTCACCTCGCTTTGTAAAATAAAGTGTTTTTCTAGTTGATTGACGTTATAACTTAAAGAGGGGCCCGGGGGTCCACATGAGTATGAGGGGGGGCCTCACGGCGGCGGGGTTAGCTGCGCGAGCCAGAGGGTGAAGAACGCGAGTCAAGGTTTTGGAGGGGAGTTTAGCACTATAAAAGTGGGGTTCTCACCTCATTTAAGGATTGTTGATTTGATATTGATATTGAGAGTAGACTTGTCTGCTTCGGCACGCGGTTGTTTAGTCGATGCCACGTGAAAACCTTTGTTGATACAAAGGCGAGTGTCTCGGTCGGAGATCTCACCACGCAACTCAGGGGGACTTGATGCAACAAAACAAGGTTTCTTTCCTTCGATTTAGGTGGTGATTTGCGGTAGTTTGCGGTGGAGATTTGGTGGGGAAATGCCCCCTTTCTTGGTGCCGAGCTAGGGCGGAAGGACGCGGATCCGGAGGGGAATGGGACGCGGTGCGCGCGGATAGGAAGGACGCGGATCACACGGTCCGAAGCGAGAGGGACGCGGAGATGCGCGGATAGGGAGGGACGCGGACCCGGCGGATCCCGGTGAAAAGGACTCGGATACGAGATAGGGCAGATCGACGGATCCGGCTGAGAGGACGCGGTCTGGGGACGTCGTCTCTTGAATGAGAGGGGCCTTGATCCGGTTGGGAAGGCTTGTGAATCTGATGACGGGGAATTGTGTGTAGAAGAGGTTTTAGCGGCGTTTTGATGTTTCGGCCACACAGCGGAGTTTGGTTATCTCATACGGAAGGATTTGTGGACTGAATTCACCCCTTCTTGCCCGACGTTTCATTTCAGCTTCTGTGACATCCTTCCAGCGAGCAGCGTTTTCCTTGGTGAGGTTTGATTGGTGGATCTTCGGAGGTGGAACGCTCGACTTCACATTTAGGGTTTGTACGGAGGATTGAGATCGGCTACCTTTCAGTTTTCAGCTCATAGTTCCGATGCATTGCGGCTTGACCGATTTTCCATAGCAGTTTCTTCGACCGGCTAAGGACGGCCTTTGTCCCTAACTAACGACCATTATTTGTTCGAGAGGGTCTCCCTTGCCTGGGAACGGAATGAGTGCTGCCTCGTACGATTATCTTGTGCCCCTATATATGTATTCTCGAATTAATAAATAGCTTAGTGTTGCGGCACGTTCTATGTGTACTTGTTCCATGCAGTTCCGGCATTTTGTTTTATATATACGTTTGGCATATTTACATTGTGTGCGGGTTATTCCCTTTGGGGATATTACATACGCAACGTCCACAAAATCTCTGCAAATCCAAGCTATGGCAAGCCCGCGAAGGATGCCTTGCCCAGAAACGGTACTCGAAAGTCCCCGAGGGCAGGGCGAGATCTCCGACCGGAGACACTCGGTTAAGCACTAAACGATCTTTGGAACCGACCAAACAACCGGCGTCTTGGTAGGCAGTCTAGCTCTCAATATCATCGACATATCAATAATGCCAAATAGGTGGAAACCCCCACCTTTTATAGTGCTAGCTCCCTCAAAAAACCCTATTGCGTCCTTGACCTCCTCCTTGACTGCGCGATTGTAAAACCCGTGAGGCCTCTCTCATGTGTGTGTGGACCCTAAGGCTCTCCCCTTTAAGTTACAACGTTCATCTACTAGGAAGCACTTTATTTTATTAAAGTGAGTTGACCCCTCTTTCTCACTTTATTTATTAATTTTAACTATAGGCGGCAAAACTATGCAAAAAATGAAATATTCCAATTAGCGGTGCTAATTGGGAATAATACAGAAAAAAAAAAACAACTTTTGATAGCCCTTTAGATGGCCCCCACATTCACTTGCTGTGATTTTTTACCTTTTCTAATGTTTGGAGGCCTTCTTTTTCCTAAAAAAGCCAAGGGGGTCACCTAATGCACCTTTCCTAAGTTCTAATGCCAAAATATCTCTCGATGGTCAAAATTACAAAAAATGGAATTTCTTCTTAAACATATTAATTAATTGGGGACATTAAAAATTTTAAAGCTATAATTTAATGTCTTGTAGTGTTGATGCCAACGTATTGGCATTCCCATTTCACCAATGGCGCAGTCTACCTTTCTTTCAACTGGACAACCCAATTCGTCTTTCCCTCACTATAAAACCATACCTTGACACACAGTCCTCACACCAAACACAGAAAATTCGCACACAAAGATATTCACAATATTTACAAAGCTATTAGATTCACAATACAGGCATAATTTGCCCAACAACACACTCCATCATGCTTCAGAAATTTTCATGATTTATACAAATGGATTTAAACCAAAATTGGTTTCAGATCTGAAATCCCCTCAATTTCTAAGGTTTTGTTGAGATCCACAAAATCCTCACCTAGATCCACATTTCTTTCATGAGATCTAACTAACCCTCAAATATCTCTAACCTCTCAACATTCTTGAAATCTCTCCTATTTACAATATTCATCATTTATATACATTTTCTCATGTAAACATAGGAAAATACAATTTTAATGAATAATTAAATCTAACTTAGGGAACCAAATCCCTTGGTAAATGAAACCCCAAGGTCTAGTCAAAATAAGTTTTTGACTTGTGGTAAGATACCCTACATCATACTCTCCAGGTGGAAAACATTCATGGTCTCCTAACCATGTGTCTTCATAGGCTGATTGAAGTCCTCCTGTATCCAAACTTTATTTTGCCATTGATCATCTTCTTTGTCATGTTGTTTCCATTTCTGTCGTTGTCTTTTTCTGTCTTCCCGAGGCTTCCAAACTTTATCTTGCAATTCTCCTCCTTTGCTTATGTAGACTCGCTTAGTCATTTGCAATCTGTTGTCATCCTGCCTTCTTCTTTGTCCAATATAATTCTTCTGAGACCTTTTTTAACATCAACTTCCTCAGTTGTTCAATTTCGATGTCAACCTTGTCCTCTAGCTGGTGCAAATTACTGCTTCCTTGCTGAACTTTGTTGTTGGTCTTCCACTGACACATTAGAATACCAGTTGCTTGCAGAGTTTCTTTAATCATTTCCTGCATTTCTGTCCATTTTTGTCTGTTCGTTGTTGTATTTCTGCCATGGAAAACTTGTTATCATCTTCCCTTGAACTACTGCAATCAACTATACTTTCTGTCTTTGGATTTTTTCAACCAGTCTTCTAAAAATCCCAATTCTGTCTGCAACATTTTTCCATGTTTTCTTTTCTGCAATCCCCTGCATAGCCTCTTTCATAGTTCCTCGTATCTTCATTAGTTGAAGTATCTCCAAGCCATATCACCCTGCACATGTTTATCACCTATAGACACAAACCACTCATCAGTTTTTAAATCACTGAGACTCTGAGGTCTCTTTAGGTACTTCTAGCACCCTTTCTTTGTGCAGTACTGGAACCTTCAAGCATTTCATCAGATCTTCATCTGCCTTTTTCACTGGAACAACTTTCTTCTCAACATCCTCTGTATCTGCATGCACATATGCTTAATTAAGAGATCCTCAGTATTAGGCACCTATTCTTTATGGAATAGAATTTTTTCTATTTCAGGAATTTAATCTGAATGATGTTATTCTCCACTGCACAAAACAAAATTAATACCTTGTCCATCATCAACAACAATTCCTGCAAGACTTTCAAAATGTCTCCTCTCGGAGTCTTCATCACTTCCACCCTCTCCAAGGAATTGTCTCATTCTGGCGCACAAATGTACTCTATCTCTTCCCCATTTTCAGATTCTCTGAGCATTCTTAACCAATTTCTGATCAGATGCCTCATCCACCTTCTCTGAATTCTTGCATGCAATGTCTTAATTGCCCATTGAACTATTTTCTCAACATAAAAAGCCATTCCTCAATTCTTTTATCAATTCCTTCTGCAACTGCTTCGTTTTGTTTTTGTAGTTGCTTCTTCATTTTGCGAGTCCTTCCTTCATCTTGGCTATGTGAAAATGTGCTAAATAAAATCCCAACTGCAGTAACTGATATTATTTCTTTTACTTATTAAATCAGAAACAAGTTATTTATGGTGTTACACAGTAAATATCGAAATAAATTCTACTGCAGCCTTCACAAAAAAATACTACGGAAAGTAAAAGCAAGGAAAAATACTATAGCACAAGTACAATCACAATTGAACAATTGTCCCCTGAGAAAAACCCAATGTGGGAAGAAAAACCGGTGTAGCAAATGAGGGTTTCTTTATTATTCTTTAGCAAAATCTCATGTACAAGATACAAACAACAGAAAAGAAGAGAATTTTTTTGTGAAAAAATTTTTGCTGAGACAATTTTCTCACGCTTTCACGATATTCCCAATTAGGCAATAGCTAATTGGAAATATTAATTTTGACTATTTTGCCTTTATAGAGTTAAAAATATAAATAAAGTGGGTGAAGGACACTGAGCTCACACTTGGGATAAAAAGTATTTCCTAAAAGTCACTTAAGAGACTATGTGCCCTATTTGGCAACGTGGGGCCTAGTAGTCAAGTGGCAGCGTGAGGGAAAAGGAGCATGCATAGACAGCGTAGGGCCAAGCTAGCGCGAGTGAGTTGGACGGGCGTGGGCCAAGGGGGACGGCAGCAGGGGGTGGTCGTCCCTAGGGTGAGGGAAGGCTCACCAAGCATAAAAAGGAGAAGGTCTCCTCATTCTCGTTCATTTTCGATTATGCATCTTTGAGAATTGTCTTCGACATTGAGCACGCTTGCTGATTTAGCAAATTTTGCACGTACGTTCGGTACATCGGTGTCTCGTTCGGAGATCAAACCTCGACGGACTTTGAGTGCCTTTGCTCGGGTGAGAGTTTCATCCTTGTTTGGCGAAGGGAGTTGTGGCTGACCACGGAGGAGCATCCACTCGGAGAGACAGCGCGGACGAGTGAGAGGGAGGACGCGATCTTGAGAGGAGAAGTGGTTCTGGATTGGGGGTTTGTTGGTGGATTCAACACGAGATAGTGGGTAAGGCCAGCCCTTCCTATTCCGGCATTTTGGAGGAGTTAGCGGCCATTCTTTGGAGCGAGCTATTCGAGCCGGCGTCCTCCTTGAGGAATAGCATGAGTGCCTCAAGGGAGCCATTTCGAGGGTCGGCCATCTTTGAAAAGCTTTACGGGCTTTTACGGGTATTGGGGAGCGAGGCCATTCTCGAAGTTTCGGGAGCCACTGGTGGGAGCAGCCCCAAAGATTGATTTCATTCTAGCACTAACGACGTGACACGAGTAGCGAGTACCGGCGGCTTGGGAGATAACGTAGTCCGCGAGGGAGCGGCCATTCGGATCATTTCAGAGGAGTCTTTCTACGCTTGCCCAGTGCAAGCCGAGTGCCATCATTCCGATCACCTCTGTACTCATTTCCATTTCTCGCATTACTAAAATGGCTCAACGTTCTCCATATTGTTTGTTTCCTTATGATTTGTCTATAGTTCTTTGTATGTCTTTGTTTATGTGCTTGTATTGTTTATTATTTCCATTTGGGATATTACGGTGGTATCGGGGACTCATAAACTTGGCTCGGCTTGTGGAGCGAATTGTCTATGACACCCGGCGGAAAACCTTACATCACTTTACGGGGAAGAAAGTATAAAGACCAAGAGCGGAGGTTAGAGCTCACTTTTGGGAAAGGAGACATCGTTCCGAGTGGTGGACGCGAGGGGAAGAGGAACCAATGGTAGAGGAAAGAGATTCCAAGAAGGAGTTCGGGGAACTCCTCAAATCGATGCCAGAGTTTGTCGAGGTGGATAGAGGAGATGGGCGGTTGCCGCACGAGAATCTAGACGCGAGACCCCAAGGGGTTCCATGTTGAGAGGGCTCGAGGGAACCTCGTATCATTTACGAGAGACACTCATGCGCGACGAATAGCATCGCACACACCCCCCGTTCCACGATGCCGACATTTCTTGCCGCATGCACATTGAAGCGACAAGAAGCATAGCGAGGAGCAGGAACCGAAGCACATGGAGATTATTGTGCGGTACACGATCATACGGTCGGGAGTTCGGAAGATGCCCTCACTTTACATGATTTTTGTTCGAGCTCAGCGGGACAGAGACCCGCAACCATCACGGGGGAACGAGCATTCACATGACGGGGACTTACAACGCACGGTGGGCGATTCCATCTCTGACATTTTGACGGATCGTCCAAGTGTTCGGCAAAAGCTAGGGTGGAGAAGTCGGATATATATTTCCGGCTAATCGGATGGTCGAGCTAGAGGCCATCAAGGTGACGACGATGCACCTAGCAGGGCGAGGCCCGTGGATTCGTGGTTTCAGTGGGATGGTTATGCGGGGCACCTCGAGAGTGACAACATATGTCGAGTTTGCATGGGGGTTGGTAGAGCGTTTTGATCGTGAGGGATCTAGAGGAGCATTTTGTTGAGCCAACAAAGCTCAAGGCGACCGAGGGAAGCCAAACATGTACATCTCGAGTTTTTGAGACTCTATGTGATAGTACACGATTTATCCACAACTCGGATGATCTATATGTTCATAGATGGATTGGCGAGCCTCACGAGGATTAGTCGGATCGACGAGACTGCGACACTCCATGATGCGGTTGAGAGGGACTCGGGATTTGCGGGGATGCACTTCCCAAGACTAGAGCTCCTTTTCCCCGAGATCGGCATTCCGGGCGAAGGGAAAGGATGAGAGGGTCTCCACCCTGCCAAGGGGAACAGGGCAGAGGGTTTGGAGATGATGAGGTCGGAGAGACTCGCGAAGCGGAGGAGGTTATGCTTCACGTGCCGGAGCCATGGGCACCGGGACACCGTTGTGCCACGGGAAGGCACATTACATCGAGGTCTTCTCCGATAGTAGTGGGAAGAAGAGGAGTATGAGGAGATGGAGGCCGGAGGCGGCAGATGCCGGGCGCGAGAGAGGGGATCATCCGCCACCTCCACCACTCGGAGCGGGAGGTGCGGCTTTTGCACTCAGGGGGGAGCCCTTGCAACCTTGCGGGGAGTTCCCAAGTACTTGACACTCGCTTGTCCGAGGCACGGTATGAAGGCAACGTGTGTCGGTGTTGGTAGACGAGTGGGGCTACCCACAACTCATTGATGCCCACTCGGCAGAGCGGAGGGGCATACGGACGGAGACTTTTGATGGCTTTTCGATGACCGGTTCCAGGGAAGCTGGACCATGCGTCTGGGTATGTGCCGGCTTTGGCGATGACGAGGGGACGTACACACGACGGATCATTTCTTCGTGGTGGACATCTCCGGTCACCAACGTGATACTTGGGGTATAGTGGCGTATCACATTGGGGAAGGTCACCACTAATTGGGAGACCTTGGAGATGGAGTGGATGGACAAGAAGATTGGGAGGCATGAGAAGATTCGGGGTATGCACACCTATCCACCACTGTGACGGTTTCAAAGACAACTGGATGGAGGCGGATTCCCGGAAGGAGATACAGAGTGTGCAAAGTGGAGTTGTGTGTGTCGGAGGCAGGATCTATAGGGGCGGGCCGTACACCCTCATGGCGACCCATTCTCGATAGGCATGCTATGGTATTTGGGGAGATACCACCGGACGCGTGCACCGATCGGGGTTTGAGCACACGATTGAGGCCGGATCAGGGGCATTCGGTCAGTATCACTACACCCTATAGGCATCCCAAAGCTATCGGGGATGGGATTGAGGGTTATCCATGAGCTCTAGCTCGCTGGACACATCCATCGTATCACTAGCCCCTTTTCTTCTTGCGCAGTACTTGTGAAGAAGAAAGACGACACATTGAGGATGTGCATTGATTACGTGGCCTCGAACAAGAAGACCATGAAGAACGAACGTTACCTATCCCAACGGATCGATGACTGATGGATGAGTCGTGAGGAGGGCCAAGTTCTTCTCAAAAGATTGATTTGAGATCCGGGTACCATCGGATTCGCGTGAGGAAGAGACATTCCTAAAGACAACTTTCGGGTGTCATTACTGGGCCATTTTGAGTTTTTGGTGATGCCTTTTCGGGCTAACCAATGCCCCGACCACTTTCGATCATGCATGAATCACATCTTCCGCAACCATTTGAGAAAGTGTGTATTAGTGTTCTTTGACGACATTTTGATTTACAGACGGGACATGGGAGGAGCGCCTCCTACATATAGAGGTCGTATTGCGCATATTTTGGAAGAGCAGCGAATTTTATGCTAAGCTCTCCAAATTTGAGTTTGGGTGATGACAGAGATGCTCTACTTGGGGCACATCATCGGGGTGGACGGAGTGAGGGTCCACGAGGAGAAGATCATGGCCATCGGGGATTGGCGTAGCCGAAGAACGTGTGACGAAACTTCGAGGATTTGTAGAGATCTGCACCTACTACCAAAAAGTTCGTCAAGGGATTTTCCAAGCTTGTTGCGCCCCTTACGATACCTTACCAAAAAGGGGGCATTCGGTTGGATCGGATGCACAGTAGAGGGCTTTCCATAGGCTCAAGGAGGTGATGAGCGGTGTCATGTTAGCATTGCCGGATTTTACATAGCCCTTTGTCTTGGAGTGTGATGCATCGAGGGGAGGGGATCTAGGGCGCAGTTTTGATACAGGAGGGCCACATAGCCTTTCGAGAGCGAGAGCTATTGCCACATGAGAGATTGTATGCTATATACGACAAGGAGATGTTGGCCATCACATGCATTGGCCAAGTTTTGACGATAGCACAGTAGGGAAACGTATTCGAGTGAGGACGGATCTGCAACGCACCCTCGAATTCTTTTCTAGAGCGTACAGTTACGGAGGCGAGCGAAGTGGGTCGGCAAGATCCGAGCTTATGACTTTGACATCGAGTATGTCAAGGGGAAGAACAACGTTGTGGCAGTATGCACTTTCCCTCGTAGACTGCCAGCGTTGTCCTTGATGAGTTTGGACACGGAACGGAGGGCTCAACTCGCTGGTAGAGTACTCCAAGGACCAATTTGCTTGTGAGATTTTGGATGGACAGGGTCACGGATGATAGGTACGAGTGATGGACGAGGTGATCTATTATGAGGGGACAGGATCTTCTTGGTCGAGGGCTCCCGACTCAAGAAGAATATATTGCACGCCTCGCATGATTCTCCATTATCGAGCCACGAGGGTTTACCAAAACCTATAGGGCCATCGAGAGAGGTTCTCTTGGAAGGGCCTCAAGGGAGGACGTGCTCCAACATGTCGGGGAGTGTAAGGTTTGTCGGCAGTAACAAGGGGAGATGAACCATCCCGGCAGGATTATTGCGACCTCTTCCCATACTTGAGTGGAGAGTATTTCGATGGACTTCATTACAGGGTTGCCCATGATACAGGGCAAGGATTGCATATTTGTAGTCATAGATCTAGTGACTAAATATGCTCATTTTTTCGCCATATCGGCACATTACACTATAGCACGGCGCATGATTGTTCTTCGGGGACGTTTTCGGATTGCATGGTCTCGAAAGACCATTGTCGCTGACAGGGACGATCACTTCATGGGCAGATTTTGTGCAGGAGCTTTTCCATTTGGTGGGCACCGAGTTGACACTTAGTACTAGTTACCACCCACTAGATGGATGGACGGACCGAGATAGTGAACAAGTGGCTCGGAGGGCTACTTGCGTAACTATGTCGGTGGGCGAGCGAAGGCATGGTTGATATGGTTGCACTTGGGGGAGATCTTGCTACAACACACATCATATGTCCATTGGTATGTCTCCGTTTTATGCATTGGATGGATATCGTGCTTTATCTTTTGCGACATTTGATGTTTGGTACTAGCAAGGCTCCTAGAGCCAAGGATTGGATCCAGAGAGAGTCGAGGATATACTCCGAGCTCTCAAGGATAACAATGCTACAACACAGAAACCGACGAAGTTGTACGTCGATAGGGGATGAGAGCGATTTGAGGTAGGGGACTTGGTCTACCTATGCTTTCACGGCCATATCGACAATCCACATCAGAGCGAAGGGGAAGCGAAAATCTCAAGCCTCACTTTCTATGGACCTTCCACGGGGAGATACGCGAGTGGGACCGGTTGCATATGAGTTGGAGATACCCAAGGGTAGCAAGATTACAACGTTTTCATGTGTCATGCCTAAAGAAGGCACCGGGGTGGCAGGTGTGGCTGCAACGGAGGAGCTTCCGCCCACGGATGATGAGGGGCACTTGCGCGATGTACGGCAGGAGGCCAGTCATTGACACTAGGGAGAGGTAGCTACGAAAGCGAGGACGAGTCGAGTACTTAGTGAGATGGAGAGAATTTACTAGATGAGGATGCCACCTCGGGGAGAGTGAGAAGATTCTACAACATCCATCATTGCGGTTGCTTGAGGACAAGCAACGTTTTGCGAGGGAGATTGTAATATTCCCGATTAGAAATAGCTAATTGGAAATATTAATTTTGACTATTTTTCCTTTATAGAGTTAAAATGTAAATAAAGTGGGTGAAGGGGACACTTAGCTCACACTTAGGATAAAAATTATTTCCTAAAGTCACTTAAGAGACATGTCTATTTGGCAATGTGGGGCCTAGTGGTCAAGTGGCAGCGTAGACACGTAAGGGCCAAAGCCAGAGGCGAGTGAGTTGGACGGCGTGGGCCAAGGGGGGACAACACGAGAGATTGGTGGGGCCTAGGTGAGGGAAAGGCTCACCAAGCATAAAAGGAGGAAGGGTCTCCTCATTCTCATTCATTCTAATTATGCATCTTTGAGAATTGTCTTCGACATTGAGCACGCTTGCTCGTTTAGAAAGTCCGCACGCATCGTTCAAGTACATCGGTGTCTCCCGTTCGGAGATCCCAACCTCGGCACTCGGGGACTTCGAGTGCCTACTCGGATGGGGAGTTTCATCCTTGTTTTGTCGGAGAGAGTTGCGGCTACCACGGGAGGAGCATCCACTTAAAGAGATAGCGCGGTCGATGAGAGGGAGGACGCGGTCTTGAGAGGAGGTGGTTCCGGATTGGGGGGTTTGTTGGTGGATTCGGCCCGGGATAGTGGGTAAGACCGTTCTTCCTATTCCAAAGGCATTTTTGGAGGGATTTAGGGCCATTCTTTGGAAAGAAAATTATTCGAGCCGGCGTCCCTCCTTGAGGAATAACGTAGTGCCTCAGGGGAGCCATTTTCGTTGGCCATTTCTAAAAAGCTTTTTTGGGCTTTTACGGGTATTGGGAGCGCAGGCCATTCCCGAAGTTTCGTAAATTTTCCAAGGTGGGGAGCAGCCCCAAAGATTCAATTCATTCCACGGCGGTAGCGAAACGGCTAACGAGTAGCACCAGTTGACCTTGGGAGATAACGCGATCCAGAGGGAGCGACATTCGGGTCATTTCCCGAGAGTCTTTCTATGCTTGCCTAGTGCAAGCCGAGGTGCCATCATTCGATCACCTGCAGTACTCATTTACATTTCTCGCATTAATAAAATGGCTCAACGTTTCTCCATATTGTTTGTTTCCCTATATGATTTGTCTATAGTTGTCGTATGTCTTTGTTTATGTGCTTGTATTACTGCTTTATTTCCATTTGGGATATTACTGACTTCACGGTGGAAATTTCGACTTTGGAGAGGGACCCGCCGCCCTCACACCCGTCACCCTCTCGCGCGGTCCCGGCGCCACCGCCCTCGCGTTTTCCTTCCTTTGTGTTGCTTCTTTCGATCCGATCCCGCACTCCCGACTATTATTTCGATGCCCTCTCTCTCCAACTCCGCAACTCTCCCTACGATTCGATTTTCTCTTACCGAACTTGACCCAGGTGAGAAAATCGATCTACGTCAGAAACTAAGTATCTTTTCTAGTGTCTTTCCAAATGCCCATCGAAGTCCTTCTTATAATCTTCTCGTTGAGAATCAACGACCCGTATTAGATTCTAATCAATGGCTCAAATCATATTGACTTGATGTTCGTATTTTTCTAGAAGATTCACACCAGTTCTACTAATACTCTTTAATGATTTTAATTCCCCGAGTTTATACTTAGGCATTCATTAAAAAAAATTAATTATTTTAGTAAAACCTTCTCCCTAGGTGGAAATTCCCAAAACGATTTCTTGGTATTACGGAATACATGTCCTGCAGCCTCCACCGGGAAATTTTGAGGTTAGAGCACATCCCATGCTACCGAAATCAACACTCCCTCTTAGCGAGCAAATGTGTTCTAGTAATGCAACTTCGTCGAAAGCATCACCCCGACTTTGTAACACCTCCCTCCGACGTTGTTGATGTCCGAGATCATTGCCCACCAACTATCTGTGCAAATGTTGCATCTACAATGTCGCGTTGATCACGCATCATCGTCGCCAACCACCGCATCCGCACTTTGCAACTCCCTCTCATCTATTGTTGCTTTGCAATTGAGGAACCATCCGTTTCCGCTTTAATGAAACGGATTCTCTACCATACCCATTTGCTCCCTAAATTGGATGAACTTATCTCTTCCTAGAGCCTTTGTGGATACGTCCGCTACATCGATCTCACCCGTGGGGACACAATGCGCGTACTGCCTCACGCCCCGAACACGTTGATCCGATAAAGTGACATCCGATATCTATGTGTTTCGATCGTTCATGAAATCTTGGATTCTAAGAGAGTTTGATACAACTACGATTATCACGATAAACAACTACTCGCTCGTCCATCCTCTTCTTGAAAAAACTCACAAGCAACTTTCTAAGCCATATAGCTTCACACGTTGTTGTTTTGTCGCCATATATTATGCTTCCATTGAGCTCGCAGCTGCGAATTTTGCTTCCTGCCGCACCAAGATATCATTCCCGATCCAACTGCGCAGCGATACGCAGAGGTACTTTTCCGATCTCGTTGAACTTCTTGCCCAATCTACATCCGTGAATGCGCTAGTCTAACATCATCTCCTCGGGTGTATTTCAACCCATATTCGATCGTTCCATGCACATATCCGAGAATGTGGCTAGTTGTCTGCCTAAGTACCCTTTTGGTTCCACCATAGGCCCGACTAAGGGTGTTTACAGCCGAAACAAATGTCCGGCCCAGTGTTGACCAACACATGAGTGACCCGTGTGGAGCTATCTTTACAAGGTGGGGTCCACTTCCTTGTCTCCCAATGCATCTGTTTTCTTCCGTTTGCAGATCATAGGCGTCGCCATGGGTCGACAATCTCGCATTCTAAATCTCTTCAAAATCTCTATAGCATATCTTCCTTTCCCAAGGAAAATCTCCCCCATTCTTTTGCCAAACTTCCAACACTAGAAAAAAAAAGCATCAACCCTTGTCCTTCATGTTGAATTTTGCTTTAAGATTCTTCTTGCGAGTCATTTATGAGCCTAGATGACCTCGTTAGAAATAAGTCATCTATATATAATACCGTAATAAGTGGCTCATTCTCCACCATCATATTGTAGAGATTGGGATCGACATCACTCTTGATGAATCCCAATCGCTACAAGTAACTATCAATCCCGACCATACCACGCTCTGGGTGTCTACTTGAGCCCATATAGGGACTCTTTAACCTCGCATACACGAGTTCTCTTCTCATGAGTCTTGAAGCCTTCAAGCTATTCTATATACACATTCATCTGGTGAATCTCCCATCCCATATGAGTTTGTTAGGGATATAACATATCTGATTGTAATGCCCTATGTAATTATACAAATTTTAATTTCACATCATCTATACACTATTGATATAAAAGTATTCATTTTAATATAAATATCATAATTAAGATATTTTTAAGTTATAAATAATTAATTAACATACTTAATGAATTATGTATATGATATAATTTAAATTATGTTTAAATAAAAAATGATTAAATTAAATGAATTAAATATTCTAAATATAACAAACTTTTGCTATACATAATCTATATTAAAGCTCCACGTGAGTACCAAATGGTAACTAATTAATACAGAAGGAAGGCAGTCGCTCTACCTTAACAAATATATACACGCACTTGTAAAGCGAGGAGGGGAATTTTTTGAGACGGAAAGGAGAGGACTGGGTAGACGGGAGGAAAATAATTGATTGTTCAAATTTGTTCTTGGGCGGAGGTCTCCATTTGTTTCTGGATTCGCAGGGCATGTGAGAAGATATCTCTGGATCTAAGGATTTATCATGGAAAATCCTAGATTCACTAGGAGGTAAAGATTGGTTTGGTAACCAAGATGCAATGCAATCATCCATGAGAAGAGCCACGGTACCAACATACATCTCAAATTCATCACTGCTAAGTATTCTTCATGATTTAATTTTCTTTGCCGTCTGTTTGCAAATTTCATATTAAGTTTTTAAAAGATTTCGAATTTTACTTCAATCTGCAATAAAACAACTTTACTCAGTTAAAATTGCCCGGCTTTAGAGCACTAAACCGATAGAGGTATATCTAGCTACAGCGAAGGTCCCCTCATAATCTATTCCTTCCTTTTGTGCGTACCCCTTGCCACACGAACCTAGCCTTATACTTCTCGTACAATCGTCGTCTCGGCCGTACTCTGATCTTGTAGATCCACCTTGATCCTACAATTGATCTGTCCTTCCGGTCTAGGTACCACTTCGCAGACATCATTCATCATGATAGAATTGCATTCTTCTAACATCGGCATCCACCCATACTTTTTGCTCCACTGTCGTCTCGAAAACCCGGAAGGTTCTTCAACCCTGTGCTACCAAGGCTTGGTATCCGTCAAGCTGCCTACGTCGCCTTTTTTCGGATCCGGGAGCTCCAACAAACTCCTTTGCGTCCCTCGATGTCCGTCGTACATCCCCACTCGGTTCTACCACGGGTGGTAGGAGGCTCAATCAAATCCTCCTCCCCGTTCTTGTTGTTCCATCTGCTGAGAACCGCTAGATCTCCTACTCTAAGAAATACCTGAGCATCGGTCACTATACTCGATCCCGGTGTTTGTCCTCACGCTTTTCCTCACTCGTTGCCCCCGCCGCTATTAGACTAATGGAACATCAGATTGACTGATATTTTGCTAGTATCTCTCGATATTTCAGAAAGCTTTAGGAATGTAGATTTAGTATGCTTTTGAGGTCTCGCTATACCCCTACAAGGTACCCTTCTCTACGGTCGATCCAGCTTTACTACACTCTCTCATCTAGAATGTGACAATAGGCCACACTTACGAAATATCTTGAGATGACTCACTTACGACTTTCTCCCCCGTGAAGACCCCTTTAGGACATTTTCTTCCCCAATGCTTTGTGAGGAGTTCTACTGCAGAATATACATCGTTGTGTTGCATGCTTCTACGCATAAGAATCTAGGCAAGTCCCGTCATATAACATAGCCTTTGTTGCCCCAACAATAGTTCTATTCTTTCGCTCTGCTACTCCATTTTGTTGTGGATTATATGGAGTTGTCCACTCTCTTTTGATGCCCTCCTTGCGCGGGAATTATGTAAAGTCTTTTATCGTATACTCTCCACCATTATCGAACGCAATACCTTTATGTTTTTCCTTGTCATGTTCTCTACGAGAGCCTTAAACTCTACGAACCAATCAAAGACCTCATCCTTGGTTTTTAAGAAATAGATCCGGTGTTTTTCTAGAGTGATCATCAATAAAGGTGACAAAGTATTCGCCACTACTAAGAGCTCTCGTGGACATTGGGCCAAAAATATTTGCAGTGTATCAATCCCCCATATGCCATTTGCTTTGTTGTCCCTTTCCGAGGAAAAAATTTGTCTTATCATACTTCCCTAGTACACATCCTTTGCATACATCATCATGTTCGCATGCGAGGGACCGGAACTCCCGTAATAGTCTCTCCGAGCATCCTCGTGCTCCATGGTGTAAGTGTCCCATTCGCCTATGCCCACAGCTCATTTAGTTCCTCTTCACCATAATGATTGCTACCTATCAATGCCATTGGAGACTCAGGTCATGAATATATACAATTTGTTGCTTCGAGCTCCAATTTGTCTCATCTTCTTCCGACTTGAAAGTTTGACGTACACCTTCCTTCCAATGAAGTATACATCATATCCATTTTCTTGTAACGGGACATCGAAATCGCATTCATTCCTAACACGGGCACATACGCACATTAGTGGCTCCGATGTTGGTTCCTCGCTTCCGTCCGAAACGCTATGGTGCCTCTCCCCTACTTGGAGTACACTTCGTTCTATTTCCCCATAGTGATGCTGGAAGTCCATCTCGCTCTTCTTGATAGCTTGAGAAGTATTCTCATACTCCGATCATGTGAGTCGAAGCCCCCACTATCAATATACCAAACACATGCCGATGTCGAACTTGACATGCATGCGAATTTTTCTTCCAATTTGGAAGATAATTCGAGAGACATCTTGATTTTCCATACTTATCCGTGCTATTTTTTCCTTTCGATTTCGACGCTTTTCCGCCCTAGAAAAACTGCGTCCACTTTAAGACCGCTTTTGCCTTTAAGCTGACATATGCTGCTCCCTCTCCATCACTCGAAAAAAAACGATCTAGAAATCTCTCTCTCCGTCAACTCACTCGTAGAGATTTTCCCACGAAAATTTTTCCTCTCTCGGATTGGACCCTGCGCAATCCTCTCGGGGATCTTTCTTGGCTCGATCATGGGGATATTTTTCCTATGAACGAGGAGGGTAGGCAAAACATTACCCATCAAAGGTAGCAAGAGGTGGCAAAGCATGGGGGAGTCAAGGAGCAAGGGGGAAGCAACATTTGGTAGCATCTTAAAGGCCCTAAATGATTTATCCAAAGGACACGAAGGGAATGCTGGAAGGACTCAAGCAACATAATAGGGATAAGAGAATCCATCATGAGTTCCTATTTGGGGAGACTTCGTGGGTTTCACAACGATGTGACCGCCCTTTACCAACCACTCACCCGCTAGCCTTCAGAGTAGGCCAACTAGGACCGCGCTACCTCACATTTTTACCTTCGCATCGAATGAGAAGAGTAGGAAACATGATCATATACCCATGGGAGATTATTTACGAGAGTGGCGGTCCATGAGGAAAAAACCCCCGAGTAGATTTGTCCTTCGAAAGTATCGCCAACTCAAGTGGGATGAAAAAGGCGGGGAACAATGGGGGGCCCAGCATGCGAGCTCGGATTTGGAACATACCATTGGGAGGATACCTTTTCCCACGTATGATGGATCCACCAGAGTGAACATCTCGGGATCGGGTGGAAAAGTTGGACACATTTTTCGCACTTAACCGAATAACGAGGGGGGAAGCCATCAAAATGGCTACCCGCACTTGGAGGATGAGGGCACACGGGGATTGTGGGGAGTTCATAGATACACCTAGTGTGACGCAAGAGTCACCCTTATTGTAGAATCACTCGACCACTCGATTGACATCTTAGAGGAGAGAGTGGAACATACACCCATAGGTCCATCCATAGATAAGGTTCGATACAATGGTGTTAGATGATGGTTGCCCACAACGGACTTCATCAATTTCCCGGGCAGCACCTTCTAGCATTGAAGGAGAAGGCCACGATAGTGTGAGAGCTTATTTGGGAACAAAACAAGGAGTTGGAGGTCATGAGAGCAATTTGTGCCTAGTCGCATTGCAAAGCCGACTCATGTTGGGGAGCGATTGATTCTGAATGGTCCAGCTAGAGTGCACATTAGGGCATCAAAGCGACCCTCTTCGGAGGTACATAGATGGGGCTTGTAGCACTAGTAGGTTGCATCCGCACATTGGAGAGGGGAGAGCGAGGGAGTCACCTCGACAGTTTTGGGTGTTGACCAAGATGGTGAGATGAAAGGCGAGCATGAGGCACACGAGGTGCAACACTCGTAGGATGGAGGGATTTTTCCATGTGTGGTGATTATTCCATTCGGTTCCTCTCTCGAGGTTGGATGGCAAGAGATTACTGCATTCGGTGACGTGAGTGGGCTGGACTCATGGAGATGATCGTAGTCAAGATAAAACACAATGGGGGCTTTCGGTACACGAGGGCAACGGAGGTCTAGGTTGGCATTGAATCTGTGGGGCTTCCTATCCAATATTAGACATGCGATATGGCCATGGCATTGATGAGGTAGCGACCCGACAATTGAGCACATGCATTCCTTAGGGGAAGTTCCGGTCGGCACTAGTATCCCAAGCGGTTTGTGAGTAGGCTCCATGGGCGGTGTTAGCATGTTGGTTGTGCGCAGGGTCGCGAGATGATTAGTATTCCCCTGGCGTGAGCTAGTGGGAGGTGGCATGGGTAGTCCACGACCGGCATTGTATGGAGATGATGTGCTCCCATTGGGGTATTGGGCACATGAGTCACTACGATTGGCACAACAGAGATATTCTCTCTAGTAGGTGTGGCGTTATGCCACTCGTAGTTTACCTAGGCAGGCGAGAGGTGTAGATCACATCATGAGCGGATTTACTAGCAAAATGATGGGCGCATGGGCACATATGCGGGAGTGCCACGTGGTACATGGGGGCAGGGCATTGAGCATTGGTAACCAATGGTGCGTGGAGTTGTGCCACGAATTTCATTGCTATACAAAGAGGAGTGTAGGGGGTGCGTACTTGTGTGCGGCCAAACATGATGACACACAACATGTTGACGGGGTGTTGTCATCGGAGAGATCTCCTGCGACGAGGACATCATGCACACCATTGGGTTTGGTACACTCACAATTGGAGCGCAAGTTGATCACGGTGGCCGGCCAGTGAGCTTCAATTTATCACTCTCCAGCATTGCACTGCGACACAAGGGACCTATATATCATCTCTGATGATCTCATCATGAGCCACGGGACCCGGGAGGATCATCGCAGGACGATTGGCGGGTCACACCGTACATTGGGAGAGTGGTTGTTGAGTTATGGAATATGGTCGGGACACGAGTTGGTGGATGCCAGGCTAGTAGTCCATGTGAAAATTCCTAGATCTAAATGATCTCCATAATCCTTCACGAAACCGACTCGAATTTACTTCTCCTATTTGTAAATTACATTACGAAATTATTTCATATTTCTTCATTAAATATTGAATCAAATTACCGAAGCATCATACACTTAATTACTTATGATTCCGAAACAAGGAAACCGAGAAAAGAAAAATATACACATAGGACAACGTTATTTTTTGGATGAAAGTCCCCAAAAAAACCCAAAGTGGGAAAAATCGGTGCAACAGATATAAGGGGTTTGATTTTATTAAGCGAGTAGCAAATTATGAATACATCTGCTGAATACAAAAAAAGTTAATTCGATTCTGAGAGAGAAATATTGGCGTAAATATTGTGAGTTTAACCTCACTCAATCACTTTGAAAAAATCCCCGCCGATCCGATCATCGGATGAAGTGCCCTTGGCAGGCCTACCCGCGCTCGCCCTACGCGTAGTCCCTATGCGGTCCCCGCGTCGACCTCTCTAGGCATTGCGTCACCCGGCTAGGTGATCGATCTGCGAGCATGGAATCATTGCTCTCGGCCCTCCCTGGTCTCACATCCCGGTTCTCGGCTTCCGATGCGATTCTTTTGCAAAATATACGCTCTTTCTCACCCTTTGCAATGCCTCTGCATGGCCCCGCATCGACCTGCACACGTGAGAGCTCTTGGATCACTCTACGCCTCTCTCTGCGATGATTCTCTACGGAAAGCTATCCATGCCCCTCACTACGCTAGAATCACTTAGATTGAATTCTCCTCGAGCACTTAGATTCACTTGGTGTATCTTACAAATGACCCTCAAGCCATCCTTTATAATCTTCTCGTTGAGACTTCAACGATCGAGATTATATCTCCAATCAACTACGCTTAAGGTTAAATTAGACTTGATATGATTTTTTCTAGAAGTATCACCCACAGTCTACATTAATACTCATTAATTATTTTAATTTCCTAAGTTAAACTTAGGGTCCTTATTAAACCTAATTGTTTTTTTCTTATAAAGCTTCTTCAGGTGGAATTTCCCAAAACAATTTATGGGTTATACGCAATGCATGTGTCTAAGCCTCTCCACAAAATTTTAGACTTAGAGCACATCCGATGCTACCTACAAATCAACACTCCCTCATAGTGAGGAATGTGCTTTAACGGATATGCCCCTGCTACACCTTTGCTCACGACTGCGAAGCATCTCCCTGCGCTTTGTCGATGTCCGACATGTTGTCCACCAACATCGTGCTATCTGCGATGTCTAACATGCTTTCTACCAACACTACTACTTCTTGCCTTAACTGTACTATTGTTGACCACCCCACGATCAACATTGCATCTATATTGGAACTCCCTCTCAAATGTTGCATCTGCTGCTGCTACTTGCCACTTGCTAACACTAGCACTACAACTCGAGCTTTCTGAGAGAAGCAAGCGAAAAACATCCATGAATCTGAACAAGTGTTCGGGATGCATCTCGATGTTGAAACTCGATTGCACTGCTAGACCCACGTTGTCCCTCCGAAACCTCTGCGTTGTTGTTGCTGCACTCTTGCATCCCTCTGCCAACTCTACTATGTGTCTGCTAACCATCGCATCTATCGTTTCAAAACTCCTCCGCACCGACTCGAAAACTCCTCACGCTCGTTACTATTGATCTTGGGCACTCGTAGCAAGGTTATGATTCGAGAAGTGGACTCCTCGACATCCTACCCAACCGAAGTTCTTGCGAACTTACGACTCAATATTGTCCCATCTCCCTCCCGGAGATTCCCGGACACTCATGGTATACTCATCCTCTTGATCTCGAACCCCGTGAGTTGCCATGGTCATCAAGAATGTTGAATCTGCTCCTCTTCTTCCCCCATCTCGCATAGCACTAGACAAAATTATGCACTCCTTATGGAGCTCGTAGATTTGTTGTCCGGATCTCGCTACTCAAATCTTGGAAAAAATTGAAATTCCTCGGATAGGAACTTCCCGAGGAAGACAATTCCCCTCCACTCGTGTTGCTTCTTCCTCTTCTCACAACTTTATGCCCGGCAAAATTAAGATACGCTCGCAAAAACTACGTCCCATTGGCTTTGCGCTACTCCCTTTGGCACGAGTAAAATTTCGATCCGGAAGTCTTACCTCTCTATCGACTCACTCGTGAGAGAGACATTTCCGAAAATTTTCAACCCCTCCTGGCTTGGACTGCGCAATCCCTCCGGGGATTCAAATTGTTGCTTTTTGCGGCTCTTCAACCTACCGAATCGATCTTGGATCTTCTCTTCCTATTTCACAATCAACACTCTTAAACCATGTGAAAATTCCTAGATCTAAATGATCTCCAGAATCCTACGTAACCACCGGTGAATTTACTTCTCCTATTTGTAAATTACATTACAGAATTATTTTCAGATTTCTTCATGAAATATTGAAGAAAATTACCGAAGTAGACTACACTTAATTACTTATGATTATGAAACAGGAAATTGAGCAAAGAAAAAATATACACATAGGGCATCGTTATTTTTGGACGAAAGTCCCTAGAAAAACCCAATGCGGGAAAACCGATGTAGCAGATCTTAGGGTTTGATTTTATTAAGCGGTGAAAATTTCCGAATACATCTCCGAATACCACAAAGGTAATTAAGCTACAAAGAGAGAAATACGGTAGAAAGATTGAGTTTAACCTCACTCAATCACTCGAAAAAAATCCTGGGCTGATGCGGTCACTAGATGAAGTGCCTGGCGGTCTATCTTGCTCGTTGTGCGGTCCCTACACAATCCCGCGCATCGGCCTCTCTGAGACGCGCATCACCCGGGCCTAGGTGATCGATCCGCAGGCCAAAATCATCGCTCTCGACCTCGCGATCTCACACCATGTTTCCGGCTTCTTAAACAGATTCTTCTGCAAAATCTCGGACTCTTTCTCACCCTCTGTGCTACCTTAGCATGGCCTCGCGTCATCCCTTCGACGTGAGAGTTACTCGATCACTCTCTGCCTCACGTTGATGATTCTCCAGTCGAGAGAATCTCTCTCCGGAAGCTATCTCTGCCCTCATTGTCGTTGGAATCACTTATATCAAATTCTCTTTTGAGCACGCTTTGCTCACTTTAGAAAATCAATCACTTAGATTCACTCGGTGTATCTTAAAAAATGACCCTCGAGTCTTCCTTTATAGTCTTCTCGTTGAGACTTCAACGGCCAGAGATTAGATCTCCAATCAATTGGTAAGATTATATTAGACTTGATCCGCTTTTCATAGAAGTATCACCCACAGTTGACATTGATACTCATTAATTATTTTATTTTCCTGAGTTAGACTCGGGGTCCTCATTAAAAATAATTAATTTTTTCTTATAAAAGTCGTTTATGAGTGGAATTTCCCTAAAACAATTTATGGGTTATTTGTAATGCATGTCTCTAAGCCGCTCCACAAAATTTGAGACTTAGAGCACATCCGATGCTACCACAAATCAACGATCCGATTTTCCGCGTTTTTAGGAAGCCGAGGGTCGGAGGGAGCACTCGCTGACAACCTCCGGTTGGGATAGCAAATTTCACTACGTGGTACGGCGAGAGCGAGGGGCGATTGGGTTGCATGTGACAAACTCTGATACTTGGGGTCCACCCATAGGTTGCATACGGGTGGGGTCGGAGATGAGGGCTAGATGGGTTCTAGCAGTAGCGACGCTATGCGGCATCATTCAGGCAGGGGAGTCGAGTTATAAGCTCCCAGTATGGTTGGGGGGATACAAGGATCCGGTTGGCGGGTGGATCACTCCACTTTGTGGTTAGCGAGGGTCATGGTAGAGGGAGTGATCCAGGTTCACCGTGGGTTTGACCTATGGGGGATCATTGAGACCACCACTGCAGCGACATAGACTTATCTTGTTTTTTGCTCGGTAGTCGAGATCGACGAGTGGAGGGGATAGATATTGGCATCGTGGAGATGCCCAAGCGAGATGAGCTTGGCTCTCATAGACCTTCTTCCACTAGGCCTCGGGAGGAGGATACATTTTGCACATGGTAGGAGGAGTATGTCATAATCGTAGTAGTGCGGCGTCAACATGGTGGCACCACTCTAAGTTTGACGAGGGGGAACTAATCATCACCGCTCTTTCACAACTCAATAACCCTTATGGATGAAGTCGACTACTATACGAGGAGATCATGCGCGATCTTCCATTGGGCTTTAGCGAGTCCTCGATGGCCCTGGAGGATTTCGGTAGCATGGCGGTGGGCCAACAACATGATATCAAGAGAAGCTCACGTGAGCAAGACACTATCTTTGTAGGAATTGGGTGGTATCTTTGAGAGTACACTCCTAGAGTGCATGGGATGTCCTACGTGGTAGGACGACTTTACGAGGTGTTGGGCATAGTGCCACACTATCATGGATCCCCTACTCGACGATGATATACAAGGGACTACGCATACTTATACAAGGCGGGGATAGTGAGTGGAGCGAGAAGAGCTTTAGGTTGGACGGGGATGGCTTGGGATCCTGGTATTGAGGGAATTCTTTCATGCTAGGACAGTACGGGAGGCCGGAGACAATTCGAGTGGCGCATTTGGGACCTTGACACATTTTGCGGTGATAGGTGGGGAGCAACAATTGGAGAGGATGCTTGTTCGAGAATTGCTTGAGGACAAGCAATCTTGGCGGGGGGAATCTGTGATATTCCCTGTTTAGCAATTATGCTAACTAGTAATTTTGGCCAATTTTGATATTATTACGAGTTTTGACTTAAGAATTGTGGGATTTGGGAACCCAAAATTAGAATTAGGAAACTATAAGCTTCTAGACATTAGGGCTGAGGTGAAATATTGCAGCAATAGTGGAGGATGGGGCCCAATGAGAAGAAAATGCAACTCACATGGAGACAACGTAGTCATTGGTGTGTATTGGAGGCTAGAGGCACGAGGTGGGGTCCAAGAGAACGTTGGCAAGCCTTGGATAAATAGGAAGCATGAGGCTCATTCTTGACATTCATTCATCATCTATTGAACTTGTCTTTTAACGCAGCACGCTTGATCTAGGGCCAAGTCCGCAATTGTTGTTTAGCAACCGAGTGTTCCCGGCGAGAATCTCAACCTCTGCATCCGGGGGACTTCGAGTGCCCACCCTAGGGAGGAGAATTCACCATTTCGATTCGGGGGAGGAGTTGTGGGATCCATTCACGAGCGTATTCACCAACGAGATGAGCGCAACCCGGGATTCCGGCGGCATAGTCCCTTTGCGTAGTAGTGAGAGGGAGCTCATCTCGTGTGTTGAGGAGTGCGGGATATTTTGAGGAGGAGATTGGTGGAGAGGCTAATAGCTTCCTAATAGGGTTACTGCACATCATTTGGAAGCAATCTACAGCAGAATTTCCGGGTGCACGAATTATCCGGCGGCGCCGAGAGCCAAGCCCAAGAGAACCAATTTCTAGGGTCAGCCATTCCACAATTCCTCCGCGGGTTATTGTGGGTTTCATAGTAGAGAACGGGGTTAAAATCCCGGAATTTTCTGAGCTGATGTGGCAGGCCCTAGCAACATTTCTTCGGGAGCAGCAACAACATTCTGGCCAAGGACTACGCAGAGCTACATCCACGCAGTGTACATTTCTGAAAGAGATTTCAGGCTTGTTCCGATGCTATCTTCAGCTCGCCTTGATCAAGCCCAGGTGCCTTCATTCCAGCACCTCTATTGTACACAATTTACCCAATATTAATAAAATGGCTCAGCTGTATTTTATAGCTCCAATGGTGTATTGATTCCAGTTTTTGTTTTGTTGTTTGCATAATGTCTTGTTGGCCTCTTATTACCGTGATTTACCGATTAGGAATATTACATCTTTTTGCTGAAACAGTCTTTTGATGATATATATGTTTCTCACATTTACAAGGAAATAAATGGGACATCGGACGGCCTGTCCAAAGAAGGCATTACTCAGAATGTGGGAACTTGGCAGATAGAAGAGTTGAAGGAGAACCAGGACTAGAGTTATTATCACAGGCGATTTATGGAGGATCATATGATGGTTTAATTTTTGGTTCCAGTTTCCACTCATGTTTTTCAGCTATTTTTTATTCCTGAGCAGTATATTTATGTATCTACATGTATAGTTTCTGGTGGGCTGTTAAAAGCCAGTCGCCTTGCTCAATTTCTATGGACTGATTATCATGGGAGACAGTTGCCTTGTGAAGCTATGTGTGGCAGTCTTTTGTTTGTTTTTTTGATATTTTGCTCACAGTTTGATGACAAGTCTATGTCTATGCAGTCTGATAAAGGCTTCTTTTTAGTGTGCTTAAAGCACATACGAAATGTAATTTTCATATCTTTAATGAAAGTTACGCTTTTTTTCTTCGGAAAAAATAATAACATTTTTACAAAAAAAGAAATATGTATATCTAATTGCATTGGTATTCTGTAATAGCATTGGAAAAAAAAACTCTACTTTTTCAGCAAAGCACTTTGGTGGAACATTAATGATTTTGCCTTTTAAAATTCAGAACTCTAAAAAATCGCTGCCATGGTAATGCTATAAACTGCATGCTGCATAGCCCTCATTTAGAACCAATGCTCAATTTAAAATTTTATTTCTTTATTTATTTTTTCCTCCATTCCTATTTTTCATTCTTTTACTTATTTATATTATTGAAAATTTTGATTTTTTTGCTCCTTCCAATATAGATAACTAATTTTCATATTGCTCATATTTTATCCAAGTTGTATACTCTGCAAAATATTTGTTTTTATATTGTTCTAGAATGACCTTGATGTGCCAACTCCAAGAGTTGTCGCTGCAAGGAGGTATATGGCCTGCAAGAGCAAACAAACTACTACCTTAGTATATAATGCTATTAACTTCATTATACAATGTACATCCATTTCACAAAACTCAGTGCAAAGGACACAAAAATTCCTTCCAAGCCTATTATTATCGTAATTGATAGAACTTGCAGTATAAGACAGACCTAGAAAAGTAGTAAGTTCCCTCTACGAATGATAATCCATTTTTGTCATGCCAAAGATGTAAAGAGTTTACTTTTGAATTTCCTACCAGGGAAGCCAATGAAAAGGGACTGCCCAAAACATGAAAGAAAAATAGGTCCACCGAAACTTATGAAGAACTGTGGATCACAGATTTCAAAAGAAACCCCTCTACTTGAGTCATCTATATTATATACGATGAGGGACATATAAGAAAAATGAAGAATACCCAAGGCAAGGTATTTGAAAGAAATTGATGAGACTTCATCAGTTAGCTTGAGTGTATTCTTACAACAAAATCTAGCACCCACAAAAGTGAAGTCCTAAGCACCAATGTGATAGATTTGTGTAACCTAGGAAGGCTTCTGACTATCACCTCAACAACTTTTCTTCTCACTTTAGGCTAACTCTTCTCTAGTACCAGGGGTATCCCTAAAGTAGGATTATCAAGGCTATGGAGTGGGGCCACAAGGTGAAAATGAAGAGTAAGCCTTGATAAAACAAAATGTTCTAGTATAGTCTAGTATGGGCATGGAAGTGGACATGGGAAAGGTATATAGACAAGATAGGAAATGGAGGAAAATAATAATAAAGGGAAATGATATGGAAAAGAAATTGGTGCCTATCATTCTATTGGGTCAATGGAGTCATGAAATATTGCGTGAATGAAAGAGCTCACTTGCCACAAACAACTACTTGGAGGTATGCCACGGGGTAGAAAAGCCTAATTTTCCACATTCGACCTAATTAGATGAAAAGAACTAGTTTAACTTTTTGATATATGCATTATTTAGCTATGTACTTGAGGTTAAAGGAACTAGCTTTGACACAATTCCCTTAAGGCATGGAAAGCTAATCTTAGAGAGCTAGAATTGCTAGTCACCATAAAAATATAAAGGTGCTGATTTATTTTGCTGAATTATTATCACAATTCAACAACGTAGTTTGACAAATGATTGAAAATAGTGCAGAAATAAAACAGCAAATAGAACAAGTGGGATAGGCTCTTCACATTAACTATTCCAAAATGAAATGGGATTTCATTATTTGACCTCCATATAAGTATGATAGCAAGGTGGTTTCTACAACACATTAACAACAAAATTGAAGAAGATAACAAGACCATACAATAAAAATAGAGCAATACCTCACTTATTCAGAAGTCTTCAAGGATTTGATATACAAAGGAGTTCAATCAATCATCACGTCCAAGCTCCTACTCTATCTCCCATCACTTCTCAATACTAACCATATCACTAATCATATCACTCTCTTGATCCCCCAAGAATGGAGAAAAACTTCTCTTTATATAGAGGTTGTTTTATCTCTTTCACAATAGAATATTTTTTTTCTCCGACTAATTCCATGACAAGTCAAAGAAATATAAAATAACAAAGTAGTTACTTCACTCTAATCAAAGTTGACTATGTCACGTGGCCTTCATCTCTCTCCAAGATATTTCACTATTCTAAAAAAATATGAAGCAATATGCAAGAGAAATCTCAGAGAGAGAGAGAGCATATCACTCCAAGATAATCTTGAATGTTTTTAGAAGTTGCATGGTTTATTAGAAGAATTCATCAAATCTTCCATCCAAGTTGTATGAATGAAAAAAAACAATATAATATTCCCCTTATGAGAGTGCTCTATCAAATAACTCCTTAAACTAGGAAGTGTGGTATGTTGCCCCCTTTACGGTAACTACCTCAGAGATACACTCTGCCAAGTGTGATGTTGTTGCATGTACGACATTCCTATTCCAATTCCTTAGATCTAGGCTTGTTTTTCTCCCTCTAACCATCATACACTTGTGCTTCAAATTCATTTTTGCAGTGATATATCATTTCCTACTTCCTAGAAACCTTATTTTATATCTACTAACATGCACTACTCCATGATCATTTCTTCCAACTATTATGATTCCATGTGTTGTTTCCTAGCTTACGATGGTGTTGATAATTCTGACTTGTTTGTAAAGTGTGCAACATAGATATGAAACATTATTATTTATATTTGAGTAAAAGTCTTATATTTTTTCCTCGTCTAACCATGGGGAACATAATTATTCTCGGACAATTGTGTCTTAGCCTAGGCCACTAGGTATTGCCAAGTATCAAGGTAGGTAGTGTAATCATAACACCCCCATGCTTAACTTTTTCCATAATTTCCTTTACATCTCTATTTCATTCATACAAAATTTACATTCCCCAACATATAAATATCATATCAAATGTCACCAAAAATGAGTCCAAATGTAGAATTCAGTGTTGAATTTTGTAACTATGGTCAGTTTTTCATAATGTACATTTGGCCACTTGATGTATTTGTATTGACTATTGCAAAGCATATTTTAAATGCTAGAGTCAAAAGAAAATTATATTTTTGAGTCAAGTCCCATTTGGACTTTTTGAAAGAAGAAAATTTGAATTTTTGAATTTGAAATTTTTGGCTCCAAGATTCTCAAGTTGGCCTCCCTCCGAGTCAAGTCGGCCTAGGGCAAAGGATACACCCATTCGACCCGTAAAATCACTATATAAAGGTAGCTTGGCCTCATTCTCTCACCACCAATTCACACTCTCTCAAGAAGACAATTTTTGGGCATCCTAGTGAAGATCAAGAAGGACGAAAAGAATGATGAATTGGATCTCTTTCTCTCTCTCTCTCAAGATCGCACGTGTGGATAGCCTCTCTCACTACAATTCACATATTTTTTGGGCAATTTTTGTTGCAGGGGGCTGAAATTTTTAACCGATGCTTTGGGGGGCCGAAATTTTGGGATTCTCGGGGAGGGCCAAAACTCTAGATCAAATCGGACGGAGTGAAGTGCTAGATCGAAAGTTGGGTGGCTTGACTTGGAGTGTTTGATCAAGTGCGACCTAGTTAATGACCAGAAGGTCTAGGTGTGTCCCTTGTTGAACAAACAAATTTCTCTATTGAAAAGGTTGCTAGGCTTTTTCCCCTTAGTGGGTTTTCCCAAGGTAGATCTTGTCTTCTCTTTGTGCATTGTGATCTTTATTGTTCTACTATTCTTGTATGGTTGAATTTCTGAAGTATAATTATTGAATGATATGTTGGAATAATTTAAAAGAAGATCAACATCAAAAGTAATTATTAGTTTTTCAGAAATATTGTGCTAGTCTCTATTGCACTTAAGAAAATCAACATTTATGAAAGAAGAAAATCATGTGAACCTCAATCAAATTAAGTGAATAAAAAAAAGTTGAGAGATAAAGAGCATAGAAAGGGAAATAAAATAAGTCCCACTACAATAAAGGGTCCATCCCCCTAAAGTCCTAAAGTTGAATTTCCATCAAAAAGAAAAAAGGCACTAAGAAACTAAGAAAATATGTCAAAAAAAGGGGAAGATAAAGGTGCCAAAGTAGAGAAAAAATGAACAAAAATTGCTCTCTCTCAAAGGTGTGCGACAATGAATGAAGATTCTAGCCAAAAAAAGAGCTAAGCTGGACCCAGATACAAACTCAACACATCATTACTTTGAAAGTTTATTCGTTAGGTTTTCCCTACTCCCTTTCCATAAATTATAACACCCTTACATACTTTAACTTAGAAACTTAGGAGGGTACCTTTTGTCTTACTCTCAAGACATGTAAAGGGGATGAAATTTTACCACCCTAATTTGCTTAAGAAATTGGTAAGACTCGTAAGACTATCTCATATTATTTTTGCCAACTCGGATTATCTATGCTATCTCGCCTCACAAATTTTGTTCAAAGTTTGATTCATCATGATAGGTTGGGTGCTATACATTGGAATTCATACACATTTCCTTGAAGATCCATGATATTATGGACACTACATCACCAAAGTGTCCACAAAATCTCACAACATTACATGGAGTTTGTTCTACATTTATTCCTAGCATATATGAGAGATTGTCCCCCCTTGTTATTTAGCCCATTTCACATTTGAAGGCTTGTTATCTACGTATTATCAAGCTAATGTGTAATGCATGTGTGAACGCACCTAGTCAATTGTAGATATTATAACATGCTTCTAGAGAGTTCTAGAAAGTTTAGAAAATTTTCCATGGTCTAGTCTCTTATAGAAAACGGGGTTTCATTTCTCATATACGTGAACAATTATTATTATATTTATGAGAATCTAAGTGGTTTGACCCACTTTTTGACTCTCGTCTTTTTTGCTTTTAATTAGCCCTTTGTTGGAGCGTTTCATGACTAGATCAAACCACTTACACAAGAGCACATGGTATTTTGATAGTTGTATTTAGACACCTCCCTTTCCTATAAAAGGAGGATGTTAGTTCATTTTCACACATGAGCGAAGATAAAAAAAACTTCTTTACAATTTGTCTAATGTGACCTATCTTAATTCTTTTTTTCAAATATTCATGGATTTTAAAGAAAATTAAATTATATCTTAGACTTCTCAAGCAATCAAGGTCACGGGATATAACTTTTTATTAATTTCTTGCATTTTGCAAAAGTTATTAAATGATTTTTTTCTTTTACAATACTTAAGAGAAATATCATACCATATTTTCTTAATACTTAAAGAGGAATATCATAACATATTTTCTTAATATTTCATTGTTCAGGTAAACGACTCTTTAATTTAGCTTGGTTATTTTGTTAAATTTAGATTTAACCTCTTTAGTGAGATAAGATTTTATGATTTCAAGTTACTGTTTTTCTCCCAATCTTAGGTGGAAGGAGACTTGATTACACTCAGTGTGGGAGGTCATACCTTGAAAATAAAGAGTTCAATGTGAAATGGTCATCTTTATTTTAGAAAAATTAAAAATTTCTATGTCAATTACAGATTTCAATTTCAAATTTAATTTCTAATTAACTTCCTTACCTCATGTTAGGGTTTTACTTTTTCCATATCTATAATTTAACTACAGCAAATTAACGATATTGGGTTTATTAGAAGCAAAGATTTCAATTTCAAATTTCGTTGACTCATTTTAGGGTTTTACTTTTCCATATCTATAATTTAACTACAGCAAATTAACGATATTGGGTTTATTAAAAGCAATTGGAAAGTGGGTTAATTGCTTATCAATAGTATATCTAGGAGCCTTCAGCAATCACCAGGGTTTATTGTTTAATATTTTAAATGGATTAGATTTTTTTATTAAGGGTTTTAACTGAAATATGAACATTAACACACAAACCCTCACTTAGCTCACATTGTCACTATTGTAAAACAATTTTTGGTTGCTTTACTGAAACAAGTCCAACAAATGATCTGCCTCTATCTCTTAACAAATTTTGTGAGTCACGCCCAGAAGGGGTCGATCCCCTAAGCAAATTTGCTGATAAATAATCGTGTCTGATTTCCTTGTGGGTTTTCTTTTCAACGCTTGGTATTTATTTCTTTTGTAAGGGGTGAATACTCACTGTGTAAAATTATTCAGGCTCCATCAGGCAAATTTAACACATATTTGACAGTGGTAACTCGACCGAGAAACCTGGCCTTAGCACCAGATTCAACTAGACAAAAGCCATCGTGGTTTTTTCTTCGTAATCAGCTATGGAGTTTGATTTGTAGTACAAAGGGCAGAGCAGAGCGTGGCGAATGCCACTAGGTTTTTTTTCCTGATCTGAATTTACTTTACCAATAGGCACATATCTTTGTAGGTGCTTTGGGTTCGATAAGTGAGGCGGGGGGTATTGGGTGGATCGATTCTGGGTGCGTCTCTTTCTATTTTGTCAAGGAACAGATTCATAAATAAACCCTCCGCCTCCTTTAATGCCACATCGGTTCTACTCTAAAAAGTCTCTTATCCTCGAAATTTTCCCACATTACTCAAATCACAGGTCCCTTACAGCGATAGGGTTTATACGTGAATAAGGTAAACCAATACTGGATCGTGCCCCCCACATTAAAAATTTTGTAGAAAACTTAATTCGACGGTTTGTTACAGTGGCTCAATGTTGTAGATTTAATTCTTGCCCTAATACATTTTAAAAACGTAATTACTGATGGAGAATGTTTGCGCCTGAGGTTTTTTTGGGGAACAACTCCGAACCTTGAAATAACCCCACGGATCTAGAGTTTAGTTCGATTAGTCTTTACAAATGTTTTTGGAGTGTATCCGCAATCTGGCGAAATTGAATCTAATGATTTAGGTGAAACCATTTTTTTCTTGCAAACTTGCATTTTATGAAATGAAATGAAATTTTAATGTCTACAAGACTAAAAATAGTCTATAGGACTATGAGTTTCTTGTTTTTTCGCCTTTTTGTATTTCAGTTTTTTTCTTATTCAAATTGATGATGTGCTGGCTCAGCGTTCCAACAATCCCATCGTTAAAAAGACAATGCGGACTATGAGTTCCTTGTTTTTTCGCCTTTTGCATTTCAGATGCTTTTCTTATTCGAATTGATGATGAGCTGGCCCAACCTTCCAACAATCCCATCGCCGAAAAGACAATGCCAAGAAATTGATGTTAACATATTCCCATCACTTTCTCTCGATGTCTTTGAACGCATCACATTCCAAAATGAAGTGTTTTTTCCGATTTCACCGCTCCAGATGTGCAAAATGTACACACTCGTTCTTCCCAAGCTTCTTTAGGTCTTTTCCACCATCCTCGTTTCACACCGAAGTTGATGTGAGTTGGTCCTTAATTGAGCAATCAAAACCTTTGCCCTCCACGGAATGTTAGCTACAATGTACTCTTTTTGTTGGAGATCATACATAGGCTTGAATTCTTCAATGTAGTATTTCTTCCTTCTACACAACTCTTTTCCCCATACCTCATACTGAAACTTCTCCATAACAAAATTCTTTAGCTCCTTGCTATTTGTGGGACAAGCATTGAGGTAGATATTCCATTTTTTGCATCCATGTGTAGTTTTGTCTCATCCATATTTTCTTCTTTCACTCATGCCTTCTTTGAAGAGAACATTAGGCCATCTACCTACTCTCATTTGTTCAATTCTTTTTAGATATCTTATGAGTTGCACCATAGCTATTGCTTGGAAGGGAGTTGCTCCTGTTTCACTCAACATTATCTCATAAGGTACCGAACTTTTCATTTTGAACTTGCTCATGATCGGGCGTTTTTGGATTTTCTCAATTTGCTTCCATTTTGCGACAAGGGTGTCGCTAGCCCACAATTCACACCCATATAGCATCACTAGACAAACTAGGAGTCTAAAAAGCCCATAACTCTATCTTTGCACATCTGTTTTGAAGAGCATATAATGTTTTCCACCCTCCTAAGATTATTTTCTTTCCGTAATCCTCCCAATTAAGTTTGTTGTTGAAATCAATCCCGAGGTATTTGTACTCATTTACTTCAATAATGTTGCCTTCAAAGAAGAACGTATGCTTACTCTTGCTTCCTTTTATTAGAGAAAATCATTATCTTGGTCTTGCTAATATTGACTTGCATCCCCACTTCTCTATAAAAATGCTCAAGGGCATATAGGTGCATCCGCAATCCATGGGCCGATTTAGAAAGCAATACAAGATCATCGAGCATATAAAAGAAGCTTTATCACAAACTCCCCCCAACCGAACACCATCCCCACCTTGCAAATTTAGCCACTCTTCCAATTGATCAATATATAAACCAAAAAGAGTAGGGGATAGAGGGCAACCTTGCTTGACTCCAATGTCACTTCTAAATCTTTCTGAAATACCCGTTGAGGTTCTAATTTTGATTTTCAACTCTTCATAACGTCTATGGACAGCAACTCTATAATGCAAAGGAATTTCAAGTTCTTCCATTCTACACCACAACTTATCTCTAGGGAACTTTGTGTCAAATGCCTTTTTTGAAGTCAAAAAAAACAACATATACTTCTTCTTTACCCCCCCCCCAAACCTTTTCAATAATGTGTCCTAATGTGATGTCGTCATCCATCGTAGAATGCTTCGACTAAAACCCGCTTCTCCTTTTGCCCTCTTTTCTTTTACTTCGCCCACTTACCGATTCTATTTTCTACCATGCCGCCGAAAAGCTTTGCAAACAAAGGATTGATCATAATGGTTCTATAATTGGAAGGATTATTAATGTCTCCACTTTTAGAAAGGGGTATTGCTAGGCTAGTTGTCCACTCTTTTGGGGAATCCTTGTTGAATGATGTTGTTGAATATTTCCATGATGTGCAATGCAAAATTCCCCATTTTAGATATTTTTCCTAAATTTCAACCAAGTCTTTTGCCTTTCCCCGTTTTCAACTTCTTAATTCCAATCTCCACCTCCCGTAATGTGAAGAGCTTTGTAGTTCGTTGAGCCCCCAGAGGAAGGCTCAACCTCCGATTCTTTCTCATAGAGTTGTCTTGCATATTCAAACCATTAATTGGTCAGTAATATTATTTTTGATTTGCTTCTTCCTTGGTTGAAGTTCCCGCCAAAAAATCTTTGGGTTATTCTTGCCTAGATATATTAACTCTTCTCACCTTGTTTGCATGAACTCGTCTTTTTTTCCTTTTTAATATTTGCTTATATAACATTACATTCATTTTCTCCTTGCCTATCTTTTTCAAGGTTCTCCTTGCCATTTTGAATTCCTCATCAAACCAAGCATTTACACGGAAACTATTTGATTCCCGATTTCCTATTTTTTTCTCTTTTGCACTTCTCAAGTGCCCTTTGAATTATATTTGTTAACCCATGATTGTTGAAGCTTTGGAAACCATTTTTCTCTTTCTCGAATTAATCTCTCCAGCATTGTCTTCAAGATAGTATAATTCTTTTGTGTTAGAAAAATTTTGCCCCTTGGTAGTAATTGCCGAGAGCATTGGGTTTTTTCTCTTATGTTGCATTTCTTCTATCCATGATAACTTTATATAAATTGGGTTATGGTAAGATTTGAAGTCCCAAATATGCTCTCCAATCTTAACTTCATCTATATTTTCTATCAAGCTTCGTGAACAAATCGCATAATCAACGACACTTGCCCCCGTTGTATGTGTTGCAAGTGAAGTTCCTAGACCTTTTCCATCCTGTCCAAACCATTGCAAATAATTAAGTTGAAATCCCCACACGATGTAAGTAATTCCTCTCCAAAATGATTGCTAACTTTGTCATCTTCCGAACATCTCATTGGTGATTCTCCTCTTTTCGATGAGCCAAATAGGATTATGATCCTATTTGCAAAAAAATATACTAGCTTGCCGATTTGTTGTTCTAGCATTAAAATCACCCAAGAAAAAGCACTTCTCCCTCGCTAATAGTACGCGACAATATCTTGCTTTAAAGCCGCATATGGATCCTTGTTGTCTAGCCCTTTATTTTTTGTAAGTTTTTGAGATTTGAGGGGGAAAAAAACATGTTGCAATTCTTATGTGATTCTCATCCTCTCGATATTTTGAACCATAAATATTGTTTATTTTCATCTTCTTTTATCAACTAAATGTGATGGTCTTCCTTTTTCTCTTACTAAAACTAGTATTCCCCAATACTCTTTTCCATTTTTCTGCTACCTTGTTCTAAACTCGCTAGCTTCAAATAACCATTAAACACGGAGTTTTGCAACCATCATGTTCATGAGTTTTCGTGAGACAAATTGTGTCTCTACCTTCCACAATAGGCCCTAACCCAGGGTCCCCTCCTCCAAGGGTAGCCTCTACAATTCCAACAAATTAAACTTAGGTAGACTCCGGGTAGGATTTGACTACTACGCAATTTGACACATAAGACTCAAATTTGAGTCTTCGCCCCTTTCCATCCATGTTGCTCTTGTTGTTTTCATCCCTATTATTGAATTCTCTCGTTTTTTTTCTTTACCGCGACCTTGCACTCTATTTTGTCTTGAGTCTCAAACACTCGCAATAATTTCTTTACCATTGTACAACCATGCCCTTTTCCCTTCATTTCTTGCCGCCATAATTTTCCTCATTTCTTCCCTTCTCTCCTCTTGTTGTTTGCTAGTTAAATTTTCATCTAGGAAGAAGTGTGAGCCTTTCAAGAGTTTCTTTTTGCTCAAGAGATGGTGTTTGTCTTGCAAGGTTGACATGGTTACTTTTATGGGACGAGGCCTCTCTTCACATATATTCCCCACCCTCCTTGCTTGGAAAATTTGCCCTTTCCAATGTAGTTTCTCTTTTAGAAAGTCCCTTGTCAAATTGAGAGTACTTTCATTCCTTCCACAATCTCTTATTCCCCTAATAATAAAGTGTGTTTCCCCTGTCTTTTCTTTCTTTATGTTCTCTTTCTTGTGCTCTACGAGCACTTGCATCTTCTTCTTCCTCTCTCCTTATGTAACCATAAGTGTTTTCAACTCTATCTTTGATTTATTTTGGATCGTCTTCCCTATTATTCTTTTTTTCTCTTCTCTTTTGAAAGATCTCGCTTGTTGAGATACTTGTGTATCTACTCGAGTTGCTTTTGAAATTTAAAAAACGTAATTACCGATTAGGCGATTGAGCATGGTAGCGATTTGATTATTATTATTATTTGTTGGGACAACTCTAAATATTATTGATAATTATTATTATTAGGGTAACGATTTGATAAATTTGTTTGTTGAGATTAGTTGCTTTAGAAATTTAAAAATTTTAAAACGTAATTAATGATTGGGTGATTAAGCATGGTAGCAATTTGATTATTATTATTATTTGTTGGGGCAACTCCAAATATTATTGATAATTATTGTTATTAAGGTAGAGATTTGATAATAATAATTATTTTTTTGGGACAATTTTGAATATTCAAACAAAGTTGTATAGCTAGAGTCTTTAAAAATCACAATTAAATTAACAAAATAATTCATGAATAAATAGAATTCTCATACTTTTTTAAGTGGTAGAAATAATGCAGCGAAATCTAAGTAAAAAATTGTGGCCATAATGGCAACTTACTAATAATAACTTGAGTGATATAATTACTAATAATAACTTGAGCGATATAAGTATTATTAATATGGCCCATAAGCACTTGAATTTGAAAGTCTAGATTAAATCTACAAAGTCTAAATGAGATTTATTTATTTATTTAAGCAATACTCAAATATCAAATACATTTAGCATATGGTTTTAAAGTTTCATTTTTTTAAAAGACAATAACTAGAAATTAATATGATTAGTAATATAAAAAAATTAAAATATAAAAAAGTTAGAGTAAAAATGATTTTATTTGAAAATATTATATATATAAAATGAAAATATTAGATGTATTAAATAAAAAAATTTCAAAAGTATATAAAAAAAAATAATGTATGTAATAAAATGATATATTCAACGTTTAGATATCATAGTACGGAGCTATTTAAGTTTTAACTTGGTCAATGGATATTATGAATATGGGTTTAAGAAATACAATATTTTTTTTATTTTTTTTTGAAATATATCATTTCATTCACATTTATAAAACATGAAATATATCATTTCATTCACATTTATAAACGTTTATGGTTATTTAGGGTTTTTTTCTAATATATTTTAATGTGATGTGCATGAGTGTATATGAGTATTTTTAAATGTTTGGTGTTGAGATATAAGATGATGTTGTAATTATAATTAGTAATTATATGGTTGTTATGCTTTAATTAATTTATTTTAAATTTATATAGTGTTTTTAATTTATTTAATAAAAATATTTTACATTTTCTTTAATAAGTAATATTATGTAAGAATATGAAAATTGTGCTCAATAATTTTTTATAATTGTTATGTTTTAATTATTTTTATTTCTAATTATGATTAATAATTTTATCATTATTATGTTTTAATTAATTTATATTAAAAAATTTCTATTATTATTAATTTTGTTTAATTATTATTTACACTTTCTATAACAAATAGGATATTATCTTTAATGGGACTTTTTTGGATTTGACACCGTGAAAAACTCCTACGACTCTTGATTGTGTAGAGTTTACCCATCAAACTTGTGATTTCAATGAATTCCCTATGGATTTTATTTACACTTTCTATAATAAATAGGATTTTGTCTTGAATGACTTTTTGGAGTTTCCTGTGGATATTTTGGGTGAAATAGTGGAAAAAATTTGAGGTCAAATTTTCATTTGTGTTATTTAAACTAGTTTTTTTGACTTTCTATAATAAATAGGATTTTGTCTTTGATGACATTTTGGAGTTTCCTATAGATATTTTGGGCCGAATCTAGTGGAGAAATTTGAGGTGAAAGCTTGATTTGTGTTATTTAAACTAGTTTTTTTTGACTACATATATGGATTCAACACCCTCGAAAACTACTTTATTGCAGAGTTTACCCATCAAACCGATTTCAATAAATTCCACTCGGGATTTTAGACAAATTAGATCGGAAAAATAAATCGGAAATCTTTTCAAAAAAATAACATTAAAGACAACTCGAATAAATAGTATCATATGTGAATATATTTTAATTACTTATCTTGTTGTTATATTTTTTATTAATTTATATTAAAAAATTTCTAGTAATATTAATTTATTAAATAAATAGTTTACACTTCTCATGATAAATAATATCATGTACAAATATAAAAATATAAAAAATGGTAATCAAATAATTATGGTCAATATTCTTATAATTATTATGTTTTAATTAATTATCTTCCGAGTGTTATATTTTAACTAATTTATATCCAAAATATATAAATGATATCATGTGAAAATAAATTGTATTCCATAGTTATATATTAATTTTTTTAAAGCTTTTTTTAATCACCTGGTATGCCAGGTTTCCCTTTTAAAGTTTGGGTTTCTCATTTAAAGTGATATGAAAGAAAGAAAGAAAGTATTTTTTAATGTCCACGAGGCTAAAAAATAACTTATGGGACATATTGCTTTTCCATCCGGCTCTTGTATTCGGCCCTTTTCCCGTGAAGTTTTACAATAATCGCTCCCCGACTTATCGACAAACTCTTCGTTGAATAGATTATCCCAAGAACTAGTCGCCACAAAACTCGCATAATTTTCTTGTCGTCTTTGAAGTCCTCGCATTCTAAAATGAAATGTTTTTATGTTTCCACTTTTCTAGAGGAGCAAAAAAATACATACTCTTTCCTCCCACATTTCTTTTGGCCTTTTCCAGTCGCCTTGTTTCACAACGAAGTTGATGAGAATTAGTCCTTAATTGAGCAATAAGAATTTTAGATCTCCAAGAAATATTAGCCCCTATGTACACCTTTTGTTGATAGTTATGCGTGGGGTTAAACTCTTCAATGTAGTACTTATTTCTCCCTAGCTATTTATCCCAAGTACGTTTGTGGAACTTATCCATAACAAAAGTTTTTATCTCTTTACTATTTGTAGGACACATGCTCAAGAAAATACCCCATTTACTAAACCATTTTTTTATTTTTGCCGCATCCAAGTCTTCTTTCTTTTGCATAATTTGTCACTAAACACAACTTTAGGCCATCTACCCTCTTCCATTTGCTCATTTTTTTTTCGGATACCTTATGACTCGCACCATAGCAATTGCTTCAATAGGAGAAACCCCTGTTTCACTTAACAAGATAGCATAAGGAATTGCAATTTTAATTTTGAATTTGTTTGTAATCAAACACTTCGAATTTTCTCGGCTTGTTTCCACCGCATCTCGGTTGTAGCACGTCCCACAGTTCACAATCGTAGAGAATCACCGGAATCACTAGAAGCTCAAAAAAGAGTTAGAGTAGTTTTCCGATCCCATAGCTCTGCCTCTATACACCTCGTTTTGAAAATCATTAAATGCTTTTCCAACCCCCTAAAGTTCTTTTCTTTCTACAACCATCCCAACTTAAATTTCTTGTTGAATTCAATTCCGAGGTATTTGTACTCTGCAACTTCTTCCCGAATGTTGCCTTCAAAGTAGAACTTATGTTGGTTATGCTTTCTTTTGTTAGAGAAAACCACAACTTTCGTTTTTGCTAATATTGACTTGCATCCCAACCCTTCTACAAAATGCTCAAGGGAACGTAAGTGCTCTTGCAAACCAAGAGCCGATTTAGCAATCAATATAAGGTTATCTCGCGTACAAAAGAAGCCTTATAACGAACTTGCCCAAATGGATACCGTCACCCCCCTTGCGAATTTAACCACTCTTCAAGCTTGTCAATATATAACCCAAAAAGGTTAGGAGACAATGGACAACCTTGCTTGACCCCGATATCTAAAACTTTCAAAAATGTCTATCGAAGTTTTAATTTTGACTTTCACCTCTTCATACAAAACCCTTTATGTATAGTCGCTCTCAAATGCTCGGGAACCCTCGAGTTCCTCCATTCACGCCCCAAAGCTTATCCCTAGGAACCGTGTCAAAGGCTTTTCTCGAAATCAACAAAGCAACAAAAAAACTTCTTCCTTTTTTTCCCAAACATTTTCAATGATGTGCCTTTAAGTTATACAATGATCAACTCGTGGAATGTTTAGGTCTAAAACTTGCTTGCCCTTTAGCATCGTTTATCTCTTTCTTCCGCCCACTTGCTGATTTTATTTTCTAACATGCTTCCAAATAACTTTTCAAACAAGGGGTTTATCATTATGGTTCTCTATAATTGGAGGGATTATTGACGTCACCACTCTTGAAAAGAGGTATTGCCATACTAGTTGTCCAATCTGTGGGGAACCCCCTGTTGTATGATGTTGTTGAAAATTTTTGTGATGTGAGGTGAAAGAATTTTTAAGCCTCACTTTAGATACTCGCTTTGGGGTTCATCTAAGTCTTTTGCTTTTCCAATGCCCAACTTCTTGATACCCATCTCTACCTCTTGCACCATGAAGAGTTTTGTGTCTCGTGTTGACCAAGGGAGGAGGTTCAACCTTGGGATCTTGCTCATAAAGTTGTCTTGCATAGTCTAACCATTTAGAAGTTGTAATGTTGTTTTCGGTTTGCACCTTTTTTCGGGTTGGAGCTCCTTCCAGAATAATTTGGGGTTATTTTTTCCCAAGGAAAATTAGTTCTTCTCTCCTTGAAACCATGAAATCAACATTTTTTTTCTTACTATATGCTTGTAAGCTTTGAGCTTTATGTTATCCAGTGTCCCGATTCCTTCCACCTTCTCCTTGCCTTTTTTGCATTCCCCCATCAAACCAAGCATTAACCGGAAAGCAATTTGTTTCAGACTTCTTAATTTTTTCTCTTTTGCACTTAGCAAGTGCGCTTTGAATTAAATGTGTTAATCCGTGACTATGAAGGCCATGAAATGAGATTTCCTCCTTCTTGAAGAGCCTCTCTAGCGTTATTTTGAAGGTATTACAATTCTCTGGAGTCAAAAGAATTCTACCCTTTGGGGGGATTTTGTTGAACACATTGAGTTTTTTGACCCTTATTGCTTCTTTCCAGTCAAGAGAAACTTAAATAAATTGGCTTGTGATCTGATTTTCGATCCCAAATTTGATCTCCAATCAACACTTCCTCCATTTTCTCACACAAACTATGCGAGCAAATTACATAATCTACTACACTTGCTCCATTGTATGTATTGCAAGTGAAATTACCGGACTTTTCCCATCTAGTCAAACCATTACAAATGGCTAAATCGAAAGCCCCACATAGCGTAAGCACTTGTTCTCCAAAGGGATTGCAACCTTTATCCTCTCGAAATTCGTTTTCACTCGATGATTACTCTCTTCTCGTAAGCCGGATAGGGTCACTATCTTCTTTACAACAAAGAATGCTAGCTTGTTCACCTGCAGTTCTAGCATTGAAATCCCCCCACTATAAGGACTTCACCTAGTCGAGAATATATTGGAATATCTGTTTTTAGGGCCGCAAAGGGATCTTTATGGTCAAGCCCTCTACTTTTGTAGATTTTTTGAAACTTGCAGACGCAAAATAGCATGTCGCAATTTTGATGTGATTTCCATTTTCTAATATTTTATGCCAAACAAATTGCTTATTTGGGTCTTCTTTTTCTAGCTGAATGAAACGACCTTCTCAAGTACTAATACCATGATACCCCCCGTGCCCTTTGCCATTCCTTCGTCGCCTTGTTCCACATCGCTATCTTCCAATACCCTTCAAACAAAGGTGTCTTGCACCCTTCATGCTCATGTGTTTCTATGAGGCAAATTATGTCTCTACCTTCCGCAATAGGCCTTAACCCAAGTCCTCGTCTCCATGGGTAACCCCCTGCAGTTCCAACAAACTAATCTTAAGGAAACCCGGGTACGACTTGATTGCTATTTGTTTTGACATGCAAGACTCGCAGTTGAGTCTTTGTCCCCGCTTTCCCCATACTCGACCTTGCTTCCTCATTTCTTGCTAAAGTGTTTGTCGCCTCTTCTTTGTTCGTTTTGTTGCCTTGTTTTGGAAGGAGGTCCAAATTGCGCTATAACAACTTTACCTTTATAAATCCATGCTCTTTTTCCCTCATCTCTTGCTGCCCTAACTTTTTGTCATTTCGTCCCTCCTTTCCTCTTGTTGTCTTACGACTTAAATCTTCTTCTAGAAAAAACCGAGAACCCCTCAAGCGCTGCTTCTTGCTTAGAATGATATCTTTATCACGCAAGTTGGGCATGATGACTTTTATGGGCCTAGCTCGTCACCGTTAAGCTTATCTACTCTCCATGCTCGACATATTTGTCTTTGCCATTGGAGTTTGTCTTTCAAGAAGTCTATTGCAAGGTCAAGAGTACATTCATTTTTCCCATAATTTTTCACCCCCTTTAATAATTATGTTTGTTGCTCTATCATGTCTTTCCTTGCTTTCTTTGTATTGTATGTTGTCAACTCTGAATGTTTGTTTCTCCTTCCCTCTTAGCAGAATTGCTAATAACTTGAGCCCTGTGTTTTGAAGAGTTTTGCGGAATCTCCTTTCCTCTCTTTTCTTGATGTCTCTTCATTGTTGTCTATTTGGGCAAACCGCTTTCCCCTTATCCCGGGATGGTTTCACATTCATCACCTCTCGTATTCTCCACCGCAAATTTCTTCATGTTTTGCACCTCCGCTTTCATGCGTTGCCATTCTATTTTCCCTATTCGAAGAGCTTCTGCAAAGAATGACACTTGCTCCTTTAGAACTTTGTTGCTTTCTGCTAAAGCCCTGGTTTTTCAGCCGTTATTATATGGATTGTACAATCTCTTTCCAGATCTCTTTAGCTTCTACTACTTCCAACCTCTCTTTTACATTTAACAATTCTTTCACATGAAGATCGATGACCGAGTGAAAGGTGTGGATGTGGGACTATATAAGGCATAATCATCAATGACTTTTCCTTTTCCTTTGGACTTGTTGCCACATGCTTGCAAAAAGGACTTGTTTGGATGTTGTTTCTTGTGAAAAGTACTCTCCTTTTGAGACCCTTTTTTTCCTTGTCTCGCTTCCATTTTAGACGAGCTAATCTCTCGTTTTAACATACCCCGATATTGTTTGGCATTGACCCAAACCCACTTCCCGCTTTTGGTTGATGAGGCAATTTTCACTTGCCCTATATCATTTGTTTCCACGGGTTCTAAAGTTTCGTGTCCCATTATCATGATGATATTAAGGGAAATCAAAGTCTCCGCCCAAAACTATCCCTTTGTTTTATGCTTAACCCTTCAATATCTCGTTGGTCGACCACTAAAAACTTGTTGTTCACGCCCACTGTCCCCGTCCTCTTTGCTACTCTCTCCACCGTCCGCTATTTTCCTCTCGTGCTGCTTTTTCGGTGCTTTGAAGAACCCCTCTCTCAAACCGTCTCTCGAAGAACCTCTCTCAAACTTGCAGCCATGAAGGCAATACAACACAATATCCATTTAATCGTGCGACTGAATGGATTTACAAGCCCTCATTTTCGTGACTTGTAACTTTCACAAAGAACACGTCTTTCTTACCATACAGAGAAGGCGGATCTACATACAATTTATCTCTGTCTTCTGCTCTCTGGGGGATTCTCGCAATTGCGGGACATTTCTGTGTAATTTAAAATAAAGGAGTTTAATTAAAATGTCGAGCTACTGCGGGGAGAAGAGCCTTCGATTCTCCGAAATGATTGATGATTCTTCGTTTATCCGTGATTAGGCTGGACTGTGCTCATTTACCCTGTATTGTGCCCACATCCGTCCACATCCATCCATGTGTTTCTCGTTTATTTATTTGATAGTTTTTTATTATGGTTTTAAACAACATTGTGGTTTGGCCCAGAAGATCACTGGATAATTGAAATTGGCTTTGTGCAATTTCAAAAATAGAGATTAATAAGTATTTGTTTCGTAAAATGGTGATTAATATTGACATTTAATCCACGGATCCTCCTATCATGATGGTTTTATGTTCCTTTAGTTCTGAAGGAGCAAGTGTCATTACTGCAGGAAGCTCTCCGAATAGGGAAAACAGAATGGCAACGCATGAAAGCGGAGGTGCAAAACATGAAGAAATTTGCAGTGGAAAACACAGAGGTGATGAATGCGAAGCCACCCCAGGATAAGGGGAAAGCGAGTTGCTCAAATAGACAACAATGAAGAAACATCAAGAGAAGGGAGGAAAGAAGATCCCACAAAACTTTCCAAAACTTGGGCTCAAGTTGTTGGCAATTCTGCTAAGAGGGAAGGAGAAACAAACATCCGAGGTTAACAACATGCAAGATAGAGAAAGCAAGGAAAGACTGGATAGACAAACAAACATAATTATTAAAGGGGTGAAAGAGTATGGTAAAAATGAATGTACTCTTGACCTTGCAAGAGACTTCTTGAAAGACAAACTCCAATGGCAAGGACAAGTATGTCAAGCATGGAGAGTAGGTAAGCTCAACGGTGAGAGAGCCAGGGCCCATAAAAGTCATCTTGGCCAACTTGCATGATAAAGATATCATTCTGAGAAAGAAGCAACTCTTAAGGGGTTCTCGGTTTTTTTATAGAAGAAGATTTAAATCGGTAAGACAACAAGAGGAAAGGAGGGATGAAATGACAAAAGTTAGGGCAAGCAAGAGATGAGGGGAAAAAAGAGCATGGATCTATAAAGGTAAAGCCGTGATTGCGCAATTTGGACCTCCTTCCAAAACAATGCAACAAAATGATAACAAAGAAGAGGCAGACAAACTCTTTAGCAAGAAATGAGGAAGAAAGGTCATTATGGGCAAGCGAGGACAAAGACTCAACCGTGAGTCTTGCATGTCAAAACAAATAGCAATCAAGTCTTACCCGGGTTTCCTTAAGATTAGTTTGTTGGAATTGCAGGGGGTTACCCATGGAGACGAGGACTCGGGCTAGAGGGCCTATTGCGGAAGGTAGAGACATAATTTGCCTCATAGAAACACATGAGCATGAAGGGTGTAAGACACCTTTGTTTGAAGGGTACTTGGAAGATAGCGAGTGTGGAACAAGGCAGCGGGGAATGGCAAAGGGCACGGGGGGTATCATGGTATTAGTAAGAGAAAAAGAAGGTCGTTTCATTCGACTAGAAAAAGAAGACCCAAATAAACAATTTGTTTGGCTTAAAATATCGGAAAATGGGAATCTCATTAGAATTGCAAGCATGCTATTTTGCACCGCAAGTTTCAAAAATCTACAAAAGTAGAGGGCTTGACCACAAAGATCCCTTTGCAGCCCTAAAAACGGATATTGCAATATATTCTCGACTAGGTGAAGTCCTTATAGTGGGGGATTTCAATGCTAGAACCGCAAGTGAACAAGCTAGCATTCTTTGTTGTAAAGAAGACGGTGACCCTATCCGGCTTGACGAAGAGAGTAATCATCGGTGGAAACGAATTTCGGAGGATAAAGGTCGCAATATCTTTGGAGAACAATTGCTTATGCTATGTGGGGGCTTTCGATTTAGTCATTTGTAATGGGTTGACTAAATGGGAAAAGTCCGGTAATTTCACTTGCAATACTTACAATGGAGCAAGTGTAGTAGATTATGTAATTTGCTCGCATAGTTTGTGTGAAAAAAATGGAGGAAGTGTTGATTGGAGATCAAATTTGGGACTTAAAATCAGATCACAAGCCGATCTATTTAAGTTTCTCTTGGACCGGAAAAAAGCAATTGGGGGTCGAAAAAATCAATGTGTTCAACAAAATCCCCCAAAGGGCGTAATTCTTTTGAATCCGGAGAATTGTAATACCTTCAAAATAATGCTAGAGAGGCTCTTCAAGAAGGAGGAAATCCCATCTCGGGGCCTTCATAGTCACGATTAACACATTTAATTCAAAGCGCACTTGCCGAGTGCAAAAGAGCAAAAATTAAGAAGTCCGAAAAAAATTGCTTTCCGGTTAATGCTTGGTTTGACGAGGAATGCAAAAAGGCAAGGAGAAGGTGGAAGGAATCGGACACGGATAACATAAAGCTCAAAGCTTACAAGCGATTAGTAAAAAAGAAAAAAAGCCGATTTTATGGTTTCAAGGAGAGAAGAACTAATCTTCCTCGGGAAAAATAACCCCAAATTATTTTGGAAGGAGCTCCAATCGAAAAAGGTGCAAAGCCGAAAACAACATTACGAGCTTCTAAATGGTTTGACTATGCAAGACAACTTTATGAGCAGGGATCCCAAGGTTGACCCCTCCTCCCTTGGTCAACACGGACACAAAACTCTTCACGGTGCAAGAGGTAGAGATGGGTATCAAGAAGTTAGGGCGCTGGAAAAGCAAAAGACTTAGATGAACTCCAAGCGAGTATCTAAAGTGGGGCTTAAAATTTCTTTCACCTCACATCACAAAAATTTTCAACGAGCATCTTACAAAGCAGGGGGTTCCCCACAGATTGGACAACTAGTATGGCAATACCTCTTTTCAAGAGTGGTGACGTCAATAATCCTTCCAATTATAGAACCATAATGATAAACCCTTTGTTTGCAAAGTTATTTGGAAGCATGTTGGAAAAAGAAAATTAGCAAGTGGGCGTGAAGAAAGAAATAAACGTGCTAAAGGGCAAGCGGGTTTTAGACCTAAACATTCCACAGATTGATCATTGTATAACTTTAAGGCACATCATTGAAAAAAGGTTGGGAAAATAAGGAAGAAGTTTTTTTGTTGCTTTGTTGATTTCGGAAAAAGCCTTTGACACGGTTCCTAGGGATAAGCTTTGGGGGCGGAATGGAGGAACTCGGGGTTCCCGAGCATTTGAGAGCAAAGTAGTGCATAGGTTGTATGAAGAGGTGAAAGTCAAAAATCGAACTTCAGCTGGCATTTCGAAAGTTTTAGAAGCGATATCGGGGTCAAGCAAGGTTGCCCATTGTCTCCTACCCTTTTTGGGTTATATATTGACAAGCTTGAAGAGTGGATAAATTCGCAAGGGGGTGACGGTATCCATTTGGGCAAGTTCGTTATCGAGCTTCTTTTGTACGCAGATGACCTTATATTGATTGCTAATTCGGCTCTTGGTTTGCAAGAGCATTTACATTCCCTTGAGCATTTTTGTAAAAGGGTTGGGATGCAAGTCAATATTAGCAAAACGAAAGTAGTGGTTTTCTCTAACAAAAGAAAGCATAACCAACATAAGTTCTATTTTGGAGGTAGCATTTTTGGAAGAAGTTGCGGATTACAAATACCTCGGAATTGACTTCAACAGAAATTTATGTTGGGATGGTTGTAGAAAGAAAAGAACTTTAGGGGGTTGGAAAGCATTTTATGCTCTTCAAAACAGTGTAGAGAGGCGAGTCAGTGGGGACCGGAAAACCACCCTAACTCTTTTTGGGCTTCTAGTGATTCCGGTGATTCTTTACGGTTGTGAACTATGGGCTAGCGAGCACAACCAAGATGCGAGTGGAAACAAATTGAGAAAATTCGAAACGTTTGATTACAAACAAATTCAAAATTAAAAGTGCGCTTCCTTATGCTATTCCGTTAAGTGAAACAGGGCTGCTCCTATTGAAGCAATCGCTATGGTGCAATTCATAAGGTATCCGAAAAAAAATTGAGCAAATGGAAGAAGATAGATGGCCTAAGGTGGTGTTTAGTGACAAATTGTGTAAAAGACAGAAGACTTGGATGCGGCGGGAATAACAAATGGTTTAGTAAATGGGGTATTTGCTTGAGCATGTGTCCTACAAACGAGAAAGAGATAAAAACTTTTGTTATGGATAAATTCCATAAACATACTTGGAAGAAAGAGCTAGAGAGAAAGAAGAAGTACTACATAGAAGAGTTTAACCCCACACATAACCATCAACAAAAGGCATACATAGGCGCCGATATTTCTTGGAGATCTAAAATTCTTATTGCTCAATTAAGGACTAATTCTCATCAACTCCGTTGTGAAACAGAAACACTGGAAAAGGCCAAAAGAAATGTGGGAAGAAAGAGTATGTATTTTTTTGCTCCTCCGGAAAAGTGGAAACAGAAAAAACATTTCATTCTAGAATGTGAGGCCTTCAAGGACACCGTAGAAAACTATGCGAGCATTTTGGCAAACTAATTCTTGGGATAATCTATTCGTCGAAGAGTTTGTCGATAAGCTGGGAGTGCTCATTGTAAAACTTCACAGAAAAAGGGCCGAATACAAGAGTCAGATAGAGAAGCAATCTGTCCCATAGGCTATTTTTAGCCTCGTCGACATTAAAAATTCTTTCTTTCTTTCTTTCTTTCTATATGGATTGCAAAATTTTGGTACGAGATTTGTAAAACCGTGTTTTTAGGAATACATGTTTAGCACAACACCAAAATAAAATACAAGAACTCACCCAACACACAGGACCACGACCTGCATTAGTCTCGCTCGCATGTTCCCTGTTAGACTTCATCACAGTACCATTCCCTCAGAGAGAAGTGGAGGTTATAAATTAGGTTGTACAATATAAATTAATGATATGGTACATTTGCCATTGTTAAAAAATAAGAGGTGAAAGATTGTAACCAATAGAGTTTTCAATAAATAAATTTAAATATTGCTTAAAAATAACAAAGTTCAATTGATAATGTGAAACATTGAATAAGCTTTAAAAAAATTTGGTCAAAGGAAACTAATACCCAGTCAATGCAAAACTCAATGCAATATATCCTTTCCATGACCGGTACAATAACTCCACGGATTGGGGGCTTAGTTCCATTAATCTTTTCAAATATTTCTGGAGAGTATGTGCATCATTGCACTACCAGCCGATATTTAAATATACCACGAACTAAATTAATATTCCATAATTCACTTCAATGTGGCAAAACTTGGATGTAATGGTTTGCCATAAAACATTTTTTTACTTGTCACCTTGTTATTGGTCGTGTTTTTTTATATATATTCATTTATCAATATATCCTCTATGGTTGTGAGATATGGGGGAGTAGCTTATCAAGCCACAAATGGCGACAAATAGAAATAATTGAAAAGCATCTAATCAGAAGTAGCCTCAAAGTCAAACCAATGATCCCATATGATATTCTTTTAGTTTAGGCTGATATGTTTCCAATTGAAGCTTCAATGATCATTCATTTGTTAAATTACCTGAAAAAGATGGGAAATATGGATAAGCATCGATGGCCCAAAATGGTTGTTGAAGAAGAGATAAACTATCAGAAAAAGACATTGATGAAGCGAAAAAGAAAGTGGTTGGGCAAATGTGACATAAATTTGCATGACTACCCTCACGCTGAGGAGGAGATAAAAATGTTGGTGTTAAAAAAATTCAGGTATGCCATGCGGACAAAACAGGTAGGCAAAAAAAAAGCATATTATGTCAAATAATATAACTACTCGTGGAAGCATGATGATAAAGAGTATTTGAGTTCCTCAATTAAGGGAAAAGATAAAGTTTTAATTGCACAACTGAGCACTAGCTCCCATTATCTAAGATGTGAAATTGGCAGATGGATGGTCCCTAAAGAAGATTGAGAAGAACATGCATTTTTTGTAGCAAAGGGGTGGTAGAAACAAAATGGCACTTTATCAAAGAATGTGCAACGTATGAAGATATTCGTCGTTAGTTTGATAACAACCTAAAGGTGAACAGTCTCAACAACGAACTTTTTGAGGAGGCAAGATGAATGATCTTCATAAACATATTGTCTCATCATTAAATACAAGTGTAATATGCATTGTTGCTATTTGGTACATGTCTTTTATGTAAAAAATAATTAGCTAGAGGTATGTTGGAATCACAAATTTGAGTTGTGAAATATGCACAATGGGAATACTCCATAGGTTTCAAACAACAACAAAAAAATCAAGATTTAGTTGAAAATTGTATGACCAAATTTTAGAAAATAAAAATAGCTTTTTAAAATCTTTGAATTGATATTACTAATATGTTTTATTTATGAAAAAATTGAAATATTTTATAATAAAATATATTTAAAAAAATTTATATTACCAATTTCAAAATAAATATAAAATGTTTTTAATATTTTTTTTAATATATTGCATTAATATAATTAGATTGTTTATATGGTCTATGGGGTCTTGGATAGAGGTGGAAGAGGTCATACCCTATGTTAAGTCACTAGTTCTATGATGTAGCCTCGTCAATACCGAACTTAAAAAATAAAAAATAAAATAAAAAATTTGCATATACTATTAAAATAATTTTTTCACTAGTTCCATAATGTAGCCTCACAAATACTGAACTTACAAAAAAATAGATTGCATATATTATTAAAATAATGTTTTCCTATATATGGTATCTACACATATGTACTTTATCACTCTTAACATTGTACAAACTTATTTAAATAATTTTGAATTTGTGAAAAAAAAGAATTCATGGTATTTTTTAAAAATATTTTATTTTATTTATTTTAATGTTAAAACTTTTAAATCAATGTTACTAATATATTTTATCTATAGGAAATTAATTAAATTTGTTATAAAATATATTTTCAATTTTTTATGGTAAAAATTGTGAAAAATGAATGTAAAATATTTATAGTGAATATTTAAATATATTGCATTAATATAATTAAAGTGTATATATTATGATATTATTAAAGTAAACGTTTTATATACAATATAGAATACTAATATGTAAGTAATCTCAAAATATGTTGTTTTATTTTATTTTGACAACAATTCAATGTTATGTTATAAAAAATGAAATGAAATGAAATTTTAACGTTCACGAGACTAAAAATAGTCTATCAGAATATGAGTTTCCTATTTTTCGTCTTTTGCATTTCAGTTCTTTTCTTATTCAAATTGATGATGAGCTGACCCAACCTTCCAACAATCTCATCGCTGAAAAGACAATGCCAAGAAATCGATGCTAACATATTCCTATAACTTTCTTTGATGTCTTTGAACGCATCACATTCCAAAATGAAATGTTTTTACGATTCCACTGCCCCAGACGTGAAAAATGTACACAATCATTCTTCCCAAGCTTCTTTAGGCCTTTTCTACCTTCCTGCTTCACACCAAAGATGATGCGAGTTGGTTCTTAATTGAGCAATAAGAACCTCTGCCCTCCACGGAATGTTAGCTCCAATGTACTCTTTTTGTTGGAGATCATACATAGGGTTGAATTCTTCAATGTAGAATTTCTTATTTCTACCCAACTCTTTTCCACATCCCTGTTTACAAAACTTCTCCATAACAAATTTCTTTAGCTTCTTGCTATTTGTGGGACAAGCATTGAGGCAGGTATTCCATTTTTGCGTCCATGTGTAGTTTTGTCTCATCCATGTTTTCTTTCTTTCACTCATGTCTTCCTTGAAGATAACATTAGGCCATCTACCTACTCCCATTTGCTCAATTCTTTTTAGATATCTTATGAGCTGCACCATAGCAAATGCTTCGATGGGAGTTGCTCCTGTTTCACTCAACATTATCTCATAAGGTACCAAACTTTTTATTTTGAACTTGCTCATGATCAAGCGTTTTTGGATTTTCTCAATTTGCTTCCATTTTGAGACAAGGGTGTTGCTAACCCACAATTCACACCCATATAGCAACACTGGAAAAACTAGGAGTCCAAAAAGCACTTTAATCATTTTCTAATCCCATCACTCTTCATCTCTACATCTGTTTTGAAGAGCATATAATGCTTTCCACCCTCCTAAGACTATATTCTTTCTGCATTTCTCCCAATTAAGTTTGTTGTTGAAATCGATCCCAAGGTATTTGTACTCATTTACTTCTTCAAGAATGTTGCCCTCAAAGAAGAACGTATGCTGACTCTGCTTCCTTTTATTAGAGAAAATCATTATCTTGGTCTTGCTAATATTGACTTGCATCCCCGCTGCTCTACAAAAATGCTCAAGGGAATATAGGTGCATCTGCAATCCATGGGCCGATTTAGAAATCAATACAAGATCATCAACATATAAAAGAAGCTTTATCAAAAACTCACCCAACCGAACACCATCCCCACCTTGCAAATTTAGCCACTCTTCCAATTTATCAATATATAAACAAAAAAGAGTAGGGGATAGAGGGCAACCTTGCTTGACTCCAATGTCACTTGTAAAGCTTTCTGAAATACCTGCTGAGGTTCTAATTTTGACTTTCACCTCTTCATAAAGTCTATGAACAACAACTCTATAATGCAAAGTAATTTAAAGTTCTTCCATTCTATGCCACAACTTATCTCAAGGGACTGTGTCAAATGCCTTTTTGAAGTCAACAAAACAACAAAATACTTCTTCTTTATCCCCCCAAACCTTTTCAATAATGTGTCTCAACGTGATGCCGTGATCCACTGTAGAATGCTTCGGCCTAAAACCCGCTTGTCCTTTTCCCCCCTTTTCTTTTACTTCTGCCCACTTACTGATTCTATTTTCTACCATGTTGCCGAAAAGCTTTGCAAACAAAGGATTAATCATAATGGTTCTATAACTGGACGGATTATTGATGTCTTCAATTTTAAAAACGGGTATTGCTAAGCTAGTTGTCCAGTCTCTTGGGAATCCTTGTTGAATGATGTTGTTGAATATTTCCATGATGTGCGGTGCAATAGTGTTTCTTCCCCATTTTAGATACTCTACTTGAAGTTCAACCAAGTCTTTTGCCTTTCTTGTTTTGAGCTTTTTAATTCCAATCTCCACCTCCTGTAATGTGAAGATTTTTGTAGTTGTGTTGAGCCTCGGGAGAGGCTCAGCCTCTGATTCTTTCTCATAGAGTTGTCTTGCATATTCGAACCATTGATTAGCTGTAATATTATTTTCAATTTGCTTCTTCCTGGGTTGAAGTTCCTGCTAGAAAATTTATGGGTTATTCTTGCCTAGATATATTAACTCTTCTCGCCTTGTTTGCATGAACTCATCTTTATTCCTTTTTAGTATCTGCTTATATAACTTTACATTCATCTTCTCCTTCCGTGCCTTTTTCATGGTTCTCCTTACCATTTTGCATTCCTCATCAAACTAAGCATTTACAAGAAAACAATTTGATTTTGATTTCCTATTTTTTGCTCTTTCGCATTTTTCAAGTGTCCTTTGAATTATATTTGTTTACTCATGACTGTTAAAGCTTTGGAAACCAATTTTCTCTTTCTAAATTAATCTCTCCAGCATTGTCTTGAAGATAGTACAATTTTCTTGTGTTAGAAGAATTTTGCCCCTTGGTAGTGATTGCCGAGAGCATTGGGTTTTTCTCTTATGCTGCATTTCTTCTACCCATGTTAACTTCATATAAATTGGGTTACGGTCTGATTTTAAGTCTCAATTATGCTCTCCAATCTTAACTTCAACTATCTTTTCTATCAAGCTTTGTGAACAAACCACATAATCAACGACAGTTGCCCCATTGTATGTGTTGCAAGTGAAGTTCCCAAACCTTTTCCATATGTTCAGACCATTGCAAATAATTAAGTTGAAAGCCCCACACAGTGTAAGAAAATCCTCTCCAAAATGATTGCTAACTTTGTCATCTTCTGAACATCTCACCCATTGGAGATTCTCCTCTTCAATGAGCCAAATAGGATTTTGATCCTATTTGCAACAGAGAATACTAGCTTGTTGATTTGTTGTTCTAGCATTAAAATCACCCACTAAAAGCACTTCTCCCCGCTGATAGTACGCACCAATATCTTGCTTTAAAGCTGCATACGGATCCTTGTTGTATAGCCCCTTATTCTTGTAAGTTTTTTAGACTTGAGGGGAAAAATAGAATGTTGCAATTATTATGTGATTCTCATTCTCTGATATTTTGAACCATAAATATTGTTTATTTTCATCTTCTTTCATCAACTGAATGTGACGACATTCCTTTTCTTTCACTAAAATTAGTGTCCCCCATACCCTTTGCCATTTTCTACTACCTTGCCCCAAACTGCTAACGTCACATAACCGTCAAACACAAGGGTTTTGCAACCATCATGTTCATGAGTTTCCGTGAGACAAATTATGTCTCTACCTTCTGCAATAGGCCCTAACCCAGGTCCCCTCCTCCAAGGGTAGCCTCTACAATTCCAACAAACTAAACTTAGGTAGACTTGGGTAGGATTTGACTACTACGCAGTTTGACACATAAGACTCAACTTTGGGTCTTCGCCCCTTTCCATCCATGTTTCTCTTGTTTTTTTTCCTCCCTATTATTGAATTCTCTATTTTTTCTTTACTGTCAGCTTGTTGTCCTGTTTTGTCCTGAGTCCCAGACACTGCAATAATTTCTTTACCATTGCACAACTGTGCCCTTTTCCCTTCATTTCTTACTGCCCTAATTCTTCACTTCTTCCCTTCTCTCCTCTTGTTGTTTGTTGGTTAAATATTCATCTAAGAAGAAGTGTGAGCCTTTCAAGAGTTTCTTTTTGCTCAAGAGATGGTGTTTGTCTTGCACGCTTTCCATGGTGAATTTTATGGGATGGGGCCTCTCTTCACATATCTTCCCCACCCTCCTTGCTTGGCAAATTTGCCCCTTCCAATGTAGTTTCTCTTTTAGAAAGTCCCTTGTCAAATTGAGAGTACTTTCATTCCTCCCATAATCTCTTATTCCCCTGATAATAAAGTTTGTTTCCCTATCTTTTCTTTCTTTGTATTCTCTTTCTTGTGCTCTACGAGCACTTGCACCTTCTTCTTCATGTTTCCTTATGTAACCATTAACGTCTTCAACTCTATCTTTGATTTCTTTTGGACCGCCATCCATTTTGTTCTTTTTTGTCTTCTCTTTTGAAAGCTCTGTTTGTTGAGATACTTGTGTATCTACCTGAGTTGCTTTAGAAATTATCACATCCTTGTTTGCTGCCCTTGATCCTGTCATGGTTTGCCACGTTGTCTTCATGCTTTTCCATTCTTGTTTTCCTGTATCTAGAGCCTCTTGTAACATTGTTGCTTGTTTTTTTTTAAATTCTATTACCTTCCATTAAACACCAATTTGCAAACGTGATCTCTGAAATTTTGCGGTCTCTTTCATGTTCTTTGGCTTCCAAAATCTCCAGCCTTGTCCTGGCCCTCATCAATTCTTCAAACATAGAGATTTGATGACCAAGTGAGAGGTGTGGATGTGGGACTGTAAATGGTTGACTCTTTTTTATTTTTACTACTCTTATTTATTTTCTTTCTCTGGCACTGTTTTCCTTTCATTTGTCTTTTTCCTTGTTCCCATTTGAGGCGTGCAAGCCTACGCGTTAAAATGTCGCGATATTGCTTTGCATTTACCGAGATCCACTTCCATGTTTTGTCTGTTGAAACAATTTTGACTTGACCTAAATGATTGGCTTCCACATCACCTGATATTGCCTTGCCATTTTCAACCGTTGCTGTTGATTTGCTTTCCATTTTAAGATAAGAAAATCCCCTACTTCGGATCTGCTTCGTTGGTCTGTTGGTTCGTTGTTCTGAAAAAATCCCCTGCTTCGCTGGTCTGCTAGTTCATTGTTCTGAAAAAATCCCCTGCTTTGCTGGTCTGATAGTTCGTTAGTCTCGTTTGTTGCCTTCACTGGTTCTGGTTCGGTGTCTTCGCGATTACGCACCTGCACCTGCACCTGATATCGATTTGCAAGCCATTGACGATATGATGAAGTATCCTAGTTTGCTTGCTTGGACTGTCCAACGAAGGAATCAAGAGTGACAAAGTCTCTGTCAAAGAGTCTACGATGTGGTTACCTGGTTACCGTTTGCCCATTATCGATTACACCTGCACCTGCGATCACACCAGGCACCTGCACCTGGAATTACCATCCAAATCACACTATGCACCTGTACCTGCGATCCCACTACCCACTTGCACCAGCCGCAAGAAAAAGCTTGAAAGAGAGGCGAGGAGCTTCGATCCTTGGCCTCGCTGGAATATCGGTCGACAGCGAAGTTGTCAGTGCAGGTGGAATATAAGATAATATGATTTAATATGAAAAAGGAGACACTTTATCCATGATATGTTTTGTTTGCCTTATAACTTGTACCATGCCTTTCATGTGAAATTTCATTAAATGAGTATAATTGAATACTCTGATTTCTTTCAAAGTATTAATTTCACTACTAGTAATTTGTGCTAGTCGCATAAATAATCGAATTTCAAAAATCTTTAGCACATAAATAATCGAATTTCCACAATCTAAATATTTTTGGACTATCCTCTACATTTACTGAAAGGGTAAAAACCAGAGTCTGGCTTTGAATTGAGGCCCAGTTTACTCTAAAATTATCTGAGCAACATCAGTTAGGCTAAAAATCAGCGAACAAATGAGTTGCAATTTAGGGAAATGAGGTCTACTACTTCTAGCTTTTTAGTTGTGTAAGTAATGATATTATAAAATGAAATGAAATTTTAAAGTCAACGAGACTAAAAATAGTCTATGGGACATTGATTTCTATGTTTTTTTCCTTTTGCATTTCAGTGCTTTTCTTATTCAAATTGATGATGAGCTAGCCCAACCTTCCAACAATCTCATCCCTGAAAAGACAATGCCATGAAACCGATGCTAACATATTCCCATAGCTTTCTCTGATGTCTTTGAACGCATCACATTCCAAAATGAAATGTTTTTTTCTGATTCCACTGCCCCAGATGTGCAAAATGTACACACTCACTCTTCCCAATCTTCTTTAGGCCTTTTCCACCGTCCTGTTTCACACCGAAGATTATGCGAATTGGTTCTTAATTGAGCAATAAGAACCTTTGCCCTCCACAGAATGTTAGCTCCAATGTACTCTCTTTGTTGGAGGTCATACGTAGGGTTGAATTCTTCAATGTAGTACTTCTTCTTTCTACCCAACTCTTTTCCCCATACTTGTTTACGAAACTTCTCTATAACAAAAGTCTTTAGCTCCTTGATATTTGTGGGACAAGCATCGAGGTAGATAAATGAAATGAAATTTTAACGTCCACGAGACTAAAAATAGTCTATGGGACTATGAGTTCCATGTTTTTCGCCTTTTTCATTTCAATCCTTTTCTTATTCAAATTGATGATGAGCTGGCCCAACCTTCCAACAATCTCATCGCTGAAAAGACAATGCCAAGAAACCGATGCTAACATATTCCCATAAGTTCCCATAACTTTCTCTGATGTCTTTGAACGCATCACATTCCAAAATTAAATGTTTTTCTGGTTCCACTGCCCCAGACGTGCAAAATGTACACACTCGTTCTTCCCAAGCTTTTTTAGGCCTTTTACACTGTCATGTTTCACACCGAAGATGATGCGAGTTGGTTCTGAATTGAGCAATAATAAACTTTGCCCTCCACGGAATGTTAGCTCCAATGTACTCTTTTCGTTGGAGATCATACGTAGGGTTGAATTATTCAATGTAGTAATTCTTCTTTCTACCCAACCCTTTTCCCCATACCTATTTACGAAACTTCTCCATAACAAAATTCTTTAGCTCCTTACTATTTGTGGGACAAGCATTGAGGTAGATACTCCATTTTTGCATCCATGTGTAGTTTTGTCTCATCCATGTTTTCTTTCTTTCACTCATGCCTTCCTTGAAGATAACATTAGGCCATCTACCTACTCCCATTTGCTTAATTCTTTTTAGATATCTTATGAGCTGCACCATAGCAATTGCTTTGATGGGAGTTACTCCTGTTTCACTCAACATTATCTCATAAGGTACCAAATTTTTTATTTTGAACTTGCTCATGATCAAACGTTTTTGTATTTTCTCAATTTGCTTCCAATTTGAGACAGGGGTGCTTCTAGCCCACAATTCACACCCATATAGCATCACTGGACAAACTAGGAGTCCAAAAAGCACTTTAATCATTTTCCAATCCCGTAACTCTGCCTCTCTACATCTGTTTTGAAGAGCATATAATGCTTTCCACCCTCCTAAGATTCTCTTCCTTCTGCAGTCCTCCCAATTAAGTTTGTTGTTGAAATCGATCCCGAGGTATTTGCTCTCATTTACTTCTTCAAGAGTGTTTCCTTCAAAGAAGAACATATGTTGACTCTGCTTCCTTTTATTAGAGAAAATCATTATCTGGGTCTTGTTAATATTGAGTTGCATCCCCACTGCTCTACAAAAATGCTCAAGGGCATATAGGTGCATATGCAATCCATGGGTTGATTTAGAAATCAATACAAGATCATCAGCGTATAAAAGAAGCTTTATCACAAACTCCCCCAACCGAACACCATCCCAACCTTGTTGAGATTCAACAAGATGATGAACTTAGTGAAAATGAGTCGCCTTCACTAAGTGGGCCCGCAAGCTATTTTTAGGTGCAAGTCCATTTTTATACTACATCTATTTTTAGACATGGTGATCATATTTCAGAAGTTGCGGGATGCTATTTGTGGATGGTTGGTCAAGTTGGAAAAATAGATGAAATTCTATTTTTAGAATATTGGGCGAAGTTTATTTATAGATCGTTGATCTAAAAATAGAAGTGTCGATTATTATTAGCTCTTAATAATAATCAGACAATAAACATCAACTTATTCTCTTGGAGCACTTAATTTCAGTGCACAGATTTGTCAAATCAGTGAGCTGAAGGAATAACGCAATTCCTAGGGTTTACTGGCGGTTCATGCATGTAGGACTCAGTGAGAACTGAAGTGGCAAAGTTATGACAGAGTTGGAAGAGTAGTTCATGGAGTTGTTATTCAGTTTAACTCAGTTAATGGAGTTAAACTCAATTGAGCTTGTTGTATCTAGTCTAACTGAATGATACACTAGTGAGAGTGGAGTGAATTAATTAGTTGATTAATTCACAAATAATAACTCATTAATCAACTGAAAAAATACAACAGTTAACTACAGTGCATGTCAGTTCCAGTGGAGACCTAGTGGAGAGATAGGTGAAAGGGCAAGATGGACTATCTGTTGTGACTATAGTGATGCATTGATTGCACCACACACACATTAGAGTTGCCAATGAGGATTGCATAGTCAAAGCAAGGCCAATTTGAATTCATTCAGAGCTATTCTTCAGCAGGGATTGCGCAGTGGAGGCAAGCTATCAAGTGGCGAGAAATCGGTGCATGGATTTGCAGATTTCTTCTGATTAGTGTGTGACGATTGATTGTACAGAGAGCTTGATGTACTAAGCTTTGTATGAGATTTTTACATGATCTCCATGATACATAATATATGATAGTTGGGGTTTTCAGCTTCAGGCTTTCCCGTTAAACAACTGTGTTATGTGCGATTGTTTTTATTGCTTCATGTGTTTGCAATTGATTTTAATTTCCGCAAAAGATTAACAGTGGAAGGATTCTGTATTTAGCAAGAAGATAAATATTGTTAGATCAGGAGAATCTGGATATATACATGCATCTTTTATATAATTTATACATGGTATCGGAGCAGTGTTAATTCTTGAAGACTGAAATTGTGAAGAATTTTTGAGTTTGTGCTAGTGGACAATTCGAATTTGCTTCATAAAATTCTTGGTGCGACAGTTGAGTATACATTGAAATGTCTTTCAATGGGTTGCGATTGGAGTATGCCCTTGATGGGAGCTCGAATTACATAGCCTGGAAGGCTAGGATGGAGGCAATGCTAGAGGATAATGGACTGAAGGAGTTCATCGATAGCGATGTTCCTAAGCCGGGATCTAGCGATGTTGCATTACTTGACGCATGGCAAAAGAAGGTAGCAAAGGCAAGAAGAATTCTATTGGAAGGTGCGAAGGACCATATTGTTTCCAGCCTTCATGGGAAATCCACTCCATTTGCAATGTGGAAGGCTTTCACAGATTTGTTCCAAAGCAGCAACGACCAGAGGAAGTTGGCGCCGAAAGATAAGCTCAGAAAAATAAAAATGGAGAAGGGCGACAGTATTCCAAAATATCTCACGAAGTTTGTCCATTGTAGGGATGAACTGGGAAGTGTGGGGATTACTGTTGATGATGAAGACTTGGTGAGCTTGGCTCTCCTTGGGCTTCCGAAGAGTTGGCATAGCTACGAAAACTCCGTCAATGGACGGGAGAAACTGCCGGGATGGGAGCAACTTTGGTCGGATCTTGTGCAGGAGGAGATAAGGCGAAGTACCAGGGATGGCTCTTCATCGAAGAATGAAGATGAAGAGAATTGCGCTTTGGCTGCCAAAGCAAGGAAAAGGAAGGGGAAGAAATTTCCTTCAAAATCCGAAGCTAAAGGCAAGAAGTAGGATTTGTCCAAGGTGAAGTGTTTTCACTGTCACGGACATGGGCATTTCGCCACTAACTGCCCACAGAAGAAGAAGAACAAGAAGGTTGTTGGAGCTGCAGCTGGAGAGGCCTTAGCCTCGCAGTTTGGACTTGATTTCTCTTTAATCGCATGCTTGGTTTCAAGCTATATGGGATCAGTGTGGTATCTTGATAGTGGTGCATATTTCCATATGACGGGAGACAAGGAGTTATTTAGTGACTTGGAGGAGGACCTTCAAATGCATATAGAGATGGACGACGATGGTCGATACAGTGCGACCGGCATTGGGACCATTACCTTTGAGAGGGAGTCAGGTAATCCATTTCTGTTGAAAGATGTTATGCACGTTCCAGGTCTGAAGAAGAACTTGGTCTCGATCGCAATGTTGGAAGACAAATGTTATGACGTTGTTTTTAGCGATGGAAAAGCTTTCCTGCGATATAAAACAACGGGTCAAACCAAGAGGATAGGGATTCAAGTTAATAATCTCTACAATCTGGAGGTAGATGGTTGTGCTGCAATGATGGGCAAAGCAGAAGAACTGGTGAGCCGGGATGAGGGCGAATTATGGCACAGGAGATTGGGTCATCTTCACCATGGCGCTTTGAATATTTTGCAGCATATTTTTACTGGACTTCCCAAGGGTACTCTTGCGCAGTCAGATCAGTGCAAGGGATGTACTATGGGTAAGTTTGTGAAGACCACCTTTCATGAGAAGGAGAACCGTGCTTCGGTGATCCTGGAGAAAATTCACACAGATGTGTGTGGACCTTTCTCGGTTGCTTCAACAACAAAACACAGGTATTATGTTATATTTGTTGATGACTATTCTCGTAGATGCTGGATCTTCTTCATGTAAAAGAGCGAAACATTCTCAAAGTTCTGTGAGTTTAAAGCATTGGCGGAGAAGGAGTCGGGGAAGCAAGTGAAAGCTCTATCGAGCGATAATGGTGGTAAATACATCTCGGGCGAATTCAAAGACTTCTATAGCAAAGAAGGAATTCGAAGAGAACTCATAACGCCTCATAACCCACAGCAGAATGGGATCGCTGAGAGGAAGAACAGAACAATCGTGGGTGTTGCATGAGCGATGCTACATGACCAGGGCCTACCGATGCACTTGTGGGCGGAAGCATGCAACATTGTGGTTTATGTGCAAAATCGTTGTCTTCATAGAGTACTTGGCATGAGTACACCTGAAGAAGCTTTTATAGGTAAGAAGTCTGATATTTCTCATTTGAATATTTTTGGCTCATCTGTTTACATTCATGTGACAAAGGACGCCAGGAAGAAGCTGGAGCCGACTGCAGAAGTTGAGATATTTGTGGGATACACAGAAACACCCCATAATTATCGTGTGTATTTTCCAGACAGTAAGATGAATGTGGTGCGATGGGATATAAAATTCAATGAGGTGAAAGCCATGAAGTTGTCGCTTGAGAGGGAGCTACACTTGCATGCAGAGGAGGAACTTCTTGTTCCCAAAGATGAGCCTCTAGATGTGGATCAGCCACAGGAGGAGATTCATGGAGTGGAGGAATCCACTCATGCAGAACCAAACATCAGACAAGGCAGAAAGCGTACCACAGAAGGCAGGCGAAGCTTGTCTCGGCACATAATGGCACGGAGTCCCTACATCACAAAGCGCGAACGAAGACGATCACGACCAATTTACTGGATACATGGCTCTGATGAGCAAGTGTATCGTGACAGAGCCATCTTCTTTTGAAGAAGCAGTGCAGGAGCCCACATGGGTAGATGCCATGGTGGAGGAGTATGACTCCATTGTTAGAAACAACGCTCGGGAGATTGTGCCAACGCCGGTTGGTAAATCAGTTGTAGGATCAAGATGGATCTACAAGGTAAAGCAAGCTGCTGATGGGAGCGTCGAGAAGTATAAGGCGAGATTTGTTGCCCGGGGCTTCTCATAGATCGAGGGGATTGATTATGAAGAAACCTTTGCACATGTCGCACGATATTCTTTCATAAGGACCATCCTTGCTCTCTCAGCGCAGATGGGTTGGCACATTCATCAGATGGATGTGAAGACTGTGTTCCTTAATGGGATCATTGAGGAAGATGTGTACATTGAGCAGCCTAAAGGATTTGAGATCTTCAGCATCGAGTCGCATGTGTGCAGGCTCAAAAGAGCGTTGTATGGGCTGAAACAAGCACCTCGTGCTTGGTACACACAAATCGACAACTATTTCACTAGACTTGGCTTCACCAAGAGTGAGGCAGATGCAAACCTGTACCAAATTGTGGTGGAGGGTAAGCTTTTAATCATTGTTCTTTATTTTGATGATTTAATACTAACGAGTGATGAGCAGTTGATACACTCATGCAAGTCCGATCTTGCAAAGGAGTTTGAGATGAAGGATTTGGGCCTCCATTATTTCCTTGGATTGGAAATATGGCAGCGGGAAGGTGAATTGTTTGTGTCTCAAGGCAAGTATACCCGGGAGATACTGGAGAAGTTTCACATTCAAGGCTACAAGCCTATCGACACTCCTCTTCCAGGAAATTGGAGGAAAGAGGATGCTACATCGGCAGAGGTAGTGGATGCCACTGTTTATCGACAGTTGGTGGGTTCGCTCATGTATTTATTTAATACAAGACTAGACATATGCTATGCGGTGAACCAGCGTTCACAAGCAATGGTTAAGCGTACCAAACTCTTTTGGAAGGCAGACAAGCATGTCCTGAGGTATCTCAGGGGCACATTTGAGTATGGCTTATGGTACAAACAGACGGATGAGGTGAAGTTGCATGGCTTCACGGATGCAGATTGGGCAGGCAACCCAACAAACAGAAAGAGCACATCAGAAGGGGTTTTCAGTATCGGATCTACAACAGTTTCTTGGTATAGCAAGAAACAAAGATCCGTGGCACTCAGTTCAGCGGAAGCAGAATACATGGCAGCAAGTCAAGCTGCATGTGAGGCTATTTGGATGAGGAAGATTTTGGTTGTTTTGTTCGGTTCACATTTAGATCCTACAGAGATACATTGTGATAATTAGAGTTGCATTAAACTCTCGATTAATCCTGTGTTTCATGATAGATCTAAACATATTGATATCTGGTATCATCATATCAGAGATTGTGTGCAGTGGAAGATCATGTTGCTTCAGTACATTCTTATGGAAGATCAGGATGCAGATATTCTGACGAAGGCACTCACCAGGAGAAAATTCGAATACCATAGAGGCAAGATCGGGGTGAAGGATAATCCCTATCTTGTTGAGAGGGAGTGTTGAGATTCAACAAGATGATGAACTTAGTGAAAATGAGTCGCCTTCACTAAGTGGGCCCACAGGCTATTTTTAGGTGCAAGTCTATTTTTGGACTATGTCTATTTTTAGACATGGTGATCATATTTCAGAAGTTGCGGGATGTTATTTGTGGATGGTTGGTCAAGTTGGAAAAATAGATGAAATTCTATTTTTAGAATATTGGGAAAAGTCTATTTATAGATCGTCGATCTAAAAATAGAAGTGTCGATTATTATTAGCTCTTAATAATAATCAGACAATAAACATCAACTTATTCTCTTGGAGCACTTAATTTCAGTGCACAAATTTGTCAAATCAGTGAGCTGAAGGAATTATGCAATTCCTAGGGTTTATTGGTGGTTCATGCATGGAGGATTCAATTAGAACTGAAGTGGCAAAGTTATGACAGAGTTGGAAGAGTAGTTCATGGAGTTGTTATTCAGTTTAACTCAGTTAATGGAGTTGTTATTCAGTTTAACTCAGTTAATGGAGTTAAACTCAGTTGAGCTAGTTGTATCTAGTCTAACTGAATGATACACTAGTGAGAGTGGAGTGAATTAATTAGTTAATTAATTCACAAATAATAACTCATTAATCAACTGAACAAATACAACAGTTAACTACAATGCATGTCAGTTCCAGTGGAGACCTAGTGGAGAGATAGGTGAAAGGGCAAGATGGACTATCTGTTGTGACTATAGTGATGCATTGATTGCACCACACACACATTAGAGATGCCAATGAGGATTGTGCAGTCAAAGCAAGGCCAATTCGAATTCATTCAGAGCTATTCTTCACCAGGGATTGCGCAGTGGAGGCAGACTATCAGGTGGCAAGAAATTGGTGCATGGATTTGCAGATTTCTTCTGATTAGTGTGTGACGATTAATTGTACTGAGAGCTTGATGTACTAAGCTTTGTATGAGATTTTTACATGATCTCCATGATACATAATATATGATAGTTGGGGTTTTCAGCTTCAGGTTTTCCCGTTAAACAACTGTGTTATGTGCGATTGTTTTTATTGCTTCATGTGTTTGCAATTGATTTTAATTTTCGCAAAAGATTAACAGTGGAAGGATTATGTATTTATCAAGAAGATAAATATTGTTAGATCAGGAGAATCTGGATATATACATGCATCTTGTATATAATTTCTACACACCTTGCAAATTTACCACTCTTCTAGCTTATCAATATATAAGCCGAAAAGATTAGGGGATAGAGGACAACCTTGCTTGACTCCAATATCACTTCTAAAGCTTTCTGAAATACCTACTAAGGTTCTAATTTTTACTTTCACCTCTTCATAAAGTATATGGACAGTAGCTCTATAATGCAAAGGAATTTCAAGTTCTTCCATTCTACGCCACAACTTATTTCTAGGAACTATGTCAAATGCATTTTTGAAATTAACAAAACAGCAAAATACTTCTTATTTATCCCCCCAAACCTTTTCAATAATGTGTCTCAACATGATGCCGTGATCCACTGTAGAATGCTTCAACCTAAAACCCGCTTGTCCTTTTGCCCTCTTTTCTTTTACTTCTGCACACTTACTAATTCTATTTTCCACCATGCTGCTGAAAATCTTTGCAAATAAAGGATTGATCATAATGGTTCTATAATTTGACGGATTATTAATGTCTCCACTTTTAAAAAGGGGTATTGTTAGGCTAGTTGTCCAGTCTCTTGGGAATCCTTGTTGAACGATGCCGTTGAATATTTCCATGATATGCAGTGCAAGGGTGTTCCTTCCCCATTTTAGATACTCTGCTTGAAGTTCAACCAAGTCTTTTTCCTTTCCTGTATTCGGCTTTTTAATTCCAATCTCCACCTCCTGTAATGTGAAGAGCTTTGTAGTTGTGTTGAGCCCCGGGGGAGGCTCAACCTCTAATTCTTTCTCATAGAGTTTTCTTTCATATTCAAAGCATTGACTAGCTGTAATATTATTTTCGATTTGCTTCTTCCTTGGTTGATGTTCCTGCCAAAAAAGTTTTGGGTTATTCTTGCCTAGATATAGTAACTCTCCTCGCCTTGTTTGCATGAATTTGTCTTTTTTCCTTTTTAGTATCTGCTTATATAACTTTACATTCATCTTCTCGTTGCCTGTCTTTTTCAAGGTTCTCCTTGCCGTTTCGCATTCCTCATCAAACCAAGCATTTACATGAAAACAATTTGATTTTGATTTCCTATTTTTTGCTATTTTGCACTTCTCAAGTGCCCTTTGAATTATATTTGTTAACTCATGACTGTTGAAGCTTTGGAAACCAATTTTCTCTTTCTGAATTAATCTCTCTAGCATTGTCTTGAAGATAGTACAATTTTCTTGTGTTAGAAGAATTTTTCTCCTTGGTAGTGATTGCCGAGAGCATTGAGTTTTTCTCTTATGTTGTCTTTCTTCTACCCATGATAACTTCATATAAATTGGGTTATGGTCTAATTTTAAGTCTCAATTATGCTCTCCAATATTAACTTCATTTATCTTTTCTATCAAGCTTTGTGAACAAATCACATAATCAACGACACTTTCCCCATTGTATGTGTTGCAAGTGAAGATCCCAGACCTTTTCCATCTGTCCAGACCATTGCAAATAATTAAGTTGAAAGCCCCACACAGTGTAATAAATTCCTCTCCAAAATGATTGCTAAATTTGTCATCTTCTGAACATCTCACCCATTGGGGATTCTCCCGTCTAGTGAGCTAAATAGGTTTATGATCCTCTTTGCAACAAAGAATACTAGCTTGCTGATTTGTTGTTCTAGCATTAAAATCACCCACTAAAAGCACTTCTACCTGCTGATAATACGCAGCAATATCTTGCTTAAAACTTGCATACAGATCCTTGCTGTCTAGCCCCTTATTTTTGTAAGTTTTTGAGATTTGAGGGGAAAAATAGCATGCTGCAATTCTTATGTGATTCTCATTCTCTGATATTTTGAACAATAAATATTGTTTATTTTCATTTTCTTCATCAACTGAATATGACAACCTTACTTTTCTTTCACTAAAACTAGTATCCCCCCATACCCTTTGCCATTTTCTGCTACCTTGGTCCAAACTGCTAACTTCAAAAAATCGTCAAACAAAAGAGTTTTGCAATCATCATGTTCATGAGTTTCCATGAGACAAATTATGTCTCTACCTTCCGCAATAGGCCCTAACCCAGGTCCTCTCCTCCAAGGGTAGCCTCTACAATTCCGACAAACTAAACTTAGGTAGACTTGGGTAGGATTTGACGTCTACGCAGTTTGACACATAAGACTCAACTTTGAGTCTTTGCCCCTTTCCATCCATGTTGCTCAAGTTGTTTTCCTCCCTCTTATAGAATTCTCTGTTTTTTCTTTACTGTTAGCTTGCTGCCCTGTTTTGTCCTGAGTCCCAAACACTGTAATAATTGCTTTACCATTGTACAACCATGCCCTTTTCCCTTCATTTCTTGCTGCCCTAATTTTCTTCACTTCTTCCCTTCTCTCCTCTTCTTGTTTGCCAGTTAAATCTTCATCTAAGAAGATGTTTTAGCCTTTCAAGAGTTTCTTTTTGCTCAGGAGATGTTGTTTGTCTTGTACGGTTTCCATGGTGAATTTTATGGGACGAGGCCTCTCTTCACATATCTTCCCCACCCTCCTTGCTTGGCAAATTTGCCCTCTCCAATGTAGATTCTCTTTTAGAAAGTCCCTTGCCAAATTGAGAGTACTTTCATTCCTCCCATAATATCTTATTCCCCTGATAATAAAGTTTGTTTCTCTGTCTTTTATTTCTTTATGTTCTCTTTCTTGTGCTCTACGAGCACTTGCATCTTTTTCTTCCCCTATCCTTATGTAACCATTAGCATCTTCAATTCTACCTTTGATTTCTTTCGGACCGCCATCCATATTGTTCTTTTTTGTCTTCTATTTTGAAAGATCTATTTGTTGAGATACTTGTGTATCTACCTAACTTTCTTTAGAAATGATCACATCCTTGTTTGCTACCCTTGATCCCATCATGGTTTACCAGACTGTCTTCATGCTTTGCCATTGTTGTTTTCCTGTCTCTAGAGCCTCTTGTAACATTGTTACCTATTCTTTTAAAATTCTAATACCTTCCATTAAGCACCGATTTGCAAATGTTATCTCTGAAATTTTGCGGTCCCTTCGTGTTCTTTGGCTTCCAAAATCTCCAGCCTTGCCCTGGAACTCATCAGTTCTTCGACATAGAGATCTAATGACTAAGTGAGAGGTGTGGATGTAGGACTGTAAATGGTTGACTTTTTTTTATTTTTGTTGCTCTTATTTATTTTCTTTCTCTGGCACTGTTTTCTTTTTCTTTGTCTTTGTCCTTGTTCCCATTTGAGGCGAGCAAGCCTACGACTTAAAATGCCGCGATATTGCTCTGCATCTACCCAGATCTACTTCCTTGTTTTGTCTATTGAAATTTTTTTAACTTGACCTAAATGATTGGTTTCCACAAAAATTGATATTTCCTTGACATTTTCAGCATTTTCTACTAATATTCTTTCCATTTTAAAATGAGAAAATCCTCCCCATAAAAAAATTTGTATGCATGTATGTCACGAATGCCTGTGTGAAGGCTGTGCAGGTAGAAATGCAGGTTGTGCAGGCAGAAAAGAGTGCGTTGACACTGTAGTCCGACACAATTCAAAACCCACTATTTCTTCAATCAGTGCCCAATCTATCCAACGCGAGCCGCAAGCCAACAATCTCCCCTGTTAGTGTTTCCTCACTAGCAGAATTGGTTAAGCATAACCCTGTCTATTCAGCGTAACCCTGTCTGTTCACCTGCTCTCTAGTAGAACTTAGTCAACTTGCTCTCATATGCAGCCAGTGAAGCAGAGATACGCGTGAACTATTTGTCTGCCAAGAGATCTCTAACGCGCACAAGAGTAACGCGCAATCAAACAAACAAACGATGAAATCCCGGCCCTCAAACTCGTACCTCCAACTCGCATCAACCGCGCATACACTGCCTCTAGGTAGACAGACTGTCTGTATAGGGATTCCGCTACCGCACCCAAGCGTGCTCCATGAAATCTAATTTTGATTGTTGTAATATATATATATATATATATATATATATATATATATATATATTCCTTTATTACTTCTTTTTCCTCACTTACCATCTCTTTATCCATTTTATAAATTTCATTTTGGGACTGCAATTATCCATTCCTTTAGAAAGAAAGAAAGAAAGAAAGAATTTTTAATGTCCACGAGGCTAAAAATAGCCTATGGGACATATTGCTTCTCTATCTGACTCTTGTATTCGGCCCTTTTCCTGTGAAGTTTTACAATGAGCACTCCCATCTTATCAACAAACTCTTCGCTGAATAGATTATCCCAAGAATTAGCTGCCAGAATACCTGCATAGTTTTCCCTGGTGTCCTTGAAGGCCTCACATTCTAGAATGAAATGTTTTTCTGTTTCCACTTTTCCGGAGGAGCAAAAAATACATACTCTTTCTTCCCACATTTCTTTTGGTCTTTTCCAACGCCCTGTTTCACAACGGAGTTGATGAGAATTAGTCCTTAATTGAGTAATAAGAATTTTAGATCTCCAAGAAATATTAGCCCCTATGTATGCCTTTTGTTGATGGTTATGCGTGGGGTTAAACTCTTCTATGTAGTATTTCTTCTTTCTCTCTAGCTCTTTCTTCCAAGTATGTTTGTGGAATTTATCCATAACAAAAGTTTTTATCTCTTTACTGTTTGTAGGACACATGCTCAAGCAAATACCCCATTTACTAAACCATTTGTTATTTTGCCGCATCCAAGTCTTCTGTCTTTTGCACAATCTGTCACTAAACACAACCTTAGGCCATCTATCCTCTTCCATTTGCTCAATTTTTATTCAGATACCTTATGACTCGCACCATAGCAATTGCTTCAATAGGAGCAACCCCTGTTTCACTTAACAGGATAGCATAAGGAACTGCACTTTTAATTTTGAATTTGTTTGTAATCAAACGTTTCTGAATTTTCTCAATTTGTTTCCACTGCATCTTGGTTGTGCTGCTGGCCCATAGTTCACAACCGAGAGAATCACCGGAATCACTAGAAGCCCAAAAAGAGTTAGGGTGGTTTTCCAGTCCCACAACTCTGCTTCTCTACACCTGTTTTGAAGAGCATAAAATGCTTTCCAACCCCCTAAAGTTCTTTTCTTTCTACAACCATCCCAACTTAAATTTCTGTTGAAGTCAATTCCGAGGTATTTGTAATTTGCAACTTCTTCCAAAATGCTGCCTCCAAAATAGAACTTATGTTGGTTATGTTTTCTTTTGTTAGAGAAAACCACTACTTTCGTTTTGCTAATATTGACTTGCATCCCAACCCTTTTACAAAAATGCTCAAGGGAATGTAAATGCTCTTACAAACCAAGAGCCGAATTAGCAATCAATATAAGGTCATCTGCGTACAAAAGAAGCCTGATAACGAACTTGCCCAAATGGATACCGTCACCCCCTTGCGAATTTAACCACTCTTCAAGCTTGTCAATATATAACCCAAAAAGGGTAGGAGACAATGGGCAACCTTGCTTGACCCCGATATCGCTTCTAAAACTTTCAGAAATGCCAGCTGAAGTTCTGATTTTGACTTTCACCTCTTCATACAACCTATGCACAGCTGCTCTCAAATGCTTGGGAACCCTGAGTTCCTCCATTCTGCCCCAAAGCTTATACCTAGGAACCGTGTCAAAGGCTTTTCTAAAATCAACAAAGCAACAAAAAACTTCTTCCTTTTTTTCCCAACCTTTTTCAATGATGTGCCTTAAAGTTATACAATGATCAACTGTGGAATGTTTAGGTCTAAAACCTGCTTGCCCTTTAGCATGTTTATCTCTTTCTTCTGCCCACTTGCTGATTTTCTTTTCCAACATGCTTCCAAATAACTTTGCAAACAAGGGGTTTATCATTATGGTTCTATAATTGGAGGGATTATTGACGTCACCACTCTTGAAAAGAGGTATTGCCATACTAGTTGTCCAATCTGTGGGGAACCCCTGCTGTAAGATGTTATTGAAAATTTTTGTGATGTGAGGTGAAAGAAATTTTAAGCCCCACTTTAGATACTCTGCTTGGAGTTCATCTAAGTCTTTTGCTTTTCCAGCACCCAACTTCTTGATACCCATCTCTACCTCTTGCACCGTGAAGAGTTTTGTGTCTGTGTTGACCAAGGGAGGAGGGTCAACCTTGGGATCCTGCTCATAAAGTTGTCTTGCATAGTCAAACCATTTAGAAGCTGTAATGTTGTTTTCATTTTGCACCTTTTTCGATTGGAGCTCCTTCCAAAATAATTTGGGGTATTTTTCCCAAGGAAGATTAGTTCTTCTCTCCTTGAAACCATAAAATCAGCTTTTTTCTTTTTTACTAATTGCTTGTAAGCTTTGAGCTTTATGTTATTCGTGTCTGATTCCTTCCACCTTCTCCTTGCCTTTTGCATTCCTCGTCAAACCAAGCATTAACCGGAAAGAAATTTGTTTCGGACTTCTTAATTTTTGCTCTTTTGCACTCAGCAAGTGCGCTTTGAATTAAATGTGTTAATCTGTGACTATGAAGGCCATGAGATGGGATTTCCTCCTTCTTGAAGAGCCTCTCTAGCATTATTTGGAAGGTATTACAATTCTCTGGATTCAAAAGAATTCTGCCCTTTGGGGGGTTTTGTTGAACACACTGATTTTTCGACCCTAATTGCTTTTTTCCGGTCCAAGAGAAACTTAAATAGATTGGCTTGTGATCTGATTTTAAGTCCCAAATTTGATCTCCAATCAACACTTCCTCCATTTTCTCACACAAACTATGCGAGCAAATTACATAATCTATTACACTTGCTCCATTGTAAGTATTGCAAGTGAAATTACCGGACTTTTCCCATCTAGTCAAACCATTACAAATGACTAAATCAAAAGCCCCACATAGCATAAGCAGTTGTTCTCCAAAGAGATTGCAGCCTTTATCCTCTGAAATTCGTCCCCACTGATGATTACTCTCTTCTGTAAGCCAGATAGGGTCACTGTCTTCTTTACAACAAAGAATGCTAGCTTGTTCACCTGAAGTTCTAGCATTGAAATCCCCCAGTATAAGGACTTCACCCAGCTGAGAATATATTGCAATATCTGTTTTTAGGGCTGCAAAGGGATCTTTGTCGTCAAGCCCTCTACTATTGTATATTTTTGAAACTTGCGGCGCAAAATAGCATGCTGCAATTCTAATGTGATTTCCATTTTCTGATATTTTAAGCCAAACAAATTGCTTATTTGGGTCTTCTTTTTCTAGCTGAATGAAACGACCTTCTTTTTCTCTTACTAATACCATGATACCCCCGTGCCCTTTGCCATTCCCTGCTGCCTTGTTCCACACTGCTATCTTCCAATACCCTTCAAACAAAGGTGTCTTACACCCTTCATGCTCATGCGTTTCTATGAGGCAAATTATGTCTCTACCTTCCGCAATAGGCCCTAACCCAGGTCCTCGTCTCCATGGGTAACCCCTGCAGTTCCAACAAACTAATCTTAAGGAAACCTGGGTAAGACTTGATTGCTATTTGTTTTGACATGCAAGACTCACAATTGAGTCTTTGTCCTTGCTTGCCCATAATGACCTTGCTTCCTCATTTCTTGCTAAAGAGTTTGCTGCCTCTTCTTTGTTATCATTTTGCTCCCCTGTTTTGGAAGGAGGTCCAAATTGCGCAATCACGGCTTTACCTTTATAAATCCATGCTCTTTTTCCCTCATCTCTTGCTGCCCTAACCTTTGTCATTTCATCTGCTCTTTTTCCCTCATCTCTTGCTGCCCTAACTTTTGTCATTTCATCTCTCATTTATTACTTCTCTTACCTCACTTACCATCTCTTTATCCATTTTATAAAAAAAAAATTTGGATTGCCATTCATCGATGTGCGAGGCAGATAGATAAATGTGTATCGAGATGCTAGTAATTTATAAATGGTGTTTTATAAATGTTCAACCTCATGCCTAGCTATCATATTCAATATTATTAATTAAAAAATTCCACCGCCAGCTTCACACGTACAAGTACAAGAGCAAGGCACTATATGCCAAAATACTTTTCAAATGATTCTTGCAAAAATATGTGGCAAATATGGATGTGATATTAAAACAATACATATAAGAAGAAGTTATTTTAATGTTCACGAGGTTAAAGATAGTCTATGGGATAGTTTGCTTCTCTATCTGGGTCTTGTATTCTATCCTTTTCCGACAAAGTCCTTATTGAATAGAATATCTCAAGAGCTAGCTACCAAAATATCTGCATAACTTTCCCTGTTGTCTTTAAAGGCTTCACATTCTAAAATGAAATGTTTTTCTGTTTCCACTTTTCCGGAAGAGCAAAAAATACATACTCTTTTCTCCTACACTTCTTTTGGCATTTTCCAATGCCTGGTTCACAACAGAGTTGATGCGAATTATTCCTTAATTGAGCAATACAAATTTTGGCTCTCCAAGAAATATTAGCCCCTATGTATGCTTTTTGTTGATGATTATGATTGGGATTAAACTCTTAAATATAATATTTTTTTCTTTCTCCCTAGCTCCTTCTCCCAAGTACCTTTGTGGAACTTATCCATAACAAAATATTTTATCTCTTTACTGTTAGTGGGACACATGCTCAAGAAAATGCCCCATTTGCTAAACCATTTGTTATTTTTCCGCATCCAAGTCTTCTTTCTTGTGCCAATATGCCATTAAACACAACCTTAGGCCATCTGTGCCCTTCCATTTGCTCAATTTTTTTCAAATACCTTATGACCTGCATCATAGCTATTGCTTCAATATGATTTTGGATGCAATATTAACTAGATTTGGTGCGTGACTTGAATCTACCATATTATGCTATCGAGACATTTAATCTCGAGACATTGAGAAAAAGACAGGGCATTAAATAATTATATTGGATAATTATTTTTTTCAGACCATTGTCATTGTGAATTTTTTTTTTTTTTTTTAATATATATATATATATATATATATATATATATATTGACAATTTAGTTTAAAACTACATAAAATTTGTCTATCCATATGCCTCCACCAATAAAAAAAATTAAAAATTAGAAATTATTTTTTTAAAATTCAATTTTTTTCCTTTTTTATTAAATTTTTATTTTTATTTTTATAAAAATTGTCAATTCATATACCTCTACCAATTAAAAATTAGATTTTTTTTTTTTTAATTTTTTTTATATATATTAAATTTTTTTTTTTTAAATTTCAAAATATAAAATTTAGTTTTTAATTTTTACAAAAACTTTATGACCTTTGTAAATTATTTTCAAACATTTACAAATTAATTAAAAATCATTAGTTTGACAAACTGATTACAATATACATTGTGTTCAGCGAGCATAAAAATATATGGTTTACTTTCCAATTATTTGGCATGGAATTGATTATGGTGAAATAATATGATATTGTTTTGCACAAAGGTCCACTTTAATTGTTTGCTATATGGTTTAAATATAGTTGAAGTAACACAATATTGTTGGGCGATATTTGTTAGAAGTGTTTTGATTTATTTAAACAACCACACGATCGATTGTTAAGCAAGTAAAACTATGGTTGGAGATAAATACACGTAGGAAATACACATGATTTCTTTTGATTAGAGATCTTGTCTCACCTTGTTGGAAATCTCTATAACTTTTTGTTGGTATCCCTTTAAGTAGTATTGCATCAGAAACATTTTACACAGATTCTTTATGCCACATATTTTTGGTTATATTGGAAGCGTTTAAAATATAGAACCAAGTTTTGAACTGGCCACCGATCTAACTAGGTTTTGAACCAAATTCAATGAACTCGCTTTGAAAAAAATACAACTTTAATGAAACAAAATTTAAGATTTCAAGCCATGATTCCAAATCATTAGAGACAAAATATACAAAGTTTACTCATCTATATACCATGTAAAGGTGAATATATCAAAATGGTGACCGAGTGTAATACATATGAACAAAAAAATACATAATTAGTGAGGCTCTAAATGGCCTCTACAGTCCAAAAAAAATGTTACATGCCATTGAGCCATTACAGCTTACAAATCATTGATTAACATGATCACTCATCAAACTCAACGCCACTACTACACATGGTATCATTACCGACAACTACATTAACATCATCTGGCTCAGAGTTTGAGAACTCCTCAGACTCCTCTGGAACATCTGCAATAACCTAGAAGAAGCATGAGTTGGCCAAGTTGCACAATTAGTGCTTGCATGTGCCATTATTGGTGGCTCACTTCTAGTTCCTTCAACTCCTAGTTTGACTACTATATTTGCATTGGAATCAACCCCTCACCACCCAACTCCATGGCATGAATATGAAAATCATCATCAAACTCCCCTGGTTGAGTCTCCTCCACCCATTCTAAAGTTGGATCAATATCATCCAACACAATGGGATCTGTATCAGGTCTTTTGTTTAACAATTGGTTGCACCTTAGTAAAAAATTGTTCTACATGAAGACGAGATCATTTAACCGTTTTTGTTTCAAATGGTTTCACTTCTTCATGTGAATTTGCTTAAAAAATAAACCAATTGCGCTCACACCCAAAAGCAGTACAAGTTTGGTTGAAGACTCTAACTACAATTTTTGCAATTAAGGACATTGGTTGCCAAATTACTCCCACCAATGTGCTACAAAGATAAAAATAAAGTTAGTTCATTGCTTTTCATTGCTCGATAATTTATATTGCAAGTTTGGCTAAAAGTAAACATTTACAATTTGAATTTTAAACAAGCGAACTTAAAATTGGAATTGCTTACTTGGTTGATCCACTTCTCTTGCAATCTTTGCCAGATGTTTGCCAAATGTGCCAGTGGCCCTAGAGAAAGCAGCGAGTTGTTGATGTATTTCCAATTGCTGCGACTCATCAGGTACCATGTGCTCCAAGCACTCATACAACCAATCTCTGACCTCCCCAGTATTATATTCTCCTAGCTTTATAATGATACTTTGGGTTCAGGAAATACCCAACTTCATGTATAGGATGATGGAGTTGATTGTTCCCTCTGTTATCCATGATCTCCCAAATAGGCCCATATTTACCTACTCTGTCTTTGTAGGTTGCTTGTATCCGCTCCTTTGCTTGATCCATAGCCTCATAGATGTAGCCCATGGCCAATTTTTCCCCATTTACCAATCGTAACACCTTAACAAGGGGCTCACCAATTTTCACAACCTCTGTTACTTTTTTCCAAAAAGTGTTGTCAAAAACTTTATTTTTGGTGTCTTTGGTGTCTTTTCCATATGCTCTGCGAGCCCATCAAGATGAATTCCATTCATCACTGGAAAACATTTTCTGCAAGTTTTCTTATTGGGAAGTGAGAGATTGCAATGTGAGGAAGTGAGTTGCAAATCTTGTGATGGTGGGCCTTTCAAGCTCCTTGCAAATCTCGTAATTGCAGGCTTAACAAGCTCTTTACCCCTAGTGTTTTTCCTCATTAGGCTCAATACCCATGAGTGGTTGTAGATGTATTTTGTAATGCACTTGACATACTCTATAATGTTTTTTACCCACTCCACTTTGCCTATGTCCTCAAGCATGAGGTCTATGCAATGTGCAACACATGGAGTCCAAAATATGGTCTTATATTTGGACATGATCTTTCAGCAAAGTATTTTGATGCATTCTTTGTGATCACTAGGCAACATTTCGCTCCCCCACTATCATAACCATCTCATCCAAAAGTTGAAATAACAGTGGTTTGCACCTTTCACTATGAGATGCATCAAATGATTTCACAAACATGGTATTTTGAAGGCAAGAGGCGAGAGGCAATTATTCTGATCTTTCCATCAATATATTCATCTAACATGATGCAACAACTTGTTTTGGTCCATGACTCTTTAAAATTTTAAATATTCATCAATGAACAAAACCTCATTTTACAAAGACCCCTCGTCTGGCCATTCTAGGCCTTTGAATCCATTTCTTAGAGCTGCGATGCGGATCTTGGTTGAAATGGACCTCTTGCTGCAACTTTGTTGATAACTTCTGCTATAGGTGATGAAATCAAATTCCGTCAAAGACCCATTTGAGGTATTGAATGGATATTTCCAGTGATGTAAGACACTTGAAATTTGATGACCTTTGGGGTGAGAAAATGATTCCACAAACTCATAGGACGCGCAGCGGCACAGTGTTCTAGACAGGTGTAACTTGAATTGCTCATATCTCTCAAACCGGGAAACGAAATCAAATTCCGTAAAAAAATCCATTTGAGATAATAAAAAATAATTTCAAATGAGATATTTTGCACTCTCTAATATGATATATAGAGACCATGGCACTTGCATGAAGTATACTGAAGATTATTGCAAAACATTGAAACTGGAATATGTTTCAAACCCTCATGGAGCCGTAACTTGAATCTGGATTTATGCAGGAACGAAATAAAATACATAAATAAACATAAACACAAAGATGTAGTAGAAATAAAACTTCATTTCATTAATATCAAATGATTGAAATATGCTTACAGATTGAATGGACATAAATTAGCTAAGGCGATGGTAGCTTATCTCTGAGAATAGATGTGGCGGCTACATGCCTCTGAAGTAACACAATATTGTTGGGCGATATTTGTTAGAAGTGTTTTGATTTATTTAAACAACCACACGATCGATTGTTAAGCAAGTAAAACTATGGTTGGAGATAAATACACGTAGGAAATACACATGATTTCTTTTGATTAGAGATCTTGTCTCACCTTGTTGGAAATCTCTATAACTTTTTGTTGGTATCCCTTTAAGTAGTATTGCATCAGAAACATTTTACACAGATTCTTTATGCCACATATTTTTGGTTATATTGGAAGCGTTTAAAATATAGAACCAAGTTTTGAACTGGCCACCGATCTAACTAGGTTTTGAACCAAATTCAATGAACTCGCTTTGAAAAAAATACAACTTTAATGAAACAAAATTTAAGATTTCAAACCATGATTCCAAATCATTAGAGACAAAATATACAAAGTTTACTCATCTATATACCATGTAAAGGTGAATATATCAAAATGGTGACCGAGTGTAATACATATGAACAAAAAAATACATAATTAGTGAGGCTCTAAATGGCCTCTACAGTCCAAAAAAAATGTTACATGCCATTGAGCCACTGGCTTACCACAAATCATTGATTAACATGATCACTCATCAAACTCAACGCCACTACTACACATGGTATCATTACCGACAACTACATTAACATCATCTGGCTCAGAGTTTGAGAACTCCTCAGACTCCTCTGGAACATCTGCAATAACCTAGAAGAAGCATGAGTTGGCCAAGTTGCACAATTAGTGCTTGCATGTGCCATTATTGGTGGCTCACTTCTAGTTCCTTCAACTCCTAGTTTGACTACTATATTTGCATTGGAATCAACCCCTCACCACCCAACTCCATGGCATGAATATGAAAATCATCATCAAACTCCCCTGGTTGAGTCTCCTCCACCCATTCTAAAGTTGGATCAATATCATCCAACACAATGGGATCTGTATCAGGTCTTTTGTTTAACAATTGGTTGCACCTTAGTAAAAAATTGTTCTACATGAAGACGAGATCATTTAACCGTTTTTGTTTCAAATGGTTTCACTTCTTCATGTGAATTTGCTTAAAAAATAAACCAATTGCGCTCACACCCAAAAGCAGTACAAGTTTGGTTGAAGACTCTAACTACAATTTTTGCAATTAAGGACATTGGTTGCCAAATTACTCCCACCAATGTGCTACAAAGATAAAAATAAAGTTAGTTCATTGCTCAATAATTTATATTGCAAGTTTGGCTAAAAAAGTAAGTATTTACAATTTGAATTTTAAACAACTGAACTTAAAAAAAATTGGAATTGCTTACTTGGTTCATCCACATCTCTTACAATCTTTGCCAGGTTTTTGCCAAAGGTACTTGTCATCCTAGTGAAAGCACTAATCAGTTGATGTATTTCCAACTACCTAGACTCATTAGAGACAATGCACTCCAAGCACTCATACAACCTATCTTTGAGCTCCCTGGTCTAATATTCTCTTAACCGATCTCTATAATGATACCTTGGGTTAAGGAAATACCCAAATGTGTGTGTAGGATGAAGGAATTGATTGTTTCATCCATTATCAAGGATCTCCCAAATATGTCCATATTTACCTAATCTATCATTGTAGGTTGCCCGTACTTGCTCCTTTGCCCGATCCATAGCCTCATAGATGTATCCTATGGTCAATTTTTCCCCATCCACCAACTGCAGCACCTTAATAAGGGGCTCGCCAATTTTCATAAGCTCTGATGTTTTTTTCCAAAAAGTGTTGTCAAAAACTTTCTTTTTGGTGTCTTTTCCATCTTCTTTGCAAGCCCATTGAGATACATTCCAATCATCGCTGAAAATATTTTAGGCAATTTTTGTTGCTAGGAAGTGAGAGATTTCAATGTGAGGAAGTTAGTTGCAAATCTCATGATGGAAAGTCTAATAAGCTCCTTGCAAATCTCGTGATGGCAAGTCTAACAAGCTCCTTTCCCCCAGTGTTTTTCCTCATTAGGCTCAATAATGGTATGTCATTGTAGATGTATTTTGTGATACAGTTGGCATGCTTTACAATGTTTTTTATGCAACCCACTTTTCCTATGTCTTCAAGGATTAGGTCTAAGTAATGTGCAACACATAGGATCGAAAATATGGTCTTATATTTGGACACTAGAATCTTTTCAACAAGAATATATTTTGATGCATTCTTTGTGATCACTAGGCAACATTTCGCTCCCCCACTATCATAACCATCTCATCCAAAAGTTGAAATAACAAGTGGTTTGCACCTTTCACCCTATGAGATGCATCAAATGATTTCACAAACATGGTATTTTGAAGGCAAGAGGCAGGGAAATTTATGATAGTACAATTCTTTCCATCAATATATTCATCTAACATGATGCAACAACTTGTTTTGGTCCATGACTCTTTAAATTCCAAATATTCATCAATGAACAAAACCTCATTTTACAAAAGAGACCCCTCGAGTCATGCATTCTAGGGCCTTTGAATCCATTTCTTAGAGCTCTGATCTGGATCTTGGTTGAAATGGACCTCTTGCTGCAACTTTGTTGATAACTTCTGCTATAGGTGATGAAATCAAATTCCGTCAAAGACCCATTTGAGGTATTGAATGGATATTTCCAGTGATGTAAGACACTTGAAATTTGATGACCTTTGGGGTGAGAAAATGATTCCACAAACTCATAGGACGCGCAGCGGCACAGTGTTCTAGACAGGTGTAACTTGAATTGCTCATATCTCTCAAACCGGGAAACGAAATCAAATTCCGTAAAAAAATCCATTTGAGATAATAAAAAATAATTTCAAATGAGATATTTTGCACTCTCTAATATGATATATAGAGACCATGGCACTTGCATGAAGTATACTGAAGATTATTGCAAAACATTGAAACTGGAATATGTTTCAAACCCTCATGGAGCCGTAACTTGAATCTGGATTTATGCAGGAACGAAATAAAATACATAAATAAACATAAACACAAAGATGTAGTAGAAATAAAACTTCATTTCATTAATATCAAATGATTGAAATATGCTTACAGATTGAATGGACATAAATTAGCTAAGGCGATGGTAGCTTATCTCTGAGAATAGATGTGGCGGCTACATGCCTCTGAAATGTCTTACAATGAGGCTCAAGGGACTTTTCGTTATTGAACAATAAGTGAAAACCCTAAACAACCAAAACCCTAATATGAGGGATGTAACACCAAGAGTTTGTGGGCCTCATTGGGGTTAGTTGGGCAACCAACTTCCTGGGGTCGTAATTTGGCCACAGTATCTCCGTTTGGCACATATGATACCTTGTTGGAAATATCTCTCCGAAGACTATGCCGTTTAGGGCCTTAAAACGGTTCTGGAAGTTCAAGACCCGGAAAACTGCAAAATATAGTAAATAAGAAAATTGATGAAATTGTCTAAGTGGAATATGCGGGTGGCCACCAATATCCACCCGGAACGTTCCTCCCCCCTTAGAAAGCAATGGTCCCCCATTGCGTGCAGAGCCTCCATGAGGTAGGAAAATTTATGTTGACCTTGGTCCCTTGTGAACCACTTTCCCTGGTGAAGGAGTTAGCCTGCTTTGAAGTGGGCATAGCTGGCGGTGGGGTCCAGAGAGACGCTCCTTCTACAAATGTAACCAAAATGTGTCGCCCACCTGGAACTTGTGTGGCACTTGATGTTGATCCTGGTGCTACTTGTACTTGGCATTGGATTTCTGCAAGACGTCGTGGAATTTTTGGCGGACGTCAGACAATACTCGTGTGGATTTTGTCTGTGTGGTCGCATGAGGTATGGCAACATCAAGCAGCGATGCGCCTGGGGTCAGATCAATAGAGTGATTGACCTGACAGTGTAAAGGAACCTTTGTGAAGGGCTTGATGTTGTACGGAATGTGACATTGTTGGCTGATGTGGAGATATCTTCTTTGGTGAAGCTACTCGATGGTATACGTCTGCAGGTGTGTTGTGGTCAGTAGGCCAAGCCACTTCACAACCTTTGCTTAAATGAGGTTCTTTTGGCCTCCGCTATCAATACGGAATTGCAGTGGAGAACCCTTCACCCACATCTGCGAACGGAAGAGGCGCTTCCCCTCCTCTAGATCCTCGGGATCCTCCCTTTAGAGTTTGGTGGTGGCAACAGTAGCACTGGGATCCGCATCAATGATCTGCTTCCCTTTGTCATTCCCCTTGTCCAATTCTGACTCAGAATCAGAACATGCATCTGATTCGGATGCCTTTAGTTCCGCCGCTAGCGACTGTTTGGTCAAACACTCACTTGTGTTGTGAGTGGCACTGTTATGAAATTCACACCACTTCCCCGTGTCCTTCTTTGGCTTTATGGTGTTGTTTTAAGTCGCCTCGCTTTGGCTTTGCCCATTGTTTTGTGGTTCGGGGGCGCCTTTCTCTGGCTTCGAATTCACAGATCCAAAGTCTCGCTTCTTCTACTTAAATTTCTGCTCGATCTTCGCAACATATCAATATGTTGCGCCAAGCGAGGTGATGTCAAGGAACTCTATTTCCTCCTGAATGTATCTGTGCAAATAGTTGTGGTACTTGAGCACAAAATGTCCCTCTGAATCTTTAATTCACGACTTTATGCACAGGGTATGGAACAAATTCGTCAGCTCATGCACATCTTGATCCCTTTGTTGCCACAACGTGGTCCATTGAATGTATTTGTCCTCATAGCTCCCCACGGGGTAATATTGTTCCTTGATGCCGTCTTGGAACAAATTCCAAGTGGGTGCGGCCGAGAATAGAGAGGGTTCGCTCTCGTCCTTTTGCTCACAGTAGGTTTCCCACCAGTGTTTGACATGGGGGGTGGCTTTGAGGAGTGCAAAAGTAATCTTTTCTTGGTCAGAGAAATCATGGATCGGAAAATACCCTTCCAGTAAATTCAACCATCTATCTACGACGTCTGCATATATATGGCCTTCAAATACAGGAATGTCAAAGTTGACTTGTACCTTGAAAGGAGTGGCGCCTCCAGAGTGGATGCTGGATGCATATGCACCGTCGGTGGGCAGTCGTTGAAGGATCTAAGCAAAGTTATCCATCATTGTATTCCTTTGTTTCTTGGGGACCCCCTCAAGCAATATTTTGATAGGATATCCTGCTCTCTCGTCTTTATTTTCTTCCGCCATGGGACGTTGTTGGGGTTTGCAAGGCTGATCTTGCAAAGGTTCAACTAGATCGAGCCCCAACTCCTTATACCTCGAACTCGTTGGGGAAATGCAAAGAAATATCGAGAAAGAGCAGACTATTCTGATACCACTTATCCGAATATTGGTTGAAATGGACCTCTTTCTACAGCTTTGTTGATAACTTCTGCTATAGGTGATGAAATCAAATTCCATCAAAGACCCATTTGAGGTATTGAATGGATCTTTCCAGTGATATAAGACACTTGAAATTTGATGACCTGTGGGGTGAGAAAATGATTCCACAAACTCAGAGGACGCGCGGTGGCGTAGTGTTCCAGACAGGTGTAACTTCAGTTGCTCGTATCTCTCAAACCGGGAAACAAAATCAAATTCTATAAAAAACCCATTTGAGATAATAAAAAATATTTTCAAATGAGATATTTTTCACTCTCTAATATGATTTGTGGAGACCGTGGCACTTTCATGAAGTTTATTGAAGACTATGTGAAATTTTCAAACTGAAACACTACTTCAGTGATAGATTTATTTCGCCTACTTTTTATGATAAGTTATTTACAGATTCCTTAGTAAATTCTGAAATAAACACAAATGCAGTATTCACATAAACATAAGCAGGAAATAGAACAGAACGCGTATAACGTAATAGAAACTATCACATGAACACAGCTATTTTTGGACAATTGTCTCGAAAAAATCCAAGGCAAGAAAATCGGTGCAGCAAATGAGGGTTTGTCTTATTCTTCAGCAAGGAAAATCATTTACCAAAATTTGACGAGCAGACTTCTAGAATACACCTGAGATGAATTCCCCGAATCCTTCGGGAGAATTTCTGACACTCGGGAGGCATCCTAGCTCCCTCTGGATTACTATGCGTTGTCTTCTGCGAAGTCCCTGTGCTAGATTGCGTCACTCTGCGTGGGGACTCAGTGCTGCTGCTCAGCGTTGTCCCCTCTGCGTCCTCCTTCTACCTTTATTTGCCTCTACTGACTTCCCCTTCCTTCTTATGCCTCCGCAACTCTGCCTCTACAACCTCCCCCTCTGAAATCCAATTCTATTCCTTCAAAATTGATTTCCTTCGAGTACTGAGCGTGTGTCCGGCTTACTTTCCAAATGACCCTCAAGCCTTCTCTTATAATCTTCTCGTTGAAGAATCAACGACCCAGATTAGATCTCTAATCAATGGCTAAGATTAAAATATGACTTGATCTTCGTTTTCTAGAATATTCTCACTATGTTTTATTAATACCCTTTAATTATTTAATTTCCCTAAGTTTAGACTTAGGGACCACATTAAAATAATTAATTATTTTAATAAAACATGAACCGAGTGGAATTTCCACAAACGATTTCTGGGTTCTTTGGAATATTGATGTCCAAGCCTCCTCACAAAATATGAGACTTGGAACACTTTCCAATGCTACAAAATCAACACTCCCTCTTAGCGAGGAAAGTGTTCAAACAAAATACCAATTGCATCTGCTCTTATATGAAGCATCTACTGCGTTGTTGATATCTCAGTGGTTGCCCCTCATCTGTTGTGCCGCTGCCCTCTGTACTGCTGCCCATGACACCATCTCTATCACTGGCTCATCCGTACTGCAACTCCCTCTGATTTCGAGCCCACCCATTCCTCTACTAGAATGGATTCTTTACCATCCCAACTTTTCTCTGAAGTAAGTAAACTTGATCTTACCTAGAGCTTTTATGAGGATATCTGCCCCCTGTTCCCATGTAGGAATGTACTTCAAATGTACAACTCCCCGTTGGACATAGTCTCTGATGAAGTGGCACCTAATGTCAATGTGCTTCGACCGGTCATGAAACAGAAGATTTTCAGAGAGCTTGATACAAATCTAATTATCACACAAAATTCTGGTCGGTTCCATCCCTTTCTTGAGTAAAAGTTCAAGAGCAACTTACAAAGCCATATGGCCTCACACGAAGTTGTGCTAGCTGCCATATATTCAGCCTTGGCTAAGCATAGCGCCATGAATTTCTGTTTCCTACTGCACCAGGAAGTCATTCCTGATCCGACACTGAAACAGTACCCACTGGTACTTGTCCAATCTACTGGACTTCCAGCCCAGTTTGCATCAGTGAACCTACTCAACTGGATTTCATTGCCCTTGGTGTACCTCAATCCAAACTCGATTGTCCTCTTCAAGTATCCGAGAACATGTTTGGTTGTTGCCCAGTGAGCCCTCCTTGGTTCTACCATGAACTGACCAAGGGTATTCACGGCACAAAATATGTCTGGTCTAGTGTTGACTAGGTACATCAATGATCCTATGAGCTTCCTATACAAGGTAGGATCAACCTCACCATCTTCGGACGTGTCGATTTTCTTCCAGTTTGTGATCATTGGCGTAGCCATGGGTCTATAGTCCTCCATCTGAAATCTCTTCAAGATTTTTGTAGTATATCTTCCTTGCCCAAGGAAGATTTCTCCCTTCTGCCGCCAAACTTACAACCCCAGAAAATAGTGCATCCGCCCTAGATCCTTCATGTCGAATTTTGTAGCCAGATTTTCCTTGCAGTCTTTGATGAGCCTAGATGATCCAGTTAGAAACACATTATATACATATAGCACCAAAATTAGAGGCTCATCCCCTACTTTTAGATAGTAGAGGTTGGGATATTTGTCACTCTTAACAAATCCCATCTTCTGCAGGTAGTTGTCAATTCACCCATACCAAGCTCTAGGGGCTTGCTTCAGTCTGTACAAGGCTTTCTTAAGCCTGCACACATGATTCTTCTGCTCATGCATCTCAAAAACCTCTGGTTTTTCTATGTACACGTCCTCTTCTATCACCCCATTCAAGAACGCAATCTTGACATCCATGTGATGAATTTCCCATCCCATCTGCACTGCAAGAGAGATAAAGAATCTGATTGAAGTATACCGAGCTACAGGGGCGAAGGTTTCTTCATAATCGATCCCTTCCTTCTCTATGCTGCCATCTGCAACATATTTAATCTTGTAGATCAATCTCAAACCTATAACCGACCTATTCGGAGGTCTAGGAACTACTTCCCAGACATCATTAGTCATGATGGAGTTGTACTCCTCCACCATAGCATCTACCCACACCTTATGCTGAGTTGCCTCCTAAAAACTAGAGGGTTCTCCAATCTGTGCTACCAAAGCCTGGTACCTATCTAGTTGCCTATGTTCCCTCTTCTCATTTCTAGGAGCTCCAACAAACTCCTTTGCATCCTTCAGAATCTGTTGTAGTTCTCTGCTCGTCCTTCCACTAGTGGTGGGTGGATTCACCGACTCTCCTTCTTGCACTTCCTCGGAAAAGCTTTCCTTAGGATCCTTGTGCCTTGGAGAGGCACTAGGGCCATCATTCGTAGGTCATTGTGGCTAGACCAACGGATCCTCCTCAAACTACGTAACTGAAGACATTTCTTGGGATTTCCTAAAGGCTCTCTCCTCCATGAACTTCAAGTCCCATCTCACTACTATCTTCCTACTCTTGGGAATATAGATGCAGTAAGCCTTCGCATTCTCACTGTATCCCACAAGGTACCCTTTTTCAGCAGTCTCATCTAACTTCTTCCTCTTCTCATTGGGAACATGGCAATACATTATACTGCCAAATATCCTAAAGTGGCTCACTTTAGGCTGCTGCCAGTGAACACACTCTTAGGAGTAACCTTACCCAATGCGTTATGAGGCACTCCGTTCTGCACATACACTACTGTATTACAAGCTTCAGCCCACAAAAATTTGGGCATGTCTTGATCATACAGCATTGCCCTTGCAACTTCCACAATAATCTTGTTATTTCTCTTTGTGACTCCATTTTGCACCGGATTATATGGAGCAGTCCATTCCTTCTTGATGCCTTCCTTTGCGCGGAACCTTGTGAAGTCTTTGTCAATGTACTCTCCACCATTGTCTGATCGCAATGTCTTGATCCGCTTTCTTGTTAGATTTTCTACCAGAGACTTAAACTCTTTGAATCGATCAAAGACCTCGTCTTTGGTCTTCAGAAAGTAGATCCATGTCTTTCTGGAATGGTCATTGATAAAGGTGACAAAATACTTTGCACCATTGAGAGCATTCGTGGACATTGGTCCGCAAATGTCTAAGTGTATCAATCCCAACACACTCTTTTCGAATATGCTACCTTGGCATACTTCCCTAATACGCACCCTTGCACACATCGTCTCGCTTGGTGCTAAGTTCCGGAGCTCCCGTGACAATCTTCTTGATTACTGGTGTACTAGTCCTCAGTACAAAGTATGATGACGTATGCAAGGGGTGCGTATTAGGGAAGTACGCTAAAGTAGTCTTTCCCTTAAGTAAGAACCAAGCAATAGGTGCATTAGGATTGATACAATCACACATTTGTGGCCCGATGTCCACTAATGCTCTCAGCAGTAGCAAATACTTTTTCACCTTCATTGATGATTACTCCAGGAAGACCTGGATTTACTTCCTAAAGATCAAAGATGAGGTCTTTGATCAATTCAGAGAGTTTACAGCTCTTGTAGAGAACATGACAGGGAAGAAAATAAAGATATTGTTCTCAAAATACGGTGGAGAATACACAGATGGAGACTTCACATATTTCTGCGTAAAGGAGGGCGTCAAGAGAGAGTGGACAACTCCATACAATCCACAACAAAATTGGTGTAGCAGAGCGGAAGAACATGACTATTGTATGGGCAACAAAAGCCATGTTATATGACCTAGAAATTCCTAGATTCTTATGGGAAGAGGCTTGTAACACAGCTGTATACATATAGAATAGAACTCCTCATAGAGCATTGGGGAAGAAAACGCTTGAAGGAGTTTTCACAGGGAAGAAACCAAAAGTAGGACACCTTTGGATATTTGGAAGTTTGGCATATTTCCACGTGCCAGATGAGAAGAGAAGTAAAGTTGATCAGACTGCAGAAAAGGGATATCTCATAGGATATAGCGAGAACTCAAAGGCATACAAAATCTACATTCCTAGCAATAGGAAAGTTGTAGTGAGGCGAGATGTTAAATTCATGGAAGATAGATCCTTCCGGAAATCTCGTGAGATGCTAGCAGAGGATCAAGTAGCAAAGGTTCCTTTAGTCCAACAGCAGTAGGGACAGCAGGAAGGGCAAGCAGGAGAGCAGACACCAAGATCTAGTACAGTAACCAGTACTAGCATTTCCACAGGGGAGGAAGACTTTGGTGGTTCTCAGCAGATGGAACAAGAACAAGAGGAGGAATTGAGAGAGCCTCCTACCACTAGTGGTCGAACCAGTAGGGAGGCACGACAGATACTAAGGGACGTAGAGGAGTTCATTGGAGCTCCCATAACTAAGAAGAGGTAGCGTAGACAACCTGACAGGTACCATGCATTGGTTGCACAGGTAGAGGAACCCTCCAGTTTTCAGGAAGTCATTCAACACCAAGTATGGGTGGATGCCATGGTAGAAGAGTACACTTCTATCCTTACGAATGATGTCTGGGAAGTTGTACTTAGGCCAGAGATAAGATTGGTTGTAGGATCAAGATGGATCTACAAGATCAAGTACGCTAAAGATGGTAGCGTGGAGAAGTACAAGGAAAGGTTCGTGGCAAAGGGGTATGCACATAAAGAAGGAATTGACTATGAAGAGACCTTCCCCCTGGTTGCCAGATACACCTTCATCAGATCTGTTGTACCCCTAGCAAATCAGATGGGATGGGAGATTCACCAAATGGATGTCAAGACAATGTTCTTGAATGGGGTGATAGAAGAGGAGGTGTACATAGTACAACGTGAGGGCTTCGAAACTCATGAGAGGAAATCTCATGTGTGCAGACTCAAGAAAGCCTTATATGGGCTAGAGCAAGCACCCAAAGCATGGTATGGTCAGATAGATAGCTACTTGTAGCAGTGGGGATTTGTCAAGAGTGATGCAGATCCTAATTTCTACTATCTATTAATAAAGAATGAGCCTCTAGTTCTAGTATTGTATGTAGATGACTTGTTCCTTACAAGATCATCTAGGCTCATAAAGGATTACAAGAGGAATCTGGAAGCAAAATTCGACATGAAGGACTTGGGGTTGATGCATTATTTTCTAGGTTTGGAGGTATGGCAAAAGAATGGGGAAATCTTCCTAGGGTAAGGGAGATATGCCATGGAAATTCTGAAGAGGTTCAAGATGCAAGATTGTCGATCCATAGCGACACCTATGATCACCAACAGGAAGAATATAGATGCATCAGGAGACAAGGAAGTAGACCCCACCTTGTACAGACAACTCATTGTGTCACTCACGTATCTGGTCAATACCAAGCCAGACATTTGTTTTGCTATCAACACCCTTAGTCAGCTCACGATGGAACCGAAAAGGATACATTGGGAAGCAACATGGCACATTCTCATATATGTGTGGGGAACAGTTGGATATGGGTTGAAATACATCCGAGGAGATAGTGTCAGATTAAGAGGGTTCACAGATGTAGAATGGGCAAGAAGTTCAGCTGACCGAAAAAGTACCTCTGGGTACTGTTTCAGCGTTGGATCAAGAATTATCTCCTGGTCCAATAGGAAACAAAAGTCGGTAGCATTGAGCTCAGTCGAAGCAAAATATATGGTAGCCAGCACAAAAACATGTGAAGCCATATAGCTTAGAAATCTTTTTGTGAGCTTGTTCAAGAAAAGGATGGAGTCGATTAGTGTTTACAGTGACAATCAGAGTTGTATCAAGCTCTCTAAGAATCCAATATTTCATGATTGGTCCAAACACATAGACATTAGATGCCATTTTATCAGAGACTGTGTTCAGCGTGGGGCAGTACAAATGCAGTACGTTCCCACATGAGATCAAGTAGCAGATGTATTCACAAAGACTCTGGAAAATGACCCACTTTAGATGGGTATGCAATTCTGTTGGGTACACTGAGCTCTGAACTGATCTACTAGAAACTACCTAGAAACTCTACTATGGAAGGGTTGATCCCCTCTGAAAACTATTGGCTGAAATCTCTTGATCTTTCTCCCTCTCTAGAATGTCAAAAATCCTAGATCTGGATTCCTACTGCAACAAATCTGAATTACTTCTCCTATTATTTGATAATTATTTCATTACATTGAAATACCGAAGTAATTACTGAAGCAGTCTACACAAATAATACTGCGAAATAAATCTAAGTACTGAAACAATCTGAACAAAACTCAATGAAAAACAACCACATTGATATAGTTATTTTCGGACTAAGTCCCCGGAAAAACCCAACTTGGGAAAACCGGTGCAACAGATCTGAGGGTTTGTATTATTAAGCAACAGAATCTTGAATACAAATAGGGTGCCAACATCCGGAAAACCCTTCAGAGAAATCTAGACAGCAAAAATGACAGTGAGATATACCTCACTCAGCAAGTCTCCGGCTGATAAAAAACAGCGTTGGTGAAGCCCTCACCGCCTCTGCGTGATTGCTTACGCTGGATCTACGTAACCCTGCGTAGGCAAGCTAGAGAGACTGCTTCACCCTTTCTTGTAGCTGATCTGGCTGATCTGAAGCTGGATCTTGGCCCTCCTGGCTCAGAACCCCAACCTCTATCCTTCTCCGGATTGACTCCAAGAGACACTGCGCTGGCTCTGCGTGATTCTCTGCAGTAACTGTGTCACCCTAGCTAGAAACTGCGTTGTCTCTCTCCTGCGTTGATGCTACCTTTCTCTGAAATGTATTCTTGGCCCTCCTGACCAATCTCTACTTCTACCCCTCTCTAAATCTGATCACTAAATCAAATCACTTAGCAAACCCAGCCCTAGTGATTTGTTCTTGATCAAAAGCTGTCTCCTCACACAAATTCGAAAATGCTCAATGGATCAAGTGTCAAGTGTATTTTCCATAGGCCCTTCACCCTCCTTCTTATAATCTTCCATTGACTCTTCAACGACCAAGATTAACTTGGAGGTGATCCATGACTTTATCTAGAAGATTCACACTTGATTTAATTAATACACTTTAATTAATCAAATTCACTAAGTTTAGACTTAGGAAAACTTTAAAAAATGATTAATTAATTTAATTAAATCATTTGTAAGTGGAATTTTCTAAAACCATTTCTGGGTTTTATGGAATACATGTGTCTTAGCCTATATACAAAATTACAAGGCTAGAGCACATCTAATGCTACCATAAATCAACACCCATCTTAGCGAGGAACGTGCTCTAGCAAAACACCTCAAAGTGCTGCTGATCTGACTTCTGTAACATCCGCTGTTGTGTTGTTGATGCTGCTCACCAACATTGCACAAAAATGTTGCAACTGTACTGCTGCTGACTCTGCATATAGCTGCCAACTGCCACTGTAATACAACTCCCTCTAAATTCTGCAACCATGATGTTGCACTGCGTGAGCACTACTCTGCATTGTGCTCTCTCTGTGCACTGCGCTGCTGCTGCTCATCTGCTGTTTTTGTTGCTCATCTCTGTTGTTGTTGCACTGCTGCTACTGTTGCTAATTGCAACAGAAAAACATCTGAAATTGGACAAGTAGATCTGCAACTGAAAAATAAGACTGACTACTGCTAGTTTATGCACTAGCTCCCTAAAAATACTGTGTTGTTGCTGCTTTGCACTGCGTGAGAACTGCACTGCACCAATGTGCACTGCGTTGTTGCTGCTGCCTCTTCTCTGTGCTGATCAGGCTCTAGTACTGCTAGCCATCGCATCACCCCATCTTCTTCTGCTGCAACTGTCCATTCGACTACTGTCTTTAGGCTATCGTAGCTCACATGTGATCCAAGAGTTCGGAAATACTCAAGGATCTCGCCTCCTTGTAGATTCTGAATCTACAAATCCAAATCAGCCCACTTTTCTCCTTTTGGAATATGAGCTAACATAGCACAATCTTTCTATGCCTCAATCTTGGCAGCTCCTGCATGTGGATCTTCCTTCTCCCCTTTATCCTTTTTCTTAAGAGGACATTGTGTGGCATAATGCCCCATTTCTCAACACCGGAAGCACTTGATCTTGGATAGATATTTATTCTTCTACTTGTGTTGCCCTTTTGATGGAAGGCCAGTGTTATCTTCTTCCTCCTTGACCTTTGAACTGCTACTGCCATCCTCCAAGTGGATTTTTAGGAGATCTCTCCTCAACTCCTCTCGCTGTAATGCTGCCCACATTGCTTCCCATCCTGGAAGCCTTTCTCTGCCCAATATACTTTGGACAAACACTTGATAATCCTCTAAAACAGAGTTCAGTGTGAGCCTTACTAAGTCTGAGTCTCTAAGAGCAAATCCTACTGCAGACAGTTGATCTCGGTTTTCCTGAATCCGAGACAAGGAGTCAAAACGTTCTCCCTTCTTCATCCTGATATTTCGCATCTTCTCTTCAAGGTACATCTTCCGCTGCTCGGAAGATCCTTGGTATAGCTTTTCTACCCTACCCACATTTCTCTAGTAGCGGTTTTGGCTGCTACGTGAGGTACAATGTGATCCTTCACTCCATCTAGGATCAATCTCTTGGCTCTAGCCATATCCTTCTTGAACTCCCTCAGGTGTGCTGCATCAAGAGGTTCTGCAACTGCGCTGTCTATGAGGGCTTTCAGATCTTGTTCATCAAGGAGAAATTCTATCCTTGATTTCCAGATAACATAGTTGGAGGCACCCTCCAATCTATCTTGGTCACGCAGTCCGTTGCTGGCCATCTCCTCAACTGTCGATACCTTGCACTAACCCTCTGCTCAGCTTTCACTTACGCACTCCTTGTGGAGTAAGTCACTCTTCTGCTACTGCACGGGAAAAACTGAGTTTCTTTGAGTAAGAAACCCTCTGAGATCAAGAAATCCCCAACTGTGTTTTTCAGAATTCTCCGATGCTTATGCACCAGCTCTTACTGTTGTGCAGTAACTACGTCCTTCGGCTACACTGCTCTGCTACGCTACCTCTTCTGCAACTAAAAAGCTTACCCCTCTGTCAACTCTCTCAGAGGGAGCCTCTTCTGCACTGGAATGCCCTCCTGGCCTGGACAACGTAATTTTCTGGGAGGGTCTGTTGCTGCTTACGCAGATCCTAGACTCTACAGTGTTGATCTGCTAGTTCTCTTCGTTTCTCTTGCACTTCAACTTAAATAAGCTCTGATACGATGTGAAAAATCCTAGTTCTGGATTCCTACTGCAACAAATGTGAATTACTTCTCCTATTATTAGATAATTATTTCATTACATTGAAATACCGAAGTAATTACTGAAGCAGTATACACAAATAATACTACGGAATAAATCTAAGTGCTGAAACAATCTGAACAAAACTCAATGAAAAAAAACCACATTGACATAGTTTTTTTTGGACTAAGTCCCCGGAAAAACCCAACTTGGGAAAACCGGTGCAGCATATTTGAGGGTTTGTATTATTAAGCAGCAGAATCTTGAATACAACTAGGGTGCCAACATCCGGAAAACCCTTTAGAGAAATCTAGACAGCAAAAATGACTGTGAGATATACCTCACTCAGCAAGTCTCCGGCTGATCAAAAACAACGTTGATGAAGCCCTCACTGCCTCTGCGTGTTTTCTTACGTTGGATCTGCATAAGCCTGCGTAGGCAAGCTAGAGGGACTGCGTCACCCTTTCTTGTCTCTGATCTGAAGCTGGATCTTAGCCCTTCTGGCTTAGAACCCCAACCTCTATCCTTCTCCAGACTAACTCCAAGAGACACTTCGCTGACTCTGCATGATTCTCTGCAGTAACTGCATCACCCTAGCCAGAAACTGCGCTTTCTCTCTCCTACGTTGATGCTGCCTTTCTCTGAAATGTATTCTTGGCCCTCCTGACCAATCTTTGCTTTTGCCCTTCTCTGAATCTGATCACTAAATCAAATCACTTAGCAAACCCAGCCCTAGTGATTTTTTCTTGATCAAAAGCTGTGCCTCCTCACACAAATTCGAAAATGCTCAATGGATCAAGTGTCAAGTGTATTTTTCCATAGGCCCCTCACCCTCCTTCTTATAATCTTCCATTGACTCTTCAACGGCCAAGATTAACTTGGAGGTGATCCATGACTTTATCTCGAAGATTCACACTTGATTTAATTAATACACTTTAATTAATCAAATTCACTAAGTTTAGACTTAGGAAAACGTTAAAAAATTATTAATTAATTTAATTAAATCATCTCTAAGTAGAATTTTCCAAAACCATTTTTGGGTTTTATGGAATACATGTGTCTTAGCCTATATACAAAATTACAAGGCTAGAGCATATCCGATGCTACCATAAATCAACACTCCCTCTTAGCGAGGAACATGCTCTAGCAAAACACCTCAAAGTGTTGTTGATCTGACTTCTGTAAAATCTGCTGTTGTGCTGTTGATGTTGGTCACCAACACTGTACAAAAATGTTGCAACTGTACTGCTACTGACTCTACATACTGCTGCCGACTCTGCATACTGCTGCCAATTGCCACTATACTGCAACTCCCTCTAAATTCTGCAACCATGCTGCTGCACTACGTGAGCACTACTCTGCATTGCGCTCTCTCTGTGCACTGCGCTGTTGCTGCTCATCTGCAGCTGTTGCTGCTCATCTCTGTTGCTGCTGCACTTCTGCTACTGTTGCTAATTGCAACAGAAAAACATCCGAAATTGGACAAGTAGATATACAATTTAAAAATAAGATTGACTGTTGCTAGTTTCTGCACTAGCTCTCTAAAAATACTGTGTTGTTGCTGCTCTACACTACGTGAGCACTGCTCTGCACTGCACTGCAACAGTGTGCGCTGCGCTGCTGCTGCTCAACTGCTGTTGCTACTGCCTCTTCTCTGCATTGATCAGGCTCTAGTACTACTAGCCACTGCATCACCTCATCTTCTTCTGTTGCAATTGTCCATCCAGCTACTGTCTTTAGGCTATTGTAGCTCACATGTGATCCAAGAGTTCAGAAATACTCAAGGATCCTGCCTTCTTGTAGATTTTGAATCTCCAAATCCAAATCAGCCCACTTTTCTCCTTTTGAAATATGAGCTAACATAGCACAATCTTTCTCTGCCTCAATCTTAGCAGCTCCTACATGTGGATCTTCCTTCTCCTCTTTATCCTTTTTCTTAAGAGGACATTGTGTGGCATAATGCCCCATTTCTCCACACCGGAAGCACTTGATCTTGGATAGATCTTTCTTCTTCTGCTTTTGTTGCCCTTTTGATGCAAGGGCAGTGTTATCTTCTTCCTCCTTCTTGACCTTTGAACTTCTACTGCCATCCTCCAAGTGGATTTTTAGGAGTTCTCTCCTCAACTCCTCTTGCTGTAATGCTGCCCACATTGCTTCCCATCCTGGAAGCCTTTCTCTGCCCAATATACTTTGTACAAACACTTGATAATCCTCTGAAACAAAGTTCAGTGTGAACCTTACTAGCTCTAAGTCTCTAGGAGCAGATCCTACTGCAGACAATTGATCTCGGTTTTCCTGAATCCGAGACAAGGATTCAAAATGTTCTCCCTTTTTCATCCTGATATTCCGCATCTTCTCTTCAAGGTACATCTTCCGCTGCTCGAAAGATCCTTGGTATAGCTTTTCTAGCCCTACCCACATTTCTCTAACAGTGGTTTTGGCTGCTATGTGAGGTACAATGTGATCCTTCACTCCATCTAGGATCAATCTCTTGGATCTAGCCATATTCTTCTTGAACTGCCTCAGGTGTGCTGCATCAAGAGGTTCTTCAACTGCACTATCTATGAGTGCTTTCAGATCGTGTTCATCAAGGAGAAATTCTATCCTTGATTTCCAAACAACATAGTTGGAGGCACCCTCCAATCTATCTTGTAAAGCCCTTAATTTTCAAAATTAACAATCATTCACAAAATTCATACTACACAATTCAGAGTGGGATTTTTGAAGCAGAATATATATCAATTGACTAATTAATACTTACCTGGAACCGTGTTTGAAGATGTTCTTGATCCGCCATGGCTCCAACTCCCATCACCAAACCGTCGTTTTCCTCCCAGCCTATCTGAGGTCAACCTCTCCGGTCCCCAGATCCAGAAGACAAGTCTTTTGGTCCCCGTGCCCAAAATTCCAATAACAATCGAGATCACTCCATGACTAGATCTCACTGCTCATGTCTCATGCAATTAGAACTCCTTTGATAGCGTCCGGGTCAGTTTACCCACTCACTACCCATGCCCATCAAGTTTCCCCCTCTTCTCCTTTTATACACAAACTCCATTCAAGATATTTATTAAAATATCCTCTTTTAATAAATATTTTGGATTTCTAAAATATCTTAGATTTATTAAAATATTATTATTTAATAAATATCTTGGATTTATTAAAGTATTATTATTTAATAAATATCTTGGTTTTATTAAAATATTATTATTTAATAATTATCTTAGATTTATTAAAATATTATCATTTAATAAATATCTTGGATTTATTAAAATATCATCATTTATTTGCATAAGTCAATGCTTTTAATTTTCTTTGAACAAAGTATTAGTTTATATTATGATAATGGTAGGTATAACTAATACATTCATTATATTCTGGTGAGTTAGGTTTTTCCTCAATACTTCAATAATTCTCTCATGACTCTACACTCATATTTTTCATAATCGATTAGTGCATATACTAGTGCAGTACACGTGATACATGCATATGTAGCTATCATATGCAGGTCTCATATGCATGTTAATATTTCTATGTTTCATACAATTCGAGTTGGGTCATTACATACACCCCTCCTTCAGAAAACTTCGTCCCTAAGTTAAGTTTTATGTCGTATATCATTACTTATATAAGTGATTAGTATAATCATATAAGGGTGGTGTACCATAATTGAATTTTCGTTTAATGTGTGATAGCACTTTAACATTTATGTTTTGATCATTTATTGATTTACAAATTTTTGTAGTCATGTCTTGCCCCAACAATGTTCCCAAGCTATTCTAGAATCATCCTATCATTCCTAATCTCTTCCGCTCCCATCCTATCCGACCTCTACAGGAATATGCCATGGCATCAGTTTTAAAGATCCAACCATCCATAAACCTTAGGGGTGTCAGCGTCGATTATGTCGATCTGATTGACCAGTAGGCATTCGGCAGTCACCATCACATGTCTAAGGGAGCGTGCCTCGCACAACCCTCCCATGACTCCAGGGTTTAGAGGATAAATGGTGGGCAACACCTCCACCCTCCTAGTAGGACCAGGGTTAACATCCTATTATGGAATCTCAGTGCATCTCAATTTTTCTTGGAGTTTTGTTATCACGCGGTCGGTTTGGTAACGATATCACTTGCGATGTAAAACACTTGTCCACAAATTATAACATATGTATCAATATGTTCAAAGCAAATTGTTACCCATATAACAATTTCTATACATTCAAAATATGTTGCTATCTACGATATTGATCCTTGAGTTCATATAACATACTTGGTTATGTTTATCCAAAAGAGGTGAAAATTAATTTTCACCTTGAATAGTCAAGTACAATCACTCTTTTATTTATATCTCATCATTTATGTTGATATGTAAAATTATAGATACCATATCCATAACATAATTAATAATTTATGTCAGTATACCTGTACCAACAATGTTTAAGCAAAACTTTCTTCATATTGGTATCCATGTACCAGCAATGTTTAAGCAATTAATATATTCTCATATGTCATAAGTACAAAATGACAGTGTTAAGTATCCATCCAAAATAAGGTAAGACTATACAAAATAAGTTTTTAAATGTTAAGAATAATCGAACACGGATATACAAATAAGGGTGTAGCTACCATTTTCTATACTATATTAACCGATTAACCTTATAAAAGTCACAGGTTGAGACTCTAAAACTAAATGGAGGGATGCTCCAACCTTTGCATATATAGAAACGAAATGAATTGAAACAAGAGCACAAAACACTTACTGTTTAGTCGAAACATGATCTAATTTCTTGATACATGTTGACTAAGAACTCTAAGACACAAAACTACATATGGATCCGGCCAATCTTTTAATTTTTGTTATTTATTTGTCTTTTAAGTCTAATTATCTTTGATCTATAATCTGGATCCAAAGAGATAATAATAACATTAACTTTTTATCATGTTATTCCAGCTCATCTTCAGCCTAAAATTCTAGAAGCCAAGGAGTAGGGTTTTGCAGGGCTAATCATTAGGGTTATGTTGGAGATGGAGGAAGAGTTAATTGACTACTCTAAAGATCCCTTAGTGAGAGTTTTATTTTCATAGAAGAAATTTGTCACTGCTTGAAAATGCATTATTCACTTTGCATTATACTTGGTCTACTAAGAGTGTCATGTTTTCAACCAAATGTCAATTGTTGATAAATAATAATTTCTTCCTCTTTCAATAAGAAATTCACAATTTACAAGATATGCATAGTCACAGTATTAGTATGTTACAATTTTGATATAGTCTTTACTTGCAAATTTCACTATTTAGAGTCTTAACTCCAGCGAGGATTTTACTAGTTTTACCAGCATTCTTTAAACCATTGTTTCATTTCTATTATCTTGACTCATTTAATCTAAATACATAACACATCACTGGTATACTCTCTCCTTATTCTTCACATTAATCGTTTTCTCATTAGTCTTTAGGCTTCGTCCTATCACCAAAGGTATCTTCTTTTCTAACGGTGTATAATTATTATCCTTAATATTTACCTTTAACCAATTTTCCCAGTTTATCACTTGCTATTCTTAAAAAAAATTAGGAGGGTTCACAACTCCTTACAGGTCATTGCTTTGACCCTTACCAATCATGTTGCTCATATCCTTAAAAAAATTCCTATTGATAGAAAACATCATTTCACTTCCTTATACCAGATATTCCTAATATTCCATGTCTACTTCAATTTGAAAAAGAACATATTACCAAATTGAATTTGTTTTCTCACCTCTAGTTATCATGATTTTCTTTTATTCTCTTAATGCATACAATTATTACACTTGGAAATGTCCTTACTATTTCCAACTTGGGTAAGAACCTATAAATAAATTCAATAACATGGATATTGAATGTAATCTACTTATCATTTCAGGTTTTGATGCATCATGAGATAGAATTTCCCAATCATACTCCACGATGTCCATAATCCATGGATATAGTTAGTCACTTAAGGAAAAATTTATAATGTGACTCTCCCATTAGAGGGAGAAACTATTATAGATGTCGTCTATGCACATAAATTATCCTATAATTGATCAACGTTATTGTAGATTCACTTTTAATCTAATTCCATTGACTTCTTATATTGCTTTGTGAAACTTCCACTCACTCACCTTTGGTGCTATTTTGTCGATCTCAATATTATAAGTTGATTATGATAACTAACATTTATTATCATCATCTGAAGTTTGCCATTTCGTTCTTTTCCCGTCCTCCCTAGGTACTATATTGATTATATTATTGTAATAATGGAAATCAAACTTTGAAATTTTCTGCTGCACTCTCTTGGTAACTACATCGTCTTGTTCTAATAGTGTGTTTACTACCTTACAGGGTGGTTTCTTACCCTCTTAACATATGTTTCATCCATCACTTTAACTCAAACTAGCTTAGCCTTTTATGTGGTTGTATTTTACTTTACATCTAGCAGTTGTCATAAGGTCCCTAGTCATGTTTTCATTACCATTCTTCCTTCCTTCAAGAGTTAACTTCTTTGGAGCAACTCCGCCAACTAATTTTTATATATATCTAATTAATTACCATGAATTATCTTATGTAGTGTCATAATGTTTCTAATTTCTTTTTCCTAAACCCCATTGTTTTCCTTTCCATGAAAATGCTATGTTTTCATATTGTTTTGTTTTGGACATTGATATACCCTTACGGTTGTAAATGCCTAATTATCTATCTTAACAATGACATAATGGTTGAATCTCAAAATGTCCAATTTTCAGTGAATATTCAGCTATACTAATTTAAACCTTCACTCTACTCCTTAAACCACTTACTCATATACTTGGATAGTAATTAAGGTATTAATATAAGAAAATGGTATAAAATATATTTGCATAAATTCATATCATCAATGGTTATAGTTATCAGCTAGTAAGATATATATATATATATATATATATATATATATATATATATATAAAGCTCAACGTTACTTGAAGAAGAGAATGTTTCAATTGCCTAAAAATAATTAGGAAAGTTTCCATTTTAATGTTCAAAAGTTATAGAAAAAGTTTGTCTAAAATGATGTTAATTTGCTCATTTTAATATAATAATTTGAATGTATTTCAAACTCTACTTGCATGATATACAAAATCTTCAACTTAATTGAGGAAAAATTTGCAACTGATATCCAGGAGTTATCTCAACTTCTTTGTCGGATGGAATGTAAAGTAAAAGTAATGGATTAGGAATCAACTGAGATTGAGCTTGATATATATCTTCGACACATACATTAGCATTAAATATCCCATCTCTTCTAATAAAATGTATCATCCTAGGGTTCATAGCTTTCAAATATCGAATCATATAAAATTTTATTTTATTATGATTGTTACAAGCTTTTAATTTCTTCCAAAAGTCGAAAAACCACTTTTCTTGTCATTGAATACTACATAACATTGAATACTTTGGGTAAATTATCAAGGGTGACTCAGAGTAATACATCTCGGGTTATATTAGGATTGTTGCTAAAATTATGAAAACAAGGCGGTGACATCCAAGAATCAACACAAAATTTCGAGAAATAGTTAGAAATTAAGTTATTTCCCATTGTGATCATCACCCTAGTACTTTCAACCTAGTCTAATTGACCCCTAAATTAACTTTGTATTCCTCAACACTTAAACCTATGGACTGAAGTTCTCCTGAAACCATTTCTACCTGTCTGAAATTGTTTTGCTTGTAAACTGCCAACCCACATCTATTTAATGCATATGATGAAATAAAACTATTAGTAACACCAGTATCAATTAAAATTCCAAGTTTTATTCCATTGAAAGAACCTGAAGATTCCACAACAGTGGACTGATGCACTGCCTGATTATTGTTGACTATAGCGTGGATTCTATGATTGCCTTGAGTATTTGATGACGACGATTTAAATATGGCTATAAGTACTAAAACAATCTGAACAATCTGAATTTAAAATAATACCGTGGAATAAATCTAAGTACTAAAACAATCTGAACAAAACCAAATGAAAAATAACCACATTGACATAGTTATTTTTGGACTAAGTCCCCGGAAAAACTCAACTTGGGAAAAACGATGCAGCAGATCTGAGGGTTTGTATTATTAAGCAGCAGAATCTTAAATACAACTAGGGTGCCAACATCCGGCAAACCCTTTAGAGAAATATAGACAACAGAAATGACTGTGAGATATACCTCACTCAGCAAGTCTCCAGCTGATCAAAATCAACGTTGATGAAGCCCTCACTGCCTCTGCGTGATTGCTTATGTTGGATCTGCGTAAGCCTGCGTAGCCAATCTAGAGGGACTGTGTCACCCTTTCCTGTAGCTGATCTGGCTGATCTGAAGATAGATCCCTGCCCTTCTGGCTCAAAACTCCAACCTCTATCCTTCTCTGGACTGATTCCAAGAGACACTGCGCTGGCTTTGCGTGTTTCTCTGCAGTAACTGCGTCACCCTAGTCAGAAACTGAGTTGTCTCTCTCCTGCGTTGATGTTGCCTTTCTCTAAAATGTATTCTTGGACCTCCTGACCAATCTTTGCTTCTGTCCCTCTCTGAATCTGATCACTAAATCAAATCACTTAGCAAACCTAGCCCTAGTGATTTATTCTTGATCAAAAAGCTGTGTCTCCTCACACAAATTCGAAAATGCTCAATGGATCAATTGTCAAGTGTATTTTCCATAGGACCCTCACCCTCCTTCTTATAATCTTCCATTGACTCTTCAACTCCCAAGATTAACTTGGAGGTGATCCATGACTTTATCTAGAAGATTCACACTTGATTTAGTTAATACACTTTAATTAATCAAATTCCCTAAGTTTAGACTTAGGAAAACATTAAAAAATGATTAATTAATTTAATTAAATTATCTCTAAGTGGAATTTTCCAAAACCATTTCTGGGTTTTATGGAATACGTGTAATAGCCTATATAGAAAATTACAAGGCTAGAGCACATCCGATGCTACCATGAATCAACACTCCCTCTTAGCGAGGAATGTGCTCTAGCAAAACACCTCAAAGTGCTGCTGATCTAACTTTTGTACCATTTGTTGTTGTGTTGTTGATGCTGGTCACCAACATTGCACAAAAATGTTGCAACTGTACTGCTACTAACTCTGCATACTGCTGCCAACTGCCAATGTACTGCAACTCCCTCTAAATTCTATAACCATGTTGCTGCCCTGCTCTACACTACGTGAGCACTACTCTACATTACGCTCTCTCTGTGCACTGTGTTGTTGCTGCTCATTTGTTGTTGTTGCTGCTCATCTCTGTTGCTGCTGCACTGCTGCTACTATTGCTAGTTGCAACAGAAAAACATCCGAAATTCGACAAGTAGATCTGCAACTGAAAAATAATACTGACTGCTGCTAGTTTCTGCACTGCCTCTCTAAAAATACTGCGTTGTTGCTGCTCTGCACTGCATGAGCACTGCTTTGCACTGCACTGCACCAGTGTCCACTACGCTGCTACTGCTCAACTTCTGCTGTTGTTGCCTCTTCTCTGCGCTGATCAGGCTCTTGTACTGCTAGCCACTGCATCACCTCATCTTCTTCTGCTGCAACTGTCCATCCAACTACTGTCTTTAGGCTATCATAGCTCACATGTGATCCAAGAGTTCGGAAATACTCAAGGATCCCGTCTCTTTGTAGATTCTGAATTAACAAATCCAAATCAACCCACTTTTCTCGTTTTGGAATATGAGCTAACATAGCACAATCTTTCTCTGCCTCAATCTTGGCAGCTCCTGCATGTGGATCTTCCTTCTCCTATTTATCATTTTTCTTAAGAGGACATTGTGTGGCATAATGCCCCATTTCTCCACACCGGAAGCACTTGATCTTGGATAGATCTTTCTTCTTCTGCTTTTGTTTCCCTTTTGATGCAAGGGCAGTGTTATCTTCTTGCTCCTTCTTGACCTTTGAACTACTACTGCCATCCTCCAAGTGGATTTTTTGGAGATCTCTCCTCAACTCCTCTTGTTGTAATGTTGCCCAAATTTCTTCCCATCCTGGAAGACTTTCTCTGTTCAATATACTTTGGAGAAAGACTTGATAATCCTCTGAAACAAAGTTCAGTGTGAGCCTTACTAGCTCTGAGTTTCTAGGAGCAGATCCTACTGTAGACAGTTGATCTCGGTTTTCCTGAATCCAAGACAAGGAGTCAAAACGTTCTCCCTTATTCATCCTGATATTCCGCATCTTCTCTTCAAGGTACATCTTTTGCTGCTCGGAATATCCCTCGTATAGCTTTTCTAGCCCTACCCACATTTCTCTAGCAGTGGTTTTGGCTGCTATGTGAGGTACAATGTGATCCTTCACTCCATCTAGGATCAATCTCTTGGCTCTAGCCATATTCTTCTTGAACTGCCTTAGGTGTGCTGCATCAAGAGGTTCTACAACTGCGTTGTCTATGAGGGCTTTCAGATCGTGTTCATCAAGGAGAAATTCTATCCTTGATTTCCAGATAACATAGTTGGAGGCACCCTCCAATCTATCTTGGTCACGCAGTCCGTTGCTGGCCATCTCCTCAACTGTCGATACCTTGCTCTACCCCTCTGTTCAGCTTTGACTTACGCACTCCTTGTGGAGTAAGTCACTTCTTCTTTTGTTGCACGGGAAAAACTGAGTTTCTTTGAGTAAAAACCCTTTAAGATTAAGAAAACCCCAACTGTGTTTTCAGAATTTTCTGACGCTTATACACAAGCTCTTACTGTTGCGTAGTAATTGCATCCTTCAGCTAAGCTACTCTGCTATGTTGCCTCTTCTGCAACTGAAAAGCTTACCCCTCTGTCAACTATCTTAGAGGGAAACTTTTCTACCTTGGAATGCCCTCCTGGCCTGGACAGCGTAATTTTCTTGGACGGTCTGTTGCTGCTTACGCAGATCCCAGACTCTACAATGTTGATCTGCTGGTTCTCTTCCTTTCTCCTACACTTCAGCTTAAATAAGCTCTGATACCATGTGAAAAATCCTAGATCTGGATTCCTACTGCAACAAATCTGAATTACTTCTCCTATTATTTGATAATTATTTCATTACATTGAAATACCTAAGTAATCACTGAAGCAGTCTACACAAATAATATTGCGGAATAAATCTAAGTGCTGAAACAATCTAAAGAAAACTCAATGAAAAACAACCACATTGACATAGTTAATTTTGGACTAAGTCCCTGGAAAAACCCAACTTGGGAAAGCCGGTGCAGTAGATCTGAGGGTTTGTATTATTAAGTAGCAAAATCTTGAATACAACTAGGGTGTCAACATCCGGCAAACCCTTTAGAGAAATCTAGACAACAAAAATGACTGAGATATACCTCACTCTGCAAGTCTCCGGCTGATCAAAAACAACATTGGTGAAACCCTCACTGCCTCTACGTGATTGCTTACGTTGGATCTACGTAAGCCTGCATAGGCAAGCTAGAGGGACTGCATCACCCTTTTCTGTAGCTGATCTGGCTGATCTGACGCTGGATCTTGGCCCTCCTGGCTCAGAACCCCAACCTCTATCCTTCTTCAGAATGACTCCAAGAGACACTGTGTTGGCTTTGTGTAATATCCCGAATGGGAAATAGACAGCAATACAAGCATACGACAATATAGAAAATGCCGGAAATAGAACATAAAGCAGATACACATAAAAATGTCGGGAATGCTAAGCCATTTTATTAATCTGAGAATATAATGAGATACAATGGATAATTAGAATAAATGCACCTATCCTTGCACAAGGCAAGTGAAGAACCCTCTCAGAAAAATAGGAAATGGCTGCTACAGGAAACTGCGTCCCAGCTGCTGGAAGAAACTGCCATAACTGCTGCTGCTGGAATGGACTGAAGCTAGGGGCTGATTCCCTTGCCGGAATGAGCTGAAAATTGGCAGACCACCTGAACTCACCACCCCGGACAAAACCCAGAAACCATATACAAAATGGACCACCTCCGAAAATCACCCCAGAAACCCTCCTCCTAGAAAAACGCTGTCCCTTCAGGTCCAGCGCAGATGCCAAATGATATATGCTGAAATCGGGCCACAAACTCCCCGGAAAATCTCCAACTGATAAACGATGAACCTCCACACCGGAATAGCCCTGAATCTCCTGCAGAAATTCCCCACCACTGAACAGCTCCAACTCAAACTGCGTCCTCCCTCCAAGGACTGCGCAGTCACTCAATGAAGCTCAGCTCCTCAGCAAAACTCCCAACCAAATCACCTGCTAAAGACTGAAGAAATACCTTGCCCGAGCAGGCACTCGAAGTCCCCCGGGGCCAAGGGTGAGATCTCCGACCGGAGACACTCAGTCGCACTAAACAGTGCTGCAAACCGACTAAACATCCAGCGTGCTCAAGTAGACAGAAGTCTAGCTCAAAATATCATCAACAACAATAATGCCCAAATGAGGAGGCTCCTCCCCCTTTTATAGCATTGGTTTCCCTCCAAAACCAACGTCCTCTCTCTCATTGGCTCCTCCACGTGGTGTGTGGCCCGCCTTGGCTCCCCCCCTTAAGTTACAACGTTGCATCTACTAGGGAAACACTTTATTTTATTTAAGTGAGTTAGACCCCTTTTCTCACTTTTATTTATTAATAAACTATAGTCGACAAAACTATACAAAAATCAAATATTCCAATTAGCAGTGCTAATTAGGAATATTACAGTCTCCCCCGGCAAAACGTTGTTTGTCCTCAAGCAACTGAAGTGATGGATGCTGCAATGTCTTCTCGCTCTCCCAAGTGGCATCCTCATCCGGCAAAAATTGCTTGTCCTCAAGCAACGCTTGAACAAGCCTATTCTCTAGCTGATGCTCCCCACCGACACTGCAAAATGTGTCTGGGTCCCACTGAAACCTCTCTGTCTCCTGCATCACCCTGATACGAAGGGATATCTCAATGCCAGGATCCCAAACTGGCCTCTCACAGTACCAGTCAACCAATAATCCCCGCGGATCCCATCGCCACCATGGCCAATAATCGCCCAAGTCCCACGGCTCGGACTGTGCATGCCTCTGGCTATGACTAATGCTCCAAGAGGTGAAGACCACCAATAAGCATCAATGCTCCTGGGCTCCTGCTGCGTTGTACCTGTAGCTGCATATGCTACCCCTCCAACTGCATACCAACTCATCACCTCTCTCCAATCCAAGTCATGACTCAATCCCATGCTGATCCTGCTCTCCTGAAATTGGGAAGGAGTCCTGAAGTAACGACAATTGGTGCCCTCCTGCCGACTGGGATCTGTAACATCTACTATGTCCAAGGGCCCCTGCTCCACTGTGCTCCCTACGAAGAATACCGTACCATCAAGAGGGTACCAACTCATGATCTCCCGCCAATCCATCTTGGAGGAAGCATCTGATGTAGCAACAACAACTGCATGCGGAACATGCCTAGAAGGTTGCCGCCAACTCGTAATCATCTCCCACTGCCAAACTATCACATCTACCTCCAACATCTCCAGAGGACATGGATCTGTAGCTGCTGTCATGGTACTCGGTGTCTGTGCATCTGACTGCTCCACCTCAAAGGATGACCCAAATGCTAGCCACATATCCCAGATAGGCTCAATGTGGGCACCCATCTGGACCTCACCCAAGGAAATGTCATGCCTGATGTCCATAGTATCCTCCTCTGTTGACTCAGGCTCCATCATGTGCTGCTCTAGCTGAAGCGTCACAAGAGACTCATCACCCAGAGTATCTCCTATACAGTCCCCTGACTGCTCACCCTGCACACTGTAATACAGCTGCAATCTACTGTCGTCATACCTGCATGACTGCTCTTGCTCCACAGAAGCAACCTCAACTGATCCTATGGACTCATATGAAAGAGAGTCCTCACCCTGGCATACAGAAGGAATGCCCTCCTGTTCTACCTCCGCCACCTCATCTGCATTGAATATGCCATCCACCCTCTCGATGAAGTGTCGATACAATGTCTGGAGTCCAGACGCATGCTGGAATGCTATCTCTACTGAACCCAGTATCCTCTGCTCATGCATGATCTCAACATGCCCCGAGGGAAAAATGATGCATGTCTCCCTCATGACCTGCTCCCCGAGCGTAGGCTCAACAATGACTAATGTGCCACCACTGCAGAGGATCATCTCATCCCCTAAACTGTGGCTGTCAACTAGCGTATTGACCCAGTGCCACTGCTGAGAAGTCTCTCGCCTAGTGTGCTGAGGGCCATCCAAATATCTTGGGTGTGCCTCACGGACCCTGCTGCTCATGCCCAAAGTGCCAAAGGACAACAACAAAATCAGTTGTGCCCATGAGTGATGTAGAAGAGTGTCGGATGTGTGAGTCCCCACAGATACCATCAAGTATCACTCCTCTGTCTCCTCATCGATCCTGGGTGAAATACCCCCAAAGGTAAGCCCAGTGTCCCTGTCTGTGAGTCTCCCTGGATGCAATACTCTAAGACCCTGCTGTGTCGCGCCGTACGCCCTCGCAAGCCACCGGTCATCCATGTACTCCTCAACATGCCACCGCACACTAAGGCATACCCCTGAATACTGCTGGATACCCCATGCTACTGCTGTACCACCCTGTAACGTCTCGTGCCCTGACTGTGTCCAAGAATTTGTCACTCCCCGCGTGCTCTCAATGTGATGTAGGGCACTCCTACTCCACAATGCAGTCCCACACACTACGGTACACCACCATGTAGCTCCATGTCCACCAGTAGTCCACTGATCACTGCTAGAGGCTCCCACACATCCATGGATGTGATGTCCTAGAGCCGTGCCTCTACATATCGGACTACCACCAATCGGTATCGTCATGTCCACCGTCGCATCACTATACCCGCCGACAAATGGATCATCACTGTAAATCCTCCTCGAGGGGTCCGAGAAGTGAATCTCCCTATGGGTCAGTAGTGTTACCACCACTACTCGGCTCCGCTGCGTCCTCTGTGCCCCACACAAAGGTGAAGAATCCTTGGCCCCATACAAGGTGCCATCTGGTGGCCTGCCAATGCCACCTCCTCCGACAAGCTCCCGCCAAGGTGTGCTGACCACCCCGTGATCCCGTGTATGAATGTCATGCCAAGACAACCTAGGGAGTCTGCCCATAAACTGGTTGGCCACTGGAGCTGACCGAAACCGCACATGCTCTACTACTAGGCCAACTGCACTCTCCAAGACATAGTCAGCCGACCTGCCTGGGAAACGATAGGTGATCCCACCTGGATCCCAATGCCAATCTGGGGTTCCTGTATTCCCCATGCATAGAAAATCCTGCTGAGCTACACTCGGATCCATCACTATCTCCATAGCCCGCTCCACCGAGTACCAACTCAAAATCTCTCTCCATCCAACCTCAACATGTGGATGCTGTACCCTGTGCAACTCTGATCGTCTCATACCGCTATCCAAGTCAACATATGAGATCTGACTAGGTGGCTCTGCCCCTCTCTCTCTAATGGGAAGAGATGACCCAACAACACTGCTAGTCCCATCCATGCATGCCTGAAGGGGAATGATCTGACGCTGCAATGTGCCCTCGGGTTGTACCATCAGGGAATCCAGTTGTTCCCCAATGCAGGCCAACTCGGCGGCCGACTCGGCACAAGCCACTCTCATGCCCTCCAGCTCCTGGTCCTGCAACAAAATGGCCTCCCGTACTGACGTGGCCTTCCCTCTCAAAACTCGAAGGTCCGTCCGAAGTCGATGATATTGCTGTCTGCGACCATCATCCAATACCTCTGTACCTGCTAGTGCCTCATCGAAGGTGGATATATCTCCTAACACCTCACCCATTTGTCGTGTGCTGCTACCACCTGAAGACTCGGACACGACTCCGGTCATCACCTCAATGGATGGCTCTACTGAGGTAGGCTCTACCTTCTCCACTACCACATCAACCGACATGGCCAAGGAGGTCTCCAATGAGGGTGAATCCTATGTCACACTAGGTGTAACCTCAGACTCCCTGCGATCCTGTGTGCCCTCATCCTCCAAGTGCAATGTTGCCACCTTAATGGCCTCTGACTGCGACATCTGATTAAGCTGGAAATAGATGTCCAACTTTTCTACCCAAGACTTTGCCGAACTGTTTGATGAGCCATCAAACGTAGGCAAATGAAATCTGCTAGCTGCGCGGTGGTTGTCATGATGATGTCTGTGTCCCCTGTGATGATCACGAGGTCTACCATCACGCTGGAGCTGAACATAATCTCTAAATGAGATAAGATCTCTGATCGCCGGCCCGCGTGCCAGGTACTCTGCAATGTAGGCATCCATCTGGCCAGGGTCAACCTCCGGCTCCTGCTGTGCTGCTGCCCCTGTGTCCTCTGCTAGGAAAGTGGGCATAGTGGGTCGCGTGGGTGCATGCGATGCCATGATGAGGATAGCATCACGCTCCGGCATATGGTGTGACGTGCTTGATCCCTCACCGATTTGAAAACCCCTTGGGGTTTCCCACTTCCTAACCTCCAGCGCAGTGAGTCTCTGTGACACATCCTGCATGTGTTGGAGGAGCGCCTCTCTAAATCTCCTCTCATCATCATCACCTGCCATCGGCTCTTTCTGCTATGTGTCTACAGGCTCCTCAGAAACTGCACGGCTGCTGCAAAACCATACTACTGCTTGATTTCGACCTCCGATTTACCCACTGAAAACTACTCAGAAAATTCTAGGAATTTGGGAAGGTGATCCTTGCCCAAAACCCAGAAAAACCTAGAAAACGTTTCTTCTAATTCCAACCTTCAAAATTTGACCCTTTCTATTTTGGCCCTTTTTCCAATTTCGTTTTTGGTACTGCAACTGCTATTGCTCTCCAAAATTCCAGCAAACCTCTGTATGATCTCTTTCCCAATGTCATAGACCACAGGCTGAGCCAGAATTATGCTCTGATATCACTGTAATATCCCGAATGGGAAATAGACAGCAATACAGGCATACGACAATATAGAAAATGTCGGAAATAGAACATAAAGCAGATACACATAAAAATGCCAGGAATGCTAAGCCATTTTATTAATCTGAGAATATAATGAGATACAATGGATAATCAGAATAAATGCACCTATCCTTGCACAAGGCAAGTGAAGAACCCTCTCAGAAAAATAGGAAATGGCTGCTACAAGAAACTGCATCCCAGCTGCTGGAAGAAACTGCCGTAATTGCTGCTGCTGGAATGGACTAAAGCTAGGGGCTGATTCCCTTGCCGGAATGAGCTGAAAATCGGCAGACCACCTGAACTCACCACCCCGGACAAAACCCATAAACCATTTACAAAATGGACCACCTCCAAAAATCACCCCAAAAACCCTCCTCCTAGAAAAACACTGTCCCTTCAGGTCCAGCGCAGATGCCAAATGATATATGCTGAAATCGGGCCACAAACTCCCTGGAAACTCTCCAACTGATAAACGTTGAACCTCCACACCGGAATAGCCCTGAATCTCCTGCAAAAATTCCCCACCACTGAACAGCTCCAACTCAAACTACGTCCTCCCTCCAAGGACTGCGCAGTCACTCAATGAAGCTCAGCTCCTCAGCAAAACTCCCAACCAAATCACCTGCTAAAGACTGAAGAAATACCTTGCCCGAGCAGGCACTCGAAGTCCCCCGGGGCCAAGGGTGAGATCTCCGACCGGAGACACTCAGTCGCACTAAACAGTGCTGCAGACCGACTAAACAGCGAGCGTGCTCAAGTAGACAGAAGTCTAGCTCAAAATATCATCAACAACAATAATGCCCAAATGAGGAGGCTCCTCCCCCTTTTATAGCATTGGTTTCCCTCCAAAACCAACGTCCTCTCTCTCATTGGCTCTTCCACGTGGTGTGTGGCCCCCCTTGGCTCCCCCCTTAAGTTACAACGTTGCATCTACTAGGGAAACACTTTATTTTATTTAAGTGAGTTAGACCCCTTTTCTCACTTTTATTTATTAATAAACTATAGTCGACAAAACTATACAAAAATCAAATATTCCAATTAGCGGTGCTAATTAGGAATATTACACTTTGCGTAATTCTCTACAGTAACTGCGTCACCCTCGCCAAAAACTGAGTGTCTCTCTCCTGCGTTGATGCTGCCTTTCTTTGAAATGTATTCTTGGCCCTCCTGACCAATCTCTGCTTCTGCCCCTCTCTGAATCTGATCATTGAATCAAATCACTTAGCAAACTCAGCCCTAGTGATTTGTTTTGGATCACAAGCTGTGTCTCCTCACACAAATTCGAAAATGCTCAATGGATCAAGTGTCAATTGTATTTTCCATAGGCCCCTCACCCTCCTTCTTATAATCTTCCATTGACTCTTCAATGGCCAAGATTAACTTGGAGGTGATCCATGACTTTATCTAGAAGATTCACACTTGATTTAATTAATCCACTTTAATTAATCAAATTCCCTAAGTTTAGACTCAGGAAAACATTAAAAAATGATTAATAAATTTAATTAAATCATCTCTAAGTGGAATTTTCCAAAACCATTTCTGGGTTTTATGGAATACATGTGTCTTAGCCTATATGCACAATTACAAGGCTAGAGCACATCCGATGCTACCATAAATCAACACTCCCTCTTAGCGATGAACGTGCTCTAGCAAAACACCTCAAAGTGCTGCTGATCTAACTTCTGTAACATCTGTTGTTGTGTTGTTGATGCTGCTCACCAACACTGCACAAAAATGTTGCAATTGTACTGCTGCTGACTCTGCATACTGCTGCCAACTGCCACTGTACTGCAACTCCCTATAAATTCTGCAACCATGCTGCTGCACTGCGTGAGCACTGCTCTACACTATGTGAGCACTACTCTGCATTGTGCTGCTGTTGTTGCTGCACATCACTGCTACTGTTGCACTGCTACTACTGTTGCTAATTGCAACAGAAAAACATCTGAAATTGGACAAGTAGATCTGCAACTGAAAAATAAGACTGACTGTTGCTAGTATCTGCACTAGCTCTCTAAAAATATTGTGTTGTTGTTGCTCTACACTGCGTGAGCACTACACTGCACCAGTGTGCATTGCGTTGTTGCTACTCAATTGCTGTTGTCGCTGCCTCTTCTCTGCATTGATCAGGCTCTAGTACTGCTAGCCACTGCATCACCTCATCGTCTTCTGCTGCAACTGTCCATTATGCTACTGTCTTTAGGCTATCGTAGCTCACATGTGATCCAAGAGTTCGGAAATACTCGAGGATCCCACCTCCTTGTAGGTTCTGGATCTACAAATCCAAATCAGTCCATTTTTCTCCTTTTGGAATATGAGCTAACATAGCACAATCTTTCTCTGCCTCAATCTTGGTAGCTCCTGCATGTGGATCTTGCTTCTCCTCTTTATCCTTTTTCTTAAGAGGACATTGTGTGGCATAATGTCCCATTTCTCCACACCGAAAGCACTTGATCTTGGATAGATCTTTCTTCTTCTGCTTCTGTTGCCCTTTTGATGCAAGGGGAGTGTTATCTTCTTCCTCCTTCTTAACCTTTGAACTGCTACTGCCGTCCTCCAAGTGGATTTTTAGGAGATATCTCCTCAACTCCTCTTGCTGTAATGCTACCCACATTGCTTCCCATCCTGGAAGCCTTTCTCTGCCCAATATACTTTGGACAAAGACTTGATAATCCTTTGAAACAGTGTTCAGTGTGAGCCTTACTAGCTCTGAGTCTCTTGGAGCAGATCCTACTGCAGATAGATTATCTCGGTTTTCCTGAATCCGAGACAAGGAGGAGTCAAAACGTTCTCCCTTCCTCATCCTGATATTCCGCATCTTCTCTTCAAGGTACATCTTCTGCTGCTCGGAAGATCCTTGGTATAGTTTTTCTAGCCCTACCCACATTTCTCTAGCAGTGGTTTTGGCTGCTATGTGAGGTACAATGTGATCCTTCACTCCATCTAGAATCAATCTCTTGGCTCTAGCCATATTCTTCTTGAACTGCCTCAGGTGTGCTGCATCAAGAGGTTCTTCAACTGCACTGTCTATGAGGTCTTTTAGATCGTGTTCATCAAGGAGAAATTCTATCCTTGATTTCCAGATAACATAGTTAGAGGCACCCTCCAATCTATCTTGGTCACGCAGTCCGTTGCTGGCCATCTCCTCAACTGTCGATACCTTGCTGTAACACTCTGTTCAGCTTTGACTTACGCACTCCTTATGGAGTAAGTCACTTCTTTTGCTGCTGCACGGGAAAAACTGAGTTTCTTCGAGTAAGAAACCCTTTGAGATCAAGAAATCCCCAACTGTGTTTTTCAGAATTTTTTGACGCTTATGCACCAGCTCTTACTGTTGTGCAGTAACTGCGTCCTTTAGCTATGCTTCTCTGCTACACTGCCTCTTCTGCAACTGAAAAGTTTACCCCTCTGTCAACTCTCTTGGAGGGAGCATTTTCTACACTAGAATGCCTTCCTGGCCTGGACAACGTAATTTTCTGGGAGGGTCTGCTGCTGCTTACGCAGATCCTAGAATCTACAACGTTGATCTGGTATTTCTCTTCTTTTCTCCTGCACTTCAGCTTAAATAAGCTCTGATACCATGTGAAAAATCCTAGATCTGGATTCCTACTGCAACAAATCTGAATTACTTCTCCTATTATTTGATAATTATTTCATTACATTGAAATACCGAAGTAATTACTGAAGCAGTCTACACAAATAATACTGCGGAATAAATCTAAGTGCTGAAACAATCTTAACAAAACTGAATGAAAAACAACCACATTGACACAGTTAATTTTGGACTAAGCCCCTGGAAAAACCCAACTTGGGAAAACAAGTGCAGCAGATCTGAGGGTTTGTATTATTAAGCAGCAGAATCTTGAATACAACTAGGGTGCCAACATCCGGCAAACCCTTTACAGAAATCTAGACAACAAAAATGACTGTGAGATATACCTCACTTAGCAAGTCTCCGGCTGATAAAAAACAGTGCTGATGAAGCCCTCAGTGCCTCTGCATGACTGCTTACACTGGATCTGCATAAGCCTGCGTAGGCAAGCTAGAGCGACTACGTCACCCTCTCCTGTAGCTAATCTAGCTGATCTAAAGCTGGATCTTGGCCCTCCTGGATTAGAGCCCCAGCCTCCATCCTTCTCCGGACTGACTCCAAGAGATACTGCGCTGGCAGAGTTCATTATTTTTCTGCATTTTTAGTTAAAATATCCCATCCGGGATATTACAGTGGTAGCAGAGCACTGGTTTTGGCTCAGCCTGCGGGCTCATTATGGATCAACTTCAGTAAAATAGAGGGTTTGTGAGAAAATCTATCTCAGAAATACCGCAAGACCCAAAAGTTGAAATCATTTTGTCAAGGGGTCGAGTTTTCAAGCAGCTGCAGATTATTCAAAAAGGAAAAAAATGGAATCGTATTGTAGTACAGTGGTTATTGTATTGCAGTGGTTATTGAAGGTTTTGCGAGAGGAAATTCAAGGGTTTCAAGATTTCTTCTAATTTTGCTGAAGTCATTATTTTGTAGAAGAATTCCTTTCATGAAGTCATGGCATATTATTCTTAAGTGGGCCGCAAAATTTATGCGGGGTCCCACAGAGTTGGGTGAATTATTTTTGGAGCCGTAAAAATCTCCAAAGGCAAGAGGGTCGACCTGCAAAGGCATAGAGGTAGTCCATTCTTTCGACGTGTTCCTCTTTGATGACAACATGAATGTCAAGTCCCTGTCCATTTGATTAGGAGCCGATTATTCTGCAAAGCCGCCATTTCAATTGTCATAGTCGATTACGACTCTTTTGAAGGCCAAAATTTATCCCGCCGAATTATACAAGAGATCGAATCTTTATCATTCTTTGAGAAAATTACTGAAGGGGTCGTGTTTACTCTGTGGTGTGAAAAGAAAAAATAAAAATAAAAATCAATTTTGCAGTGAAAGAGTGGCCGAATTTGCTGGTTCGGGAGGCTGAATTTTCAGCGGCGGTGTTAATGTGAGTCAGAGGCATGAGATACTTATCGGAGAACAGATTTTATTATGGTGGCAGCCAGTTTATTTAATCGGGATCCATAATTCCCGTGATCGACGCCACTGGTGTCGACGCCCGGAGTCTGAAGGTGACGGCGTTCAATTACAGTGGTTTCTGGCTAGTGCGTAAAAGAGGCTCGTGCGTAACGCTTGGTTGACAGGCGCGTTCAACAGAGGGTCGAGATCCATCATATTGCCGCTGTCGGGAGACAAATTCGGGGGCAAATTCTATATTTTGGACTCGAGCTTTAAACATTCCCTGTTCGCAGTCTTCTGTGTTCCCTTCTCAGCCACCAGTACAACTTGAATCTAGATGCCTACAAGAAAATCATTTCAGCTTGTCAGCATCAAAGATTGCAACTGAAGATACTAGTCCTGCTCAAGGTAGTTATGTTTCAGATACCAGAGATTGTGCAGATATAGTATCTGAGCAATCATCAACTGTTTGGGTTGACAGGTTAGTCCCAGGCATCGACTTTTGTAACCATGATCCAAAAGGAAAAGCATTGTGGGAAATAGATGATGAGAATGGATCAATAAGTGAAGTTCCTTTTTCAATGAATCTCACAGCTGGCCCAAATGTTGCGTACGTTGCTGAGGAAGAGATACGAATAAGCTATGGTAATAAAGGCAATGAGGAATTGCTATACCTCTATGGGTTTGTTATTGAGAATAATCCAGATGATTTTATAATGGTGCATTACCCAAAAGAAGCTCTTCAAAGGGTTGATTGTGTTGAACTTCAGTTACAACTTCTTGAAGAACAGAAGTTCCAAATTGCATTGGATTTTACATACATCCTTATTGCACAAAAGAATTTCGAGTAAAAGATCGGCATACGACTCTTTCAAGGCTAATTTTAACAACATTAGAGGACAAAGAGATAAGAAGCCCGAGTTGACAGTGGGAGAGCTTGTAGTCTTGGCGCATCACATATTTCTGCTGACAGCAACCACATACCAGTGCTAGAATATCACCTCAAGTGGACCATGTTATATATTCCTGTAGCAGCGTCACTTCTACATGTATACCAGCGTTAGTTATTGCCCTTGTCCTGTCCATCTGAGTGTGAGAAGATGTCACTGCCTTGTATTCGAACCAGTGAGGGTCAAAGCCTGCATTGTTGTTACTAGAATGTGTGAATAAAATGTGCGGAGTGATTATAGGAATAACTGAGCCTACCTAGTGTATAGTTATATTATTCTCCAAGGACAGATGTGAGGATGATAGTCTTGTTGACAATATTGAAGTGACTTGTATATGCCATGAGTCTTATTGTTTAAGATTGCACTGTTGAAGATTGCACTGAATTGGTCAAAAATTCTGAAAGTCATCTTGTCACTCATTCACCAGAATACCACACAGAAAAATGCACTAAACTCAGAAAATAACAGTGACCACATCACTGGCTGAACCATGGAAGAATTCCTAAACAAATTGATGAAAATAAAAATAGAAGTTGGTTCTTTAAACCACCATGCAACAAAAGACCAGAAAACAAAACCACACAGCAGACCCTTTTCAAGAGGAATTTATGCCATCCTTCAAAAAGGACAGCCAAAAGATTTGCAGGAAGAATTGGGGATTGGTCACAAAATCCTTGCACTTGGGACAGATTTGAAACACATGAAGATGACATGGAGAGTTCTGTCCAAACTTGATGAGCTTAATGAACTTCTATCCAAAATAAGCCAAGAAGAAGGGAAGAAAGTAATTTGGGCTCTAAAACCAGCTATGCTTGCTCTTATACAGCCCAAATTCTTGGAGGAACCTTGTGAAGGGGTCACACTTCCAGTTGCAACTTGTCTCTGTAACATCATGAAGTTGACTGCACCTATAGCTCCATACAATGATGATGTTATGAGTCAGATTATGAGATTGATTGTAGAGGCTTTTCAGGATTTGGACAACAGCGCAGGCTCTACCTTCGGGAAGAAGCTTGAGATTTTATGGGGTATGGCCACATTCAAGACTTATGTCATCATGTTTGACCTTGAGTGTGATGACTTGATTTTGCAGATGTTCCAATGCTTCTTCAGCATTAGGAGACATCATCCTGATACTGTCATAGCACACATGCAATCCATTTTGTCGTCATGTATGAGAGACCATGGGACCATTGGCCGAGAGTTGCAGACCCGATTGTTGAGCATTTGGAGGAGAGAGCAATTGGTCTCACCTGCTGCTTATGAGCTAGCCCAAGGGCTGGTTGAGTGGAATATTGGGCTATTCAGGACACAGTTGACCAGGGAGGAGCTGCTCCAGTTTGGTGGGTCAAGCAGCAGAAATGAGGTGAGGAGGAAGGGACTTTGCTTCATCTGCAAAGAACCTTGGGGACCTGATTACTCATGCTTGAGTGATGCAGATGATGTGGCGGAGACAGGACAGGAAGGCATTCCTTCTGTGTGCCAGGGTGAGGGCACTTCTTCAAATGAGTCCGTGGGATCAGTTGAGGATGCTTCTGGGGAGCGAGAGCGGTCATGCAGAGAGGATGACAGTAGACCAGAGTTGTGTTCCAGTGTGCAGGGCGAGCAGTCACGGGACTCTATGAGAGATACTCTGGGTGATGAGTCACTTGTGACGATTCAGCTGGAGCAGCATATGATGGAGCCTGAGTCAGCAGAGGAGGGTACTATGGACATCAGGGATGACATTTCCTTGGGTGAGATCCAGATGGGCACCCACATTGAGCCTATGATGGATATGCGGCTAACATTGGGGTCAGCCTTTGAGGAGAAGCAGTCAGATGCACAGACACCAAGTACAGTGACGGCAGTTGCAGATCCATATCCTCTAGAGATGTTGGAGGTCGATGGGATAGTTCTGCAGGGAGCTAGGGGACAGCAGGAGTTTTACATTCCCGATGAGGATGAGTTGTTGGAGATGGTGGAGCATCCATCTTTGGGCCGACACATTGATGAGGTACAGATAGATGTACATACAGTCGGCCGAGCTGCAGTACTTTCAGTGAGTAGTACTCTCCAGGAGTACATCGATGGGGCTTGCAGCATGTCTTGCCCACTTTGGCCCACTATAGAGAGAGGGGCTTCTTTCTACAGGCAGTTTCCATTGGCAGACAGGGCAGAGCAGTGGGAGTTGATCACGGGCTGGCGGCAACTCCCTGGGCATGTTCCATGTGTAGTTGTTGCTACATTGGATTCTTCTTCCAGGATGGACTGGCGGGAGATCATGAGTTGGTACCCTCTTGATGGTACGGTATTTTTTGTGGGGAGCACAGCGGAAGAGGGGCCCTTAGACATAGTAGATGTTACAAATTCCAGTTGGCAGGAGGGCACCGATCGTCATTTCTTCAGCACTCCATCCCGATTTCAGGAAAGCAAGATCAGCGTGGGATTGAGTCAGGACTTGGATTGGAGAGAGTTGATGAGTTGGTACACAGTTGATGGGACAGCTTACACAGTCACAGATACAGCACAACAGGGGTCATGGTCTTCACCTCTTAGAGCATCAGTCATAGCCAGAGGCAGTGCGCAGTCCGAGCCGTGGGACTTGGGCAATGATTGGCCATGGTGGCGATGGGATCCGGGAGGATTGTTGGTTGGCTGGTACAGTGAGAGATCAGTTTGGGATCCCGGCATTGAGGGGACTATTCTGAGTGGTTTGGCACAGGTGCATAGCAGCACCCAGAGATTCGTATGGGATCCGGGCATTGGGTCTCAGTTGCGGCAGACCAACAGAGTGGCCCACATATTTCGATTGCTTGAGGGCAAGCAATCTTGGGGCAGAAGGTCTGTAATATTCCTTTTTTTGGTATCACCCATGATAGGGCTAACAGGGCTAGGAGGGACTTCCAGAGTTAGGAGCAGACAGGTCACATGTACAGATTGGTGCTATCAATGGGCTCAGGAGCTTTTCGGAGGAGTTTTGAGGAGTTTTCATGGTGTCCGGAGGAATTCGCTTGATATACTCCATCATCCGAGTAGTTTGGCTTTCGTTTCGATGCATTCCAATAAATTTCGATATTTTGAGTTATTTATGGCCTTAACTCAACTGATTATGCTCAAGGTGGCATTCCGGGAGGAATACACGATGGAACACCTTAGTGTAATAGCTCATTGGAAACGGGACGAGGAGACCTACACGATGGGACAGTTAGACGCAAATTTCAGTGACCGAAGGAGGCGTGGTAGCCGATTTACCCTTTTCTGCATTAAAAAGGAATATTTTAATAAAAGGGAAAAGTGCACCATGAATAAAATAATAATAAAATAATGCTCTAGAAGACTCCAAGAGATCTATAAAAGAAAGGGAGGAGGCCATTGGGAGATATCTTGGAGTAGATCATTTTCTTGTGTATGAGAGGTGAGGACGCGGTTCTCTACTTCGTGCCATAGCCCCAGGACAAAAACCCTCGGGTGATTTGTGAGCGTTGGACGAAAACCCAACTCTCTTGAGAAGACTTCACTCAGAAGTTTCGCAGAGCTTTAGAGATATTGGAGTGAGGATCATTCAGATTTTCAACAGGTGCTTCAGTGGATTCAGTGGTAGCTGTTGCCAGAGGGAGAGTGCAACAGTTCAGTTTTGGAGGTCATCGCAGTGTAGCAGTGCAACAGATTATCTTGGTGGCCAGTTTTCCATCTTAGCTCTTTTTGGGTCAAATCTATATGTAACCCTCATTATTATTTATAATAAAAGCTGAGATTCTTCCTATTCTATGTGGTATTGGATTGCAGTGTTTCATGCCTTTTTTTTATTTTACATGGCAATCTTCTATTGAGTAAATGTTGATTTTACGGCATAATGTGGAGTTCATAATGTTTCTGCATTTTTAGTTAAAATATCCCATCCGGGATATTACATGATCCATGACTTTATCTAGAAGATTCACACTTTTTTTAATTAATACACTTTAATTATTCAAATTCCCTAAGTTTAGACTTCGGAAAACATTAAAAAATGATTAATTAATTCAATTAAATCATCTCTAAGTGGAATTTTCCAAAACCATTTCTGGGTTTTATGGAATACATGTGTCTTAGCCTATATACAAAATTACTGGACTAGAGCACATCCGATGCTACCATAAATCAACACGTAGCTGCTCCACTATTGGACTGCGTCTCTCTCTGGCTGACTGCGCTGCCCTGGAAAGGACTGCATATTTCTGGACTGAACTTGTGTGACTCTCCTCCAAAACTGAACTGAACTCCTCTTCTGAGCAGGCACTCGAAGTCACCCGAGGCTAAGGTTGAGATTTTTGCTTGGAAATCTCTGTGCTAAACAACACTTGCAGACTCGTCTAAACAGCTCAAGCATGCTTCTGGTTTACCAGACATCAAGTTAGCTAATGAATGAATGAATGAGGAATTTGCTACTCTCATCCTCTTTACCTAGCTGAGCCCCCCAACGTTCCCTTGGGCCCCACTAGACTGTGTTGCCTCCTCTGCCATCCAACCATTGCGCTGCCACTACGCAACTGCTATCCCCCTGTTGTCCCCATGCTGCCTCCGCGATGCCTACATTGCTGCCTCTCCTGCGCTACCACTAGGCTGATGTCCACTGTGTATAGCTGGTCCCACAGGCCCCACTCCAACTCTATTGCTTGCCTTAGTGACTTTAGGAAAGTGAGTTTATCTCTGATTTATTTGCGGGTCACCTTTACCCACTTTATTTTCCTGCTAACTTTAGAAAAAGGAAAAATTGTCAAAAATTAATATTCCATTTAGCTTACTGCTAATTGGGAATATTACAGAAGGAGTAGAGGGAGTCAACAGTGACTGAGCACGAGGACAAAGGGACGCAGAGGGCCACAAAAGGCAGCGCAGAGCTCCAGTGCAGTGAACCCATGCAAAGTGACGCAGTCCCTCTGGACTGCGTAGAGAAGCACGCAGACAGACGCAGAAGAAGTCAGAGGCTCTTCCGGGTGTCAGAAAATTTTCAGAAGGGTCCGAGAATTGTCTCAGGTGTTTTCTAAATGTATCTGCTAGTATATTCCTTGTAAAGATTCATTTGCTGAAGAATAATAATAAAACCCTCATCTGATGCGCCGGTTTTCCCACATTGGGTTTTTCTGAGGACAATTGTCCAAAAATAAGTGTGTACATGTGATTATTTCTTATGCTTATGTTCCTTACTGTTCCTTTCTTTGCATATGTAATTGTGAATGTTGCAAGCAGTATTTATTTCGAAATTTACTGATAGATTTCTATAAATAACTTATCGGAGTAATAAGTAGGAGAAATAAATTTATCATTGCAAATTTATATTTCTAGATTCAAATTTTCACAGTTTAGCACAAGAAGAGAAGTGTTGTTTAGAACAGGAGTTCCAAGAAAAATTCCAGCCTCATTTCAGAGAACTACGAGTGTCTCCCTAGTGAGGAAATTTGGGGAGTCCAATTAAAGATTTCCACATAGCTTTATTGCAGGTGTTCACCCGATTCTGCTCACTTCCTTGGCGCAGAGGCAGTTTGTGGAGCGCAAATTTCTTCAGCTGGAGTGAGTCGGGAGATCCGGTGATTTGTAGAGAGATTTCCTACCTTGAGACAAAAAATTTGGTAGTGTTTTGCAGGGAAGAAGTCTTGGCCATTTGGTGGGACAAATTTCTCCATTATGGCAGTGCACAGAGCTCACTAGCGAATTCTTGCACAGGAGAAACTAATTTCTGCAGGATATTCACTAGAGGAGAAGGTAGTTTCCAAAGGGAATTTTGTGTGGAATCTTAGCTGCGTTTTAGTGGAGGATTTGGGAGTTTCTGGAGCATTATTTCACAACAGTGTGTGTAGCCAGACAGAGGGCCACTCGCACTATTTGGTAGGATCTCTTGTCACTCAGAATCGACCCAAAAAATTTATCGGTTTTTGTGGGTATTTGGAGAGGAGTCCGTGGCTTCATTTTCAACGTGATCTGGGCAGTATTCAGGCAAAAAATCCACTTTCTTTCAGCAATGCATTTTACTAGTCAGCTGGCAATTTGCACCACTTTGTGGGTTTCCTAGAGAGTTTGTTTGGGGCTAGTCCCCTTCTAGGTTTTGTTGGTCTTGTTGAGAAAGTGCACCAATTAATTTATCAGAATTTTTTGAGCACTTCTGAGGGTATATTTTCCATTTCTTATCTAGCAGCAGTAGCAAAAATTTATTGGGTCGGCACAGAAATTAGGGAGGAAATTCTACAACACTTGGGCTTCATTATTATCACCTAAACTTTTCCTTGCCTGCTTGTATCAACCCAGGTTATATGATTACCATTTATTGTACCCATTATGCTCATATTAATAAAATGGCTCAGAGCTTTGGTTCATATTTATGGTGTTTAATTCTTGTGCTTGCATGCTTTTTAGATTGCAGTTTGTAGTTAGTTCATAGCCTCTGTTATTCCCTATATTTTTCAATTTGGAACATTCCATTTGGACGCCTTTTGTACTCCATCTGGTGCCAGTATTTAGCGACTAGGAATCTAATTTTTTGCTCACTAGGATGGATGTTGTCCCTTCCTGGATAAAACAGTCGTAGAGCCATGTTAATGATGGGAATATTATTAGGTTTCTAGAAGTTACATTTGGTGTTAATGTCTCATACTAACATGTGGGGCTGGCATGTTCAAAAGCTCAAGCATAAGAATTAGACAATTTTGAAGGTTTCTTCTGCAAAACCAATACCTGTTTCAGACTCCACCATTTTCAAGTTTTATGTTACTTAAAAATGAAATTATCATAAGCCCGTCTTTAGATTCCAGCAAAACATAATCCAATAAAATTTGTACCAAGCAGCCTTTTTGCATTCACTAAGAAACCATCCAAAGCAAGAAATTTTATATTTTTTATGATCGAATATCTAATCTTTTATTAGGAAGAAAAAATTATCATAGAAAAACTGTATCTCAAACCATTGCAGAAGCATTTTAATTATTGAATGTTGAGTTTCATTCAAGTTCATAACACTGAAAAATTAAAAATTACCGGATCAGGCTTTTTGTGAGGCACAATATCCCCTGCAAATATTGATATTGCATCAGCTCGTGGTGGACCCAACAAGCATTGCACAATGGCCGAAACCTGTAAGTCATGCATCAATGATAAAGGACCAAAGTTGGTATTTAAAACTTTAATCTAAACAAGAATTGTATTCAGTACCATGTCTAGTTTTTATATTTCTAAATATTTAAGAACATACACCATAGCCTTTACGAGTAAGATATGAAAAATTGTGCTGTATTTCAAAAGTTGTTATTTCATGATGAATAGTTAGAATTTAATATCTAGCTTTCACAGCTCCATATGCTGTAAGTTTATCTGGTTTTCTATTTGGAAGATACAGTGCAAGCTTGTCTGGTCTTTTGCTCATTAAGGATGCTAGGTCTCTTGAATTTTTTCTTGGAAAATACATCTCCAGGAAACCACCAGGCTCTTCCCCTCATTCTAAGGATGGTACCCAGGGTGAAACAGGCCATATAGACTGTTATATGCTGACCCAGTAGGGACATTAAGTGAGGCTCACATACACAGAGGCAGCCAGGCCAGAGACTTGACCCTTAGGTCTCTTGCTTGCTATTTATAGATCCCAGCCACTCGAACTAGCCCATTGAACTATGCAGCTGCATACTCTTATTTTATCTCAGATTTAGTAGTGCTGAGGAAGAGGATATAAGCTTCATTAGACATACTCTTCCACTATTTTTTTTTGCTGATATAAATATTTTTCTATAAATATAGGATGCATTTAAAAAATAAAAAATGATTAGCTTGCCTAAATGCTATAATCAATATTATCATTTATTATTGCTTATAAGCATTTAAAAGCAACCAAGAAGTTCTAAAGGGAGGAACCTTTCCATATTCCTTCAGTAAAATTTTGTCCAAGAAAAAGGTATGATCCATAATGCTGTACTTGAAAGAAGTATTTTACTGAATCAGTTTGAGAATTTTGTGTGAGAGGAGAGAGAATATGTGGTAGTTGCAGAGTACACATATGAAATTTTCATAAAACCAAACATTAGATTCTCATTTTAGAATGACCTAGAAGTAAGTTCTCAAAATACTATGTTGGGGAGTTACAAGAAACTTACAGTCATGATCATGAATTGAGATGTTACATTATACCAAGTGTCATTAGGTGTCATCTGTTGGAGATGGGATCCCCTCGAAGAAAACAGCAAGGAAAGACTCTGCAGATTGAGGAGCGGAACGCACAGCGCGGAGTCTATTTTGAGTCATAGGGGCTTTGGGGTGGGTCAAAGCCCCTTATTATGTAATGGGATGGGATATTTTGTGAACGTTGGACTCCACCCATGGTTTTGGACCACGGTATTTTAAATGTCAAACCTATATAAGGAGTCTAGATAGAAGTCATATAAAAGAGGTAAGATGTGTAAAGAAGGCAAGTAAGCTTAAATGATAGATCTTATGAGATGCATTTGGATGCAAGATTGTTTTGAGTCTGTGTTTTTGTAATATTCCCTTTTTTGGTGTCACCTATGACAGGGCTAGGATGGACTTTCAGAGTTAGGAGCAAACTGGTCACATGTACAGGTTGGTGTCATCAGCGGGCCCAGGGGCTTTTTGGAGTTTTGAGGAGTCTCTATGCAGTCAGGTGGCATTCGCTTGATATATTCCATCATCTGAGCAGCTTGGCTTTCGTTCTAGTGCATTCCAACAACTTTCGAAAATTTGAGTTATTTGTGGGCTTAACTCAGCTGATTACACTCAAGGTGGCATTCCGGGAGGAATACATGATGGAACACCTTAGTGTAATAGCTCATTGGAACCGGGACAAGGATACCTCCATGATGGGATGGTTGGACATGAGTTTCAGTGACCGGAGGAGATGTGGTAGCCAATTTACTCTTTTCTGCATTAAAAAAGAATATTTTAATAAGAGGGAAAAGTGCTCCATGAATAAAATAATAATAAAATAAGGCTTTAGAAGGCTCCAAGAGATCTATAAAAGAAAGGAAGGAGGCCATTGAGAGATATCTTTGGAGTAGATCATTTTCTTGTGTATGAGAGGTTTGAGAACGTGGTTCTCTACTTCCGTCGTAGCCCCGGGACAGAAACCTTCAGGTGATTTGTAAGTGTTGGACGGAAACCCAATACTCTTGAGGAGGTTTTACTCAGAGATCTCACATTGCTTCAGTAGAGTTTGGAGAGGTCAGTTTTGCCGTAGCTGATTTGCAGTAGTCTTCTTGCCGAGCCATCTACATCATTGCCAGCGTCATTCATCAGTTGGGCCAGAGATCTTTCTGGGTTTTGCTACACTTGCTTGGCAAGCTCAGGTTCCGTTGTTCCTTTATGTTTATGTACTTTTTACCATGGATTAATAAAATGGCTCAAGAAGATGGCACCTTGGCCTGCACAAGACAGGCTGAAATAACTCCTCAAACCCGAAACAAACCTTGTCGTTCTACTGCTCTACGTGGCTCCTCCTCTACGTTGTCCTGTTGTAACTATTGTTGCTCGATAGAAATGGAATGTGTGTTGAGGCTGCTTTGCTACTCAAAAAATTCCGGGAATTAGACACCGGACTCTCCTCAACAAACCCAGAAAAACCCGCGAAGGGTTTCCATAAATCCCGACCTCGAAAATTCGCCCCCTTGGGCTTGGCACACTGCTCTACTGGGTAATCTAGTTCTCTGGCTGAACTGCTGGAAGATGCTACTGGAAATCTGCCCAAAAACCCTGGTAGGAGGTGGCTAACCTCCCCTCCAAACTCCGAACTGAAACCTGCTCTCTCTCCCACTCTCCCAACGCTGCTCCTCAACTGGATTGCGTACTCCCTCTAATATCTGCGTGGCCTTTGCGTTGTCCTAGAGGGACTATGTATGCATGAATGTGATCCTGTGAATCCTCTCTCAAAACTAGATGGAATCTCCTCTCCTTAGTAGGCACTTGAAGTCCCCTGAGGTAGATGTTGAGATATCCTCTCGGAAATCTCTGTGCTAAATAGCACTTGCAGACTTGGCTAAACAGCTCAAGCATGCTACAGTCTATCAAACAGAAAATCAGTGATTGAATGCATAAGGAATGAGTTGCTCTCACCCCTTATTTATCCAAGTGAGCCTCCAATGTTCCATTGGGCCCACCTATGCTGCTTTGCCCCTCTATTAGCATGTCCCTGCGCAGTCTACTGCGCTGCTTCTCCTACGCTACCAATTAGGATGTTGTCCCATTCAAGTGGCTAGCCTCATGGGCCCCACTTCAACACTAATATGTGTTTAAGTGACTTTAGGAAAGTGAATTAATTCTATGGTTTATTAGTGGATCCCTCCTTTCCCATTCTATTTCCTACTAAACATTAGAAAAGGAAAAAATTAACAAAATTAATATTCTAATTAGCTGACTACTAATTTGGAATATTACAGTCCTCCCCACTAAAACGTTGCTTGCCCTCAAGCAACTAAAAATATGGATGTTGCAGAATCTTCTCCCCTTCCCAAGTGGCATCCTCATCTAGAATGTAATATCCCTTTTTGGGGGATATCTCTAAAACACAGCAAACTTCAACCAGAGATGGACTGGGAGGGCGTTTACCAGATATGTCGCCTCTGAAAAGAGGACGAAATCTGGAGGCTACTTGGCCCTTTCCAGACTCTGTCTAAGAGTAGGAGATAAACACACCAAGTGGTATAGAACTAGAATGCCCAAAAATATATAAAGATAACAGTGCAGCAGACATACAATAGCATAGAAAGAATGTACGACAAATCATCTAGAAATATAGAGAGAGAATGCTAAGCCATTTTATTAAACTGAGAAATATAATGAAGTACAATAGGTGATCAGAGTGATGGCACCTAAACCCGCTCAAGGCAAGTGAAGAAATACTCTCAGAATACACAGGAAATGGCTGCTCTCTGAACTGCGTCCTAGCTGTTGGAAAACTGCCGTGTAGCTGCTACTACTGGAATGAACTGATGACTAGGGGTTGTTCCCCTTGCCGGAATGAGATGAAAATCTGGGATCCTCCTCTACTCACCGATCTCGGCAAAACCTAGAAACCATATCAGAAATGGCTGACCCCCGAAAAACACCCCCTTCGGGAATTATGCTGGCCTCCGAGGCTCTGCGCAGAGACTGAATAGGAATGAATGAAATACGGCCTCAAACTCCACCAAAATCCTCCCAAAGGCAAAGGTTGACCCTCTGCTCAATCTCCCAGCTCAAAACCCCTGCAAAAATCCCAATCCGGAGCTCCTCCTAGATGGACTGCGTCCTCCCTCTCAATGACTGCGCAGTCTCTCTGAATGCTCGGCTCCGCAACAAAACCCAAACACCAAACCTCCCTCAAAATGCTGAAGAAACTACCTTGCCCGAGCAGGCACTCGAAGTCCCCCGGGGCTAAGGGCGAGATCTCCGACCAGAGACACTCAACGTACTAAACAGTGCTGCAAACAGGCTAAATAGCCAGCGTGCTCAGGAAGTCAAAACGACCAGCTCAATATCATCAACAATGAATGAATGAAATGAGGAGGCTCCTCCCTCTTTTATAACGTTGGCCTTCCTCCAAACCCTAAGGCTTATCTCCTCAACGTAGACTCCCTCTTGCCACGTGCTCATCCTCATCTGCGCAGTCTCTCCTAGTGCATACGTGGGCCCCCTCTCTACGTGGTGCTTGGCCCCCCCTTGGCTCCCTTTAAGTCACAACGTTGTGCTACTAGGGAGTGGGTTTTATTCCACTAAGTGAGTTAGACCCTCTCTACTCACCTTTTTATTTATTAATAAACTATAGACAGCAAAATTGAGCAAAATCGAATATTCCAATTAGCCACTGCTAATTAGGAATATTACAGTCTCCCCCGGCAAAATGTTGCTTGTCCTCAAGCAACTGAAGTGATGGATGCTGCAAAATCTTCTCACTCTCCCAAGTGGCATCCTCATCCGACAAATTCTTCCACCTCACCAAGAATTCCCGGACTGTCCTGCTCCGTAGCTGCCTCTCCCTGGTATCAATAATAGCCTCTGGCTGCAACACCAAATGCCCCTCATCATCCGTGGGTGGTAGCTCATCTGTCACTGTCACCTGCTGCCCCAGTGCCTTCTTCAGGCATGATACATGAAAAACGTTATGGATCTTGCTGCCTTGGGGCAGCTCCAACTCATACGCAACTTGTCCAATCCTGCGTATCACCCTGTATGGCCCGTAAAAGCGGGGCTTGAGCTTTTCAGCTCCCTTCTGCTTCAGTGACGACTGTCGATATGGCTGTAATCGTAGGTAGACCAAGTCCCCTACCTCAAACTGTCTCTCCACCCGACCTCTGTCAGCATACAGCTTCTGCTAGTTTTGTGCTATGGCCATATTATCCTTGAGAGCTCGGAGAATATCCTGACTCTTTTGGATCCAAATCTTGGCTCTCGGAGCCTTGCTAGCACCAAACATCACGTCAGCAAAAGACAAAGAGTGATATCCATATAAAGCGTAGAACGGAGTCATACCAATGGACATGTGATGTGTAGTGTTGTAGCAGTACTCCCCCAAATGTAGCCACTTCAGCCATGCTCACTGCTGCCCACTGACATAGTTACGCAAGTAGCCCTCCAACCACTTGTTAACTATTTCCGTTTGTCCATCCGTCTGTGGGTGATAACTAGTACTCGGTGTCAACTCTGTCCCCACCAATCGAAAAAGCTCCTGCCAAAATCCGCCCTTGAAGCGGCTGTCCCTGTCACTGATGATGGTCTTAGGAAGACAATGTAGCCTGAAAACCTCTCTGAAGAATAGCTCGGCCACCTGCGCTGTTGTGTAGTGCGCGGATATGGCGAAAAAATGAGCATACTTTGTCAGTCGATCAACGACGACAAAGATACAATCCTTGCCCTGCACCATGGGCAACCCTGTGATGAAGTCCATCGATATACTCTCCCATTTCCCCTTCGGGATGGGAAGAGGCTGCAATAATCCTGCGGGATGGCTCATCTCCCCCTTGTTCCTCTGGCAAACATCACACTCCCTGATGTGCTGGAGTACGTCCTCCTTGAGGCCCTTCCATGAGAACCTCTCTCTAATGGCCCTGTAGGTTTTGGTAAACCCCTGATGGCAGGCCAATGGTGAATCATGTGATGCCTGAAGTATCTTCTTCTTGAGCTGAGATCCCTCAGTCAAGAATATCCTGTCCCTGTAGTAGATGATCTCATCGACCACCCTGTACCTGTCATCCGCCACCTGTCCATCCAGAACCTCACATGCAAATCTATCCTTGGAGTACTCCATTAAAAGTTGAGCCCTCCAATCTGTATCCAAGCTCATAAGAGATAACGTGGTTGGTCTACGTGAAAGAACATCTGCTACCACGTTATTCTTACCCTTGACATACTCAATGTCAAAGTCATATGCTTGGATCTTACAGATCCACTTCTGCTGTCTCTCCTGTAGCTGCTTCTGCTCCAAAAAGAACCTGAGGCTATTGTGATCAGTCCTCATCCTGAACCTGTTCCCCACCAAATACTGCCGGAATTTGGCCAATGCATGCATAATGGCCAACATCTCCTTGTCGTATATAGAATACAACCTCTCCTGTGGAAAGAGCTTCCGGCTCTCAAAAGCTATAGGGTGTCCTCCCTGCATCAATACTGCGTCGATCCCCTCTCCCGACACATCACACTCTAAAACAAATGGCTGCGTAAAATCCGGCAATGCAAGCACTGGGCAGCTACTCATCACCTCCTTGAGCCTGTCAAAGGCTCGCTGCGCTGTATCCGACCAACTGAATGCCCCCTTCTTCATCAAATCTGTAAGGGGTGCAGCAAGCTGTGAGAAACTCTTGACGAACTTCCTGTAATAAGTATATATGCCAATGAATCCTCGAAGTTCCATCACGTTCCTCGGCTCCAACCAATCTCTGATGGCACTAATCTTCTCCTCATGGACTCTCACTCCGTCCACTCCAATAATGTGACCCAAATACAATATCTCCATCATCCCAAACTCACACTTGGAGAACTTAGCATAGAACTGTTGCTCTTCCAAGATATGTAATACTGCTTCTATATGCTGTAGATGCTCCTCCCAAGTCCTGCTATATATGAGTATGTCATCGAAAAAGACCAATACAAGCTTCCTCAGATGACTGCGGAAGATATGGTTCATGCAAGACTGAAAAGTAGCTGGGGCAATGGTTAGCCCGAAGGGCATAACCAGAAACTCAAAGTGCCCATAATGACACCTGAAGGCGGTCTTGGGAATGTCTTGTTCCCTCACGCGAATCTGATGGTACCCTGATCTCAAATCAATCTTTGAGAAGAACTTGGCTCCTCTCAGCTCATCCATCAACTCATCGATCCTGGGTATAGGATACCTGTTCCTTCAGGGTCTTCTTGTTCAGGGCCCTGTAGTCAATACACGTCCTCAAGGTGCCGTCCTTCTTCTTCACCAACACCACGGAAGAAGCAAACGGACTCGTGCTCGGTCTGATGTGCTCAAGAGCCAGCAACTCCTGGATGGCCCGCTTAATCTCATCCCGATAGGCTTTGGGATGCCTATAGGGGGTAGTAATCACTGCCTGAATGCCCTGCGCAAGCTCAATGGTGTGCTCGAACCCTCGGTCCAGTGGCCGACCTTGTGGTATATCCCCAAACACTGCATCATACCTGTCAAGGATGGCCTGTATATCAGGATGAACTGCCTGACCGGTGGTCCCTGCCTCTGATGCCCGCAACTCAACCGCCCACTCTATGTCTCCCTTCCGGAAATCTGCCTCCATCCGATGAGCCGAAACAGTCTGAGGTGGGTAAGTGTGCATCCCGCGAATCTTCTCTTGCTTCTCGGTCTTCTTATCATCCCACTCCATCTCTAAGGCCTCCCAATCTGTGGTGACCTTCCCCAGAGTAATCAACCACTGAACACCCAATACCACATTGGTATCCGGTATGTTGACCACGAAAAAGTGGTCGGTCACGGTATAGGTACCCATCGTCACTGCTAACTCTGGAACATACCGGGCACACTGCATCGTCTGAACTCCTGGGACTAAAACTAAAAATCCATCAAAGCTCTCGGTCGGTATACCTCTCCGCTCAACCATCTGCGCATCGATGAAGTTGTGGGTTGCCCCACTGTTAACCAGAACTGATACTCGCTGACCACGTACTGTCCCCCGTACGCACAACGTCAAATACTTGGGAACTCCTTCCAATGCTGCAAGGGTCCCTCCTGTGGGTGCAAAAGCTGCACCTCCTGTTCCTGGAGGTGGAGGTGGCAACTGATCCTGGGCTGACTGACTGTTAGCCACCTATAATATTTTCTTATACCCAAAATGGTGGTTAAATATGTTTTGAGCCTTCAAAGAACAAATTTCATCACTAAAAATTGTTGGCTTTTGAAGACTCCTTAAAAGGCCTTCTACCTTTGTCCAAAAATCCTCATTGCTGTTCTCATCTCATACTCTGAAATTTCTGCTGAAATACAAAAAAGAAACTGCTGCAAAGCCATCCTTTTTCCCTTTCTCCCACTCGAAATTAACCTTCTTTCCTTTCCCTTTTTTCCATATTTTTCCTCTATTATTCATCTTTTCCTTTTTTCCCTTTATAAATCACCCTTTCCATGGTTAAAAACTCACTTTTTAACCCTTTCGGCACCCTTTGTTTCCATTAAAAAACAGTGAAAAATCATAAAAAAAATACAAGTCTTTTTATAGACTTAAGCCCCTTGGGCTAAGTCCAAACCACTTCCCCACCATATGCTTTGGGTCCGGAACCACTTGCTAATACGATAAGTGCTAATCGCATCGAAAAGAATCAAAGGCGCAAGTCTTTGCCATACTCCAAAAGTTCCGATTGTGATTAGCCTTGCTGCTTAAGACCCCCGATCATATTACATTCCATAAAAACCACCGGCCCCGCAATCGGGCGCCTTTCCCTTTACTTATATATATTTTCCGCCTGATCCATTATAACTTATGTTTATTGCAAAACTTTGGTTTTCATATGTTTAAAGGTTTTTTCGCCGGTACGTAGGTCAAAGCAATCCTGACCGTTGATCTAGTGCTCCGATCCAACGGTCCGCGCACAATCGCATCGCAACTTTTTCTTATTGCGCAATCGCATGCCCATCTCTGCGACCTCCGATTGCCGACCGCCGATTAAATCCCGACCGTCGATCTTGTTCTCAGATCAACGGCCTGCGCTCAATCGCAAGTTTCCTCCGATCGCAATCACAAGCCTTCTCGTCTCACTCCCGATTGCGATCCTCCGATTCCATCGCAGCCGTCCATCTGTTTCGCAATCCGACGGCCATCGCACGCCCTTTCCACAGTCCTCCGATTTAAATCTGAGCCGTCCATCCTCCCGAGGATCCAACGGTCCTTGTTCCCTTCGATCACAAGTCTTGCCCCGTTTCAAAAACCCGCCGATTCATTTTCCGCCGTCGATCTGACCCTCAGATCAACGGCCAGCACTTAATCGCACTGGAAATTCAATCGCATCCCCTTTTCTGCCACCCCCGATTGAGACCCTCCGATTAGATCTGGATCGTCCACGTGTCCAGATCGGACGGTCCAAAACTACTCCGACTTGTTCATCTCCCCGCTCTCCTTTTCGCCTCGTCTACGCAAATCTCCACCGTTGGTTGCCTTCATCCGACGGCTACGCTCCTCCCCCGCCATCTGAAGCAGTTGAAACCTATTTCCGCAGGATTTCTTAACTATTTGTGTGTTTTGCAGGCGTTTTAATGGTTTTCCATTGTTTAATGAAAGAAAGCCGAGGGTTGGGAAAGACGTTTCCTGCGCCTTCGAGCGGTTAAAGAGAGCCATCTGCGGGGTTTTCGCTTCATTGTTTTCTCAATGCTTCATGGGCATTGATGCCTTTAAAAAAGCCCAGTACGGCCTGCACATCGACAAGACACTGTTTTAATTCAAAAACAGTTAAAGAGTATCAGTTTGAAGACAGAGCACAGCGGATGAAGATTGAAGACGGTTTTTATGGGGATTATGGCTAAGACCGTTATCAAAAGCCTAATCCCCAATCTAAAACACAGATTAAAAGAAAATCATAAATGTTTTGATGACAGAAAGGTTTCCACCGCTTCAACTGAGGCAAATTGATTCCTCAGCTACTACAAAGAGCCACCTGTCAAACCATTCAAAACAGAGGCCGAAGTTATTGATTCAGGAAATATCTGCCTCCAGCGCTGCCAAGAAGTTAATTCTGCCAAAGGAGTGTAATAGAAAATAGCTGCAGAGTTGCTCCAGACAGAACATAGAGCCTCAAAGTCAAATAAAGCTCCCATCGAGCTTTGATATTAATTGTAAAACATTAATACAGTGATCCACCTGTGCACTTCTCCATCGAACCCCTCAAGAGGCCGAGAAGTCATTTAATCTGTATTAATGGTTCACGAGATATTTTTGTTAGTTCTCACCTCCTCATCTTCCTATAAGTACTTCTGCATAAGATGAGAAGGTTGGTTGCTGTTTGATCACAAGTTGTAATATTGAAACTCTCTGAAATAAATATACAAGTCTATTGAAGTTGAAAATAATTTGGAGTCTTGGATGTCTCGATGATGCCGTTGCATGTCTGTTCCTGAGAAGGCTCTATCATTGGATCCATGAGCTTGGCTGTTGGTGAAGTGCTCTGAACTGTTAAATGTTTTTTCCCTTGTCTTCATTATGTTCCATAATTTCTTACTACAGTAGGCTGAAAGTTTTAGGCTAAGAAATGACTCCTGGAAGCACCTTAGACCTGTTCACCCTTCACTGTTTTATGTTTTCTTCTGCTGAAGTATTTTAGAGGCTTTAAAACTTCTCTTCAGTCTTCATGCTCGTTTATTTCCTTGATAGCTCAAATAGTTGGTTTCAGCATGTTATGGTTCTCCCTGCTTGTCTGCCATCACTTGAAAGCCGTTATTGAAGTCTCCCTTCGAAGTACCATTGTCTTAAGTTAACCAAAGAGGTCGGTTTTGATCTTACCCTTTGTCCCTGCTTAAACAGTTGTTTTGAAGGTCTTTATAGTTGCAAACACAGATGTTATTTAGGTGTTCCCTCTTCTATGAATGCAATTATCAGTGAATCTTTTATGTTTTCTAAATCCTTTAAAATAAGATCTTTGAGGAAATAGGGTGTTCCCCGAATCTTAGATTTCATTTTAGAAGTTGTCTTGAAATCATTATTTGCTTAAAGAATGTTTGTAGAATTTATGGTTAGCCCTGTCTATCAAATATCTCTTTATTGATAAGTTATGTTTCTCAAGTTCCCTTTGTTGAGAATTAAATTTCTTTTTCCAAATCATTAATGTCCATCTCATTCCAAAACAAAGGATCCCGTGGCCAAGTTAGATTTTCCCTTTGATATCCCATATCCCTTGAAGAGTTTGTCATGATCTTATTTTGACTCCATTGCCCAATGAACCGGATATTTCCTCTTTCTGTCTATCTTTCCTAGACCTTTCATATTCTGCTGTATCAACTCAACCCAACCAAACAAACATTTGCACGTAATAACTAGTCTAAAATTCCATAACCAAAGCAAACAAGATAAACCTTTGCAAACAAATATTTGAGAGATCCCTCTCTGAGAACAGGAGGACTAGATCCTGGAACTCTAAAGATTGGTTCTGATGTTGCCTTGTCTTTTGATTTTCCAAACTGTCAAAACACAGGATACCAACACTGACTATCTCCTGCCTCCTCGTCATCCTCCTCATCCTCTCCCCCGCTATCCTCGAAGAAGACCTCAATGAAGTGTGCTTTGCCAGCAACACACCTATGTCCTGGTGCCCACGGCTCCTGACAAGTAAAGCACAACCGCTTCTTCTTCAGCTCCCTCCTGGCATCATCATCTGTCTGTTCCAGTCCTGGATTCCCCTTTGGAGGCGGAATCCTCACATCCTTCCCCTTGCGCTGGAAGCCCTGTCTCTGGGGGTAAGGTGTCCGAGTCCTGGACAATGCATCCTGTAAATCCCGGGTCCTGCTAATAGCATCCTGGAGTGTAGCTGGTCTAGCAGATCTGACTAGACCTCGAAGTGGCTCTGCTAACCCCTCCACAAACATATAGATCATCTGTGCCACGGATAGATCTGGCACCATCACTGAAACCCTCAAGAAATCTGCAATGTATGTCTCTGGGCTCCCAGTCTGCGTGAGACTTGTTAGCTCAACAAAGTGTTGTTCCGGATCCCTCCGGTCAAATCGCTCCATCAACCTCCTGGTAAACTCGGCACATGTCGTCACTATAGAATGTCCGAGTGTAACCATCCCATGGAATCACCAGTCCTGGGCCTCACCATCCAAATGTAATGTCGCCACCTTGATGGCCTCCGTCTCCGACATCTGGTTAAGCTGGAAATAGATGTCCAACTTCTCCACCGAAGACTTTGCCGAACTGCTTGATGAACCATCAAACGTAGGCAAATGGAATCTGCTAGATGTGCGGTGGGTATCTCCATCATGATAATGCCGGTGCCCTCTATGATCGTCGCGGGGTCTACTGTCTCGCTGGAGCTGAACAAAATCTCTGAACGAGAGAGCATCCCTGAACTCCTGCCCATAGGTCTGATACTCTGCAAAGTAATCGCCCATGTGTCCGGGCTTTGCCTCCTGCTGGGCTCCTGCCCCTGTGTCTGCTCCCAAGAAAGTGGGCATGGTAGAGCGTGTAGGTGCACGTGAAGCCATCGACTGAGTAGTATCACACTGAGCAGCACCATGCTCCAGCAAATGGTGGGATGTACCTGATCCTCACCTACCTGGAATACCCATGGGGTCTCACGCTGTCTAGCCTCTACAGTGGTGAATCTCTGACCCATCACCTCAATCTGCCTTGCTAAATCCTGCACTGATTTGAGGAGTGCCTCCCCAAACTGTTTGGCCTCAGTGTCATCTGCCATCGGCTCTCTCTGCTCTAAATCTAACACAGGCTCCTCCTGCTCTGCGTCTGTCACAGGCTCCTCCTACTCTGTGTCCACCACCCGAACACAGTCTCCCTCTCCGTAGGTGTTCTCCAACCTACACTCACGATCTCTGTACTTCCTGCCTCTGTAACAAATATATGGCCTCTTCTCCGGTGTCATAGACAACTAGCTCCACAGCCTGAGCCAGAACTATGCTCTGATACCACTGTAATATCCCTTTTTGGGGGATATCTCTAAAACACAGCAAACTCCAACCAGAGATGGACTGGCAGAGCGTTTACCAGATATGTTGCCTCTGAAAAGAGGACGAAATCTGGAGGCTACTTGGCCCTTTCCAGACTCTGTCTAAGAGTACGAGATAAACACACCAAGTGGAATAGAACTAGAATGCCCAAAAATATATAAAGATAACAGTGCAGTAGACATACAATAGCATAGAAAGAATGTACAACAAATCATCCAGAAATATAGAGAGAGAATGCTAAGCCATTTTATTAAACTGAGAAATATAATGAAGTACAATAGGTGATCAGAGTGATGGCACCTAAACTCGCTCAAGGCAAGTGAAGAAATACTCTCAGAATACACAGGAAATGGCTGCTCTCTGAACTGCGTCCCAGCTGCTAGAAAACTGCCGTGTAGCTACTACTGCTGGAATGAACTGATGACTAGGGGCTTTTCCCCTTGCTAGAATGAGATGAAAATCTGGGATCCTCCTCTACTCACCGATCTCGGCAAAACCCAGAAACCATATCAGAAATGGCTAACCCCCGAAAAATACCCCCTTGGGGAATTACGCTAGCCTCCGAGGCTCTGCGCAGAAGCTGAATAGGAATGAATGAAATACGGCCTCAAACTCCACCAAAATCCTCCCAAAGGCAAAGGATGATCCTCTGCTCAATCTCCCAGCTCAAAACCCCTGCAAAAATCCCAATCTGGAGCTCCTCCTAGATGGACTGCGTCCTCCCTCTCAATGACTGCGCAGTCTCTCTGAATGCTCGGCTCCGCAACAAAACCTAAACACCAAACCTCCCTCAAAATTCTGAAGAAACTACCTTGCCCGAGCAGGCACTCGAAGTCCCCCGGGGCTAAGGGCGAGATCTCTGACCGGAGACACTCAACGCACTAAACAGTGCTGCAGACAGGCTAAACAGCCAGCGTGCTCAAGAAGTCAAAACGACCAGCTCAATATCATCAATAATGAATGAATGAAATGAGGAGGCTCCTCCCTCTTTTATAACGTTGGCCTTCCTCCAAACCCTAAGGCTTATCTCCTCAACGTAGCCTCCCTCTTGCCACGTGCTCATCCTCATCTGCGCAATCTCTCCTAGTGCATACGCGGGCCCCCTCTCTACGTGGTGCTTGGCCCCCCCTTGGCTCCCTTTAAGTCACAACGTTTTGCTACTAGGGAGTGGGTTTTATTCCACTAAGTGAGTTAGACCCTCTCTACTCACCTTTTTATTTATTAATAAACTATAGACGGAAAAATTGAGCAAAATCGAATATTCCAATTAGCCACTGCTAATTAGGAATATTACATAAAAGGTTTCTCCACCTGATCAAATACTCCTTGACCACTCTGCTCCTCAAGTGTCTCTCCCTGGTATCAAGAATGGTCTTCGGTTGTAGCACTAAATGCCCATCATCATCAGTAGGTGGGAGCTCTCACCTATTGTCCCAAAGCCTTCTTCAGGCATGAGACATGAACAATGTTGTGAATCCGGCTACCCTGTGGAAACTCCAGCTCATATGCCACCTCTCCAACCCACTAGATCACCCTGTATGGCACATAAAAACTTGGCTTGAGCTTCTTAGCTCCCTTCTGCTTCAGGGTGGACTGCCAATACGGCTAAAGCTGGAGATACATTAAGTCATCCACCTCAAACTGCCTCTCCATGCGGCCTCTATCTGCGTACAACTTCTGTTGGTTTTGTGCTGTGGATAAATTATCCTTGTGAACCTGGAGTATGTCTTGGCTCTCTTGGATCCAACCTTTGGCCTTGTGGGTCTTGCTAGCACCAAACATCACATCAGCAAAGGTCAATGCATTATAAACATACAAAGCATAAAATGGAGACATACCAATAGACATGTGGAATGTTGTGTTGTAGAAATATTCCCCCAAGTGAAAATAGCATAGCCAAGCCTTCTGCTGCCTTGTGACATAGTTCCTCAAGTAGCCCTCCAACCACTTGTTAACTATCTCGGTCTGCACATCTGTTTGTGGGTGGTAGCTGGTGCTGGGTGTCAACTTTGCGCCTACCAAGCGGAACAGCTCCTACCAAAAGCCTCCCATGCACCGGTTGTCACAGTCACTGACTATGGTCTTTGGAAGACCATGGAGTTTGAAGATGTCCCTGAAAAATAGCTAAGCCAGTTGTGAAGCAGTACCGAGCTAAAATGGCGAAGAAATAGGCATACTTCGTCAACCGGTCAACCACCACGAAGATGCAATCTTTGCCCTGTACCATGGGCAACCCAGTGATGAAGCCCATAGAAATGCTTTCCCATTTCCCCTCAAGAATGGGAAGCAGCTGCAACAACTCCGTCGGATGGTTCAACTCCCCCTTGTTCGTCTGGCATATTATGAACTCCCTGACATGCCGGAGTACGTCCTCCTTAAGGCCCTTCCAAGAGAACCTCTCTTTGATGGCTCGATATGTTTTGGTAAATCCCTGATGGCCTGAAAGCAGTGAGCCATGTGCTTCATGCATAATATTCTCCCATAGCTGGGTTTTTCCTGTCAAAAAGATCCAGTCACGGTAGTAGATGACCTCATCCATCACCCTGTACCGGTCATCCGTCACCTGCCCATCCAAGATCTCACATGCAAACTGGTCTTTGGACTATTCCACCAGTAGTTGAGCCCTCCAATCTGTGTCAATGCTCATCAAGGATAAAGATGTTGGTCTCCTGGACAACGCATCAACCACTACGTTGTTCTTCCCTTTGACATACTCAATGTCAAAATCATGTGCCTGGATCTTGCTGACCCATTTTTGTTGCCTCTACTGCAGCTACTTCTGCTCAAGGAAAAATCTAAGGTTGTTGTGATTTGTCCTCACCCGGAACCTGTTCCCCACAAGGTACTGCCAAAACTTGGTTAACGCATGCATGATGACCAACATCTCCTTGTCGTAGATGGGGTATAGTCTCTCATGCGGCAGTAGCTCCTGGCTCTCGAAAGCTATGGGGTGTCCCTCCTGCATTAGTACTGTGCCTACCCCCTCCCCTGAACTATCACACTCTAGCACGAATGGTCACATGAAGTCTGGCAGGGCTAATACCGGACAACTGCTCATCACCTCGTTAGGCCTGTCAAAGGCCCTCTGCGCACTCTCCGTCCAACTGAAAGCCCCCTTTTTGGTGAGGTTTGTGACGGGTGCTGCAAGCTTTGAAAACCCTTTGGCGAACTTTTGGTAGTAGGTACAAATACCCACAAACCCCCGGAGCTCTGTTACATTCTTTGGCTCTGGCCAATCCCAGATGGGGTATAATCTCTCATGTGGCAGTAGCTTCCAGCTGTCGAAAGCTATGGGGTGCCCCCCTGCATTAGTACTGCGCCTACCCCCTCCCCTAAAGCATCACACTCCAGCATGAATGGCTGCGTGAAGTCTGGCTGGGCTAATACCGGACAACTACTCATCACCTCCTTGAGCCTGTCAAAGGCCTCTGCACAATCTCCATCCAACTGAAAGCCCACTTTTTGGTGAGGTCTATGAGGGGTGCTGCAAGCTATGAAAATCCTTTGACGAACTTCCGGTAGTAGGTACAAATACCCACAAACCCCCAAAGCTCCGTCACATTCTTCGGCTCTAGCCAATCCCAGATGGCCCTGATCTTCTCCTCATGGACTCTCATTCTGTCCACTCCAATGGTATGCCCCAAATAGAGCATCTCTGTCAACCCAAACTCGAATTTGGACAGCTTGGCATAGAAGTGTTTCTCCTCCAATATATGCAACACCATCTCTGTGTTGCAAATGCTCCTCCCATGTGCGGTTGTATATGAGGATGTCGTCAAAGAACACCAGCACAAACTTCCTCAATTGACCACGGAAATGTGGTTCATGCAAGACGGAAAAGTAGCTAGAGCATTGATCAGCCCAAAGGGCATCATCAAGAACTTGAAATGGCCATAGTGACATCGGAATGCAGTCTTGGGAACATCCTGGTCCCTCACCTTGATCTGGTGGTACCTTGACCTCAGATCAATCTTGGAGAAGAACTCACCCCCCTTAGCTCATCCATCAACTCGTCGATCCTGGGAATAGGGTAGTGGTTCTTCATGGTCTTCTTGTTCAGAGCCCTGTAGTCTATGCACATCTGCAATGTACCATCCTTCTTCTTGACCAAGACCACCGAAGAAGCAAATGGACTGGTGTTGGGCTTGATGTGCCCCAATGCTAAGAGCTCATGAATCGCTCTCTCAATCTCATCCCTATATGCCTTGGGATGCTTGTAGGGGGTGGTGATCATGGCCTGAATGTCGGACTCCAACTCAATAGTGTGCTCAAACGCCTAATCCGGTGGTTGTCCTGGTGTAATGTCCGCAAAAATCGTAGAGTAACGGTCTAGGAGAGTCTACACATCTGGGTGTGTAGGCTGGCCCGAGATACCTGCATCTAACACCCTCAACTCCACAGCCCACTACATGTCTCCCTTCCGAAAATTTGCCTCCATCCTATGTGCAGAAACCGTCTGAGGAGGGTACGTGTGCATGCATCTAAGCATCACATGCTTCCCACTCTTTTTGTCCACAAACTCCATCTCTAGAGTCTACCAATTGTAGTGACCTTCCCAAGGGTGATAAGCCACTGGACTCCCAATACTAAGTTGGTGTCCGGAATATCTGACCAAGAAGAAGTGATCTGTCAATGTGTACAGATCACTTCTTCTTGGGTTGAGGAAAGTCTTTGTCCAAGTATATTGGGCAGAGACACGCTACCAGGATGGGATAAAATGTGGGTTGACTTGCAGCAACAGGAAATGAGGCAAGCTCTTCTGAAGTGCTCCATCAGTGACAACAACAACGAAACGAAGCAGGTGAAGGAGAAGGAGAATGTGGCCCTCGCATCAAAGGGTCCCAGTCAGGGACATGGGGAGCAGAGAAAGAAGAATAATGACCTGTTGAAGGTCAAATGCTTCAGGTGTGGTGAGCTAGGCCACCACAGTACCCATTGTCCTCTCAAGAAGAAGGACAAGGAGGAGAAGCAAGACCAACATACAACTTCAACAGATATTGATAGGCTTTCCTCCAAGCTGGATGAATACTTCGCAATGTTCACCGATATACCTCCAAGAGTGAGGTGGGGCGACTTGGTTTTGTAGCCCCAGAGTGCTACAGATGGGCAAGGTCCTTGAGTCCACCTCTTGGATCAATACCTTGCTATAGGGGCACACAGTATTTAGTAGCAGGATGGACCAATGGCAGTTGGTGAGATCAGATATTAGAGTGACCACTGTAGATACTAGTAGTAGTCAGATACTGGGGAGTGTAGCGCAGAGTTGGCAGCAATGTAGTTGGCACAGTTCAGAGTCAACAGTAGTGCAGAGTCTTCAGTGGACAGTGCAGTAGCTAGTGGCAGTCAGGACTCGGGTAATAGATGCATCATACTAAACATAGTTGGTTCCGTATGTCGGATACTTCTCAGTTGCAGTTGCAGCAACAGCAAATAAGAGGGAGTTGCAGTGCCGGCAGCAGTTCAACAAGGTCAGCAGCAACACATATGCATCTCATATCAGAGTTGCGCAATGGTTGGTGGGCAGTAGTAGTCTGACATTAGCAGCGTGACAGGAGATGGTGCAGAGACAGGGCATTGTGGCAGCAGGTGCAACACTAGAACAAATTCCTTGCTAAGAGGGAGCGTTAGTTTTTTAAGGATCGGATGTGTTCTAGCCACGAAATTTTGTGGAGAGGCTAGAATACAGGAGATCTCCAAAACCCAGAAATCGTTTCTGGAAATTTTGCCTAGAAGTGACTTAATTATATTATTAGCCAGTTTTTAAATCTTTCTTAAGTCTAAACTTAGGGAATATGGTTAATTAATCAAAATTAATTAAGTCAAGGTGTGAATAATCTAGAAACTCACATAGATTGACTTCAAATTAATCCTAGCCATCTATTAAGATTTAATCTTGGTCGTTGGAGTCCCAACAGAGGATTATAAGAAGTCGATGGGCACTTGGAGAATACACTTGAGAGGTTCGATTTCATGAGTAGATTGATTTCCAGAGTAGCAATAGTCAGTTGTCGGAGAGAGAGCTAGTGAGATCGAAGCAGTGAGGAAGAGGGGCAGACACAGTGAAGCCGGAGGAGGCATTCCAGATCTAGTGAGTTCATTTGCAGAGAGGCAGAAGAGCCACAGAGAGGTTGACGCAGAGGTAGTGTCATAGCCTCTAGAGGCAGTTTCGATTTTGTTGGGGAAAGACGAGTTTCGGTGCTAGAATCTGGACAGAGGTTCCGAAGGCCAGGAGAGACACTTTCCCAGACAGCAGCAAACCAATGGCTTGAGGAGAAGCCGGTTTGAGCTGAGTGCAAAAGTGACTATGCTAGTGTGACGCAGTAGCTGCGCAGAGCTAGTTTGGACGACTCACTTGGAGCTGAGGTCAGAGCTCGGATTCGCTCGTGGAGTGAGGAAATTTCCTCAATAGATTTTCTTGCCAGTATTTCTCTATAGGATTTCCAGTTTCGGCATCCAGTTGTACTCATATTATTTCACTGCTGCTTAATATTACAACCCTCATCTACTGCACCGGTTTTCCCAAGTTCAGTTTTTCCAAGGACTTTCGTCCAAAAATAATTGTGTTATTTTATGTGTGCTAGTATTTCTTCTAAAATTTATTCTTCCGCGGTTTTTAATTGTAAAGGTTGCAGTGTATTTATTTCAGTATTTTTCGTAGAAAACTGTTGATAAATTGTTAAATTTAATTAACAATTAGGAGAAATAATATCAGTTGCTGCAATAGGATTCTGGTCTTCGGAATTTTCACATGACATGAAAGTTGATAATGGCTATGATGTGTGAACTGATGAAGGATCTTAATGACTATGATCTTCGAGTTAAAAGGAGGACCACTAACTCTATAAAATACAAGCTACAGAAAGGATGAAGGATCATTGTGGGATAGGGATCTTCTGCTAGATTAGCTATCTTATTGAAGATGAATCATGACAGAGGGAGGGCTGACTTGGGGCACTTGTCGAGGTATTTGTCTTGGGTCTTAATATCTCATTTGATATAATTCTATAAAAAGAGGATTGTTCAGGTTTTCCCCAGTTGTGGGGTTTTACCCTGACGTGGTGGAGCCTATATCTAGTGTTTATTGTCTCTTGTGATCTTCATGTTTATATTTTGGTAATTGCTTGATGAATAAAAAGAACACAGAATTTAATAAAAATCCAAGATAGTTCACAAGTAATTATCAAGTAAGGAAAGACAACCTTTACCTTGATTTTCCAACAGTGGCTGAGGTGACATTGAACCTCTACCCCATTGTTGGCACTTTGTCTAGCTCTTGTCTTATACGGTTTCCCTCTCCATGGCCTACTAGATTTTGTGGTAACAAGCCTCAATTAAGTTTCTCAGGCCATGATGAAACCACTTGTCAATTACACACAATATCCAATGCTGCAACTTTACCATTAGGTACATTTATCATTATTGCATCTAAGTGAACCAAGCTTGTAAATTAAGGGCCAATTGACATTTATTATAAGGATTCCCTTCCAAATGTGGGGCTTTAATCTTGTAATAGTGTTATCTCATAGGTAGGAGTGGCTAATAGATAACCTATTAGGCGTTTCCAACCCCTAAGGGGAAAGACATGTACTTGGTCCACCCTTTAATCAATAGGTGCCATGTGAATAATGATGGAACAAAAGGGGAAAGACTTCATGGCCAATTGCCATGGTCAAAGGGAGCAGCATGAAGGAAGCTCCACATCTTGGGTGTATAGATGAGAAGAGGGTGCAAGCTACCTCGGCCTTTGTTGTTCTACCCCTCTAATTGACACTTGTTTTTTATTTATTTTTCTTTGTATTACTGCTCGAAGCTCCAAGGAATGATAGCATGCTTTGTATGATGTATACCAGTTATTACCCCCTTAGTGGTGGGGAAGTTCATTGCCCACCAGGGGTTGGGACATGAAATGGTTCCTTTTCCATGATGTGGAAGGGAAACATTGGCCCATGAACAAAGTGACAAACATAATATGGAGGTAGAGCTTATGCTTGGATTTTGAGCACGTGCTAATTTGTAAGTCCCGACCATCTTTTGCACCTCTATAATTTTCTTTATTTGTTTTGCTTGTGGCCATTAGATTCTCTTTACTTTTCTTTTAGCTCCATCGACCTCCCAGGGAAAATTTCTAGGCCCAAGTCCAACTTAGGTATGAGGTTATATGAGTGCCAAATCCAAGTGAACCAATGGTCAATTGAACCCGAAGAATGGAGGTGGAGGATAGGGCTCATGATGTGAGATGGAAAGTGGTAAGTATGGAAAGGGAGAGATGGGGCTACACTATCTCAATCAAGGTCTCTCAAGTAGTGCCCTTCCTAAATCCATGGGCCATTAAGGGAGGTCCCACTGGACTATGGTTGAAAATTAACCCCCCATTAAGGCGAGGGAACAAAACTACAACCAAAGGCATTCCTTCTTCCAGGTTACACCATAATCCATGCCAAATTCCCAAATACAAACAAGCATAAGCACCCAAATGCAAAATGAATAAAGTACCTTTTGGGTCAAATGCCCACCTTCCAACATGTACAATTGGAAAATGGGCAACAAAAAATATGATGATGTAGGTGGCCGAGAGATGAATGGCACGACACATCGGTTACTCGTTGGCTATCAGGGGCTACTAGCTCCCAGCTGGAAGATATGAATAGGAGAAAATTTCTCCTTGGGGTCACCCACTTTTGGTGGGTAACAGGTACCAACAAAATGATGTAGTAGTCATGGAGTAAGCCTACAATGGGCATGATTTCACATATTTTACTTATGTTTTTACGTATTGTCAAGTCCTTTTGTGTGGATAGTTTGTAAGGTTTTATAATGTCAAATATTAAAAACTATAAGTAGTTAGTAGATATGATGACCTTTCTATAGGTTCCTTCTGACATATATGGGAATTTTGGCTCATGTACTACAATGTTTAAGACTTTTTGTAACTATTTTGTTGAATGGTTCAACCATGACCTTTTATATATCAATACAAATTCTACTCATTCTTGCTAAAAAAAAAAAAAAAAAAACATGGATATGTCATCAAATCTTGTGTGCAAGCTCTTGAACACCACCTACTAAAAATAGCAATTGTGAAAGACTAAATGGAAACCTACTAAAAATAGCAATTGTGAAAGACTAAATGGAAACCTACTGAAAATAGCATAGCATGTGCTTTCCACCTAAAACATTAATCTTTGGATGATCTGCAAACACTCATATTATACAACTCTAAGATAAAATAAGGTTAAAATAGGAGCCTATAGTTTACCAACATGACCAAGATAGTCATGAACTATCAATGTTAAATGGTGAACTCTATAATGTTGAGTTCACCTTTGGATAATCTATTTAAACTGTCAATGCCAAATTGATCAAGAGTACCTACGAGAAGTCCAACGATCCCCAATTAATTTGTTAACATATGCCTAGATAAAAACTCAAATTTGTATGAACAAACACAGTGCTAATAGCACCTATATGAGTAAGGAGTGAGAATTGGTATATATAGGAGGTTGTTATAGTCATTATTATGAACATTGGAAAATTACCATTGTATATGAATATATTTGGGGTTATCGGATATTCTCCTAATATCTTAGCGTTGCCATGAAACTTATCATTATGACTACTTGGGAGTTGTGCTTCATGTCTATATCTAGTGTATCAAGTGTTTATCATTTTGTTTTGGGTTAAAAAACATTAACACTAACAACGTGAATGACCTTTAAGATCAAAAAATTAATATGTAGGAAAACAAAGAAATTAGATAGTAATATGTAGGAAAACAAAGAAATTGGAATACTCCTAGGAAATTATAGGATAGCTTTGCATACAAAAGAATTTCTAAGTTGTTTTTGTTGCAATATCTCATATGTAAATCTTCATTATTGTTATTATTATCATTATTATCAGCATAATATCTTAGCGTTACCATGAAACTTATCATTATTACTACTTGGGAGTTGTGCTTCAATTCTATATCTAGTTTATCAAGTGTTTATCATGTTGTTTTGATAAAAAAACATTAACACTAACATCGTGAATGACCTTTAAGATCAAAAATAAGTATGTAGGAAAACAAAGAAATTGGATTCTTGAATACTCCTAGGAAATTATAGGATAGCTTTTGCATACAAAAGAATTTCTAAGTTGTTTTCGTTGCAATATCTCATATGTGAATCTTCATTATTGTTATTATTATCATTATTATCATTACTATCAGCATTTAAGTATGTTTGTTTGAGATTAACTCGGTATCCATGTTATTGTTGTAGTGTACTTAAATCCCAAAAATTAGTTAAAGAATGTTAAATCATTGGCATACATACCGCCTTCTCATTCGAAGTACTACATATGGCAACTTTGACCCCTTTCTCCAATGCCTCATCAATTAACCTGTGAAGTAAGCACAATCAAACTCTTAGATAATCAAGTTGTTATTTCTAAAAATTTAATACACTTATTTTCTAGTTTACAACCAAAAGAAAAATAAATATTGTTCATTGTACCTATTTATAGAAGATTAAACTATTCACATTTATTTTATCGAACACTATTGCAATGGTGGTTTGGAATTTGCTTTATAATATCTAAAGCCAGGAAAATTTGTTTTATGGTGCATATTCATTCGTTAATTACTCCCAAATACTTGAATATGATGATGAAGAACAAGTGCATAGGATTGGGATGATAATACACATTTTTAACCAAATGTAGCCAATATAATGATACTTCTACAACTTACAAGGCAATATTCCAACATAGTAGGAGACTATTGTGAGAAATATATAAAGTTTGATAAGGATGTGAGGTCCTCTAGTTCATAAGGTTCTCCTTGGAAGATTGAGAGGAGTGAAGAGGTTGTTGCTCCAAAGGTTGATTCAAAGGTCAGAGATGATTCCAATTCAAGCATGGACGAGGTGAGATTGGAGATGGATATTCCTCACCTTCTACTCTAGTATGCAAGAAGCCAATATGGCTTACCCAAACATTGCATGAGGCACAAGTAGGATTGCGTAGATCTTCAATGAAGGCACATATACCTCCGAAGTATATATACCAATCATATTGCATTGGCTTCTTCCGTCCATGAGATTTCCAATTGTTTTGAGGAGGTGACATGTGATGCCTTGATGGAGTATGATGTCTAGATTTATTTCGAGATTATAACAAGCTTATATTTGTAAACGACAAGTTTGGTTGAGTTGAAAAGGGTGAAAACTAGTGTTTGTGAAAACACTTTCCTCATAAAGAAGAAATGTTGGCTTTCAAAGTGTTTACACCATGCTCGGGTGTGCTTCATGTGATGTGGGTTGCATGGTTTATGGATAACCCTTGATTGTTCTATGATGGGCAGATATAATTAATAAACTTGCTTATTGATTTCTAGGCCTTCTATAGATGTTCATATGGAATTCTTCCTTGGAGCATTAGAGACCTATGTAGCTTCATGACTTTCTTCATGAAGGCCACATGGAGGGTTGCTTGCTTGCTTGGAGGATGCCTTGCTTTCGAGAAGGAGAATCAAGCATTCTTCATGAAGATTCTAGTTATTCCAGGAGGAGGAAGGAGGCCGAATTAATCTGCAGAGAGTATGCATTAGCCAGTGCGAGTTGTTGGGCAACAGTTCGATTTCTAGTTGTCGGAGACAGTTATCGGAGGAAGTGTGAGTTTCTCTAGCGAGTTGCTGGAGGCAAAGAATATTGCCAGAACAAACTTCTAGTGAGTTCCAAGAGAGGCCGTGCATATTTCCAGTTTTTCTAGTGCATGTTGCTGGAAGGAGGTGCGAATTACACAAAGGAGAGTTGAGTTTGTTGGAGAGGTTTGATTTGGCTAGAAGAACTAGAGAAGAGATATTGTTGAAACTTTTCCAATGAAAGGTAAGCAGTCTATGTAATTCTCAATTACTGAAGATTTATTAATAATATAGACCCTCATCTGTTGCACTGGTTTTCCCCACACCGGGGTTTTTCCAGTGACATTTTCCCAAAAATATCGATGTTCATTATTTGTGTGTGTGCGATATTTTCTCAATTCCGATGGTTTATTTATTTTCTGTAAAGTTGCAGTAGTGCTTTATTCAGTATTTTCCGCATACAAACTACAGAAGACAAATAATCAAATTTGATAGGTGAATAATAACCAGTAACTACAACAATATTAAAATTTCACATGGTATCAATGCCTATTTGAGGGCAGAAAAGGCTCTACGCAGGAATAACAAGAGAAAAGTCGAGCGTTTAAAACCCAACTCGAGTTCTTCAGTTTATTTGGGTTTCACTTATTTCCGAGTGTTTGTAAATTGGCCTTAGCAAGTTTGGTAGATCAGGATAGATTGGATGGAGCCTCAACTTTTGGTGTCTAGAAAGCCAAAATTTCCTTCTTGTTGGAAGAAAATGGTCTCAAGGAATATGTGACCAGTGTGATAGTCGTTCCAACGGATACAACACAACTTTCAACATACCATAAGGAAGATGCCAAAACACGGATGATAATCCTTGGAATCAAGAACCATATAGTTCTTCATATTGTTAAGTTGGATACAACAAAGAACATGTGGGATGTTATTTTGAAATTGTTTCAGGATGCTACCACTAACAGGAAGCTACGTCTCATAGAAAAGCTGAGGAATACGAAGATGCACAAAGGTGCAAATGTTGCCAGTTACCTCACCAAACTTTAACTGGTAAAGGACGAGTTAGCTACAGTGGGAGATAAACCTGAGGATGACAAGATGGTGGGCATATCCTTGAATGGATTTATGAAGCAGTTAGATGTATTCATCCAAGTGATCAATGGAAGAGACACATTACTGGGTTGGCATCGATTATGGAGCGATTCACCCAGGAGGAGCAAAGACTCAATCTTGTCAATGGCAGCAGCAATAGGACTCAAAAGAGCGAGGAACAGTAGGAGACCATGGCCCTAGCTGAGAAAGGAAAAGTGAAGAAGGGGTCCAACAAAGGGCCAAACCCAAAAGGTGAGAAGAAGAAGGACCTTTCCAAGGTCAAATGCTATGGTTGTCACAAGTTCGACCACTATGTCAGCAGTTGTCCACAGAGAAAGAAGATTATAAAGAAGGGAAAGAAGCAGACAACAACTTCAGCGAGTGTAGATGAGCTTTCCAACAGGATGGATCAAGAATTCGCACTAATAGCTTGCCTATCTAGCTCGACCTCACAGGGAGTCTGGTATATAGATAACGGGGCATCATTTCACTTGACAAGAGTTAGATAGTACTTCTCCAACTATAAGGAGGATATTAGATTCCAGATACGGATGGGGAATGTTGACCACTGAAGTGGCACCTGATGATTATGTGAAGACTCCATGAGCAAGGATGTACCAAAGGGCACTTGTACCATCAGATATCATCATATCACTAGAGTTTTAAACTCTAGTTCTACTTCTCATCATTTTCTCTTGTACCCAGATTCCACGCCCTATGGGGAATTGTAGTAAGTGATGCTAGTAATTATGAGTTTTGAGTTTGTAACAGGCCTAGGTACCTTGGGACCTTGCCAACAAGTGAACATTACTCTAGGAGGTTTTTTTCACTTGGTTAATTATCATCTCCCTACCAGGACTTAATAATTAATCGAGTTTTTTCTTCCAAATTTACCCCAAAGCCGGAGTACGGATTGATGGAGAGGCCTTGGGTGAGTCATAGTGTCTATAATCGATGTATATTACCATACTAGATCACACAAAAAAATTCGTGGAATTTGGTTTGGCCTAGGTAGTCATTTTTTAATTTTTTTAATTTCCCACAGGTCAAAAATTGCAATAAAAATTGTAATTGAAATGTAATTAGTGTTGTCTAGAGAAGTTGTATGGGGTATGAATAATAAAAATTACATCTCTCACCCTCAAATTTCTACTATGACACACTTTTAGGGGTTATTAATGTGTTCTTGTAATATCTCAAATGGGATATTTCGACTAATTTTGTAGAAATACGCTTAACCAAAAATTTCCCATAAAATTAATATTTATTTTACATAAAATTGCCATGTAAAATAGAGTAGGAGAATACATGCAATTCAAATATACAATGTGCACAGTGAGTCTATGTGGCTACCCTTGGGGTCAGCCATTAAGGAGAAGGAGACAAATGTATGGATATCTAGCCGGTTGACAGTATTTGCAGATACTTATCCTCAGGAGGTGTTGGAAGTCGATAGGGTAGTTTTGCGGGAGCCTAGTAGACAGCAGGAGTATGAAATTCCTGATCAGGAGATGGAGTTGCTATTGGAGACAGTGGTGCATCCATCTTTGGGTCGACCCACTGATGAGGTGCAGGCAGATGCACATGCAGTTAGCAAAACTGCAGTACTTTCAGGGAGCAACACTCTCCAAGAGTACATCGATGGGGCTTGCAGCATATCTTGCCCACTTCGGCCTATTATAGAGAGAGGGGATTCCTTCTTCAGGGATATCTCATTGACAGACGAGATAGAGAAGCATGAGTTGGTATGGGTTGGCGACAACACTCAAGACATGTTCCTTATGCAGGTGTCACTGCATTGGATTCTTCTTCCAGGATAGATTGGCGGGAGATCATGAGTTGGTACCCTATTGATGGTACGATCTTCTTAGTAGGAAGCATAATGTAACAACGACCCTTAGACATGACCGATGCTGCAGCTTCTAGTTGGCAGTGGGGCACAGGTCGACAGATCTTCGGCATTCCATCCCGATTTCAGGAGAGCAGGGTTAGTATGAGATTGAGTCAAGAGTTGGATTGGAGAGAGGTGATGAGTTGGTACGTAGTTGGTGGGGCAGCTTACACAGTCAGAGCTACAACACAGCAGGACCCATGGAGCATTGATGCTTTTTGGTGGTCTTTGCTTCATGGGGCAGCGACTATAGCCAGAGGTAGTGCGCAGTCCAAGCCATGGGACTTGGGCGATGATTAGCCATGGTGGTGTTGGGATCCGAAAGGATTGATTGATGATAGGTGCAGTGAGAGATTAGTTTGGGATCCCGGCATTGAGGGATCTGTTTTGGGTGGCTTGACACAGGAGCATAGCATGTAATATCCCTTTTCAGGGATATCCCTCAAAAACAAGCAAACTCCAACCAAAGATGGACTGGGAGGGCGTTTACCAGATATTTCACCTCTGTGAGGAGGGTGAGATCTGGAGGCTACGTGGCCCTTTCCAGACTCTGTCTAAGAGTATGAGGAAAACACACCAAGTGGTATAGAACTAGAATGCCCAAAGATATAACAGTAATGCAGACATACAATAGCATAGATAGAATGTATAACAAATGCTCCAGAAATATAGAGAGAGAATGCTAAGCCATTTTATTATACTGAGAAATATAATGAAGTACAATAGGTGATCAGAGTGATGGCACCTAGACTTGCTCAAGGCAAATGAAGAAATACTCTCAGAATGTCCAAGAAATGGCTTCTCTCTGAACTGCGTCCCCGCTGCTGCAACACTGCCATGTAGTTGCTACTGCTGAAATGAACTGATGATTTGGGGATAATCCTCTCGCCGGAATGAGCTGAAAATCTGGAATCCACCTCTACTCACCAATCACAGCAAAACCCAAAAATCATATCTGAAATGGCTGACCCCCGAAAATCACCCCCTTGAGGAATTACGTTGACCTCCAAGGCTCTGCACAGAGGCTGAATAGAAACCACTGAAATGCAGCCTCAAAACTCCACCAAAATCCTCCAAGAGGCAAGGGCTGGTCCCCTGCTCAATCTCCAAGCTCAAAACCCTTGCAAGAAACTCAATCTGGAGCTCCCCTAGAATGGACTGCGTCCTCCCTCTCAAGACTGCGCAGTCTCTAAATGCCCAGCTCCGCAATAAAACCCAAACATCAATCCTCCCACAAACTGATGATGAAACTACCTTGCCCGAGCAGGCACTCGAAGTCCCCTGGGGCTAAGGGTGAGATCTCCGATCGAAGACACTCGATGCACTAAACAATGTTCCAGACAGGCTAAACAGCCAGCGTGCTCAAGAAGACGAAGTGACTAGCTCAAATGCATAAACTCGAATGACCAAATGTGGAGGCTCCTCCCTCTTTTATAACGTTGGCCTCTCTCCAAACCCTAAGGCCCATCTCCTCAACGTAGCCTCCCTCTTGCCAGGTGCTCCTCTCCATCTGCGCAGTCTCTCCTAGTGCATACGTGGGCCCCCTCTCTACGTGGTCCTTGGCCTCCCTTGGCTCCCTTTAAGTTACAACGTTGTGCTACTAGGGAGTGACTTTATTCCCAAAGTGAGTTATATCCCCCTTTACTCACCTTTTTATTTATGAATAAACTATAGAAGGCAAAATTGAGCAAAATCGAATATTCCAATTAGCCATTGCTAATTAGGAATATTACAGTCTCCCTCGGCAAAATGTTGCTTGTCCTCAAGCAACTGAAGTGATGGATGTTGCAAAATTTTATCACTCTCCCAAGTGGCATCCTCATCCGGCAAATTCTTCCACCTCACCAAGAATTCTCGGACCGTCCTGCTCCGTAGCTGCCTCTCCCTGGTATCAATAATAGCCTCTGGCTGCAACACCAAATGCCCCTCATCATCCGTGGGTGGTAGCTCATCTGTCACTGTCACCTGCTGCCCCAGTGCCTTCTTCAGGCATGATACATGAAAAACGTTATGGATTTTGCTGCCTTGGGGCAGCTCCAACTCATACGCAACCTCTCCAATCCTGCGTATCACCCTATATGGCCCGTAAAAGCGAGGCTTAAGCTTTTCAGCTCCCTTCTACTTTAGTGACGACTGTCGGTATGGCTGTAATTGTAGGTAGACCAAGTCCCCTACCTCAAACTGTCTCTCCACCCGACCTCTATTAGCATACAGCTTCTGCTGGTTTTGTGTTGTAGCCATATTATCCTGGAGAGCTTGGAGAATGTCTTGACTCTCTTGGATCCAAATCTTGGCTCTAGGAGCCTTGCTAGCACTGAACATCACATCAGCAAAAGATAAAGAATGATACCCATACAAAGCATAGAATGGTGACATACCAATGGACATGTGATGTGTCATGTTATAGCAGTACTCCCCCAGATGCAACCACTTGCGCCATGCTCGCTGCTACCCACTGACATAGTTACGCAAGTAGCCCTCCGGCCACTTGTTAACTATCTCCGTTTGTCCATCCATTTGTGGGTGATAACTGGTACTTGGTGTCAACTCTGTCCCCACTAACCGAAAAAGCTCCTGGCAAAATCCGCTCATGAAGCGGTTGTCCCTGTCACTGATGATGGTATTAGGAAGACCATGTAGCCTGAAAACCTCTCTGAAGAATAGCTCGGCCACCTGTGCTGCTATGTAGTGCGCGGATATGGCGAAAAAATGTGCATACTTTGTCAGTCGATCAACGACGACAAAGATACAATCCTTGCCCTGCACCATGGGCAACCCTGTGATGAAGTCCATCAAAATACTCTCCCATTTCCCCTCTGGAATGGGAAGAGGCTGCAATAATCCTGCGAGATGGCTCATCTCCCCCTTGTTCCTCTGGCAAACATCGCACTCCCTGATGTGCTGGAGTACGTCCTCCTTGAGGCCCTTCCATGAGAACCTCTCTCTAATGGCCCTGTAGGTTTTGGTAAACCCCTGATGGCCGACCAATGGTGAATCATGTGATGCCTGAAGTATCTTCTTCTTGAGCTGAGATCCCTCAGTCAAGAAGATCCGGTCCCTGTAGTAGATGATCTCATCGACCACCCTGTACCTGTCATCCGCCACCTGTCCATCCAGAACCTCACATGCAAATCTGTCTTTGGAGTACTCTACTAAAAGTCGAGCCCTCCAATCTGTATCCAAGCTCATAAGAGACAACGTGGCTAGTCTACGTGAAAGGGCATCTGCTACCACATTGTTCTTACCCTTGACATACTCAATGTCAAAGTCATATGCCTGGATCTTACTGATCCACTTCTGCTGCCTCTCCTATAGCTACTTCTGCTCCAAAAAGAACCTGAGGCTGTTGTGATCAGTCCTCACCCTGAACCTGTTACCCACTAAATACTGCCGAAATTTGGCCAATGCATGCATAATGGCCAACATCTCCTTGTCGTATATAGAATACAACCTCTCATGTGGAAGGAGCTTCCGGCTCTCAAAGGCTATAGGGTGACCTCCCTGCATCAATACTGCGCCGATCCCCTCTCCCGACGCATCACACTCCAAAACAAATGGTTGCGTAAAATCCGGCAATGCAAGCACTGGGCAGCTGCTCATCACCTCCTTGAGCCTGTCAAAGGCTCGCTGCGCTGTATCCGACCAACTGAATGCCCCCTTCCTCGTCAGATCTGTTAGGGGTGCAGCAAGCTGTGAGAAACTCTTGACGAACTTCCTGTAATAAGTACAAATGCCAATGAATCCCCGAAGTTCTGTCACGTTCCTCGGCTCCGGCCAATCTCTGATGGCCCTGATCTTCTCCTCGTGGACTCTCACTCTGTCCACCCCTATGATATGTCCCAAGTACAACATCTCCGACAACCCAAACTCACACTTGGAGAGCTTGGCATAGAACTGCTGCTCCTCCAAGATGCGCAACACTGCCTCAATGTGCTGGAGATGCTCCTCCCAGGTCCTGCTGTAAATGAGGATATCATCAAAGAACACAAGCACAAACTTCCTCAAGTGACTGCGGAAGATGTGATTCATGCAAGACTGGAATGTCGCTGGTGCGTTGGTTAGCCCGAAGGGCATCACCAAAAACTCAAAGTGCCCATAGTGACACCTGAAGGCGGTCTTGGGAATGTCCTGTTCCCTCACGCGAATCTGATGGTACCCAGATCTCAAATCAATCTTTGAGAAGAACTGTGCTCCTCTCAACTCATCGATCCTGGGTATGGGGTACCTGTTCTTCAGGGTCTTCTTGTTCAAGGCCCTATAGTCAATGCACATCCTCAATGTGTCGTCCTTCTTCTTCACCAACACCACGGAAGAAGCAAAAGGACTCGTGCTCGGCCGAATGTGCCCAAGAGCCAGCAACTCCTGGATGGCCCGCTCAATCTCATCCCGATAGGCCTTGGGATGCCTATAGGGGGTAGTAAGCACTGCCTGTATGCCCTGCTCAAGCTCAATAGTGTGCTCAAACCCCCGGTCCGGTGGTTGTCCTGGCGGAATCTCCCCAAACACTGTGGCATACCTGTCAAGGATGGACTGTATCTCTGGGTGCACCGTCTGCCTTGTAGTCCCTGCCTTTGATGCACGTAGCTCCACTGCCCACTCTACGTCTCCCTTCCGAAAGACTGCCTCCATCCGATGAGCCGAAACACTCTGAGGCGGATATGTGTGCTGTCCCCGTATCTTCTCATGCCTCCCTGTCTTCTCATCATCCCACTCCATCTCTAGGGCCTTCCAATCTGTCGTGACCTTCCCTAGAGTGATAAGCCACTGAACACCTAGTACATTGTTGGTGTCCGGAATATTGACCATGAAAAAGTGATCAATCAGTGTATAGGTGCCCATCGTCACTGATAACTCTGGTACATAACGAGCACACATCATGGTCTGATCTCTTGGGACCAAAACTGAAAATCCATCGAAGCTCTCAGTCTGAATACCTCTCTGCTCAACCATCTGTGCATCGATGAAATTGTGGGTTGCCCCACTGTCAACCAAAACTGATACTCGCTGGCCACGTACTGTCCCCCGTACGCGCAGCGTCAAATACTTAGGAACTCCTCGCAATGCTGCAAGGGCCCCTCCGGTAGGTGCAAAAGCCGCACCACCTGCTGCTGGCGGTGGAGGTGTCAAAGGATCCTGCGCTGCATGACTATCTCCTACCTCCACGTCATCCTCCTCATCCTCTTCCCCGCTGCTCTCGGAGAAGCCCTCAATAAAATGTGCTTTGCTAGCAGCACATCTATGTCCTAGTGCCCACGGCGCCTGACAAGTAAAGCACAACCGCTTCTTCTTCAGCTCCCTCCTGGCATCATCATCCATATGTGCCCGTCCTAGATTCCCCTTTGGAGGCGGAATCCTCACATCCTTCCCCTTGGGCTGGAAGCCCTATCTCTGGGGGTAAGGTGTCTGAGTCATGGGCAATGCATCTTGTAAATCCCACGTCCTGCTAATAGCATCCTGGAGTGTGGCTGGTCTAGTAGATCTGACTAGACCCCGAAGTGGCTCTGCTAACCCCTCCACAAACATATAGATCATCCGTGCCGCGGATAGATCTGGCACCATCACTGAAACCCTCAAGAAGTCTGTAATGTATGTCTCTGGGCTTCCAGTCTGTTTGAGCCTCGTCAGCTCAACAAAGTGTTGTTCCGGATCCCTCCAGTCAAATCTCTCTATCAACCTCCTGGTGAACTCGGCATATGTTGTCACTATAGAATGTTTGAGTGTAACCATCCAATGGAACCACCAGTCCTAGGCCTCACCATCCAAATGTAATGTCGCCATCTTGATGGCCTCCGTCTCTAACATCTGGTTAAGCTGGAAATAGATGTCCAGCTTCTCCACCCAAGACTTCGCCGAACTGTTTGATGAACCATTAAACGTAGGCAAATGGAATTTGTTAGCTGTGCGGTGGGTATCTCTGTCATGATAATGCTGGTGCTCTCTATGATGGTCGCGGGGTCTACTGTCCCGCTGAAGCTGAACAAAATCTTTGAATGAGAGAGCATCCCTGAACTCTTCCCCATAGGCCTGATACTCTGCAAAATAATCACCCATATGCCAGGGCTCTGCCTCCTGCTGGGCTCCTGCCCCTGTGTCTGCTCCCAAGAAAGTGGGCATGGTAGAGCGTGTAGGTGCATGTGAAGCCATCTGCTGAGTAGTATCACGCTGCATAGCACCATGCTCCGTCAAATGGTGAGATGTACCCGATCCCTCACCTACCTGGAAAACCCGTGGGGTCTCACGCTGTCTAGCCTCCACAGCGGTGAATCTCTGACCCATCACCTCAATCTGTCTCGCTAGATCCTGCACTGATTTGAGGAGTGCCTCCCCAAACTGTTTTGCCTCACTATCATCTGCCATCGGTTCTCTCTGCTCTGAATCTAACACAGGCTCCTCCTGCTCTGTGTCTATCACAGGCTCCTCCTGTTCTGTGTCCACCACCCGAACACAGTCTCCCTCTCCGTAGGTGTTCTCCAACCTACGCTCACGATCTCTGTACTTTCTTCCTTTGTAATAAATGTAGGGCCTCTTCCCCACTGTCATAGACAACTAGCTCCACAGGCTGACCCAGAACTATGCTTTGATACCACTATAATATCCCGTTTCGGGGATATCTCTAAAACACAACAAACTCCAACCAGAGATGGACTGGGAGGGCGTTTACCAGATATTTCACCTCTATGAAGAGGGTGAGATCTGGAGGCTACCTGGCCCTTTCCAGACTCTGTCTAAGAGTATGAGGAAAACACACCAAGTGGTATAGAACTAGAATGCCCGAAGATATAACAGTAATGCAGACATACAATAGCATAGATAGAATGTATAACAAATGCTCCAGAAATATAGAGAGAGAATGCTAAGCCATTTTATTATACTGAGAAATATAATGAAGTACAATAGGTGATCAGAGTGATGGCACCTAGACTTGCTCAAGGCAAGGGAAGAAATACTCTCAGAATGTCCAAGAAATGGCTGCTCTCTGAACTGCATCCCAGCTGCTAGAAAACTGCCGTGTAGCTGCTACTGCTGAAATGAACTGATGATTTGGGGCTGATCCCCTCGCCGGAATGAGCTGAAAATCTGGAATCCACCTCTACTCACCAATCACAGCAAAACCTAGAAATCATATCTGAAATCGCTGACCCCCGAAAATCACCCCCTTGGGGAATTACGCTGACCTCCAAGGCTCTGCGCAGATGCTGAATAGAAACCACTGAAATGCAGCCTCAAACTCCACCAAAATCCTCCAACAGGCAAGGGCTGGTCCCCTGCTCAATCTCCAAGCTCAAAACCCCTGCAAGAAACTCAATCCGGAGCTCCCCTAGAATGGACTGCGTCCTCCCTCTCAAGACTACACAGTCTTTGAATGCCTAGCTCCGCAATAAAACCCAAACATAAATCCTCCCACAAACTGACGATGAAACTACCTTGCCCGAGCAGGCACTCGAAGTCCCCTGGGGCTAAGGGTGAGATCTCCGATTGTAGACACTCGATGCACTAAACAATGCTGCAGACAGGCTAAACAGCCAGCGTGCTCAAGAAGTCGAAGTGACTAGCTCAAATGCATAAACTCAAATGACCAAATGAGGAGGCTCCTCCCACTTTTATAACGTTGGCCTCTCTCCAAACCCTAAGGCCCATCTCCTCAACGTAGCCTCCCTCTTGCCACGTGCTCCTCTCCATCTACGCAGTCTCTCCTAGTGCATACGTGGCCCCCTCTCTACGTGGTCCTTGGCCCCCCTTGGCTCCCTTTAAGTTACAATGTTGTGCTACTAGGGAGTGACTTTATTCCCAAAGTGAGTTATATCCCCCTTTACTCACCTTTTTATTTATAAATAAACTATAGAAGGCAAAATTGAGCAAAATCGAATATTCCAATTAGCCATTGCTAATTAGGAATATTACATAGCAGCATCCAGGGGTTTGTATGGGATCTGGGCATTGGGTCTCAGTTGCATCAGGCCAACAGGGTGGCCCACATATTTGGATCGCTTGAGGGTAAGCAATCTTGGGGCAGAAGGTCTGTAATATTCCTTTTTTGGCATTCCTTATGACACAGTTAGGATGGACTTCCAGAGTTGGGAGCAGACAAGTCACAGGTACAGGTTGGTGTCATCAGTAGGACCAGGGGTTTTTTGGATAAGTTTCTATAAGGACTGATGGCATTCGCTTGATATACCCCATCATCCGCACAATTTTCCTTTCGTTCTGGTGCATTCTGACAACTTTTGGAAAATTGAGTTATTTTTGGGCTTAACTCAATTAATTACGCTCAAGGTGGCATTCCAAGAGGAATACGTGATAGAACACCTTAGTGTAATAACTCATAGGTACCAAAACGAGAATACCTACATGATGGGATGGTTGGACATGAGTTTCAGTGACCTGAGGAGACATGGTAGCCGATTTACTCTTTCCCGCATTAAAAAGGAATATTTTAATTGGAAAATATGAGAGAAAAGTGATCCATGATTAAAATAATAATAAAATAGAAGGTCTAGAGGGGTCCATGAGATCTATAAAAGAAGAGAAGGAAGCCATTGAGGAACATTTTGGATTTCATCTCATTTTTTGTATGTGAGTTTGAGAACCCAGTTCTCTACTCCATTGGTAGCCCCAAGACCTATGTTGCAGGAAACGTGGGTCCCACCCTCGTTTCACCCAAAAAATGAAATGGAAACGTGTTTCTGTGTACCATACGACCTGGAAACGTGTTTTCGGCCGTAATGGCAACGTTTCCCATACGGAAAACATTGCCAGTATCGACGGAAACGCATTTCCAAGCTGTACGACCGCGTTTCCAAGCCTTAAGCGATTTAAGTTGGGTTTATTTTTATTTTTTGGGTTTGCATGCGTTTTAATATTATTTTAATTGTTTACTTTGTCTTTTGGATGCTTCTAGATGGCTTTCTAAACTTATAAAAAGACAATTCGCCTCATTCTCTCATCACACAAATTGAGCAAGTCGTTTCACTTGGAGAAGAGTGATTTTAGCAAGGAGAAACGAGGAAGAGAGTAGTGCTTCAGCTAAAGTGTTTTCATCAATGAGCAAAGGAGATTTCAGCAGCAAGAGAAAGAGATTTCAAAAGCAGATTTGGAGTGCGAAGTTTCCAGCTATGGCATTCTTGGTTTTTGGCTCAGCTATAACCATATTTCTCTTGTTTTTTCTAGCATTTTGGGGTAGCTTCAACTACAAAAAATTAATTTAGGTAATAAGCATTCAATTTCTTGGTTTTTTCCCATTGTTTCGTCTATTTTTCGAGGGTTTATGCTACCAAAATTATAAAAAACGTTTTTTATTTACATATTTGTTTTTTTAATTTTTTTTTTTGCAACAATGGCTTCCATCCAAGCTTCAAGTTCAAACCCCAAGGCCAACTCAAGGGCTGAATATTATCCTCTTTGGAGGCATGTTGAGAAGCTACAAAGACGTGGACGTGGTGGCTCATGGGAATGGCGATGTAATCTCTGCAGTAATTCTTACAAGGGCTCTTACCCAAGAGTGAAGGCACATCTTTTGCATGGAGAAGGACAGGGGATTGCAGGTTGCACAAAAACATTAGACCCTATGGCAAGGAGGGAATATCAAAGAGAGAAAGATCAGGCGGATGGAATTAAAAGAAAGCATGATGATCTTAGTCAAGCTAAAAATCCAGTAAACATTGAGCCAAGGATTGTAGTTGAAGCAAGGAAGAAGAGAGCCACTCAACAACCAGAACAACCACCATCCAGAGGGGCATCTGGTACAGTTCAAGGTAGCAGAATTGATAAATTGGTGACTGTGCAAGCAAGAGAAGTTGATTCCAGAGTGGCTAGGTGCATCTATGCATGTGGTATCCCATTCAATGTTGTTCGCTCTCCTTACTGGCAAGATATGATAAGGGCAGTTGACAAAGCTCCTCAAGAGTACAAGGGGCCCAACTATGAGAAAGTTAGAACTCAGATTCTCAAAAATGAGAAGGATCTTGTGGAGGATGTCTTATCACCAATTCGTTCTTCTTGAAGTAGCTTTGGGGTTACCATAGTCTCAGATGGATGGACAGATACAAGGCATAGACCATTGATAAATATCATTGCCACTTCACCAAAGGAGCAATGCTTTTAAAGGCGAAAGACTGCTCGGGAGAGGTAAAAATATGCGCAATTCATTGTTGATGTTATTATCAAATCTATTAAACAAATAGGTCCTAACAAGGTGATGCAAGTTATCACGGATAATGCACCAGTATGCAAAGCTGCAGGTTTGATTATTGAGGGGAGGTATGACCACATCTTTTGGACACCCTGCATTGTCCATAATCTGAATCTCATCTTAGAGGAGTTCGAAAATAAAGTCCCATGGATAAAAGAACTCACAGGGAAAGCAAGGGAGATTGTTCAATTCGTCACCAACCACCACCAGTCTCAAGCAATATTTCGAGAGTACTCCAAATTGGAGTTGTTATAGTTGCTAAGACAAGATATGCCTCAAACTTCATAATGTTGTGTCGCCTTGTTGAGGTTAAGAAAGCATTAGTGTCTATGGTGGTGAGTCAACTTTGGGCTGAGTGGAGACAGGAAGATTCAGAGCGGGGATATATGGTGTGTAGATTGTGCCTTGATGAGGATTGGTGGAGCAAGATAGATTTCTTGCTAATATTGACAACACCTGCATTTGAGCTTCTTCGAAATGTTGACACTGACCAACCTTTCTTAGGAGAGGTATATGATGGCATGGATTCCATGCTTGGGAAAAATATGGAAATCATTTCACAAGAGTCTCCACAACTTTTGTTTGTAGATGATCATTTTGCTGAATTAATCAAGAAAACCATTGTTGATAGGTGAAACAATTTCAACACTCCACTGCACACTTTAGCACATGCCTTGAACCCAAAATTTTATGATGAGGAACTTCTTGCACAAAGCAATGGGAAGAGGAAGACGCCCCATAAGGATAGAGGGGTGGCTAATGGAGTGAAAAAAGTCTTTATGAGAATTTTTCCAGCTCATCTACACAAGGAGGTGAAGGAAGAATTTACCATTTTTGCTACAGGAATAGATGATTATTCAGATATATCATCTTTGGAGGAGAGAAGAACCATGAATCCAGTTAGGTGGTGGATTTGTCATTGAGCAAATGGTGTACATTTGCAAAAACTTTCCATTCACCTCCTTTCACAAGTGGCAAGCTCTTCATCAGCAGAAAGGAATTGGAGCACCTATGGTTTTATTCATTTTGTGAAGCGCAACAAGTTGGGCTCATAGAAGGCAGAGGATCTTGTTTATGTGCACTCCAACCTTCGCCTTGCATCTCGTAGGGGTCCGAAATATGGCAATGGTCCTTCTAAAGAATGGAATGTGGATCCAGAAAATCATGATTTGGATCTCTCTCGTGCTGCCTTGAATACTGACGACTAGGATCATAGAAGTGGAATTGCCCAAACATCCTCTTCAACTACACCATCCACTATTGAGCATGCTTCTGCTGCTATATTTGATGAGGATTCTGATAATGAGTATTAGTCTTTTGACTTTATTGTACTTGCAGCCACATATATATAATAAAGGTTGATTTTGGGATTTTTATATATAATAAAGGTTGGTTTTGGATATTCCGATATTGCTATTTTCATTATGTGTCTGTTATCATTCATGAATAAATGTGTTGTAACTTGTAACAGTTTATGCTTTGTATTTATCATGTATGTTTTATGACTTCACATAACATTTCTTAAATGTCCTAAATTCTAATATAAATTTAAATTATAATATATATATATATATATATATATATATATATATATATATAGTGTTTCTTCGTTTCCAAAATTTGGGGAGGTTGCGTTTCGTATCGCTTCCCGTTTCGGAAACTCGTTTTCGTTTCCCCGTTTCGTGCAACTTAGCCCAGGACGGAAACCCTCGTTTCATTGAGAGAGATTGGGCAAGTGCCCAACTCCCCTTGGTGAATTCATCCTAAATTCACAGGTGAGCTTAGCAGTGCCACTTCAATTCAGTTCGAAGGCCAATGCAGTGAAACAAATTTTATTGGAGGCCAGCTTTCCATCTCATCCATTTTGGCAGATATGCTTGTAACCCCAGTTTGTCCATTATAATAAAAAGCTGAGATTTTCCATGTTCAATGTGTTAATGGATTGCAGTGCTCTACTTGTTTTTATTTTACATGGCAATCTTTTGTTAATTAATATGTAATTTTATGGTAAAATTTGGGTTGAGTTATTTTCGGCAAAATTAGTGAAAAATCCCATTTGGGGATATTACATAACCTAAGAGGATATTTATGTTCATAGATGGGCTGGAAGAGCCATTGCATGGGTTGGTGAGGTCAACCCGACCCACTACGCTCCAGGATGTAGTTGGGAGAGCACAGGATCTTCAGGATGCACTACTGAGGGCTAAAGCCCCCATGCCCAATAGGTCGGTCTTCCAGCAAAAAGGAAGAGATGCAAGAGCTCCACTCCTAAGAGAGAGCCAGGGCCAGGGACCACTAGATGATGACACTAGGAGAGATTTTAGGAGGAAGAAGCTTTGCTTCACGTGCCAGGGGCCAGGGGCACCAGGTCACAGGTGTGCAGGAGGGAGGGCACACTACATCGAGGTCTTCTCAGACAATGAAGAAGAAGAGGAGACACTCTTTGAGATGGGAGGTGAAGACAGCGCAGTATCTCAAGGGGACAGGCCTCCACCTCCACCCCCACCAGCAGCAGGAGGATTAGCATTTGCACTAACCGGAGGGGTCCTGGCATCTTTGCATGGGGTACCCAAATATTTGATGCTGAGGATCAGGGGGACAGTTCAGGGACAACGTGTCTCAGTGCTTGCGGACAGTGGAGTCATGCATGACTTCAAAGATGCCGATATGGTGCAGAGAAGGGGCATCAAGACAGAGGGGTTTGAGGGATTTCCTGTGCTAGTACCGAGAGCCAGGACCATGCAGTGCATGCATTATTTGATAGCCTTGGCAGTGACCATGGGGACCTACTCAATGACAAATCATTTCTTTGTGGTTGACATTCCGGACACCAACATAGTGTTGGGGGTCCAATGGTTCTACACCCTTGGTAGGGTCACTATAGATAAGAAGAAGTTGGAGATGGAGTTCCTGGACAAGAACGGGAAACTAGTGATGCTTAGGGGCATGCACTCGTATCCACCTCAGACAGTCTCTGCGCATAGGATGGAGGCAGATTTCACACAGGGAGATATAGCGTGAGCAGTTGAGTTGAGGATTTCGGAGGCAGGTGGTACCGATAAACCCACTCATCTAGATGTACAGGCCATCCTCGACCGATACTCCACGGTTTTTGGGGATATTTCACCAGGGCAGCCACCTGACCGAGGATTTGAGCACACCATTGAGTTGGAGCCTGGGATTTAGGTCGTGATCTCTACTCTGTATAGGCACCCCAAGGCCTACCGGGATGAGATTTAGAGGGCCATACATGAGCTTTTGGCCTTGGGGCATATTCGACGGAGTTCGAGTCCCTTTGCTACATCAGTTGTTTTGGTGAAGAAGAAAGACGATAAATTGAGAATGTGTATCGATTATAAGGCCCTGAACAAGAAGACAATGAAGAACTGCTACCCCATTCCGCGAATAGATGAGCTGATGGATGAGTTGAGGGGGGCTAGGATCTTTTCCAAAATCAATTTGAGATCAGGGTACCACCAGATTCTGGTGAGGGACAAGCATTCTGGTGCCATTATGGGCACGTTGAGTTTTTGGGGATGCCCTATGGGCTAACCAACGCTCTAGCCACATTCCAGTCTTATATGAACCAGGTTTTTCGTGGCCAGTTGAGGAAGTGTGAAAAATCCTAATTTGGATTCCTACTGCAACAAATCTGAATTACTTCTCCTATTATTTGATAATTATTTCATTACATTGAAATACCGAAGTAATTACTGAAGCAGTCTACACAAATAATGTTGCGGAATAAATATAAGTGCTAAAACAATCTGAACAAAATACCATGAAAAACAACCACATTGACAGTTATTTTTGGACTAAGTCCCCAGAAAAACCCAACTTGGGAAAACTGGTGCAGCAGATCTGAGGGTTTGTATTATTAAGCAGCAGAATCTTGAATACAACTAGGGTGCCAACATCTGGCAAACCCTTTAGAGAAATCTAGACAGCAAAAATGACTGTGAGATATACCTCACTCAGCAAGTCTCTGGTGATCAAAACAGCACTGATGAAGCCCTCACTACCTCTGTGTGATTGCTTCCGCCGGATCTGCGTAAGCCTGCGTAGGCAAGCTAGAGGGACTGCGTCACCCCTTCCTGTACCTGATCTAGCTGATCTGAAGCTGGATCTTGGTCCTCCTGGCTCAGAACCCCAACCTCAATCTTTTTCCGCACTGACTCCAAGAGACACTGTGCTGGCTCTACATGATTCTCGGCAGTAACTGCGTCACCCTAGCCAGAAACTGCGTTGTCTCTCTCTTGCGTTGATGCTGCCTCTCTCTAAAATGTATTCTTGGCCCTCCTGACCAATCTCTGCTTCTGCCCCTCTCCGGATCTGATCACTGAATCAAATCACTTAGCAAACCCAGCCCTAGTGATTTGTTTTTGATCAAAAGTTGTGTCTCTTCACACAAATTCGAAAATGCTCAATGGCTCAAGTGTCAAATGTATTTTCCATAGGCCCCTCACCCTCCTTCTTATAATCTTTCATTGACTCTTCAACGGCCAAGATTAAAACATAATCAAGGGCTAAGATTGACTTGGAGGTGATCCATGACTTTATCTAGAAGATTCACACTTGATTTAATTAATACACTTTAATTAATCAAATTACCTAAGTTTAGACTTAGGAAAACTTTTAAAAATGATTAATTAATTTAATTAAATCATCTCTAAGTGGAATTTTCCAAAACCATTTCTGAGTTTTGTGGAATACATGTGTCTTAGCCTATATACAAAATTACAAGGCTAGAGCACATCTGATGCTACCATAAATCAACACTCCCTCTTAGTGAGGAAAGTGCTCTTGCAAAACACCTCAATGTGCTGTTGATCTAACCTCTGGAACATCTTTGTTGTGCTATTGATGTTGCTCACCAACACTGCACAAAAATGCTGCAACTGTACTATTGCTGACTCTGCATACTGCTGCCAACTGCCACTGTACCGCAACTCCCTCTAAATTCTGCAACCATGCTGCTGCACTGCGTGAGCACCACTCTGCACTGCGCTGCCTCTTTGTGCACTGCGTCGCTGCTGCTCATCTCTGCTGCTACTACTATTGCTAATTGCAACAGAAAAACATATGAAATTGTACAAGTAAATCTGCAACTGAAAAATAAGACTGGTTGCTGCTAGTATCTGCACTATCTCTCTGAAGAATACTGCGTTGTTGCTGCTTCTGCACTACGTGAGCACTGCTCTGCACTGTGCTGCACCAGTTTGCACTGCGTTGCTGCTGTTGCTGCCTCTTCTCTGCGCTAATTAGGCTCTAGTACAGCTAGCCACTGCATCATCTTATCTTCTTCTGTTGTTGTTGTCCATCCTGCTACTGTCTTTAGGCTGCCGTAGCTCACATGTGATCCAAGAGTTTCAGAAATAATCAAGGATCCCGCCTACTCGTAGATTCTGGATCTACAAATCCAAATCAGCCCACTTTTCTCCTTTTGGAATATGAGCTAACATAGCACAATCTTTCTCTGCCTCAATCTTGGCAGCTCCTGCATGTGGATCTTCCTTCTCCTCTTTATCATTTTTCTTAAGAGCGCATTGTGTGGCATAATGCCCCATTTCTCCACACCGGAAGCACTTGATCTTGGATAGATCATTCTTGTTCTGCTTCTGTTGCCCTTTTGATGCAAGGGCAGTGTTATCTTCTTCCTCCTTCTTGACCTTTGAACTGCTACTACCATCCTCCAAGTGGATTTTTAGGAAATCTCTCCTCAACTCCTCTTGCTGTAATGCTGCCCACATTTCTCTGCCCAATATACTTTGGACGAAGACTTGATAATCTTCTGAAACAGAGTTCAGCGTGAGCCTTACTAGCTCTGAGTCTTTAGGAGCAGATCCTACTGCAGACAGTTGATCTCGGTTCTCTTGAATCCGAGAAAAAGAGGAGTCAAAACGCTCTCACTTCTTCATCCCGATATTCTGCATCTTCTATTCAAGGTACATCTTCTGCTGCTCGGAAGATCCTTGGTACAACTTTTCTAGCCCTACCCACATTTCTCTAGCAGTGTTTTTGGCTGCTATGTGAGGGATAATGTGATCCTTCACTCCATCTAGGATCAATCTCTTGGCTCTAGCCATATTCTTCTTGAACTGCCTCAGGTGTGCTGCATCAAGAGGTTCTGCAATTGCATTGTCTATGAGGGCTTTCAGATCGTGTTCATCAAGGAGAAATTCTATCCTTGATTTCCAAATAACATATTTGGAGGCACACTCTGATCTATCTTGGTCACGCAGTTTGTTGCTGGCCATCTCCTCAACTGTCGATACCTTGCTCTAACCCTCTGCTCAGCTTTGACTTACACACTTCTTGTGGAGTAAGTCACTTCTTCAGCTGCTGCACGGGAAAAACTGAGTTTCTTTGAGTAAGAAACCCTCTAAGATCAAGAAATCCCCAACTGTGCTTTTCAGAATTTTCTGACGCTTATGCACCATCTCTTAGTGTTGTGCAGTAACTGCGTCCTTCAGCTACGCTACCTCTTCTGCAACTGAAAAGCTTACCCCTCTATCAACTCTCTCAGAGGGAGCCTTTTCTGCACTGGAACGCCCTCCTGGCCTGGACAGTGTAATTTTCTGGGAGGGTATGCTACTGCTTACGCAGATCCCAGACTCTACAGCGCTGATTTGTTGGTTCTCTTCGTTTCTCCTGCACTTCAGCTTAAATAAGCTCTGATTCCATGTGAAAAATTCTAGATCTAGATTCCTACTGCAACAAATCTGAATTACTTCTCCTATTATTTGATAATTATTTCATTACATTGAAATACCGAAGTAATTACTGAAGCAGTCTACACAAATAATACTGCGGAATAGATCCAAGTGTTGAAACAATCTGAACAAAACTCAATGAAAAACAACCACATTGACACAGTTATTTTTAGACTAAGTCCCCGAAAAAACCCAACTTGGTAAAACCGGTGTAGCAAATCTGAGGTTTTGTATTATTAAGCAGCAAAATCTTGAATACAACTAGGGTGCCAACATCTGGCAAACCCTTTAGAGAAATTTAGACAGCAAAAATGACTGTGAGATATACCTCACTCAGCAAGTCTCTGGTGATCAAAACAGCACTGATGAAGCCCTCACTACCTCTGTGTGATTGCTTCCGCTGGATCTGCGTAAGCCTGCGTAGGCAAGCTAGAGGGACTGCGTCACCCCTTCCTGTACCTGATCTAGCTGATTTGAAGTTGGATCTTGGTCCTCCTGGCTCAGAACCCCAACCTCAATCTTTTTCCGCACTGACTCCAAGAGACACTGTGCTGGCTCTACATGATTCTCTGCAGTAACTGCGTCACCCTAGCCAGAAACTGCGTTGTCTCTCTCTTGCGTTGATGCTGCCTCTCTCTAAAATGTATTCTTGGCCCTCCTGACCAATCTCTGCTTCTGCCCCTCTACGGATCTGATCACTGAATCAAATCACTTAGCAAACCCAGCCCTAGTGATTTGTTTTTGATCAAAAGTTGTGTCTCTTCACACAAATTCGAAAATGCTCAATGGCTCAAGTGTCAAATGTATTTTCCATAGGCCCCTCACCCTCCTTCTTATAATCTTTCATTGACTCTTCAACGGCCAAGATTAAAACATAATCAAGGGCTAAGATTGACTTGGAGGTGATCCATGACTTTATCTAGAAGATTCACACTTGATTTAATTAATACACTTTATTTAATCAAATTCCCTAAGTTTAGACATAGGAAAACTTTAAAAAATGATTAATTAATTTAATTAAATCATCTCTAAGTGGAATTTTCCAAAACCATTTATGGGTTTTATGGAATACATGTGTCTTAGCCTATATACAAAATTACAAGGCTAGATCACATCCGATGCTACCATAAATCAACACTCCCTCTTAGCAAGGAAAGTGCTCTAGCAAAACACCTCCATGTGCTGCTGATCTGACTTCTGGAACATCTCTACTGTGTTGTTGATGTTGCTCACCAACACTGCACAAAAATGCTGCAATTTTACTGTTGCTGACTCTGCATAATGTTGCCAACTGCCACTGTACTGCAACTCCCTCTAAATTATGCAACCATGTTGCTGCACTGCGTGAGCACCACTTTGCACTACGTTGCCACTCTATGCACTGCGGTGCTACTGCTCATCTACTGCTGCTGCTGCTCATCTCTGCTGCTACTACACGGTTGCTACTATTGCTAATTGCAACAGAAAACCCTTAGCATAGGGTCGTTCCACGATACCAAGATTCTCACAGAAGGTTAGGAGCTTGACCTTCCCTAAGGGCTTTGTGAGAATATCCGAGACCTGCTCATCAGTTCCTATATGATCGAGCCTTACAGCGCCTCCTTGTACCATATCCCGGATAAAGTGGTACCTAATATCAATATGCTTGGATCGATCGTGGAACACGGGATTCTCGAACAACCGAATCCCACTCTGGTTATCACAGAGTATCACGATGGTATCTAGCACATGCCCGAACAACTTACTGAAGAGCTTTCGCAACCAAACTGCTTCACAACAAGCCATACTCGCTGCAATGTATTCGGCCTCAGTGGTGCTCAAAGCCACCGACTTCTGCTTCCTACTCATCCATGATATCGAAGCAGACCAAAGTGTGAAGCAACATCCCGATGTGCTCTTGCGATCCACCACACTGCCAGCCCAATCGGCATTAGTATATCCATGGAGTGTCACACTCCCGAAAGTGTATCTCAGCCCATGGTTTATTGTGCCCCGAAGATATCTCAACAGATTCTTGGAACCAACCCAGTAAATGTGATGAGGATCAACCATGTGTTGACTCAAAGTGTTCACTGCAAAACATACGTCTGGACGAGTGTTCACTAAGAACATCACGGCCCCTACGAGTTGACGATACTCAGTAGGATGTGCTAGCACGGGCCAGTAGCGCTGCCACTCAACTTCTTAAAGTTGAGCTCCATCGGTGTCGACACGGACTTAAAGTCCACCATTCCGAATTTTCCAGTAGCTTCACAATATATTTTCCTTGAGAAAGGAAAATCTCTTCAGGTCTCTGCCAGACCTCCAGGCCTAAGAAGTAATGCATCAGTTCTAGGTCCTTCATCTCGAATTCAAAAGCGAGCTCCCTTTTACACTAATGAATGAGAGGGTCAGCACTTGTTAGGAAGAGGTCGTCCACATACAACACCAGAATGAGAGGCTTTTCTCTATCAACCTTGAAGTAAAGGTTCGGATCAGCATTACTATGAGTGAAGCCCAGCTTCATCAGGTAGCTATCTATCCTCTCATACCAAGCCCTGGGTGCTTGCTTCAACCCATAGAGGGCTTTCTTCAACCTGCATACATGGGTGTCTCTATCCTAGACTTCGAACCCCATAGGTTGCTCCACAAACACCTCTTCCTTTATCGCACCAAGCAAAAAGACAATCTTCACATCCATTTGATGAAGATTCCATTCTTGTGTAGGAGAAAGGGCTATGATAGATCGGATGGTGGTATATTGAGCCACAGGTGCAAATATATCATCATAGTCTACGTCTTCCTTTTGAGAGAAGCCTCAGGCAACGAATCTTGCCTTGAACTTTTCAACACTACTATCAGATCCATGCTTGATCTTATAGAGCCATTTCGAGGTGACACCTGCTTTGTCCTCCGGTCTCGGAACCACATCTTAGACATCATTCTTCATAATGGAATCATATTCTTCGTGCATAACATCCTTCCAAACTTGATGCTTTACGACTTTCTCAAAAGATCCAGGCTCAAATTGTATGATTGTACTCATGGCTGCTAGATACCCTTGGTATCTATTCGGCTTCTTGCTTTCACGGAATGTCCCCCTTGCGGCCATGTGTCTCTCGGCATCCTCGAGAGTGTCCCTGAGCCATGATGGTTTTCTCTTCATTGGGGGTGGATCAATAGGCTCCATCGGTCCTTCAATATCGGGCATCGTCTCATCCTCCGGTTCTTCTCGATTTCCAGCCCTCAATTCATAATCTTCCTCAGAGTTCGGAAGATTGATTACTTTCCTGAGGGAATCATCTTCGTCAAAGGTAACATCGTGGCATATCTCCACTTCCCTTTGACCAGGCACATAGACTCTATAGGCCTTTGAAGTTTCGTTGTAGCCCACAAACATTCCCTTCTTCCCAGAAGCATCCAAATTTCTCCTATTCTCTTTCAGCACATGAAAAGAAACTGGACACCCAAAAACTCTAAAATGTGAGACGTCAGGTTTCTTACCAAAGAAAACCTCTTCAGGAGTTTTTGGAGTCCAGAGCGGAATGCGGGTATCTGTTTTGTATGTACACAACAGTGTTTGCAACTTCTCCCCACAGAAACTTCGGAAGACCTTGGTCACATAGCATGGCACGGGCAGCTTCCACAATGGTCCTGTTCTTTCTTTCAGCAACGCCTTTTTGCTCAGGAGTATATACGGTTGTGGTCTCACTCTTGATGCTAGCTTCTCTGCAAAATTTCTTGAACTCGTTCTCCTCATATTCAGTGCCATTATCGATCCTCAACATCTTGATCTTCTTCACTGTTGAATTTTCCACCAAGGCTTTGAAGGTACAGAACCACATGAAAGCCTCATCCTTCTTCTTCAAGAAGTATATCCAGGTTTTGCGAGAGAAGTCATCTATGAATGTCATATAATAAGAACATCCTCCCAAGGATGTTACATGCAGCATACCAAACAAATCAAAATGTATCAATTGCAAGACATCAGATGTCTTTGTGACACTTGAGAGGAAAGGTCCTCTTGTATGCTTTCCTTCGACACAGCCCTAACATACACCTTCATGATCATTTTTGAATTCGGGCATCCCTGTCACCACCTTCCTTACTTCGGGAAGGGCTTTTTAATGAAGGTGTCCAAACCTCCAGTGCCATAGTTCAGTCTATCGGATAGTATCACATGTCATCACTCCCAGTGGACTTCCTCCAGCCTAGTAGAGTGTATCAACTCTAAACCCAATCGTGATAACTTCCTTGAAACTCTTCTTCTAGATGTGCACCTTCCCATCAACGAATGCCAAATTGAAACATTTGTCTTCCATGGGCGAAATAGACACAAGGTTCTTCTTCAAATCAGGTACGTATAGTACATCTTGTAAGCGGAGGACTTCACCTTGAGATAAGTGGGGGGTCACAGTCCCTGTCCCTTTCACGGGATATGTGGCATTATCTCCAAGGATAATTTTTAGATTAACATCCTTCTCAACCATATCAGAAAGTGTTTCCTTAAACCCAGTGATGTGCCTTGAGGTACCACTATCAATCAACCAGACATCCATAGTGTCGGGTGGAGATGCAGCAGAGAGGGCAGATACAAAAACGAATTCATTTATTTTATCATCAACAACGTTAGATTCCTCATACTTGGAATTTCTCGACCTTTTGAAAGGTTGCCCATTTCCACCAGAGGGAGCCCTCCTCTTCCCTTTGAACTTGTTGTTCCTTTGATTGCCATTCCTTCGGTTGTTATTGTTTCATCATCATCAAGAGAATCCTTCTTGAAAGGGCATTGTATAGCATAGTGGCTGGTCTTGTGACATGTGTAACATTTCCCTTTCTTTCTTTGGACCCTTGCTCTTCCTTTGTTCCTCAAACCACCATTTTTCTTCTTCTTAGCACGAGTAGTGAAGGAAACATTTCCTTCATTTTCATATTCCTTCATCCTTGTTTCCTCTTGTACGCATCTCTATAATATTCCCAATTAGCGATAGCTAATTGGAAATATTAATTTTGATTAATTTTGCCTTCTATAGTTAAATTATAAATAAAAGTGAGTTGAGTGGGGACATAACTCACTCTAAAAATAAAGTGCACTCCCTAGTAGACACAACATTGTAACTTAAGTGAGCCAAGGGGGGCCAAGTGACCATGTAGAGAGGGGGCCCACGTAGACACATGGAGGGACTGCGCAGGCCAAGTTGAGTACGTGGCAAAAGGAGGCTACGTTGGAGGAGGTGGGCCTTAGGGTTTGAGAGAGGCCAACGCTATATAGAGAGCAGAAGCCTCCTCATTTTGGTCATTGGATGTTTATGATATTGAGCTGGTCATTTCGACTTCTTGAGCACGCTGGTTGTTTAGCTAGTCTGCAGCACTATTTAGTGCACCGAGTGTCTCCGTTCGGAGATCTCACCCTCAGCCCCGGGGGACTTCGAGTGTCTGCTCAGCTGAGGTAGTTCCATCAATATTTTGCAGGAAGATTGGTGTTTAGCTTTTGCGGAGGAGCGGTGCATTCATAGACTGCGCAGTCTTGAGAGAGAGGACGAAGATTTCTAGGGAGCTCCGGATTGGGTTCTTTTTGGAGGTTTCGAGCTGTGAGATTGAGCAAGTGGCCAGCCTTTGCTATTTGGAGGATTTTGGCAGAGTTTGGGGCAGTATTTTGGTGGTTTCTATTCAGCCTCAGCGCAGAGCCTTGGAGGATAGCGTAGATCCTCAAGGGGGTGATTTTCGGGGGTCGGTCATTTCAGAAATGCTTTCTGAGCTTTTCTGGGTTTGGTGAGTAGAGGCGGATTCCAGAGTTTCAGCTCATTCCGAGGAAGGGAGCAACCCCAAATCCTCATTTTGTTCCAGCAGTAGCAGCTACACGGCAATTTTCCAGCAGCTTGGATGCAGATCAGAGAGCAGCCATTTCCTTGCCATTCTGAGAGTATTTCTTCACTTGCCTTGAGCAAGTCTAGGTGCCATCACTCTGATCACCTATTGTACTCACTTATATTTCTCAGTATAATAAAATGGCTTAGCATTCTCTCTACATTTCTAGAGTATTTGTTACATGTTCTATATATGCTATTGTATGCTTGCACTACTGTTATTTTTCTCTCTCTGAGCATTACAGTTACTATACCACTTGGTGTGTTTTCCCCATACTCTTAGACAGAGTCTGGAAAGGGCCAAGTAGCCTCCAGATCTCACCCTCTTTTCAGAGGTGAAATATCTGGTAAACGCCCTCCCAGCCCATCTCTGGTTGGAGTTTGCTTGTGTTTAAGAGATATCCCTAAAACGATATATTACAGTGGTATCAGAGCATAGATCTGGCTCAGCCTGTGGAGCTAGTTGTCTATGACACCGGGGAAGAAGCCCTACATCTGCTACAGAGGTAGGAAGTACAGAGATATTGAGCGTAGGTTGGAGAACACCTACGGAGAGAGGGATTGTGTTCAGGTGGTGGACACAGAACAGGAGGAGCCTGAGATAGACGCAGAACAAGAGGAGCCTGTGGTAGACGCAGAGCAGGGACAGCCGATGGCAGATGATAGTGAGGCAAAACAGTTTGGGGAGGCACTCCTCAAATCAGTACAGGATCTGGCGAGACAGATTGAGGTGATGAGTCAGAGATTCACTGCAGCGGAGGCTAGACAGCGTGAAACCCCAAGGGGTTTCCATGTTGGTGAGGGGTCGGGCACATCCCATCATTTGCTGGAGCGAGATGCCACTCCGAACAAGGCATCGCATGCACCCACACGTTCCACTATGCCCACCTTTCTGGGTGCAGACACAGGGGCAGGAGCACAACATGAGCTAGAGCCTAGTCACATGGGTGACTATTTTGCTAAGTATCAGGCATATGGGCAGGAGTTCAGGGATGCCCTTTCATTCAGAGATTTTGTTCAGCTCCAGTGGGACAGTAGACCCCGCAATCATCACAGAGGGCACCGGCATTATCATGATGGGGACACCCAGCGCACAGCGAGCCGATTCCATTTGCCAACGTTTGATGGCTCATCAAACAATTCGGCAAAGTCTTGGGTGGAGAAGTTGGATATATATTTCCAGCTTAACAAGATGGCAGAGTCGGAGGCCATCAAGGTGGCTACACTGCATTTGGATGGTGAGGCCCAGGACTGGTGGTTCCATGGGATGGTGACACTCGGGCATTCGACAGTGACCACATATGCCGAGTTCACCCAGAGACTGATAGAGACATTTGACCGGAGGGATCCGGAGGAGCATTTTGTTGAGCTGACGAGGCTCAAACAGACCGGGAGTCCGTAGACGTATATTGCAGATTTTCTGAGGGTTTCAGTGATGGTGCCAAATTTATCCGCAGCACGGATGATCTACATGTTTGTTGAGGGGTTAACAGAGCCACTTCGGGGTCTAGTCAGATCCACTAGACCAGCCACACTCCAGGACGCCATTGGCAGGACCCAAGATTTGCAGGATGCCTTACCCAGGACCAGGACACGTTACCCCCAGAGACAGGCTTTCCAGCCAAAGGGGAAAGATGTGAAGATTCCACCTCCTAAGGGGAATCCGGGTAGGGGGCAGCTAGATGATGATGCCAGGAGGGAGTTGAAGAAGAAGAGGTTGTGCTTTACCTGTCAGGAGCCATGGGCACTAGGACACAGATGTGCTGCTGGCAAAGCACATTTCATCGAGGTCTTCTCCGAGAGCAGCGGGGAACAGGAGGAGTATGAGGATGGGGAGGCAGGAGACAGTCAGACAGCGCAGGACCATTTTCCACCTCCACCTCCAGGAGCAGGAGGTGCAGCTTTTGCGCCCACAGGGGGGACCCTTGCAGCCTTGCAAGGAGTACCCAAGTATTTGATGCTGCGTGTCCGAGGGACAGTACGTGGGTAGCGAGTTTCAGTTTTGGTAGACAGTGGGGCAACCCACAACTTCATCGATGCACAGATGGTTGAGCGGAGAGGCATACAAATAGAGAGCTTCGATGGGTTTTCAGTGTTGGTCCCAGGAGACCAGACGATGCAATGTGCTTGGTATGTTCCAGAGCTGGCTGTGACGATGGGTACCTACACAGTGACCGACCACTTTTTCGTGGTCAACATACCAGATACCAATGTGGTATTGGGTGTACAGTGGTTGATTACTTTGGGGAAGGTCACCACAGATTGGGAGGCCTTGGAGATGGAGTGGGATGATAAGAAGACCGGGAAGCATGATGTTAGCTACCTATAATTTTTGTTATACCAAAAGGTGGCTAAGACTTTTTGAGCCTCCAAGGAACAAATTTTATCACTAAAAATTGTTGGCTCATGAAGACTCCTTGAAGGCCTCATGCCTTTGTCCAAAATCTTCATTACCTTTGCCTTTTTATACTCAGAAAATTCTGTTGATTCCAAGAGAAAGACTGCTGAAGCACCTTCATTTTCCCCCTTCTCAATCCTTCATTTACTCCCCTTTTCTCCATATTTTTCCTCTATTTTTATGAAGTTTCCTTCTTCCATTCATAAAAATCACTTTTCCATAGTTAAAGACTCACTTTTTAACTATTCCGAAACCCCCGATTCCCTTGAAAAACTCTGAAAAATTCATAAAAACAAGTTTTATTTACTATGGACCTAAGCCCCCTTGGGCTAAGTCCTAACCACTTCCCCACCATGCGCTTTGGGGCTGGAACCACATGCTAACTCATTTTGGCGCTTATCGCATCACAAATGTCCAAAAGTGCACGTCTTTGTGCCATTACAAAACTTGTGATGCGATCAACCTTTATATTGGAAAAACCCCCGATCGCATCATTATTTTAATACATATCTTGTGGGCCCGCCTTGGCACTTAAAATCTTATAATATTTCTTCCCCGATCCGCTTTTTCCTTTTGTAAAATATAAGACCCACTTTCCCAAAGTTTTGGTCTAAAAACCAAAATCGCATGTTAAATATTAAATGGGTTGATCAAAAAGACCGATCGTGTGATCGCAATCGCAGAAAATGCAATGGGTTGATTGAAAAGCCCAGGCCCAAAGTTCCGATATGTGATAAGCCCCTTCCCTTTTAACCACCGGTCATGTCATTTTCCATGCGCCCAATGGCCCCGCAATCGGGCGCCTGACCCTATTATATATCCCATCCAAAACATAAAAAACCTTTGTTATTCATAAACTTTGGGTTTTATTTTATTTTATAAAATTCTCCGCCGGTCCGAAATCCGAGCGATCTCCACCATTGATCTGATTTGCAGATCCGACGGTGCGGAACCTGTCAAACCCGGTGGACCCCGCCATGTCTTGCACTGTTTCCAAATACCGCGTGGTATCTATCGCACCGCCTTTGGACGGAAGGTGGTTTTCTCCCGATCGGCAGCGATTCCACACGCTTGCCGCCACGCCTCTCCTGTACCTTTTTCAAAACCGCCGTTCATCGCTCATAACCTTAGTCCATCGCACATTATTGTTCGGACGCGGATGCCCAGCGATATCGCTGTCCACCGCCCGATCTGGGCCGGACCATCCAACAGTGATCGCTCGCCGAAGATGCCTGATAATTAACGAAGGTGCCCACGCGATAACCAGGCTACGGCGCGTCGTCCAAGCAATCTCCGCCGTCGATCTGATCTGCAGATCGACGGTCCACATTTCATCGCCCATTTTCTCTCCGTTTGACTTTCAACTCCCGTTCCCGGCCGTCGATCTCTGCACGATCGACGGAACAGATTCAATCTCTTTTCCATCCAGTCCACGATCTCTCTCGATCAATCTTGACCGTTGGATGATGCCATCCAATGGCCCCGCTTCCTCCACACGCCTTCTGATGCAGTTGACCTAATATGCAGGATTTTATGACATTTTGTTTGTATTTTGCAGGGTTTAATGATCTTTTCGCTATGTTCGAAGAAAATTCGAAAGAGAGGGTGACGACCCTCTTGCTTTCGATTTATCAGAGGAAATCACTTGCAGGGTGTAAATTTCACGTCTTGTCAATGATCCGTGAGGCATTGATGCCATATCGTCCCTGCGTAACCCTGCACTCCAGCGGAACACCATGAATCGGGCACAATTAAAGAGTATCAGTGTTGAAGACTTCAATATATCAGAACAGAGGAATAAAGACAATTTTACGGGAATTACGGCTAAGACGGTTATCAAAAGCCTAATCCCCGATTTAAAACACAGTTAAAGAAGAAAGCATAAAGGATTATCAGACAGAAAACCTCCACCGCCACATATGAGGTTAATCAATTTCTCCCAGCTACCACAGAGCCACTTGTTGCCTCAAACCATTCAAACAGAGGCCAAAGTTATTGAAGAAGATCAGATTTTGCCTCAACGCAGCCAGGGAGTTACTTCTACAAGGAAATCAATGCAGAAATATCTGCAGAGTTACTCCAAACGTTACACAGAGCCTCAAAGTCAATAAAAGCTCTCACCGAGCTTTGATATTTATTGTAAAAACAGTTAATACAGTAGTCCACCTGTAAACTTCTCCATCGAGCCCCTCAAAAGGCCAAGAAGTCTTGAATCTGTATTAACTGACCTAAGAGATCTTTTGTTAGGTCTCACCTCCTCATTCTTCTATAAATACTTCAGTAGAAGATGAGAAACTGTTGGTTGCAGAACTTTGAGATACATTTGAGCTTAAACTTCTGATTGTAAATAGTATTCACTGGCCCTTGGAGCCCTGCTTGTGATAGATTAGTTAGGCTGAATAGTGAAGATGATTGCTGAATTGAAACATTAGACTTGAAGACTGTAATTGGTTTGACATCAATATAAAAGCTTTTTCTTGGGATCCTGGTCTATATCATCGGTGAAGTGCCTCTCTCTGTGTTATTGTTTTCCTTCTATGTATGTCATATTGTTTTCACTATTCTTTGATAAAGGACAGCATTTATAGAGTTAGGACCCTTCTCTAACTGAAAGCTTTATCTCAATGTTTTCCTCTAACTTGTTCATTTAGGAATGATTTAATACAGTTTAAGCAGTTAGGAATGCTGGAGTTCCCTCGTCCTACTGTTTGCCTTAAAAATATTGTTCTTGAAAGTTATTTTCCTTATTGTGCTTATTAAAGATGACTATGGAAGATATGGTGTGCCCTGGTCCTAGTTTTTCTCCAAAAGCAGATTCTGAAAGTTTCCCTTGGTGTTGACTGAAAGCAGAATAGGTTTAAAAGTACTTTATCTGATCTTAAGTTTACACTTTGTTTTTCTTATGTGTTTTCATACTTTCTGAAGGTAATTATGTGGATTACTGGATTGTTTGTCAATTAAGCTGCTTTAATACAAACTTGCCCAAGAGGTCAATGGTTAGCCTTGCACTTGGTTGGTTTTAAACAGTTACTTAAGAGGCTTTTCTTGTTTGGACTGACTGTAAATCCTTTGTGAAATTATTATCAGTTTCCACCATCTCCAACACTTTATTGTTTTCATTCCATCATTTTAAATCTCAATAATCTTGTGGTATAGATGACTTGCCCCTTGGATCACTCTTGATGTTGATGCTCAATTAAAGCCCAGATATGACTCCATAGCCCAATGGACTAAAAACCAGCGTTATATCTATCTTTTTAGCCTAAGCTGTTCTATTCACTTGCAACTTCTCACCTTTGGAACTTTTTTCGCACTCAGAACTTTCCACCTTGAACAGTAATCATTCTCAACCATCCAAAAACCAAACAAACCCTTGGCCTTCATAACTAGCCTAATATCATAACCCCAAACTTCAAAGACAAATCCATCTTTGTACATATTGGAGAGATCCCTCTCCGGATTCAGGAGGGCTAGATCCTAGGATCCCAAAGTTGGTTGAAACGATGTTGTTTCTGTAATTGGACTCTGCCAATCTTGCTAATAAATTACAAATTCCTAACACATGAGAAGATTCGTGGGATGCACACTTACCCGCCCCAGACTGTTTCAGCTCACCGGATGGAGGCAGACTTCCAAAAGGGAGACATAGAGTGGGTAGTTGAGTTGCGGGCATCAGAGACAGGGACTACCGGGCAGACAGTTCATCTGGATATACAGGCCATCCTTGACAGGTATAACACGGTGTTTGGGGATATACCACTAGGCCAGCCACCAAATCGGGGGTTTGAGCACACTATTGAGTTAGAGCAGGGCATTTAGGCCGTGATTACCACACCCTATAGGCACCCCAAGGCCTATCGGGATGAGATTGAGCGAGCCATCCAGGAGTTGCTAGCTCTTGGACATATTCGGCCCAGCACCGGTCCTTTTGCTTCTTTTGTGGTGTTGGTGAAGAAGAAGGACGGCACATTGAGAATGTGCATTGATTATAGGGCCTTGAATAAGAAGACCATGAAGAACAAGTACCCCATACCGCGGATAGATGAGTTGATGGATGAGTTGAGAGGAGCACAGTTCTTCTCAAAGATTGATTTGAGATCCGGGTACCACCAGATTCGCGTGAGGGTACAGGACATTCCCAAGACCGCTTTTAGGTGCCATTACGGCCACATTGAGTTCTTGGTTATGCCTTTCAGGCTAACCAATGCCCCAGCTACTTTCCAGTCATGCATGAACCATATCTTCCGCAGTCATCTGAGGAAGTTTGTATTGGTCTTTTTCGATGATATGCTGATATATAGCAGGACTTGGGAGGAGCATCTCCAGCATATAGAGGCAGTGCTACATATCTTGGAGGAGCAACAGTTCTATGCTAAGCTCTCCAAGTGTGAGTTTGGGTTGACGGAGATGTTGTATTTGGGTCACATCATTGGAGTGGACGGAGTGAGGGTCCACGAGGAGAAGATCAGGGCCATCAGAGATTGGCCAGAGCCAAGAAACGTGACGGAACTTCAGGGATTTATCGGTATCTGCACTTATTACAGGAAGTTCGTCAAGAGTTTCTCTCAGCTTGCTGCACCCCTTACAGATTTGACGAAGAAGGGGGCATTCAGTTGGTCAGATACAGCGCAGCGGGCCTTTGACAGGCTCAAGGAGGTTATGAGCAGCTGCCCAATGCTTGCATTGCCAGATTTCCCGCAGCCCTTTGTTTTGGAGTGTGATGCATCGAGAGAGGGGATCAATGCAGTTTTGATGCAGGGAAGCCACCCTATAGCCTACGAGAGTCGGAAACTCCTTCCTCATGAGCAGTTGTATCCTATATACGACAAGGAGATGCTGGCCATTATGCATGCATTGGCCAAATTCCAGCAGTACTTGGTGGGTAACAAGTTCAGGGTGAGGACTGATCACAACAGCCTCAGGTTCTTTTTGGAGCAGAAACAACTACAGGAGAGGCAGCAAAAATGGATCAGCAAGATCCAGGCTTATGACTTTAACATTGAGTATGTCAAGGGGAAGAAGAACGTGGTAGCCGATGCACTTTCACGTAGACCATCCACGTTGTCTCTGATGAGTTTGGATACAGATTGGAGGGGTCGACTCTTGGCGGAGTACTCCAAGGACAGATTTGCCTGTGAGGTTCTGGATGGTCAGGTGACAAATGACAGGTACAGGGTGATAGATGAGATCATCTACTACAGAGACAGGATCTTCTTGACTGAGGGCTCCCAGCTCAAGAAGAAGATACTTCAGGCGTCCCATGATTCACCATTGTCCGGCCATCAGGGGTTTACCAAAACCTACCGGGCCATCAGAGAGAGGTTCTCATGGAAGAGCCTCAAGGAGGACGTGCTCCAGCATATCAGGGAGTGCAAGGTTTGCCATAGAAACAAGGGAGAGATGAACCATCCCGTAGGTTTGTTGCGGTCTCTTCCCATTCCGGAGGGAAAATAGGAGAGCATTTCGATGGATTTCATCACAGGGTTGCCCATGGTGCAGGGTAAGGACTGTATATACGTCGTCATTGATCGGCTAACGAAGTATGCACACTTTTTCGCCATATCCGCACACTATTCAACAACGCAAGTGGCAGAGCTGTTCTTCAAAGAGATTTTCAGGTTACATGGTCTTCCCAAGACCATCATCAGTGACAGGGACAGTCGCTTTATGGGCGGATTCTGGCAAGAGATTTTCCGGTTGGTGGGGACAGAGTTGACACCGAGCACTAGCTACCACCCACAAACGGACAGGCAGACAAAGATAGTTAACAAGTGGTTTGAGGGCTACTTGCGTAACTATGTTAGTGGGCAGCAGAGGGCATGGCTGAAGTGGCTGCATCTGGGGGAGTATTGCTACAACAACACACATCACATGTCCATCGGTATGTCTCCGTTCTATGCTTTGTATGGATACCATTCTTTATCTTTTGCTGATGTGATGTTTGGTGCAAGCAAGGCTCCGAGAGCCAAAGATTGGATCCAAGAGAGTCAGGACATCCTCCGAGCTCTCAAGCATAACATGGCTACAGCGCAGAACCATCAGACGCTGTATGCCGACAGGGGTCGGGTGGAGAGACAGTTTGAAGTAGGAGACTTGGTCTACCTACGTTTGCAGCCATACTGATAGTTGTCACTGAAGCAGAAGGGAGCTGAGAAGCTCAAGCCCCGTTTTTATGGGCCATACAGGGTGATACGCAGGGTTGGACAGGTTGCTTATGAGTTGGAGTTGCCCCAAGGCAGCAAGATTCATAACATTTTCCATGTATCATGCCTGAAGAAGGCATTGGGGCAGCAGGTGACAGTGACAGATGAGCTACCGCCTACGGATGGTGAGGGGCATTTGGTGTTGCAGCCAGAGGCCATTATTGATACCAGGGAGAGACAGCTGCGGAGTAGGACAGTCCGGGAATTCTTAGTGAGGTGGAAGAATTTGCCGGATGAGGACGCCACTTGGGAGAGTGAGAAGATATTGCAGCATCCATTACTACAGTTGCTTGGGGTCAAGCAACATTTTGCCAGGGGAGATTGTAATATTCCCAATTAGCGATAGCTAATTGGAAATATTAATTTTGATTAATTTTGCCTTCTATAGTTAAATTATAAATAAAATGAGTTGAGGGGGCACATAAATCATTTTAAAAATAAAGTGCACTCCCTAGTAGACACAACGTTGTAACTTAAGTGAGCCAAGGGGGGCCAAGTGACCACGTAGAGAGGGGGCCCACGTAGACACATGAAGGGACTGCGCAGGCCAAGTTGAGCACGTGGCAAAAGGAGGCTACATTGGAGGAGGTGGGCCTTAGGGTTTGAGAGAGGCCAACGCTATATAGAGAGGAGAAGCCTCCTCATTTTGGTCATTGGGTGTTTATGATATTGATCTAGTCATTTCAACTTCTTAAGCACGCTGGTTGTTTAGCTAGTCTGCAGCACTGTTTAGTGCACCGAGTGTCTCCGTTTGGAGATCTCACCCTCAGCCTCGGGGGACTTCGAGTACATGCTCGGGTGAGGTAGTTCCATCAGTGTTTTGCAAGAGGATTGGTGTTTAGCTTTTGCGGAGGAGCAGTGCATTCATAGACTGCGCAGTCTTGAGAGGGAGGACGCAGTCCATTTCTGGGGAACTCCGGATTGGGTTCTTTTTGGAGGTTTCGAGCTGTGAGATTGAGCAAGGGGCCAGCCTTTGCTATTTGGAGGATTTTGGCAGAATTTGGGGCAGTATTTTGGTGGTTTCTATTCAGCCTCAGCGCAGAGCCTTGGAGGATAGTGTAGATCCTCAAGGGGGTGATTTTTGGGGGTCGGTTATTTCAAAAATGCTTTCTGGGCTTTTCTGGGTTTGGTGAGTAGAGGCGGATTCCAGAGTTTCAGCTCACTCCCAGGAGGGGAGCAGCCCCAAATCCTCATTTTGTTCCAACAATAGCAGCTACACGGCAGTTTTCCAGCAACTTGGACACAGATCAGAGAGCAGCCATTTCCTTGCCATTCTGAGAGTATTTCTTCACTTGCCTTGAGCAAGTCTAGGTGCCATCACTCTGATCACCTATTGTACTCACTTATATTTCTCAGTATAATAAAATGGCTTAGCATTCTCTCTACATTTCTGGAGTATTTGTTACATGTTCTATATATGCTATTGTATGCTTGCACTACTGTTATTTTTCTCTCTCTGAGCATTACAGTTACTATACCACTTGGTGTGTTTTCCCCATACTCTTAGACAGAGTCTGGAAAGGGCCAAGTAGCCTCCAGATCTCACCCTCTTTTAGAGGTGAAATATCTGGTAAACGCCCTCCCAGTCCATCTCTAGTTGGAGTTTGCTTGTGTTTGAGAAATATCCCTGAAACGAGATATTACAATCTCGATAATACTTTGTCAAAATCAGGTATCACATTGTTATTGAGAATGGTAGTATTGAATACATGCCATTCGAAGGAGAGAGCTCCAAGTGCGGTGAGAACCATTTCTCGATCAACTATTGTCTCCCCAATGGCCAGAAGATTATTTCTAATTTCGATCAACTTCAAAAAATATGATTGGATGGATTCATCCCTGCCTTTCTTCAGATTCTACAATTAGGTCTTGAAGAAAAGGACTTGATTAGCATTGTTGGCTTTGAACAAGTTGACCAACTTATCATACATCTCCTTGGATGTGTCCAACTCAGAGATGTAGGCTACCAGACTCTTATGAATTGAATCCCGGATCATCAACTTTGCTTTGATTTCCCCCTTCTTATATTTTGACTTGGTGGCAACAGGTGCAGTGGATGGAGGCTCTTGGATTTTACCCTGCTCATAGTCCATGACATCTTGGTCTTCCAACATAAGATCCAAAGTCATCTTCCAAGCATGGAAGTCTTCCTTCCCAGTCAATTTGCCATCAGCTTTGAAGCCATTATAGTTTGAGGTACCCATGCTCTTCTTCGGGGATTGCTACAAACTTGGGCTTTGTCTTCACCTCAACTCTGATACCATGTAAATTTTCGTAGATGTTCTATGCTTGATGCAACTTTACTTTTATCCCAATATGAAATAGCAATCACATAAACAAGAAAGTAAAATGTTGATAGAACATACCAATAGATTGATAGAAGACAAGCCAAAAATACACATAACTTGATTAGAAAAATATATGTGTTGAGCTGCGTTATGCATTACGGCGGTCAACAAGATGCTTCAACCAACAAAGTCTCAATACGGTCAGCCAACCAAAATGTGTCACACAACCCTCTCGGACATCTCTATATCAGTCAACCCAAAGTCAACAAAAGTCAATGTTGTCCCTGTCAACGGTCAACGCAAAACAACAGTAGCAAAAATTCAATGCAGCCCAGTCAAAGTCAACATCCAGCCTTGATTTCTATGCCAATAAATGCGAACTTCAGAAATTGGATTTTTGAGAGTATTAAGGATCAGTTTGACCAAGCATTGACCAAAGTCAATGCTGGTAAAATCTACACTGAAACCCTAGGTCAAAACAGAAATTTCCTTCACTGAAATTTTCCTACGTGTGAGAGAAGAAGAGCTTCCAAGGTGATCAAACCAATCAGATGATGAGAGAGAAATGTGTGATGAGTGATGGATGAAATGACCTCCAATATTGAACTATATATATCCATCAGTGAGGGTGTGTGACATATCTGCTGGGGCTTCAAGCCTACATTTCAATTCTGGCCAACCTTGCACATAAGTGGAATAAATTCAAAATAAATGTTCTGCTCATCGGATCAAGATGATCTTTAGATCGATCTTGCACCTCTTCGAAAGAGGAATCCAATAAAAATATTGGCATCTTCATCTTAGCATCACAACATGGAGTTTGGACCTAGTTGTCCAAAATTAACAGTAGGGGACCCACAAATGATGTTTTTCCAAAATAAAACCACTTTCTAAAGTTCCTAAAGGAAAAATTGTGGCTCTAGTGATGGGGTCGAGTTGTCCCTAGGTGGCAGCGTGAACGAGGTACGAAGGAGGCAGCGTAAGAGTGGTTGGAGAGAGGCAACGTGTGAGTTGCTCAAGTAGAGGCAGCGCAGGCCAAGGTGGGGCCCAAGGAGTACGTTGAGCCTCAATTGACAAAAGGAGGGAGAGAGCTCTCATTCCTCATTCATTCAGCTATTTTCTTCTTGTCATTTTAACAGAGCATGCTTGAGCTGGAGAGCCAAGTCTGCAGTGTTGTTTAGCACACGAGATCTTCAAGGGAAGATCTCAACCTCTGCCTCGGGGGACTTCGACTGCCCGCTCAGGAAAGGAGTTCCACACCTTTGTGAGGAGATTTACCATCAACAGCATCAGGAGGAAGCGTAGCCATTTCTGGATTGCGTAGTGGACACAGTGCAGAGAGGAGTTGGTTCCGGGAGGTTGGAGAGAAGGGAATTCACAGCAGGAGATTTGGAGGGGAGGCTAGTCACCTCCTACCAGGGATTATTGCAGCATTTTGAAGGCATTTTCCAGCAGTTCCTTCCAGTGGTTCAATTTCCCCAACAGTTCATTGAGCCAAGCCCAAGAGGGCCAATTTCCGGGGTCGAGCTTTCAGCAAACCATTTCCGGGTTTTTGTGGGTTTGATGAGTAGATTCCAGTGTCAAATTCTTGGAATTTTCTGAGCAAGGGAAGAATCCTATCCAGCAGTTCGAAGTCAGCCAACAACAACATTTCTAGGCTAGGCAGCGCAGAGACAGAGCCACGCAGAGCCATTTCCGGGGGGAGATTCAGCTTGTGTTAGAGTTTTTCTTCAGCCTGCTTCGAGCAGGCCCAGGTGCAAGACTTCCAGCACCACTATTGTACTCATTCCAAGCAAACTAATAAAATGGCTCAACAGTTGTTTTTGGCTCCAGTTCATGTGTTTTGAGGTGTGTTTTCTTTGTTGTAGTTTTTAGTCTATTGTGCTTAATATTACTTTCTATTCCCGATTTTGGATATTACAACTGCGCAATCCTTTCGGGATTCGAACTGTTGCCTACGCAACTATTCGACCTTCCACTTCTTCTTCAATGCTTAGCTCCTCTGATCTGTTCCCTTGCTTCTCCTACACTGCTATACAAGCTTGGATACCATGTGAAAATTCCTACACCGGAATTCTATTGCAACAACTAGAAAATATTCACCTAATTGCTAACTTTTACTTAACAATTTATTTGCACTTATCTACGGCGAACACTAAATACATCACATTGCAACCTTCACTTAAATAAACTGCGGAAATTACAAGTAGAAAAAAAAAATCTGAGTAAGAAAAAAATAACACACATGACACCGTTATTTTTGGACCAAGTCCCTGGAAAGACCCAATGCAGGAAAACTGGTGAAGCAGCTGAGGGTTTGATATTATTAAGCAGTAATTTATGAGTACAATTCTTCAGATTCCCTAACTAGAAATCCTATACAGAGATCTAACTGAACAAAAAGCTGGTGAGATGATCTCATCCCATCACTGGAAGATCTGGCACTGATCTGCGTTGGAGATGAGCCTCTATGTTGTCTCTACGCAATACTGCATCACTCCTACGCAGTTATTGTGTCACTGCAGCTCGGTCTGCGTTGCACCTCCTCTGATCTCTCTACTAACTGGAAACTTCAGCCCTCTGGCCTCCCGGCCTCACACCCCAACTCTAGCACTAGATCCTGACTGTTCCCCAACAAAAATAGAGACTCCTTCTCCGCGTTGCCACTGTGTTGCCTCTCCGGACTACTCTCTACCCTCTCTACCTTGTACTCTCAGGATCAATAAAACTCCAACAGCAAAATTACCTCTACCCCACTCTGCAAGAATCAACTCGATCGATCCTCTGGTTGCTCTGCACTCTCACTTGAGAAATTTAATCTCTCGACTCTCTTGGTGTATTTTTCCAAATTCCCATCAATTCCTTGTAATCTTCTCATTGAGACTTCACCGGCTGAGATTAAATTGCTATTCAACGGCTAAGATTAACTTGAATTGATCTCAGTCTAGAAGATTCACACCATGTTTTATTAATACCCTTTAATTATTTTAATTTCCTAAGTTTAGACTTAGACTCCCATTAAAAATAATTAATTATTTTAATAAAACACAATCCAGGTTGAATTTCCCAAAATGCTTTTTGGGTTCTTTGGAATACATGTGTCTAAGCCTCCCTGCAAAATTTGAGACTTAGAGCACGTCCGATGCTACCAAAAATCAACACATTGCTTCTCGCGAATCCCAGCTTCATCAAATAATTGTCTATGCAGGCGTACCATGCTCTTGGGGCTTGCTTCAAGCCATATAATGCCTTCTTCAATCTACAAACATGTGTCCTGCGATCCTCTACTTCAAATACCTATGGTTGCTCAACATATACTTCTTCTTGTAGCATGCCATGGAGAAATGCATTCTTTACATCCATCAGCATCCTGAAGCGTATCACAGAGCCAAAATGGTCTCTTCCTAGTAGGAGTATTACTAGGAGGAGAATCTAAGGGATCCATGGGATCATCAACAATATCGGTCTCGGATTCAAGCACAAACGGGCCATCCAAGATATCCATTTCATCATTCTTTGTAATATTCCTAATTACCAATTCCGCTAATTAGAATATTAATTTTTGATATTTTCCTAACTATTAAGTTTTGACTCCGAGGATGTGGGTTTGGGGACCCACAATTAGACATAGGAAACTATAGATATCAAAACATTAGGCCAAGGCAAATATTGCGGATGTAGTGGAGGATGGGAGCCCAAAGAGGAGAGATTGCATCCCACATGTGGTAGCGCAGCTCATTGGTACGAGCTAGAGGCAACGCAATTTTGAGGTGGGGCCCAAGGGAACGTTGGGAAGGCTTATTTAAAAGGAAGTACTATAAGTCGTTCATTTTGGTATGTTGGAAATACTAAGAGGGGGGTGAATCAATATTTCTTTTCAATTATTAATTATTGCCAGTTAGATTCTTCACAATTAAAGACAAAGAGGTGTATAATAATAATAATATTAAGGATTAATAAGAACTTCAATCCTTTTTCAATAATTGTATACAATAGATGAGTGAGGGCACCAACCCTTTAATGAAATAGGCACCAAACTGTTGCCAAGCACCAACTTGGACTTTGATGAGGCTCCAACCTCTAGGGCTTCAACTCTATCTTCTCAAGGCACCAACCTTGTGTTTAGGAGCTCCTACTCCAAGGATACCAATCCTGTTTTATCTTCTTTTAATAAAGAATGTGGATAGTACTTACTTGAACGTCATAATTCTTCACTGTTTAATACTTCACTGTCAAACCACCAAATGTCTTCAAGGATCAACACAAGTCTTAAAAGTTCAATACTTCTTTTGTCCAAGGTTCTCAATCTTTAGTCCTCCACCACTGACTGCATATGTCTTCATTAGATAGCCATAGTAAAACTTGATGATGCCACCATAATTAATCCATTTTTGAAGGATTGTCCTTAATACATCGCAGGTGCTAACTCCAAGTATAGAATAGGTCCAAGGATTACATCAATTCCATGTTACAGGTCTGAAATCTTTTACAAGTCTGTAGGTCTAAGTTACAACAGCATCGAGCCAGGTTTGAGCAAAGGGAGGATTGATCTGCAATGAACCTAGAAAACGTTGTTCATCAAATTCGAAACACTACCCAACAGATTTGAAACGGTACTCCAAATTTAAAAACGCTGCTCCAAAATTTAAAAAACGCTGCTTCCAAAGGCGGTTCACACTGCCTCAATCCCAAGTTCACGTTTTTCGAAAACACTGCCAGGTTCTACTTTGTATTTCAGATGATACGTAATAGCTAAGTCGAAAAATATGAAGTGTTATTTCGTTATTCTTTTTTGGTTCACGAGTTGTGAACTCATTGACTTGTATTTCTACTCTTCTAACCTTATCTCTGTTTTGACTTGCGTCTTCCCTTTTATATATATACAACTGCCTTGATCGAACTTCCATGCTGGAATAAAGGGAACCAAGCCGTATTTATATAAATTTATAAAGTATGGCCGTCATATGGTCAGCCGACGTCAAAAAAAAGTTAAAGCCGACTTGTACAGTGGAGCCGAGGAGTAATACGTTCAGTTTATAAAGTTATGAAATGTCTAGCGTATACTTTTTCATCGATGTATCGCTTTGGAAATATTTTATGCAAGGTTCATTGAGTAATGCCCAATTACGATGAGAGAATTACGTGTGGTTTAGTGAAGCGTTCATTTCTTTTTCATTTATAATTTTCTATTGCTTTTTATTATCTTGTATATATATATTTCTAGGATTTATAATTTATGAATTTGGTGTATGTTTTTTTTTTAGAGCTTTACGTATTTAAGGCTTAGATTTATATGTGCTTTTATGTGTATTAGAGAATCCTAGAGATTCTTAATCTAAGGATTAGGGTTTTACTAGGGTTAGGGTTAGGTCATCATGGAATTTGAGTTTTTCTCAAGGAGTTAGGGTTAGCTTGGAAAGGGTTTGTTTTATACATATGAATTATTCTTAGAGTTCCATGGGCATTAGACTAGGGCATCTTGAAACTAAGGCTTTAGGGAATATGCATCATCTTCATAGTGTAACGACAACCTCTAGGGTTTCATAGGGCAACATCATGCATCACAAGAATATTTGACATCTTCAACTATGCCATATTGACATCAATGAAAACCTTGATTAACAGGTTATTGATTCATTATCCATTTCAAAATTGTCTTTGACAAGAACATGCTTGAGCAGTGTTGTTCAGCACACGAGTGTCTTCAAGCAGAGATCCCAGCCTTTGCTTCGGTGGACTTCAAGTGCTAGCCCAAGGAAGGTGTCTTACCATAGTTTGATCATTTCCAATAGCAGGAGCTTCATCCACAGCACAGTCATCACTTCAGCAGTGCAGTGGCATCCAAAGCAGCGCAAAGGCTGCGTAGTCATTGAGGAGGATCATCCGGGTGTTAGAGGAGGAAGATTTTGGAGGAGACTTGGTGAGGAGGCTTGCAGCTTCTTAATAGGGATTTTTATTGGCATTTTGGAGACTTCCAGCAGTGGGGCTTACAAGGGGATCGATTGACCCAACAGTTTAGAGAGCCTAGCCCAAGAGAGCCAATTTCCAGGGCCAAGCTTTGGGTGAACCCTTTCTGGGTTTTTTCTGGGTTTATTGAGGAGAGGCCAAGATTAATTTGGCAAAAAATTTTGGCTAGAATTGAGGGGCCAAACATGGACTCCAACTCAGCCAGCAACTAGAGGAGCTAGGGGAAATTGGGTCGAAATTCCGAGGTCAACATTTGGCCAATTCCTTCGTGGATTTTTGTGGGTTTCTTCAGTAGAGTCTGAGGTTAATGTCCCGCAATTTTCTGAGCAGCGTAGTAGGCCCTAACAGCATTTCATTCGGAGCAGCAGCAACATTTCTGGCCAGTGACAACGCAGAGCAGGAGTAGCAGCGCAGAGCAGGAGTAACAGTGCAGAGTCCGAGTCAGACCCAAATAGCAGGTCAACCGTAGTAGCAGTAGTATTTTTGGCCAGTGATAGCGCAGAGCAGGAGTAGCAGAGCAGAGCAAGAGTAATAGCATAGATTCGGAGTAGTAGCAGTGTTTCTGGCCAGTGACAGCGCAGAGCTACAACCATGCAATGTAACTTCAGAGGGGGATTTCAACTGTATTTCAGAGGCTATCTCCAGCTTTCCTTGAGCAGGCCCAAGTGCCTCCATTCTAGCACCTCCATTGTACACATTTCCCGCAAATTAATAAAATGGCTCAGTGCAATTTTATGGCTCAATTTATGTTCTGATGGCGTGTTTATTTTTGCTATTTGCTTAATGTCTTTTGATGCCTATTATTCCTACAATTTACCATTAGGAATATTACATTCTTCTTGGGAGCAGGAAGCGGAGGAAGGTCTTTGGCTTTTCCAAGTGCGACATCTTCATCAAATGTGACATCCCTGCCAATAGCTTCCAACTTGTTCGTGTCTCTTTTGGCGCATTAAAGTATACAAGACAGCCAAATATAAGGAGATGAATCACATCGCGCTACACACCTGTGAATTCTTCTTCAGGTTTATTGTTGTCTAATGCTTGATGAGGCACCCTATTTTGAACATATACGACAATATTCGTTGCTTCTCCCCAAAGAAACTTTGGTACCTTTTGATCATGGAGCATGGCATGGGCGACTTCTACAATGGACCTATTCTTCCTTTCGGATACTCTATTTTTTTCAAGAGTATAAGGTGTACTTGTCTCCTTCTTGATGCTTTCCTTATTGCAAACATCAATGAATTCATTTGAAACGTACTCTCCACCATTTTTGTACCTGAATATTTTTATTTTCTTCCCAGTTTGATTTTCGATCAAGGCTTTGAACTCCTTGAACTTTTCAAATGATTCCTCCTTATGCTTCAGATAATACATCCATGTCTTTCTTGAAAAGTCATCAATGAAGGTGACATAATAGAGATGGTTACCAAGAGAATGTACTGGCATCAGACCACTCAAGTCGGAGTGAATGAGATGGAGAATGTCATTTGTCTTGCTTTCACTAGAGGGGAATGGTCCCCTTGTCATCTTTCCACTGGCACATCCTGGACATACACCAACATGTTCAGCTTGAACCTTTGGAATCCCGGAGACCGAGTTCTCCAATTTCGAAAGTGAATCATAATGAAGATGAGCTAACCTTCGGTGCCATAATTCTCTTAGATTATTTGTATTGTGAACCAATGCCATTAGTGACCTTCCAATGACCCTATAGAGTCCATATTTTCTTCCCAAAGTGAATGCATCTTTCATACATGATCCAACAGGCCAAGTAAGAACTTTTCCCTTGATGAAGGCAACCCTCATCCCAGTGAAAAATCCTAAATTTGGATTCCTACTGCAACAAATTTGAATTAGTTCTCCTATTATTTTCCATAATTATTTCATTACAGTGAAATATCGAAGTAATTACTGAAGCAGTCTACACAAATAATGTTGTGGAATAAATCTAAGTGCTGAAACAAACTGAACAAAATAGAATGAAAAACATCCACATTTGACAGTTATTTTTGGACTAAGTCCCTGGAAAAAACTAACTCAAGAAAACCGGTGCAGCAGATCTGAGGGTTTTATATTATTAAGCAGTAGAATCTTGAGTACAACTAGGGTGCCAATATATGGCTCACCCTTCAGAGAAAATCTAGGCAACAGAAGAAATGTGAGGTATACCTCACTCTGCAAATCCCCGGCTGATCTGAACAGTGTCGGTGAAGCCCCTCTCTACCTCTGCATGATGCCTATGCTGGAATTGCGTAAGCCTACGTGGGCAAGCTCTGGAACTGCGTCACCTCTCCTCTGCAAATGATCAAGTTGATCAGAAACTGAGTTTTGGCCCTCCTGGCTTAGAAACCCCAGCTTCCAGCTATCTCTGGACTGAATACAAAATCCACTGCGTCACTTCTGCGTGATTCCCTTCAGGAACTGCGTCACCCCTCCAAGTGACTGCGCTGCCTCTCTCTACGTCACTGCTGCCTCTCTCTAAAATGTACTCCTGGTCCTCCCGACTAGTTACTGCATTTGCCCCTCTCTGAAACTGATCTCTGAATCAAATCACTTAGCAAACCCAGCCCTAGTGATTCGATCTTGATCAAAAAGATGTCTCTCACAATCTCAAAAATGCCAAATTCTCAATGTGCTCAAATTTGTGATTTCCATAGGCCCCTCACCCTCCTTACATTCTTTCGTTGACCCTTCAACGACCAACATTAAAACATAATCAAGGGCTAAGATTAACTTGGAGGTGATCCATGACTTTATCTAGAAGATTCACACTTAGTTTAATTAATACCCTTTAATTAATCAGTTTCCCTAAGTTTAGACTTAGGAAAACATTAAAAAATTGATTAATTATTTTAATTAAACCATCTCTAAGTGGAATTTTCCAAAATCCTTTCTGGGTATTATGGAATACATGTGTCTTAGCCTGTATACAAAATTACAAGACTAGAGCACATCTGATGCTACCATAATTCAACACTCCCTCTTAGCGAGGAAAGTGCTCTAGCAAGACAACTCAATGTGTTGCTCTGACTTCTGGAACATCTGTTGTTGTGTTGTTGATGCTGCTCACCAACACCACACACATGTTGCATCTGTACTACTGCTGACTCTGCATGTTGCTGCCAACTGCCACTATACTGCAACTCCCTCTAAATTCTGCAACCACGTCGTTGCACTGCGTGAGCACTTCTCTGCACTACTCTGCACAGCGCTGCACCACTTTTGCATTGCGCTGCTGCTACTCATCTGTTGTTGCTGCTGCTCAATTGCTATTGCTGCTGCACTGATGCTAATTGCAACAGAAAAACATCCGAAATTGGACAAGTAATACTGCATCTGAATAATAAGACTAACTGTTGCTAACTTCTGCACTAGCTCTCTGAATATGCTGCACTGCTGCTGCTCTGCACTGCACTGTAGTGCGCTGCACTAGTGTGCATTGCGCTACTGTTGTTGCCTCCCCTTCTCTGCGCTGATCAGGCTCTAGTATTGCTAGCCACTGCAATATCTCTTCATCTTCCGCTACAATTGTCCATCATGCTACTGTCTTAAGGCTGTTGTAGCTCGCATATGATCCAAGAGTTCGGAAATACTCAAGGATCCTGCCATTGTAAGTTCTGGAACTACAGCTCCAAGTCAGCCCACTTCTCTCCTTTCGGAATATGAGCTAACATAGCACAATCAGCTTCTGCCTCAATCTTGGCAGCTCCGACTTGAGAATCTTGCTTCTCCTCCTTATCCTTTTTCTTAAGAGGACAATGTGTGGCATAATCTCCTATTTCCCCACACCTGAAGCACTTGATCTTGGGCAGATCTTTCTTCTTTTGCCTCTGTTGCCCCCTTGATGCAAGGGTTGTGTTATCTTCTTCCTCCTTGACTTTCGAACTGCTGTTGCCATCCTCACTATGGATTTTGAGGAGATCTCTCCTCAGCTCTTCTTGCTGCAAGTCTGCCCACATCGCTTCCCATCCTGGAAGCTTTTTTCTGCCCAAAATGCTCTGGATAAAGACCTGATAGTCTTCTAAAACAGAGTTCAAAGTGAGCCTTACCAACGCTGAGTCTTTAGGTGTTGATCCCACTACTGACAGCTAGTCTCGGTTGTCCTGAATTCTAGATAGGAAGGAGTCAAAATGCTCTCCCTTCTTCATCCTGGTATTACACATCTTCTCCTCGAGATACATCTTTCGCTGCTCGGAAGATCCTTCGTATAGCTTTTCCAGCCCTACCCACATTTCTCTAGCAGTGTTCTTTGCTGCTATGTGAAGTACGATGTGATCCTTCACACCATCTAGGATCAATCGTTTGGCTCTTGCCATGTTCTTCTTGAAGGCTCTCAAATGTGCTGCATCCAGTGGCTCTGCAACTGTGTTGTCAATGAGGGCCTTTAGATCATGCTCATTAAGGAGAAACTGAATCCTTGACTTCTAAATAACATAGTTGGAGGCACCCTACAATCTATCTTGGTCATGCAATATGTTGCTGGCCATCTCCTCAACTGTCGATATCTTCCTCTAACCCTCTGCTCAGCTAGACTTATGTACTCCTTGAGGAGTAAGTCAATGCTTCTGCTGCTGCACGGGAAAAACTAAGTTTCTTTGAGCAAGAACCTCTCTGAGGTCAAGAAATCCCCAACTGTGTTTTTCAAAATTTTTCTAACACTTATGCACCAGCACTCACTACTGTGCAACTACTGCGTGCTTCAGCTACGCTGGTCTGCTATGCTACCTCTTCTGCAACTGAAAAAGCTTACCCCTCTGTCAACTCTCTCAGAGGGAGCCTTTTCTGCGCTGGATTTTCCTCCTGGCCTGGACTGCGTAATTTCTGGGGGAGTCTGTTGTTGCTTACGCAGATCCCAGCCTCTTATGCGTTGATCTGTTGGTTCACTCTTCTTTCTCCTACATTTCAGCTTGAATAAGCTCTGATACCGTTGAAAACTCCTAAATCTGGTTTCCTACTGCAACAAATCTGAATTACTTCTCCTAATATTTTCCATAATTATTTCATTACAGTGAAATATCGAAGTAATTACTGAAGTAGTATACACATATAATGTTGCGGAATAAATCTAAGTGTTGAAACAAACTGAACAAAATACAATAAAAAACATCCACATTTGACAGTTATTTTTGGACTAAGTCCCCGGAAAAAACCAACTCGAGAAAACTGGTGCAGCAGATCTGAGGGTTTTATATTATTAAGCAACAGAATCTTGAGTACAACTAGGGTGCCAATATTTGTCTCACCCTTCAGAGAAAATATAGGCAATAGAAGAAATGCGAGGTATACCTCACTCTGCAAATCCCCTACAGATCTGAACAGCGCTGGTGAAGCCGCTCTCTGTCTCTGCATGATGCCTACACTCAAACTGCGTAAGCCTGCGTGGGCAAGCTCTGGAACTGCGTCACCTCTCCTCTGCAAATGATCAAGCTAATCAAAAACTGAGTTTTGGCCCTCCTGGCTCAGAAACCCCAACTTCCAGCTATCTCCGGACTGAATACAAAAGGCACTGCATCACTTCTGCGTGATTCCCTTCAGGAACTGTGTCACCCCTCCAGGTGACTGCATTTCCTCTCTCTACATCACTGTTGCCTCTCTCTGAAATGTACTCTTGGTCCTCCTAACCAGTTACTACATCTGCCCCTCTCTGAAACAGATCACTGAATCAAATCACTTAGCAAACCCAGCCCTAGTGATTCAATCTTGATCAAAAAGTTGTGTCTCTCTCACAAGCTCGAAAATGCCAAATGCTCAATGTGCTCAAATGTGTGATTTCCATAGGCCCCTCACCCTCCTTATATTCTTCCATCGACCCTTCAATGACCAAGATTAAAACGTAATCAAGGGCTAAGATTAACTTGGAGGTGATCCATGACTTTATCTAGAAGATTCACACTTAGTTTAATTAATACCCTTTAATTAATCAATTTCCCTAAGTTTAGACTCATAAAAACATTAAAAAAACGATTGATTATTTTAATTAAACCATCTCTAAGTGGAATTTTCCAAAATCCTTTCTGGGTATTATGGAATACATGTGTCTTAGCCTGTATACAAAATTACAAGGCTAGATCACATCCGATGCTACCATAAATCAACAATCCCTTTGTCTTCCAAAGTGGAGATTCATACCAAATTCTTCTTCACCCCAGGCACATACATTACATCATGTAATACAATAGATTCCCTAGAATTCAAATGAAATTTAACAGATCCAAAACCTTTGACAGGATGAGTGGAGTTGTCTCCAAGAATGATTTTCAAATTTGACTCACTCTAAGTTAGAGAGAACTTCCTTATAACCAGAGAAGTGATGAGTGGCTCCACTATCAACCAAACAACTAGCTCAGGAATCCGGAGGATATGAGCTAGTAAGAGTGGAAATAAGAATATATTCAGATTGATTTGCAACATTACTTTCATACCTGGAGAATCTTTACTTCTTTTATGGACGGCGATCTTCTTAATGATCACTTGGAGCATCTCTTCTTCTTCTATAATTTCTTCCATCGCGGTCATTCCTTCAATCATCTCTCATCCTTTGATCATTGAACCTGTTGTTGTTGCTTCTAGTATTATAACACGGTCCATTATTCTTCTCGGGGCAATCTCGAGCATAATGACCCTTCTTGTGACAATTGTAGCATTCAATATGCAGGTATTCCTTCCTTTTATTTTTATTTCAAAGAGAAGGCTTTCTTGAATCTGATGGACCTCCTTTCCCTTTCTTCTTCTTTTCGTCAAGAGCAATGAATGCAACAGGTTCTCCTTCTTCGTGCTTTTGAATCCTTCCTCTTCCTATCATCCTGGACTCTTCTGGAGTGAGCTTACCAACAATCTCGTCAAATGAAGGAAGGATATTTTTGTTTCTAATAGTGGTGATGAATGTTTCCCAAATAGGAGGGAGACCTCTCAAAGTCACGACCACCAATTCCCTGTCAAGAAAAACTTCTCCAACTCTTAACAATTGATCTCTAACACGAGATATCCTCATTATGTAGGATTATATGGACTCTCCTTTGTTCATCTCGGTGTCTTTGAGTTGATCTTTCAAAGTGATGATTTCATTCAAATTGTTGACCTCATACATACCTGCAATATTATCATACATGTCCTTGGACCTTCTCAAGTTTCCAACATGTGCAAATAAATTGTCTTGTAGACCATCAACTATAATTAGCTTTGCTTTATTCTCACCTTTCCAATGCTTATTCTTGATGGCAGCGGATGCATTCTCTGTAGAAATTTCTGAAACTTTACACTTTATGCAGAAATTATTATTGTTAATCTGGTAATGCTCCTCCTACTTAGACAAGTTATTAACTGAATAAATTCAAGTTAAAATCGAAGCAAAACACATAACAGATCTCTACCAATCTAGATCTAGAACAAGTTCATGCACACATAGACAAAGTCACACAGTTATTTCTGGACAAATAGTCCCCGAAAAAACCCAATGCGGGAAAACTAGTCTCTGGCTGCTGGAGAGTTTTATTATTAAGAATTTTTCTGAATACACAAATCTGGGTTCCAGATCTGGAAAACCTGACAGAGAATATACTAAATCTACAGCTCATTCGCTGATCTAGGGCCAAAATAATGACTGATCCACACCCTCAAATGGGATTTACAAAACTCAGCCAAGATTAGGGCCTAGAAACCCCAACACTGCCCCTAAAAGCCTCTGCGTCAGCCTCTGAAGCCCCTCAAACCCTCAGCGCTGCTCCGGAAGAGACTGTGTTACCCCAGACTGGGTGACGCAGTCACTACGCTGCCCCTTAGGGTCTCTGCATAACCCTCTAAGGGTTTCCTGCTGAAAATCACGTTGTCCTTGGAGGAACTGCGATGTCCTTGCTGCTGCTGCTGCTCTCTTCTTTTGCGTTGTCCTTGAGCTGGTCTCTGCCTCTTGTGTATTCTAGACCCTGAGATCAGATCATCCCCTTGGCCTAAATTCCCCTCTCTGCAGCTAAAACACTTTCGAGTATTCTTAGCAAACCTTGCCCTAGAATATCAGCTTAGCTTCAGTGCTCTGCCTCTGTGTGTCTTTACAAATGACCCCAAGCCTTTCCTTTTACTTTTCTCGTTGACAAATCAACGACCATGATCAAATATTGAATCAATGGCTAAGATTAAAAGAAAGCTTGATCCGTGTGAGTTAAGACAATTTCATCACATGTTTAATTAAATTCACTTTAATTATTTAAGTTCCCTAAGTTTTAACTTAGGAAATACATTAAAATAATTAATTATTTAATCTCTCCTAAACCAGATCAAATTTCCCAAATCAATTTCTGGGTCTTGTAGATCAAGTGTACTCTAGTCCCTCCACAAAATTTGGGAGCTAGAGCACAACTGATGCTACCCCAAATACACAAAATCTCAACACTCCCTCTTAGCATCAAGGGTGGGCTCTAGCAATACATCACACTATGCATTTCATGATTTTGGGCACTGGTTCTGTGCTGCTGAAGCTTGGCCTGCTGCCACTCAACTCTACACTGTTGCTTCCATTCTGTACTGCTACCCATGACTCTACCACTGCCACTACAACCTCTGTACTGCAGCTCCCTCTCAATATGTTGCATCTGTGCTGCTCATAGCACTGCCACTGCTGATCTGCTGCACTGCAACTTCAGTTGTTGAGAGAGGCAACTGAATCTCCTGCCCAATCTTTGACAAACAAGTCTAATGGGTTGCATCTTCATCACTGAAGCTCCATAGGCTACAGATCTGTGCTGGCATCTAAAGAACGATGCACAGCTACAGCTCTACCTGCGTAATCAAACTCCCTCTGCACTACTGAAGTCACATCAGCTCCTTGTGTTGAAATCTATCACGCTGCTGCTGCACTGCGCTGTCCCTCTTAAGCTTTCTGCGTTGCTGCAACTCTACACTGCATAAGCAGCTCTGCTCTGCGCTGCTGAAGTCACATCAGCCTCTGCACTGCTACTGCTTCTACGTTGTTGCTGCCTTACTCTACGCTGCTCCTTCCAGTCTTCAGATTTGCCTCTGCCTGCTTCATCTGTGATCTATGCACCCATTGCTCCACTTGTCCCACTCCTGTCTTAAGGCTGTCGTAACTCGCATGTGATCCAAGAGATGCGCTGCTCAAGAATCCCACCTCTCTTCCATGTAGCTCCTCTACATGTCTATGTCACCCCACATCCGTGGTTCATGAGCACTCATGGCTGCATCATCCCCTGACCCATCATCTGCCACAGTTGCTTTGGAAGAAGATGTTTCCTTATCCCTTTTCTTCTTAGGACAATTGCTAGCAAAATGTCCCATTTCACCACACTGGAAGCACTTGATCTTTGAAATATCCTTCTTCTTCTTTGGCTGCTTCTTTGATGCCAAGGCTGCATCTTCCTCATCTTCCTTCTTCACTTTGCTCAATCCAGGGTTGTGTTGCCTCTTGGTGAATCTGCGAAGTTCTTCTTGATGCAGAATTGACCACAAGTTATCCCAATCTAGGAGGTCCGCTCTGCCCAAGATACTTTGGACAAAGGTTTCCCACTCATCCGTGACTGCATTGAGGGCATTCCTGAATATCACAACATCATCCATTGTTGCACCCGTTGCAGTCAGTTGATCTCTGATTGACTACAATTTGAAGAGGAAACGCTCCATGTCTTCTCCCTTGGTCATTATGAATGACCTCATCTGAGTCTCCAACAACATTTTTCTTTGGACAAATCTTCCCTCATATAGGGAAGTCAAGGCCTTCCACATCTCGTTAGTTGTCTTCTTCTCAACTACATGTGGTGCAATATGGTCCTTGATGCCATCCATAATCAGCCACTTGGCATGCCCAGCAACTTCCTTATGCTTCCGAAGGAGATCCGGACCTGTTGGTGTGGCCAGAGTTTGCTCTGCATGGTCTCTTAGATTATATGCCTCAAGGACTATCAGGATCCTTGCCTTCCAAACTGAAAAGTTTGAGAGGCCATCCAGCCTATCCTGATCACGCAGTCCATGAGGAGCCATCTGCTCAGAATTTGTCAGAACTTCCTTTTCTCTTTGCTAGAAAAATGGATCTAAGGCCCTTGATGAAACAGGTACCTTTTGCTCCCTCTGACAAATGATTTCCCTCCTTGGAAATCTATCAAATCAATTATGATTCAGCTTCTTTGATCCTCTGATCAAACTGCAAGTTTCCTTTGGCTAGAAACTCTCTGAGAATCTGATCTCCTCCCGCTCTTTGTCACTTGTGCTAAGGCTAAAAATCTGAAAACTTTAGAAATTTAACCCCACCAACACCTTCTGAATTTCTGCAGCTTTTCTGCAATCTTTTCTGGATCTGACAAATTCAGATCTGAATCACACTGGCTGGGTTCAGACCAATCCAACGTTGTTTCTGAGCTGCCTCTACACAGTAATTGCGTGGGCTTGCTAGGAGACAGTGCTAGACAGCGTCACCCTTCCCTCTACGTGGATCTGACTCTGAAAACTACGCTATCCTTTCAGATCTGCATTTCAGCTACTTTTCCAACTGCTTTCTGCAGCTAGAACCTTCAGTCTCTTCTGCTAGTGACCCTCCTAGATCTACAATTCCTCTGATACCATATAGAAATTTCTAAATTTTTACACTATGCAGAAATTATTACTGTTAATCTGGTAATGCTCCTCCTACTTAGACAAGTTATTAACTGAATAAATTCAAGTTAAAATCGAAGCAAAACACATAACAGATATCTACCAATCTAGATCTAGAACAAGTTCATGCACACATAGACAAAGTGACACAGTTATTTCTGGACAAATAGTCCCTAGAAAAACCCAATGCGGGAAAACTGGTCTCTGGCTGCTGGAGGGTTTTATTATTAAGAATTTTTCTGAATACACAAATCTGGGTTCCAGATCTGGAAAACCCGATAGAGAATATACTAGATCTACAATTCACTGGCTGATCTAGGGCCAAAATAATGACTAATCCAGGGCCAAAATAATGACTAATCCACACCCTCAAACGGGATTTACAGAACTCGGCCAAGATTAGGGCCTAGAAACTCCAACGCTACCCCTGAAAGCCTCTACGTCAGCCTCTGAAGCCCCTCAAACCCTCAGCACTGCAAACTGAGTGACGCAGTCACTACGCTGCCCCTTAGGGTCTCTGCGTAACCCTCTGAGGGTTTCCTGCTGAAAATCACGTTGTCCTTGCTGCTGCTGCTGCTCTCTTCTTTTGCGCTGTCATTGACCTGATCTCTGCCTCTTGTGTATTCTAGACCCCGAGATCAGATCATCCCCTTGGCCTAAATTCCCCTCTCTGCAGCTGAAACACTCTGAGTATTCTTAGCAATCCCTGCCCTAAAATCTCAGCTTATCTTCAGTGCTTTGCCTCTATGTGCCTTTACAAATGACCCCAAGTCTTTCCTTTATACTTTTCTCGTTGACAAATCAACGACCATGATCAAATCTTGAATCAATGGCTAAGATTAAAAGAAAGCTTGATCCGTGTGAGTTAAGACAATTTCATCACATGTTTGATTAAATTCACTTTAATTATTTAAGTTCCCTAAGTTTTAACTTAGGAAATACATTAAAATAATTAATTAATTTAATATCTCCTAAACTAGATTAAATTTCCCAAATCAATTTCCGGGTCTTGTAGATCAAGTGTACTCTAGTCCCTCCACAAAATTTGGGAGCTAGAGCACAACTGATGCTACCCCAAATACACAAAATCTCAACATTCTCCGGAGGCTCAAGCACATTTCCTTGAATGTAGTCCAAAACATCATCGTTGTCAACTATGATTTCCAACGTATCTTTCCATGCAGCAAAATGGGATGAGTCAACCAACTTCTCATTCTCCTTGAAGGTGGTTGCCATCTTGATTTGACCAAATTGGCTCTTGCAACTTTTCCAAAGAGGATTGCTTCAATCCTTGTCTCCTCTTGGGCTTGTCCTTCACCTTAGCTTTGAAACCATGTTAGTTTTCAGATTGTTCTATGATGAATCAATTACTTTAACCCAATTCCAAACTTCAATTAGCAATATTTCCAATTACAATTAGTCTTTCTAATCATCAACGGTAATTGAAGATAGAACAATAAATGCAATGACAAAGGAGACAATCAACACATCAACTAAAGACACCAAATTTGGTCAAAGACCGGGGAAAAACCCACTCTGGGGAAAACCCTTTGAAATTCTTCTTCTATTATATTGTCATAAAATGTTCAGTAGAGATTACAATGAGCCCATTACAATATGTACAATAATACAACCCAACAACTTCAGAAACCTGTCCACAATGGTCAAATATATCAGAGACAACTTGATTCAGCCTTCAGACAACTTCAAAAAACTTTGGATGATAGTCAACTGTAGTTGAACACTTAGCCGCTACCACAGGTCAGCATGCCTGCGGTTTTATGTTCCTAACCGATACCATGCCCATAGCATGCCTGTGGAAATAGCCCATATCCACTAGTTATTTGCTTGTGGCTAGAACAAAAACCCTAATTTTTGTGCGAGCTTCGAACCTCTATACGATCTTTTCTTCGCTAATGTGTCGAACCCAATCAAATAGAATAGAAGAAGATGCTTGATGTTGTGGTGTCCAAATGAGCTTCTAGATCACTTGTATTTCTATGCTTCAAAGGAGTGCCAATGATGTCCATTTGATGTTGAGGCAGACTTGTCTATATGTGTGAAGCCAACCTGATCCACTATCCATGAGTGGGTGCAATCAATAACCAACTTTTGCTTATCCGAATGAGGTGATCTTTAGGTCGATTTTTTTCCTCTCAAAAAGAGGAACTCAATTCCATCATCATCTCCATCAAGTGAGTAGTCCAAAGTGGAATTTGACCACAATTGCATAATTTTAACACATTAGATACCCTGGTGTGGGCTTCCCCTTATCTGGTTGCCCCTACGCCCTGATATGTGGCCTACAATTGCCCCTCTCATTCCCTACTCCATTTAACTTATTTATCACATTTCACCCTCATTCAAAGGATGTACTGTGGACTTACATTAATTAAATTAATTAAATAGGAGATATTAAATTAATTAATTATTTTAATGTATTTCCTAAGTTAAAACTTAGGAAAATAAAATAATTAAAGTGAATTTAATTAAACATGTGATGAAATTGTCTTAAGTCACATGGATCAAGCTTTCTTTAATCTTAGCCATTGATTAAAAATTTAATCTTGGTCGTTGATTTGTCAACGAGAAAAGTATAAAGGAAAGGCTTGGGGTCATTTGTAAGACACACAGAGGCAGAGCACTGAAGCTAAGCTGAGATTCTAGGGTGGGGTTACTAAGAATTCTCAAGTGTTTCAGTTGCAGAGAGGGGAATTTAGACCAAGGGGATGATCTGATCTCGGGGTCTAGAATACAAAAGAAGCAGAGAAGAGATCAGGAAAGACAGCGCAGAGGAAGGCAGCAAACGGCAGTAGCAGTAGCAGCAGACGATAGCAGCAGCAGCAAGGACAGCGTGATTTTCAGAAAACCCTTCAAGGGTTACGCAAAGACCCTTAGGGGCAGCGTAATGACTACGTCACCCAGTCTAGGGTAACACAGTCCCTTCCAGTGACAGCGCTGAGCATTTGAAGGCCTTCAGAGGCTGACATAGTGTCTTTCAAGGGCAGATTTGGGGTTTCTAGGCCTAGATCTGGCTGAGTTCTGTAAATCTCGTTTGAGTGTGTGGATCAGTCAGTATTGTTGGTCTTAAATCAGCTAGGTGCTGCAGATCTAGAGTTTTCTCTTTAGGGTTTTACAGATCTGGAACCCAGAGTTGTGTATTCAGAAATATTCTTAATAATAGAGCCCTCCAGCAGCGAGAGACCGAATTTCCCACCTTGGGTTTTTTTAGGGACAGTTTGTCCAAAAATAACTATGTCACTTTGTCTATGTGTGCATGTGCTTATTTTAGATCTGAATTGGTAGAGATCTGTTATGTGTTTTGCTTTGATGTTAATTTGAATTTATTCAATTGATAACTTGTATAAGTAGGAGAAGCTTAACCGGATTAACAGAAATAATTTATGCATAAGAATTAAGATTCAGAAATTTCTACATGGTATCAAAGGATTGCAGATCTAGAAGGGTCATCAGCTGAAGCATCTGAAGGATCTAGCTACAGAAAGCAGCTGGAAAGGCAGCGGAAAAGCAGATCTGAAGGGACAGCGCAATTTTGAAGAGGATATTCACGCAAAGGGAAGGGTGACGCTGTCCAGCGCTATGTCTTAGCAAGCCCACGCAATTGCTGTGCAAAGGCAACTCAGAAACAGCGTTGGTTGGGTCCGAAGCCAACCAGTACGATTCAAATTTGAATCTGTCAGATCCAGAAAAAAGTCCGCAGAAAAGTTGCAGAAATTCAAAAGAGCTGGTGGGGTTAAACTTCTAAAGTTTTCAGATTTTTAACCTTAGCACAAGTGACAAAGTTTGGGAAGAGATCAGCTTCTCAGAGAGTTTCTTGGCAAAGGAAACTTGCAGTTTGGTCAGAGGATCAAAGAAGAAGTTGAATCATAGTTGATTTGGTAGATTTCCAAGGAGGGAAATCAAGTGTCAGAGGGAGCAGAGGGTTCCCAGTTCGAAAAGGACCCTAGATCCAAGATCTCTAGCATAGAGAAGAGGAGCTCCGACACATTCTGAGCAGATGGCTCCTCATGGACTGCGTGATCAGGATAGGCTAGAGGGCCTCTCAAACTTTTCAATGTGGAAAGCAAGGATCCTGATTGTCCTTGAGGCATACGGTCTAAGAGACCATGCAGAGCAGACTCTGGCCATGCCGACAGATGCGGATCTCCTACGAAAGCATAGAGAATCTGCTGGGCATGCCAAGCGGCTGATAATGGACAGTATCAAGGATCATATTATGCCACAAATAGTTAAGAAGAGGACAACTAATGAGATGTGGAAGGCCTTGACTTCCCTATATGAGGGAAAATCAGTCCAAAGAAAGATGTTGTTAGAGGCCCAAATGAGGTCATTCATGATGACCAAGGGAGAAGACATCGAGCATTTCCTCTTCAGATTGCAGTCAATCAGGGATTAGTTCACTGCAACGGGTGCAACCGTAGATGATGCAGTGATAGTCAGGACTGCCCTCAATGCAGTCACGGATGAGTGGAAAACCTTTGTCCAAAGTATCTTGGGCAGAGCGGACCTCCCAGATTGGGACAACTTGTGGTCAATTCTGCGGCAAGAACTACGAAGGTTCGCCAAGAAGCAACACAGCCCTGCGTTGAGCAAAGTAAAGAAGGAAGAGGAGGAAGATGTAGCCTTGGCATCAAAGAAGCAACCGAAGAAGAAGAAGGATCTTTCTAAGATCAAGTGCTTCCAGTGTGGCGAAATGGGACATTTTTCTAGCCATTGTCCAGAAAAGAAGAAGAACAAGGAAACATCTTCTTCCAAAGTAGCGGTGGCAAATGATGGGTCGGGAGATGATGTAACCATGAGTGCTCATGAACCACAGAGGTGGGGTGACATGCACATGTAGAGGAGCTACATGGAAGTAAGGCAGGATCCTTGAGCAGCTCATCTCTTGGATCACAAGCAAGCTACGGCAGCCTTAAGACAGTAGCGGGACAAGTGGAGCAGTGGGTGCATAGATCACAGATGAGGCATAAGCAGGGGCAGATCTGGAGGCTAGGAGGAGAAGATCAGAGCATAGCAGCAACAGCGTAGAAGCAGTAGCAGCGCAGAGGCTGATGTGACTTCAGTAGCGCAATGCAGAGCTGCAGCAGCGTAGAGAGCTTCAGAGGGACAGCGCAGTGCAGCAATGTGATAGATTTCAGCACAAGGAGTTGATGTGACTTCAATAGTGCAGAGGGAGTCTAATTACGCAGGCAGAGTTGTAGCTATGCATCGTTCTTTAGATGCCAGCACAGATCTGTAGCCTATGGAGCTTTATTGATGAGGATGCAGCCCATCTGACTTGTTTGTCAAAGATTGGGCAGGAGATTCAGTTGTTTCTCTCAACAACTGAAGTTGCAGTGCAGCAGATCAGCAGTGGCAGTGCTATGAGCAGCACAGATGCAGCAAATTGAAAGGGAGCTGCAGTACAGTGGTTGCAGTGGCAGTGGCAGAGTCATGGGCAGCAGTACGGAATGGCAGCACCAGTGCAGAGTTGAGTGGTAGGAGGCCAAGCTTCAACAACACAGAACGAGTGCCCAAAATCATGTAATGCATAAGTGTGATGTATTGCTAGAGCACACCCTTGATGCTAAGAGGGAGTGTTGAGATTTTTTGTATTTGGGGTAGCATCAGTTGTGCTCTAGGTCCCAAATTTTGAGGAAGGACTAGAGTTCACCTGATCTACAAGACCCAGAAATGGATTTGGGAAATTTCATCTGGTTTAGGAGATATTAAATTAATTAAATATTTTAATGTATTTCCTAAGTTAAAACTTAGGAAAATAAAATAATTAAAGTGAATTTGATTAAACATGTGATGAAATTGTCTTAAGTCACACGGATCAAGCTTTCTTTTAATCTTAGCCATTGATTAAAGATTTAATCTTGGTCGTTGATTTGCCAACGAGAAAAGTATAAAGGAAAGGCTTGGGGTCATTTGTAAGACACACAGAGGCAGAGCACTGAAGCTAAGCTGAGATTCTAGGGCAGGGTTGCTAAGAATTCTCAAGTGTTTCAGTTGCAAAGAGGAGAATTTAGACCAAGGGAATGATCTGATCACGGGGTCTAGAATACACAAGAAGCAGAGAAGAGATCAGGAAAGATAGCGCAGAGGAAGGCAGCAGCAGCAAATGGCAGTAGCAGTAGCAGCAGCAGGGACAGCGTGATTTTCAGGAAACCCTTCAAGGGTTACGCAGAGACCCTTAGGGGCAGCATAGTGACTGCGTCACCCAGTCTGGGGTAACGCAGTCCCTTCCAGCGACAGTGTTGAGCATTTGGAGGCTTTCAGAGGCTGACACAGTGTCTTTCAGGGGCATATCTGGGGTTTCTAGGCCTAGATCTGGTTGAGTTCTGTAAATCCCATTTGAGGGTGTGGATCAGTCAGTATTGTTGGTCTTAGATCAGGCAGGTGCTGCAAATCTAGAGTTTTCTCTATAGGGTTTTCTAGATCTGGAACCCAGAGTTGTGTATTCAGAAATATTCTTAATAATAGAGCCCTCCAGCAGCCAAAGACCGATTTTCCCACCTTGGGGTTTTCCGGGGACAGTTTGTCCAGAAATAACTGTCACTTTGTCTATGTGTGCATGTGCTTATTCTAGATCTGAATTGGTAGAGATCTGTTATGTGTTTTGCTTTGATGTTAACTTGAATTTATTCAGTTGATAACTTGTATAAGTAGGAGAAGCTTAACCAGATTAACAAAAATAATTTCTGCATAAGAATTAAGATTCAGAAATTTCTATAGGGACCACCCCCTTGTCCATCATATTTTAAGGAGTTTATTCCTCATTATGGCACTTCAGGATATTATTAGGCCTTTGGAGGGCCCCACGACATGTACATATTATTATTTGGCCCTCTGAGAGGCTTATTTTTCCATGTATGATCTAGTTTGGTGGGCTTGTCACCAATAGGGGTTTTATTTGCACATTATTTTATTATTAGGGGCTAATGTAGGCTCATATATTAATTCGAACTCCTAAAAGGGGTATGAATTGATGCTAGTTGGATTCATTTGTATCATCACTTCACTTGGGATCTCTCTACCTTTAGAGAACTTCACATTTCTTCTTGCAGGATTACTTTGGATAAATGGATGAATTTATGAATTTTGATGTATGGGTTTGGGCCATTTTCATCCTGGAGCTTCGTTTTTTGCAAATGTGATGCTGGTTACATATAATCTTTAACACTGTAAGTGAATTTTGATGATATATTTTTATTGTTGCATACTATTGAACTTCACCATAATTAGGGCTAGTTGTTGTATGATTGAAATGTGGAATTAAGTTTCTATTTAGCTCGTTTAATGTATGGGCCATTGTTAGGTGAATGAAATGTCCTAGAGATTGTTTTATCTCGATAAGCTTGCACTATTTGCATGAAGTATAAATGCTTGAAGGTTACTTCTCTTCTTTTTCCCTTAACATTGGACGACATTGACTTTCCAACCCTCCTTGATCAAGAAACCGAATTATCAATCATAATCATCCTTGACTCCATATCCCCAAGGGAAAGAGGCACTGGTCCTTCAAAAGGGTGGTCATTTTCCCCTTTTGTCTTCACCTTTTTTCCCTTTTCCCCAGCTATAGCCTTGATAGGTCACCTAGGGCATCAATTTCCCGTGAATTCACCCACAGGAAACTTTGATGTCCTAGAGGCAACTGCGTTGGTGGGTCCCGTTCCTCTCATCTGAATTTGAGGCAATTCCAATGATGGAATCTATAGGAATCCCAAGCCCTAGCTCTAGGACCAAGTTTTGCCTAGGCATCCCCAAGGCTAGACCCTAGTAGGATCAATTCGACCTTTTGAAGAAAAATTTCTTGTCTGATCCGTTCCCCTCACCTTTTCCAGGACAGGAACATCACTGGCTGCTATATTCCATCTCCAAACCTGGGTTGGGTCCACTTGATCCCGTGTGGTCGCATTTTCTATCAAAGACTAATCATCGAGGTCTATTTCGGAAACCAAGTTCATATAGGATTTTAGGAAATCAAGTTGTATCCTTCGCCCTTATCCTCACCCCTTCTCCCTTAGAAGGAAATTCCCTTGCTTAAAGAGCAAGCAAGCACCATTTCTTCACCTTCTCCTTGGGAAAGGGTTACTGGGATCACTTCATACTTATCCATTGACATATCCTTTATAAGTGGCTTCCCAAAAACATCGGGACTCCTCCCATTGGTGAAATTCTGTAAAGAGCAAGGAATCTTAGCCGTGGTGACAGTGGGCTAAGCCTCCACCGTTGCCCTTAGTCTAGCATTTTCCCTATTACGAACCCCTTTAGGTACCTTGCTCATTTGAGTGGTAACATTTATGGCTCCGTTGTCGAGGTTAAGATGTGTGTCTTGTTCTCCATACGACAATATTGATATATCATTCTTGGCGACTCCATTGGAAGAACGAAGCCCTAGTTATTCATTGATCCCTAAGGTCAAGGCTTGCAGGGTGAACCAAGCATTTTTCAAGGCAATTTCATTCACCTAGAAACTGTAATATCCCTTTTTGGGGGATATCTCTAAAACACAGCAAACTCTAACCAGAGATGGACTGGGAGGGCGTTTACCAGATATTTCACCTCTGAGAAGAGGGCGAGATCTGGAGGCTACCTGGCCCTTTCCAGACTCTGTCTAAGAGTATGAGGAACAACACACCAAGTGGTATAGAACTAGAATGCCCGAAGATATAAAAATAACAATAATGCAGACATACAACAGCATAGATAACATGTATAACAAATGCTCCAGAAATAGAGAGAGAATGCTAAGCCGTTTTATTATAATGAGAAATATAATGAAGTACAATAGGTGATCAGAGTGATGGCACCTAGACCTGCTCAAGGCAAGTGAAGAAATACTCTCAGAATAACCAGGAAATGGCTGCTCTCTGAACTGCTGGAAAACTGCCGTGTAGCTGCTACTGCTGAAATGAACTGATGACTAGGGGTTGTTCCCCTTGCCGGAATGAGCTGAAAATCTGGAATCCACCTCTACCCATCAACCACAGCAAAACCCAGAAATCATATCAGAAATGGCTGATCCCCGAAAATCACCCCCTTGGGGAATTACGCTGCCCTCCAAGGCTCTGCGCAGAGGTTGAATAGGAACAACTGAAATACGGCCTCAAACTCCACCAAAATCCTCCCAAAGGCAAAGGCTGATCCTCTGCTCAATCTCCAGGCTCAAAACCCCTGCAAGAAACCCAATCCGGAGCTCCTCCTGAATAGACTGCGTCCTCCCTCTCAATGACTGCGCAGTCTTTGAATGCACAGCTCCGCAACAAAACCCAAACACCAATCCTCTCACAAAATGCTGAAGAAACTACCTTGCCCGAGCAGGCACTCGAAGTCCCCTGGGGCTAAGGGCGAGATCTCCGATCGAAGACACTCAACGCACTAAACAGTGCTGCAGACAGGCTGAACAGCCAGCGTGCTCAAGAAGTCAAAACGACCAGCTCAATATTATCAACAACAAATGAACAAAATGAGGAGGCTCTACCCTCTATATAGCATGAGCTCCTCTCAACCCTAATGCTCACCTCCTCCAATGTTGCCATGTGCTCCCTCTTGGCCTGCACAGTCCCTCCATGTGTCTACGTGGGCCCCCTCTCTGCGTGGTCTCTTGGCCGCCTCGGCTCACTTAAGTTACAACGTTGTGCTACTAGGGAGTGAACTTTTATTTCTAAAGTGAGTTATGTCTCCTCTACTCACCTTTTTATTTATGAATAAACTATAGACGGCAAAATTGAGCAAAATTTGAATATTCCAATTAGCCATAGCTAATTAGGAATATTACAGAAACTCCCATGTCATTAAGGACCTAACAACATGTTGACCACATATATTCCCGCCATAGATATGACAGGTATCCCGAGAAATCCCTCATTGAAATCCATGAAGAATATGCCAACGTTCGATGGGGATCCACATTCCAAAGCCAATCACGTGTGAGGTATCTTTCAAAGAAAAATATAACTCAACCTTGTGACCAAATGGAATTTTTTGTCTTATCCATTTCGCCCAATACCGATTGGCTTGAGTATGTAAACCAAAAAGCATTCCTTCTCTTCCGATGTTGACTACGCACTTCTTGCATGAAGGGTCGAGTTTCCAATCTCATGAAGACATATGCCAAATGTTGGATGTCCCTTCAAGAGGAGGGAGTTATTGAATATGGTTTTGGGCTTGAGGAATAATATCTTGATCCTCCTCCAAATCATCATGATCAAGTGATTGATGTGTACCTTGAGGATAGTGTTGACACAAAGACTCATAAATTGGAAACCATATCCTCTAGGATAACGATAACCTAGATTTTGAGAGCCCTGTGGTGTTGCAAGAATGGATGATGGAATATGAGAAGTCTTGCAGGCACTTAATGGCACTTAATGGCTACATATAACTCCCAAGATATTTTCTCATACTATTGTGAACAATCAGAAAGACTCCGTAACATGAAGTATGAATATAAAAGGAGTCTGTTGATGACCTTCTTCTAAAGCATTCCATCAAAATCATTTAGTAAATACCTTGCATATAATTCTTCGAGAATGGATGAAGGAGGAGAAGTCTTCCATGTCTAAAGAAGAGAATGAATTGCATCCTAACCAACTCCAAATATATAGTGAAGAATGGATGATTCTAAGGAATATCATGATAGTCAAATAAATGAAGAATCTATGAATGATTTTTGGGTTGTTGATTGGGGAATTGGGTATGACTATAAAAATGAAGACCCCATAGTCTCTAAGAATGAGCTCAAGAAGGAAGAAGATACTTCACCCTTTCTGAACGACAGTGTTGGCCTTTATGAACCCCTCCCTAGTAATTGGAAGGGTCTCTTCTTTATGTTCCAAGATGATTCAACCAAAGAAGAGCCTTTCGAAATTGTGGGTAATTTGATGACTCTAATGTGAAGGAAACTAAGGAAGAAGTTTCATTGAGCCATGCTACCGATGTAGGGTTTTTCTACATGTTTGAGCATTCCACCCCTAGTTGTGTCCCTGCTTGGGAGATGGATGTTTGTGACTAGGTTTGTTCTCCTCATTCTTATTAAGAGCTAGTTTCCCTTATGAAAAAATAGGAATCATGGTTTTAATTTTTTCTCCAAATACAATGATGAGTCCACTTGTTGTTTTCCCAGTGACCAAAATTGTATCATCCTAAATATTTCTAAGTCATTTACTCCCTCTTACCCTAAGGATGATACACCCGAGATAGTTCTTCATCAAAGATTCATATACTTGGTCGTTGACATTTCCATCTCCTGGTTGGAGGATCAAATTAAGTCCTCTCGACTGATGCCTATTCCTTCTACCAGTTTTCCTTTCTATGACATAAGGGTCTCTTGTTTTCCCACCTCCCACCCTTGCAACCCCTAATATTATCACGCCAATTTGTATTTTCAAGTTCATTGCAAAAATAATCATGGAAGCATGCGTTATTGTATTGATCAGTTGACATGTTGGTTGCATTGGGCCTATGACTATACCTAGCACTTGACACTGTACCATATGCATGTTAGGGTAGGATGCATTGCATGATGATTTTTGCATTATAACTAACCGCATATGATATTTCTCATAATAGATTAGATGCATTTAGATTAAAATTTGCATATTTTATTACTTGTTGATTTTATGAGCTAACATTAAGCATGGGAGATCAGAAGACATCATGGAAAACATGTTGCCCTGTGGCATTGATCTTTGACATGTGCAGATAACAAGTCTACGGTGACCAAGAGATTGTTGGAGTTTTAGTAACCTCCCGTTTGAATAGCCTTGGCCACTTCTTCGAGAGATCACGTCCCAGTTGGATCCAGATGTTACCCACCACTTCGTGGGTGATATCTCTAGGAGAATTTTTTATCCATGATGGAACTTAGCCGGCAGCCATCAGCCCCTTGTAGCATCCTTCTATCTCGTTGTGCCATTTCTTCGCCACCTAAGCCAACCATGTGGTACCTCACTCATCTGTATTGATCGTATGTTTGAAGGTGGGCCTCCCGAATCTAAAGGTATGTCTTGTCATTCGGTAATGGAGTATTTGGTTTACTTATCATGGATACTTCTGGGCATAGATTGATGGGGAGATTTGGCGGAAATAATGGGCTTAGTTTGTGTTGATGTCCCCTTAATATATTTTGGGTGTTAGCCTTGCATCTTAGTCTCGTGGAAACTCCTTTATTTTCCATTTGGTTCTAGGGTGGTATTACTTGGGAAACCCTTACTTTGGGTGTGTGGTACCGCTCCTTTATCCGCATATGTTACTCCCCTTCCACTCATTATACCCCTGTTCATCATTTCTCCCACCTGGGTCCACATAGCCCCCATGGGTCCACATAGGGTTACCGTCCCCGTCCCTTTGCCCCCACCTTGGGTCAGGCCTGGAATGATGCCCAGAGGTTGAAGCAGCTAAAACAAAAAGAAAAAGCATAATTGACCACACTTAACAAGAAATTGTACAACAAAATGTAAAATATGGTCGAGACAAAAAATTAACTAGCACGTCGGCAAAAGCCAATACAAGAGCTCTGCCCCATACCCATGGCCATCAGCCTAGTTCCATAAGCCCTAGATGAGCCTCCTTTGTCATTCAAGAACCCATGATTGCCCCAACCCCTAGAGGGCAATGAACCACCCTACCTTAAAGGGGTAATCACTGCTATATTCGACACATCATGCTCTTATCCTTGAGCCCCGAGCAGTTAATTAAAGAAAATTCATAAAAGGAAAAAGGCATATAAAGAAGGGTGTAAAAACCAAGGTCGGGACACCTCATGTACCACGATTGCTCCCTCCTACACATTATATACCCTGGTGTGAGCTTCCACTTATCTGGCTGCACCTATGCCCCGATATGTGGCCCAGGATTGCCCCTCGCATTCCCTACTCCATTTCACTTATCTATCACTTGCCACCTCCATTCAAAGGATGTACCGTGGACTTACTATCCCCTTGAAGGGTTGAAACCAGTTAATAAGGTACATGGCTAACCCCCTTTGGAGTATGCAGACACTAGCACATGCCAAAGCCCACCATGGAAGGGCATGCCATTATGAAGTGCCCACTTTGTTATCCATGATTTGTAAGCTCTTTTACACGATTATTCTAATGATTGGTGGTACTGGAAGCCTAGGGGACGCATTGGATCTTATACAGGATTGCAGGTGGTTTCCATTTGGGTTTGGTCTCCCTATACGGAGTCCTAACCCCCAAAGGGATACAATGGCACATATAGGGTGTGCATAAAGAGCCATGGGCCTCCACAATAGCAGACAACACTCCACGGATCCCCATCAATGTTCAGAGACTGCTAGTGATCCACTTTTGGGATGATGATCATATGCTTGGTACATTATGCCGAGCAGGCCCCACAGGAGCCCCACACTCTTGGTAGGTGTCCCAGGACTTGTACGATGTCATGGCAGCATTCATTCCATCAATCAAGCCCTTGCAAAGGATCTATAGGCATCTTCGATTGATATGGAGACCCATGGGGTCATTTATGGGCCCCCACACCCACTGAGAGCACCACAGGTCTACTACTTGGAGAACAAGGGGCCACCCCCTTGTCCATCATATTTTGAGGAGTTTATTCCTAATTATGGCACTTTAGGATATTATTAGGGCTTTGGAGGGATCCACGACATGTACATATTATTATTTGGCCCCCTGAGAGGCTTATTTTTCCATTTATGAGCTAGTATGGTCGGCTTGTCACCAATAGGGGTTTTATTTGCACATTATTTTATTATTAGGTGCCAATGTAGACTCATAGGCTAATTCGAACTCCTAAAAGGGTTATAAATTGATGTTATTTGGATTCACTTGTATCATCACTTCACTTGGGATCTCTCTATATTTAGAGAACTTCGCATTTCTTCTTGGAGGATTATTTTGGATAAATGAATGAATTTTGATGTATGGATTTGGGCCATTTTTATCTTGGAGCTTCATTTTTTTTAAATGTGATGCTGGTTAGCTATACTCTCTAACACTATAACTGAATTTTGATGATATATTTTTACTGTTGCATCCTGTTGAACTTCGCTATAATTAGGGCTAGTTGTTGCATGATTGAAACGTGGAATTAAGTTTCTATTTAGCTCATTTAATGGATGGGCCACTGTTAGATGAATGAAATGTCTTAGAGATTGTTTTATCTCGATAAGTTTGCACTATTTGCATGAAGTAGAAATGCTTGAAGGTCACTTTTCTTCTTTTTCCCTTAACATTGGACGAAGTTGACTTTCCAAGCCTCCTTGATCAAGAAATTGAATTCTCAATCATAATCATCCTTGACTCAATATCCCCAAGGGAAATAGGCATTGGTCCCTCAAAAGGGTTGTCATTTTTTCTTTTCTTTTTCACCTTTTTCCCCTTTTCCCTAGGTCTAGCCCTGATAGGTCACCTAGGGCATCAATTTCCCATGAATTCACCCACAAGAAAATTTTGATCTCCTGTAGGCTACTGCACTGGTGGGTCCCCTCCCTCTCTAAATTTGAGGCAATTCCAACGGTGGCATCTCCGGTAATCCCAAGCCTTAGCTCTAGGAGCAAGTTTTTACTAGGCATCACCAAGGCTAGACCCTAGTAGGATCAATTTGACCTTTTGAAGCAAAATTTATTGTCCGATCCTTTCCCCTCACCTTGTCCAGGATAGGAACATCATTGGTTGCTATATTCCATCCCTGAACCACGGTTGGGTCCACTTGGTCCCGTTTTCTATCAAAGACTAATCATCTAGGTGTATTTGGGAACCAAATTCATATAGGATTTTTGGGATCGGGAAGTACCGCTTCAAGTTGTATCATACTCCCTTATCTTCGCCCCTTCTCCCTTAGAAGGAAAATACCTTGCTTAAAGAGCAAGCAAGCACCATTTCTTCACCTTCTACTTAGGAAAGGGTTACTCTGATCACTTCATAATTATCCATAGACATATCCTTTATAAGTGACTTCCCAAAAACATCAGGACTCCTCCCATCGGTGAAAGTCCATAAAGAGCAGGGAATCATAGTCATTGTGACAGTGGGCTAAGCCTCCACCATTGCCCTTAGTCTAGTAGTTACCCTATTAGGAACCCCTTTAGGTCCCCTGCTGGTTTGAGTGGTAACATTTCTGGTGTTGTTTTCAGGGAGGAAAAGTGTGTCTTGTTCTCCATAAGACAAAATTGAATATCATTCCTGGCAACTCCATTGGAAGAACGAAAACCTAGTTCTTCATTGACCCCTAAGATCAATGCTTGTAGGGTGAAGCAAGCATTTGTCAAGGAAATTTCATTCACCCTGGCAACTCCCATGTCATTAAGGACCCAACAACAAGTTGACCACATATATTCATGCCATAGATATGACAGGGATCCCGAGATACTTCCTCATCGAAATCCATGAAGAATATGCCAACGTTCGATGGGATCCACATTCCACACCCAATCACGTGGTAAGGTTCATGAAGTATCTTTCAAAGCAAAGTATAATTCAACCTTGTGACCAAATGGAATTGTTTGTCCTATGCATTGTCCCCAATACCGATTGGCTTGAGTCATGTAAACCAAAAAGCATTCCTTCTCTTCCGATGTTGACTACACACTTCTTGCATGAAGGGGTCGGGTTTCCAATCTCATGAAGGCATATGCCAAATGTTGGATGTGGCCCTTCAAGAGGAGGGAGCTATTGAATATGGTTTTGGGCTTCTGACGAATACTATCTTGATCTTCCTCAAAATCATCATGAACAAGTGATTGATGCGTACCTTAAGGATAGTGATACCTTAAGGATAGTGCTGAAAAAGTGACTCATAAAATGGAATCCATGTCCTCCAAGGATAACGATAACTGATCCGAGAGCCCTTCTGTTGCAAGAATGGATGATGGAATATGAGAAGTCTTGCAAGCACTTAATGGCTACACATATAACTCCCAAGATATTTCTCATACTATTGTGAGCACCCGAAAGGCTTCCCCTATAACATGAAGTGTGAATATAAAGGAGTAATGTTGATGACCTTCTTGAAGCATTCCATAAAATTCATTTAAAAGAATTACTCGATATCATTCTTTTGAAAAGAAATGGATGAAGGAGGAGAAGTTTTCCATGTCTAAAGAAGAGAATGAATGTCATCCTAACCAACACCAAATATATAGTGAAGAATGGGATGATTCTAAGGAAGATCATGATAGTCAAATAAATGAAGAATCTATGAATGAATTTTGGGTTGTTGATTGGGGAATTGGGTATGAATATAAAAATGAAGACCCCATAATCTCTAAGAATGAGCTCAAGAAGAAAGAAGATACTTCACCATTTATGAACAACAGTGTTGGTGTAATATTTCTAATTAGCTATGGCTAATTGGAATATTCGATTTTGCTCAATTTTGCCATCTATAGTTTATTCATAAATAAAAAGGTGAGTAGAGGAGACATAACTCACTTTAGAAATAAATTTCACTCCTTAGTAGCACAACGTTGTAACTTAAGTGAGCCAAGGGGGGCCAAGAGACCACGCAGAGAGGGGGCCCACGTAGACACATGGAGGGACTGCGCAGGCCAAGAGGGAGCACGTGGCAACGTTGGAGGAGGTGAGCCGTAGGGTTGAGAGGGGCTAACGCTATATAGAGGGGAGAGCCTCCTCATTTTGATGGTTCGTTGTGGATGATATTGAGCTGGTCATTTCGACTTCTTGAGCACGCTGGTTGTTTAGCCTGTTTGCAGCACTGTTTAGTGCATTGAGTGTCTCCGATTGGAGATCTCGCCCTTAGCCTCAGGGGACTTCGAGTGCCTGCTCGGGCAAGGTAGTTTCTTTAGCAATTTGTGGGAGGATTGATGTTTGGGTTTTCTTGTGGAGTTGGGCATTCAGAGACTGCGTAGTCTTGAGAGGGAGGACGCAGTCCATTCTAGGAGAGCTCTGGATTGTCTTTCTTGCAGGGGTTTTGAGCTTGGACATTGAGCAAAGGATCAGCCTTTACCTTTGGGAGGATTTTGGTGGAGTTTGAGGCTGCATTTCAGTGGTTTCTATTCAGCCTCTGCGCAGAGCCTTGTAGGACAGCTAATTCCCCAAGGGGGTGATTTTCGAGGGTCAGCCATTTTAGATATGATTTCTGGGTTTTGCTGTGGTTGGTGAGTAGAGGTGGATTCCAGATTTTCAGCTCATTCCGGCAAGGGGATCAGCCCCAAGTCGTCAGTTCAGTTTAGCAGTAGTAGCTACACATCAGTTTTGCAACAGTTGGGACGCAGTTTAGAGAGCAGCCATTTCTTGGATGTTCTGAGAGTATTTCTTCACTTGCCTTGAGCAAGTCTAGGTGCCATCACTCTGATCACCTATTGTACTTCATTATATTTCTCAGTATAATAAAATGGCTTAGCATCTTCTCTCTATATTTCTGGATGATTTGTCGTACATTCTATCTATGCTATTGTATGTCTGTTTTACTGCTATCTTTATGTATTTTCGGGCATTCTAGTTCTATACCACTTGGTGTGTCTATCTCATACTCTTAGACAGAGTCTGGAAAGGGCCAGGTAGCCTCCAGATCTCACCCTCTTCATAGAGGTGAAATATTTGGTAAACGCCCTCCCAGTCCATCTTTGGTTGGAGTTTGTTGTGTTTTAGAGATATCCCCGAAACGGGATATTACAGTGGTATCAGAGCATAGTTCTGGCTCAGCCTGTGGAGCTAGTTGTTTATGACACCGGGGAAGAGGCCCTACATTTGTTATAGAGGCAGAAAGTACAGAGATTGTGAGCGTAGGTTGGAGAACACCTATGGAGAGGGAGACTATATTCGGGTGGTGGACACAGAAAAGGAGGAGCCTATGACAGACGCAGAGCAGGAGGAGCCTGTGCTAGATTCAGAGCAGAGAGAGCCGATGGCAAATGATAGTGAGGCAAAACAGTTTGGGGAGGCACTCCTCAAATCAGTGCAGGATCTAGCGAGACAGATTGAGGTGATGGGACAGAGATTCACCGCTATGGAGGCTAGACAGCGGAGACCCCACGGGTTTTCCAGGTAGGAGAGGGATCAGGTACATCCCTTCATTTGTCGGAGCATGGTGCTACTTAGCGTGATAATACTAAGCCGATGGCTTCACATGCACCTACATGCTCTACCATGCCCACTTTCTTGGGAGAAGACACAGGGGTTGGAGCCCAGCAGGAGGCAGAGCCCGAACATATGGGTGATTATTTTGCAGAGTATCAGGCCTATGGGTAGGAGTTCAGGGATGCTCTCTCGTTCAGAGATTTTGTTCAGCTTTAGCGGGACAGTAGACCCTGTGACCATCATAGAGGGCACCGGCATTATCATGACAGAGATACCCACCGCAGAGCTAGCAGATTCCACTTGCCTACGTTTGATGGTTCATCAAACAGGTCGGCGAAGTCTTGGGTGGAGAAGCTAGACATCTATTTCCTGCTTAACTAGATGTCGGAGACGGAGGCCATCAAGGTGGCGACATTACATTTGGATGGTGAGGCCTAGGACTGGTGGTTTCATGGGATGGTTACAATCGGACATTCTACAGTGACGACATATGCCGAGTTTACCAGGAGGTTGATAGAGAAGTTTGACCGGAGGGATCCGGAACAACACTTTGTTGAGCTGACTAGGCTCAAACAGATCGAGAGCCCAGAGACATACATTGCTGACTTCTTGAGGGTTTCAGTGATGGTACCAGATTTATCCGCGGCACGGATGATCTATATGTTTGTGGAGGGGTTAGCAGAGCCACTTCGGGGTCTAGTCAGATCTACTAGACCAGCCACACTCCAAGATGCTATTAGTAGGACCCGGGATTTACAGGATGCATTGCTCAGGACTCGGACACCTTACCCCCAGAGATAGGGCTTCCAGCCCAAGGGGAAGGATGTGAGGATTCCGCCTCCAAAGGGGAATCCAGGACGGGCACAGACGGATGATGATGCAAGGAGGGAGCTGAAGAAGAAGCAGTTGTGCTTTACCTGTCAGGAGCCGTGGGCACCGGGACATAGATTTGCTGCTGGCAAAGCACACTTCATTGAGGTCTTCTCCGAGAGTAGTGGGGAAGAGGATGAGGAGGATGACGTGGAGGCAGGAGACAGTCAGATAGCCCAGAATCAGTTGCCACCACCACCTCCAGGGGCAGGAGGTGCAGCTTTTGCACCCATAGGGGGGACCCTTGCAGCATTGCGAGGAGTTCCTAAGTATTTGACGTTGCGCGTACGGGGGACAGTACGTGGTCAGCGAGTATCAGTTTTGGTTGACAATGGGGCAACCCACAACTTCATCGATGCACAGATGGTTGAGCGGAGAGGTATACCAACCGAGAGCTTCAATGGATTTTCAGTTTTAGTCCCAGGAGCTTAGACGATGCAGTGTGCCCGGTATGTTCCAGAGTTGGCAGTGACGATGGGTACCTACACCGTGACCAACCACTTTTTCGTGGTCAACATACCGGATACAAATGTGGTATTGGGTGTTCAGTGGTTGATTACTCTGGGGAAGGTCACCATAGATTGGGAGGCCTTGGAGATGGAGTGGGATGATAAGAAGACCAGGAAGCATGAGAAGATCCGCGGGATGCACACTTACCCACCTCAGATTGTTTCGGCTCACCGGATGGAGGCAGATTTCCGGAAGGGAGACATAGAGTGGGCGGTTGAGTTGCGGGCATCAGAGGCAGGGACTACTGGTCAGGCTGTTCATCCTGATATACAGGCCATCCTTGACAGGTATGACACAGTGTTCGGGGATATACCACCAGGCCGACCATCGGATCGGGGGTTTGAGCACACTATTGAGTTGGAGCAGGGTATTCAGGCAGTGATTACCACACCCTATAGGCATCCCAAAGCCTATCGGGATGAGATTGAGTGGGCCATCCAAGAGTTGCTGACTCTTGGGCACATTCGGCCGAGCACGAGTCCTTTTGCTTCTTCCGTGGTGTTGGTGAAGAAGAAGGACGACACTTTGAGGATGTGTATTGACTACAGGGCCCTGAACAAGAAGACCCTGAAGAACAGGTACCCTATACCCAGGATCGATGAGTTGATGGATGAGTTGAGAGGAGCCCAATTCTTCTCAAAGATTGATTTGAGATTGGGGTACCATCAGATTCGCGTGAGGGAACAGGACATTCCCAAGACCACCTTCAGGTGTCACTATGGGCACTTTGAGTTTTTGGTGATGCCCTTCGGGCTAACCAACGCCCTAGCGACATTCCAGTCTTGCATGAATCACATCTTCCGCAGTCACTTGAGGAAGTTTGTGTTGGTGTTCTTTGATGATATCCTCATTTACAGCAGGACTTGGGAGGAGCATCTCCAGCACATTGAGGTAGTGTTGCGCATTTTGGAGGAGCTGCAGTTCTATGCCAAGCTCTCCAAGTGTGAGTTTGGGTTGTCGGAGATGTTGTACTTGGGACATATCATAGGGGTGGACGGAGTGAGAGTCCACGAGGAGAAGATCAGGGCCATCAGAGATTGGTCGGAGCCGAGGAACGTGACGGAACTTCGGGGATTCATTGGTATTTGTACTTATTACAGGAAGTTCGTCAGGAGTTTCTCACAGCTTGCTGCACCCCTTACTGATTTGATGAAGAAGGGGGCATTTAGTTGGTCAGATACAGTGCAACGACCTTTGACTGGCTCAAGGAGGTGATGAGCAACTGCCCAGTGCTTGCATTGCCAGATTTTACGCAGCCATTTGTTTTGGAGTGTGATGCGTCGAGAGAGGGGATCGACGCAGTATTGATGCAGGGACGACACCCTATAGCGTTTGAGAGCTGGAAACTCCTTCCACACGAGAGGTTGTATTCTATATATGACAAGGAGATGTTGGCCATTATGCATGCATTGGCCAAATTCCGACAGTATTTAGTGGGTAACAGGTTCAGGGTGAGCACTGATCACAACAGCCTCAAGTTCTTTTTGGAGCAGAAGCAGCTATAGGAGAGGCAGCATAAGTGGATCAGTAAAATCCAGGCATATGACTTTGACATTGAGTATGTAAAGGGTAAGAACAATGTGGTAGCAGATGCCCTTTCACGTAGACCAGCCACGTTGTCTCTTATGAGCTTGGATACAGATTGGAGGGCTCGACTTTTAGTAGAGTACTCCAAGGACAGATTTGCATGTGAGGTTCTGGATGGATAGGTGGCGGATGACAGGTACAAGGTGGTCGATGAGATCATCTACTACAGGGACCGGATCTTCTTGACTGAGGGATCTCAGCTCAAGAAGAAGATACTTCAGGCATCACATGATTCACCTTTGGCCGACCATCAGGGGTTTACCAAAACCTACAGGGCCATTAGAGAGAGGTTCTCATGGAAGGGCCTCAAGGAGGACGTACTCCAACACATCAGGGAGTGCGATGTTTGCCAGAGGAACAAGGGGGAGATGAGCCATCCCGCAGGATTATTGCAGCCTCTTCCCATTCCGGAGGGGAAATGGGAGAGTATCTCGATGGACTTCATCACAGGGTTGCCCATGGTGCAGGGCAAGGATTGTATCTTTGTCGTCGTTGATCAATTGACAAAGTATGCGCATTTTTTCGCCATATCCGCGCACTACACAGCAGCACAGGTGGCCGAGCTGTTCTTCAGGGAGGTTTTCAGGCTACATGGTCTTCCTAAGACCATCATCAGTGACAGGGACAGCCGCTTCATGGGCGGATTTTGGCAGGAGCTTTTCCGGTTAGTGGGGACGGAGTTGACACCGAGTACCAGTTATCACCCACAGACGGATGGACAGACGGAGATAGTTAACAAGTGGTTGGAGGGCTACTTGCGTAACTATGTCAGTGGGCAGCAGCGAGCATGGCTGAAGTGGTTGCATCTGGGGGAGTACTGCTACAACACTACTCATCACATGTCCATTGGTATGTCACCATTCTATGCTTTGTATGGGTATCATTCTTTATCTTTTGCTGATGTGATGTTTGGTGCTAGCAAGGCTCCGAGAGCCAAGATTTGGATCCAAGAGAGTCAAGATATACTCTGAGCTCTCAAGGACAATATGGCTACAACACAAAACCAGCAGAAGCTGTATGCTGACAGGGGTCGGATGGAGAGACAGTTTGAGGTAGGGGACTTGGTCTATCTACGATTGCAGCCATACCGACAGTCATCACTAAAGCAGAAGGGAGCTGAGAAGCTCAAGCCCCGCTTTTACGAGCCATACAGGGTGATACGCAGGATTGGACAGGTTGCATATGAGTTGGAGCTGCCCCAAAGCAACAAGATTCATAATGTTTTTCATGTATCATGCCTGAAAAAGGCACTGGGGCAGCAGGTGACAGTGACAGATGAGCTACCACCCACGGATGATGAGGGGCATTTGGTGTTGTAGCCAGAGGCTATTATTGATACCAGGGAGAGGCAGCTACGAAGCAGGACAGTCCGGGAATTCTTGGTGAGGTGGAAGAATTTGCCGGATGAGGATGCCACTTGGGAGAGTGAAAATTTTTTGCAGCATCCATCACTTCAGTTGCTTGAGGACAAGCAACATTTTTCCGGGGGAGACTGTAATATTCCTAATTAGCTATGGCTAATTGGAATATTCGATTTTGCTCAATTTTGCCGTCTATAGTTTATTCATAAATAAAAAGGTGAGTAGAGGAGACATAACTCACTTTAGAAATAAAAGTTCACTCCCTAGTAGCACAACGTTGTAACTTAAGTGAGCCAAGGGGGCCAAGAGACCACGTAGAGAGGGGGCCCACGTTGTAATATTCCCAATTAGCAGCAGCTAATTGGAAATATTAATTTTGATCAATTTTGCCTTATATGATTAAATTATAAATAAAAAAGTGAGTAGAGAGGGTCTAACTCACTTAGTGGAATAAAACATCCTCCCTAGTAGCACAACGTTGTGACTTAAAGGGGAGCCAAGGGGGGCTAAGCACCACGTAGAGAGGGGGCCCACGTATGCTCTAGAAGCTACTGCACAGATGAGGATGAGCACGTGGCAAGAGAGAGAGGCTACGTTGGGGTTTTGGAGGGAAACCAATGTTATAAAAGATGGAGGAGCCTTCTCATTTCATTCATTCGTTGTTGATGATATTGAGCTGGTCATTTCGACTTCTTGAGCACACTGGCTGTTTAGCTTGTCTGCAACACTGTTTAGTGCATTGAGTGTCTCCGGTCGGAGATCTCGCCCTTAGCCCCGGGGGACTTCGAGTGCTTGCTTGGGCAAGGTTATTTCTTTAGCATTTGGTCGGAGATTTTGGGTGTTTGGTTTTGTTGCGGAGCCGTGCATTCATAGAGATTGCGCAGTCACTGAGAGGGAGGACGCAATCCATCTAGGAGGTGTTCCGGATCGGGGTTCTTGCAGGAGATTTGAGCCGAGATTTTGAGCAGACGATCAGCCTTTGCCTTTGGGTGGATTTTGGTGGAGTTTGAGGCGGTATTTCAGCCATTCCTATTTAGCCTCTTCGCAGAGCCTTGGAGGCCAGCATAATTCCCCAAGGGGGTGTTTTTCGGATGTCGGCCATTTCTGAAATGGTTTCTGGGTTTTGTCGGGATTGGTGAGTAGAGGAGGATTCCAGATTTTCAGCTCATTCCGGCAAGGGGAGCAGCCCCTAGTTATCAGTTCATTACAGTGGTAGCAGCTACACTGCAGTTTTCCAGCAGCGGGGACGCAGTTCAGAGAGAAGCCATTTTTGGTGTATTTTGAGAGTATTTCTTCACTTGCCTTGAGCAAGTTTAGGTGCCATCACTTTGATCACCTATTGTACTTCATTATATTTTTCAGTTTAATAAAATGGCTTAGCATTTCCTCTCTATATTTCTGGATGAGTTGTCGTACATTCTTTCTGTGTTATCATATGTCTGCTGCACTGTTAATTTTATATATATTTGAGCATTTTAGTTCTATACCACTTGGTGTGTTTATTTTATACTCTTAGACAGAGTCTGGAAAGGGCCAGGTAGCCTCCAGATTTCGTCCTCTTTCAGAGGCGGCATATCTAGTAAACGCCCTCCCAGTCCATCTCTGGTTAGAGTTTGCCGTGTTTTAGAGATATCCCCGAAACGAGATATTACACACGTAGACACATGGAGGGACTGCGCAGGCCAAGAGGGAGCACGTGGCAACATTGGAGGAGGTGAGCATTAGGGTTGAGAGGGGCTCACGCTATATAGAGGGGAGAGCCTCCTCATTTTGATCATTCGTTGTTGATGATATTTAGCTGGTCGTTTCGACTTCCTGAGCACGCTGGCTGTTTAGCCTGTCTGCAGCACTGTTTAGTGCGTTGAGTGTCTCTGATCGGAGATCTCGCCCTTAGCCCCGGGGGACTTCGAGTGCCTGCTCGGGCAAGGTAGTTTCTTCAGTATTTTGTGGGAGGATTGATGTTTGGGTTTTCTTGTGGAGCTGGGCATTCAGAGACTGCGCAGTCTTGAGAGGGAGGACGCAGTCCATTCTAGGGGAGCTCCGGGTTGAGTTTCTTGCAGGGGTTTTGAGCTTGGAGTTTGAGCAAAGGATCAGCCTTTTTGGGAGGATTTTGGTGGAGTTTGAGGCTGCGTTTCAGTGGTTCCTATTCAACCTCTGCGCAGAGCCTTGGAGGACAACGTAATTCCCCAAGGGGGTGATTTTCGGGGGTCAGCCATTTCAGATATGGTTTCTTGGTTTTGTTGTGGTTGATGAGTAGAGGTGGATTCCAGATTTTCAGCTCATTCCGGAGAGGGGATCAGCACCAAATCATCAGTTCATTTCAGCAGTAACAGAGACATAGCAGTTTTCCAGCAGCTGGGACGCAGTTCAGAGAGCAGCCATTTCTTGATATTCTGAGAGTATTTCTTCACTTGCCTTGAGCAAGTCTAGGTGCCATCACTCTGATCACCTATTGTACTTCATTAGATTTCTCAATATAATAAAATGGCTTAGCAGCTTCTGTCTTTATTTCTGGATGATTTATCGTACATTATATCTATGCTATTGTATGTCTGTTTTACTACTATCTTTATGTATTTTCGGGCATTCTAGTTCTATACCACTTGGTGTGTTTATCTCATACTCTTAGACAGAGTCTGGAAAGGGCCAAGTAGCCTCCAGATCTCACCCTCTTCACAGAGGTGAAATATCTGGTAAACGCCCACCCAGTCCATCTCTGGTTGGAGTTTGTTTGTGTTTTAGAGATATCCCCGAAACGGGATATTACAGTTGGCCTTTATGAACCCCTCCCTAGAAATTGGAAGGGTCGCTTCTTTATGTTCCAAGATGATTCAATCAAAGAAGAGCCTTCCGAAATTGTGGGTAATTTTGATGACTCTAATTTTGAGCATTCCTCCCCTGGTTGTGTCCCTGCCCCAGAGATGGATGTTTGTGACGACGTTTGTTCCCCTAGTTCTGATGAAGAGCTAGTTTTGCTTACGAAAAACAAGAATCATGGTTTTTCCCCAAATACAATGATGAGTACACTTCTTGATTTCCCAATGACCAAAATTGTATCATCGTAAATATGTCTGAGTTATTTAATCCTTCTTACCCTAAGGATGATAGGCCCAAGATAGTTCTTCATCAAAGATTCATATACTTGGTCGTTGACATTTCCATCCCCTAGTTGGATGATCAAATTAAATCCTCTCGACTGATGTCTATTCCTTCTTCCAGTTTTCCTTTCTATGACATATGGGTCTCTTATTTTCGCACCTCCAGCCCTCGCACCCCCTCATATCGTCATGCCCACTTGTTTTGTCAAGTTCATTGCAAAAATAATCATGGAAGCATGCGTTATTGTATTGATAAATTGCCATGTTGGTTGCATTGGCCTATGACTATACCTAGCACTTGAAATTGTACCATATGCATGTTAGGATAGGATGCATTGCATGATGAGTTTTGCATTAGAACTAACTACATATGATATTTCTCATAATAGATTAGATGCATTTAGATTAAAATTTCCATATTTTGTTACTTGTTGATTTTATGAGCTAACATTAAGCATGGGTGATCATAAGACACCGTGAAAAACATGTTGCCCCAAGGCTTTGATCTTTGACATGTGAAAATTCCTCGATCTGACAATCTTAGGAACTCTAGTGCAACTAACTGAATCTACCTCATCTACTTGTTAATTACATTACAGAGTTATTTTCAAAGTTCTTCATGAAAATATTGAAGAAAATTACTGAAGCAACCTACACTTAATAATTTATGATTATGAAACAAAGAAACTGAGCAAAGAATAAATCACACATAGGACACCATTATGTTTGGACAAAAGTCCCCAGAAAAACTTAATGCGGGAAAACCGGTGCAGCGGATCAAAGGGTTTATTACTATTAAGCAGTAGTTTTTTAATACAATCTTTGGATGCCTTGTTGGCTATCCAGTACAGAGAAATCATGGCAAACAAAAATATAGTGAGTTTTACCTCACACTGCAAGTCCTGGTTGATATGGTAGCTAAACTGACGAAACCCTAACATCCTCTGTATTGCCTCTGCACAGTAGCTGCGTAGGCCTGCGTGGGGACCTCTATGAACTGCGTCACCTCCTCTTTGGTATTGATCTGCTCCTCGGAAAGTCGAGTTCTATCCCTCCCGGCTCACAACCCCGATCTCTTAACAAATCTCGGACTATCTCACGAAAACACTGCACAGCCTTTGCGTGGGACCTGCGTGGGCCTGCGTCACTCCTTCTGGGGCTTGCATCACACCCTCTGGAGGCTGTGTTGCTTCCTCTGCCTCTCTGTATTCTTGGTCCCGGAGAAGATCCTCCGACCAATAACTGTCTCTGCCCCTCACTGCAACTGGAATCACTTAAATCTGATCTTCATCCGAGCACTTGCTCCGTCAGAAGAATTTGATCACTTGATTCACTCGGTGTATCTTTCCAAATGGCCTTCAAGCTTTTATTTAAAGTCTTCTCGTTGAGATATCAACGACCAAGATTAGATCTCTAATCAATGGCTAAGATTATAACTTGACTTGATCTACGCTTTCTAGATCATTCTCACTCTGTTTTATTAATACCTTTTAATTATTTATTTCCCTAAGTTTAGACTTAAGGTCCCCATTAAAATAATTAATTTTTACAATAAAACATAATTAAAGTGGAATTTTCACAAACGGTTTATGGGTTCTTTGGAATACCAGTGCCTAAACCTCTCCACAAATATGGAGACTTCCGATGCTACCAAAAATCAACACTCCCTATTAGCGATGAAAGTGCTCTAACAACATGCCTGTTGCATATTGCTCTGACCCTAAAGCATCCTCTGCACTGCTGAAGTCTGACAAGCTATCCATCAGCCACTGTGTTGCTGCTGCAACTGTAATGTTGCCCATGACACTGTTGCAACCATACTACAACTCTCTCTCAAGTGTTGCATTTGCTATGCTGCTAGTACTGCCACTGCTAACACTGCATCTATACTGCAACTCAGTTGCTGAGAAAAGTAACTGAAATCACCCAAAAACTGAACAAGTGTACAGTGGATGCACCTTGGTGCTGAAGGCTCTGACTGCCGATACCTATTGTGTTGTCCCTCTGAAGCACTATCTTGTTGCTGCTCTACACTGTGCTGCACTGCGTTGTTGCTACTCTACTCTACGTTGCCGCTGCTCTGCTCTGCGCTGCACCAGAAGTAGGCGTTGCTACCTACTGCAACTTATTGATCAATGCAGTGGCACCTGATGATAATGAGAAGACTCCATGCCCAAGGATGAACCAGAAGATATTTTTACCATCAAACATCATCAGATATCATCAGTTCAACAGAGTTTTTTAACTCTACTTCTATTTCTCATCATATTTCTCTTGTACCCATATTCCACGCCCTGCGGGGAATTGTAATAAGTAATGTTAGTAATGATGAATTTGAGTCAGTAATGAGTCTGTAACAAGCCTAGGTAGCTTGGGACCTTGCCAACAAGTGAGTATTACTTTGAGAGGTTTTTTTTACTCGGTTATTTATCATCTCCCTGCCAAGACTTAATAATTAATTGAGTTTTTTCCTCCAATTTTACTCCAAAGCCGAAGTACAGCTTGATGGTGAGTCCTAGTGTCTAGAATCAATGTATATTACCATACTAGATCACACACAAAATTTCGTGGAATTTGGTTAGGTCTAGGTAGTGATTTTTTAATTTTTTAGATTTCTCGCAAGTCGAAAATTGTAATTGAATTGTAATAATTGTTGCCTAGAGAAGTTGTATGGGGTATGAATAATCAAAATTACACCTCTCACCCTCAAATTTCTACTATAACACACTTTGAGGGGTTAAAAATGTGTTTTGAACCCTCAAAACCCACTTTTCCTAAGTTTAGTGGGAAATCTGACAATTAATTAAGCTAGAAATTCAATAAATGCAAAAAAATAAATATCCACACATGCTAAATGAGGTGGAAAATTATGGAGCAGTTAAAGTGAAGTCCAAAGGTGATGTGGACTCCTAAAATCAAGGAAATAACATGTTCTCAAATAAAATTGAATTTTTGGCATTGAATGAGTGCTGCTTACTTGGAAATTCGAATTTGTGAAGTTAGTGCATATTTGGGAGAATTTGGGAGAATATTTTGTGGAGATTTTTGTGGAAAATTGTTCCCACATGGGTTACCACCCATATACACTTGTCATTCCATCATAAAATTCGAATTTGGCACATAAGGGAAGAAGAAAATGATGTCCACTTGCCAGAATCCGATTTTTACACTTGGAAATGGAGCTCCACTTATCAAATTCGAATTTGCCTTGTGATCTCCTCCCTCTCACCACTTGGCATTTGGTTCTTCATTGGGATTTTCTCCCAAATTTCTATATAATGGAGCCATGGGCTCTCATATTGTATCCAGAATACGAGCTCTTGTGCTTGGGGAGGTTCTGCCACTTTGTATACTCATCTTTCAATGAAATAACAAGACTTTGGGGTTCAACTATGAGGTGTTATTCTTCTATGGTTGTTGTATAATTCTTGATCGCGATCTTCATTTTCTATTGGTAGTATTGTGTTTATTATTTCCATATGCTTGCAAAAGATTTGTTAGTGTAGAGCTATCTTGCACTTTAGAGATTTATTCTAGATAGGGAATGTTTTAGTAGATTTTCATATAAATCTCTAAGACTTCTTTCTCATTATATTTTTCTAACCCATGTGGATCTAATGACTTTATTTGAAGTTGTGTAGAAAAATATCTTTGGATCAAGCCTCAAAAGTGAGGGGACATTCTCGAAGGAACAACCCACTCTTGAGCATGAACATGGAGGAACCCACAATGTGATATCCCAAAGTTTTATCTTTCGATTTGTGTTTGCAAGGTCTCTTGGGTTTGTGTTTGTGATCAAATCTATTATATTCAAATCATTTATTTTAAATATTGTGCTTACAATGATCATATTTGCTAATATGAGCATGTTTCTTGACAAGATCGGGATAATAATCATACTCCCTAACCATCGGTCTAGTCCTTGTATATTTGTAAATACTTTTGGCATTTTTCTCATCTTTCTCCACTGATTTTTGGGTCCATTTTGCAAAGGTTTTGACAGCCTTTTCATGAAGTATTTTATTACTAACCTTGGCAGGGACTTAGGCTCTCAAGGTTGTAAATCATATCGAGATTCCTTGCAGAGTCTCATCACCTTTCGGAGCAGATTTCATCATCTCAAGCAGCTAGAGTTTCAAGATATTATTCGAGGAGTCTCTCTTGTATTCCATTCCAAATTTTTGCGAAATATTGTCACTGCTTTCTCAAGAAGGAATTCTAGTGTATAAAAGTCAAATATTTATTGTAAAATCCTTCTCAAAATTAGAGCCTTTCCTCACAAGAAAGGAACTCTCATCATTGTAACAATAAGTTAATAAAGAGTTGACTTTTCATGAGGGAGCTTGGGAATTTTTTCCCATGGTATCTCAACTACTCATTTAGAGGGAGGAAATCTTCTTGAGTGGTTAACTTTTGTTTGTCTAGTTTCTAATTTACTCAACTAACTTACTTGCATTCATCATTTTGTTTGCTAATCTAATCTAGTTGTGAATGGTAAACTCATAACCTCAACACATAACACTCACACTTTCCTATTTTGCAATTAGACTTGCAAATCCATTTTCTTGTATCTTGTGTTGTGCAATCTATTTTTTCATTTGTTTAAGTAAAAAACATAGTACTTTCATTTCATTTGGCAAGCTAATGTTTTCATGGTTAATCATTAATTTTTATCTCAAGTCATCTAGTTGCAATTTTATATTCTTGTTGGGTTATTAGAAAACTTTGTATCTCACTTAAGTAATCTAATTGTGTACATTTTATTAGCTCATTCCATTCACAAAAAACTTATTAGCTTATGATTTCATGCAATAATTGTCATATCACATCATTTTCATTTCAAAGCTTGTGAGCTGGTATCTTAAAGCATTAAGCTAGTTTCCATTTTAATATTTCCATTTGAGTTCTTGATACATTTTTTATGGAGCATCATTGCTAGTTTATGTCATATTGGGCTAAGCACAAATCTTAAGCACATTGTCATTAACATATCTCATTGGAAGCATTTCACCCACATTTAGACATTTCACTTTGCATACTAAATTAGTTGCATATTTAAAATTTACTCCAAGCATAAGCTTAGTCAATAGAAATTATAGGGAAAAAGGCTTTTTTGGAAAGTTCTTCCATTTGGTATGAAGTAAGGTAAAAGCATGTGACCCTACAGTTATGAAGGTGGCTTGTCCCCTTGTAGCAACGAAGGCACACACTGGCTCGTAAGACTCAGGGGACGGGTATTGTTAATGACACCCCCGTGCTCTCACCCCCTCTTTCTTATAGTCACCCCAATTTTTACCCCTTGGTAAGAGCACAAGAGGAGGTCTTCTCACATAGATTAGGCATTTTAGATTAAAAGTAACCAAGATTAATTGCATCCAAATCTAGTATAATTGCATCTCATGCTTTGATTCAGAAATTTATTTACCTTGAAAGCATTTTTACTTCATTTAAGCAAATACATTTCCATTTCAAAGAGAAATACTCTAGAGGCACTGGTTTCTCATATGTTTCATGCTTATCTTATGTATTGATGGTTATTGCTCATTTCACATTTTTTCTTATAAATATGAAGAAGTAATCTATTTAACTCTAACAACTCTCTTAGAAAACTCACATCTTTAGCTTAGTTTTTCTTTAGGGACCACCCCCCATAGCTAACCTAGGAGATAGCTTAAACGGAGAGATTCAAGAATAGGTGACAGTCCCTTCTCTGAGTTCCTTGCCACCAACCACACCTGGTGGGGTTGAAGGCTTTTCCCACTAACTAGTAGGTAGGTGTAGTCAGCGAGTGAAAACACAACTTTCGCTCCATCACTCCTCGGCTCCCACTGAAAACTCCTCCATCCGACTACTGTTGATCAATGGCACCCATAGCAAGGTTGTGATCCAAGAGGTGGGCTCCTCAAGGATACTGCCCAACTGAAGTTCAAGGTGAACTTACAGTTATATATCTCCCCATTTCTCTTCTAGACAAGCGTGGGCACTCATGTAAAACTCATCCTGCTCGATCTTCACAGCTGCAACTTTAGGATCATGTTTTTCATACTTGCCCTTTTTCTTCAAAGGACACTGTGATGCAAAGTGGCCCATCTTACCACATCTGAAACACTTCACCTTCGAGATATTTTTCCGTTCCCATTGCCCCGTCGTCCCTTCGATGCGAGGGCTACATTCTCCTTCTCCTCCGGATTCTTCAATCCGCTCTCGCCGCGTCTCGCCAAGCTTGCACTTGACTAGGATCTCTCCCTCACTTCCTACTCCCCGAAGTGTTGTCCACATCCGCTTCCAACTAGAAGCGTAGCCCCCGCCCAAATAACTTTGGACAAAAACTTGCCACTCCTTAGTGACTGCGTTAAGAACTAACCTCACCATAGTTGCAGTTGTTGGGGTGGATCCCATGGCTGCTAACTAGTCTTGAACCTCTTAAAGTCTCGTAAGGAATGGAGCAATGCGCTCCCCCTTCTACATCTGGATCATCCGAAGCTTTTGCTTCAAGTACATCTTCTGTTGCTCGGAAGTCCCTTCGTATAGGACAAGGCCTCCCATATCTCCCTGGCGATGTTCTTGCCAGATATATGAGAGACTATGTGATCCTTGACACCATCAAGGATTAGTCTCTTGGCCTTTTCCATATCGGACATGTACTTCTTGTTTTGATATGGATATGTAGGTACAACAAACACATTTCCCACGAACGCTTTGAGATCATATTCGTATAGAAGGAATTTGATTCTTTCCTTCCAGATTGCGTAGTTGTAGGATCCCTCCAACTGGTCTTGATCTCTCAGTCTGTGAGATGCCATTTCAACCGAAAACTGTCGAACTTCCCCTCTTCTTCCCCCACTACGCAACACTAGGTAGGCTTACGCACTCCTTGTGGAGCTCGTAGATCTGCTACCTGGATCTACTACTCAAATCTTAGAAAAATGTTGAATTCCTCAACATGGAACTCACTGAGGTAGAATTACCCGCTATGTGCTCTTCTTCTTCTTCTGACGCTTTTCTACCCAGCAACTACCTGTAGAAAAACTGCGTCCCTCTAGATCTGCATGAACACTCTACGCTGCTCCCTCTGCCTCCACAAGATCTCGATCCGGACGTCTTACCTCTCTGTCGACTCACTCAAAGAGAGACAACCTCGAACAATTAGCCCTCCTGGCTAGAACTGCGCAATCCCTCTAGGGATTCGATCTACTACAGCTACAACAATTTGGCCTTCACTTCAGTGCTAGATCCACTTTTCCTGTTTCACATCAAATGCTCTGATACTATGTGAAAATAACTAGATCTGACAATCTTAGGAATCCTTCTTCAACTAACTGAATCTACTTCATCTACTTGTAAATTACATTACACAGTTATTTTCATTTTTCTTCATGAAAATATTGAAGTAAATTACTGAAGCAGGCTACACTTAATACTTTATGATTCTGAAACAAGGAAACTGAGCAAATAATAAATCACACATAGGACACCATTATTTTTGGATGAAAGTCCCCGGAAAAACCGATTGCGAGAAAACTAGTGCAACAGATCTGAGCGTTTATTATTATTAAGAAGTAGTTTCTGAATACAATCTTTGGATACCTTGTTGGCTATCCAATACATAGAAATCACGGCAAACAAAAATATTGTGAGTTTTACCTCACACTGGAAGTCTCGGCTGAGCCGATAGCTGAACTGACGAAACCCCAACACCCTTTTTGGTTGCCTCTGCGTAGCAGCTGCATAGGCATGCGTAGGGACCTCTGTGGATTGCATCACCTCCTCTCTAGGATCGATCTTCTCCTCGGAAAGTCGAGTTCCAACCCTCCCGGCTCAGAACCTCGATCTCCTGACAAATCTCGGACTATCTCACGAAAACATTCTGCAGCCTCTACGTGGGCCTGCATCACCCCTTCTAGGGCCTGCGTCACACCCTCTGGAGGTTGCGCTACTTCCTCTGCTGGTTCTACTGCCTCTCTGCTATGTATTCTTGGTCTCGGAGAAGATCCTCCGACCAATAATTGTCTCTGCCCCTCACTGCAAGTGGAATCACTTAGATCTGATCTTCGTCTGAGCACTTGCTCCGTCAGAAAAATTTGATCACTTGTTTCACTCGATGTATCTTTCCAAAGGGCCCTCGAGCCTTCCTTTATAGTCTTCTCGTTGAGATATCAACGGTTGAGATTAGATCTCTAATCAACGACTAAGATTATAACTTGACTTGATCTGCGCTTTCTAGATCATTCTCACTCTGTTTTATTAATACCTTTTAATTATTTAATTTCCCTAAGTTTAGACTTAGGGTCCCCATTAAAATAATTAATTTTTACAACAAAACATAATCCGAGTGGAATTTTCACAAACTGTTTCTACATTCTTTGAAATACCAGTGCCTGAGCCTCTCCACAAATATGGAGACTTAGAGCACTTTTGATGCTACCAAAAATCAACATGACATGTGCAGATAACAGGTCTACGATGACCAAGAGATTGCTAGAGTTCTCGTGACCTCCCGTTCGAGTAGCCTTGCCCACTTCTTCAAGAGATCACGTCCTAGTTGGAGCCACATGTTACCCACCACTTCGTGGGTGATATCCCTAGGAGAATTTTTTCTCCATGATGGACCTCAGCCAACAGCCAACAGCCCATTGCAGCCCCCTTCTAGCTCGTTGTGCCATTTCTCCACCACTTGAGCAAACCATGTGGTCCCTCACCCATCTGTATTGATCGTATGTTTGAAGGTGGGCCTCACGAATCTAAAGGTATGTCTTGTCATTCGGTAATTGAGTATTGTGTTTACTTATCATGGATACTTCTGGGCATGGAATGATGGGGGGATTTGGTGGAAAGAGTGGGCTTATTTTGTGCTCCTTTCCCCTTGATCTCTTTTGGGTGTTACTCTTGCATCTTAGTCCCATGGGATCTCCTTTATTGACCATTTGGTTCTAGGGTGGTGCTACTTGGGAAACCACTTTAGGTGTGTGGTCCAGCTCCTTTATCCGCATATGTTACTCCCCTTCCACTCATTATACCCCTGTTCATCATTTCTCCCACCTGGGTCCACATAGCCCCCATGGGTCAACATAGGGTTAGCCTCCTTATCCCCTTGCCCCCTCCTTGGGTCAGGCCTGGAATGATGCCCCAGAGGTTGAAGCAGCTGAAAGAAAAAGAAAAAGCATAATTGGCCACACTTAACTGGAAATTGTACCACAAAATGCAAAAGATGGTTGGGACAAAAAAATAATTAACACATGGGTAAAAGCCAATACATGAGCTCTGCCCCATACCCATGGCCATCACCCTGGTTCTAGAAGCCCTAAATGAGCCTCCTTTGTCATTCAGGAACCCATGATTGTCTCAACCCTGGAGGGCAATGAACCATCCTACCTTAAAGGGGTAATCAATGCTATATTCAACACATCATGCTCTTATCCTTGAGCCCTGAGCGGTTAATTAAAGAAAAGTCATAAAAGGCAAAAGGAATATAAAGAAGGGTGGTAACCGTAAAACCAAGGTCAGGACACCTCATGTACCACAATTTCTCCCTTCTGCACATTATATACCCTGGTGTGGGCTTCCCTTTATCTGGCTGCTCCTATGCCTCGATATGTGGCCCAGGATTTCCCCTCTCATATTCTACTCCATTTCACTTATTTTTCACTTGCCACCCCCATTCAAAGGATGTACCGTGGACTTACTATCCCCTTTAAAGGCTGAAACCACTTAATAAGGCATATGGCTAACCCCCTTTGGCGTATGGAGACACTAGCACATGCCAAAGCCCACTACGGAAGGGCATGCCATTGTGAAGTGCCCACTTTGTTATCCATGATTTGTAAGCTCTTTTACAAGATTATTCTAATCACTGGTTGTACTGGAAGCCTAGGGGATGCATTGGATCTTATACAGGATTGCAGGTGGTTTCCATTTGGGTTTGGTCTCCCTATATGGGGTCCTAACCCCCATAGGGCTACATTGGCACATATAGAGTGTGCATAGAGAGCCATGGGCCTCCACAGCAGCAAACAACACTCCACGGATCCCCATCAATGTTCAAAGACTACTAGCGATCCACTTTTGGGATGATGATGATGTGTTTGGTACACTATGCCCAGCAGGCCCCATAGGAGCCCCACACTCTTAGCAAGTGTCCCAGGACTTGTACGATGTCATAGAAGCATTTGTTGCATCAATCGAGCCCTTGCAGAGGATCTACAGGAATATTTGATTCATATGGAGACCCATGGGGTCATTTATGTGCCCCCACACTCATTGAGAGCACCACAAGACTACTACTTGGAGAACAAGGGGCCATCCCCTTTTCCATCATATTTTGAGGAGTTTATTCCTCATTATGGTACTTCAGGATATTATTAGGCCTTTGGAGGGCCCCACGACGTATACATATTATTATTTGGCCCCCTCAGAGGCTTATTGTTCCATTTATGAACTTGTTTGTTGGGCTTGTCACCAATAGGGGTTTTATTTACACAATATTTTAGTATTAGGGGCTAATGTAGGCTCATAGGCTAATTCGAACTCCTAAAAGGGGTATAAATTGATGTTAGTTGGATTCATTTGTATCATCACTTCACTTGGGATCTCTCTATCTTTAGAAAACTTCGCATTTCTTCTTGGAGGATTATTTTGGATAAATGGATGAATTTGATGTATGGATTTGGGCCATTTTCATCTTGGAGCTTCGTTTTTTGCAAATGTGATGCTGGTTAGATATACTCTCTAACACTGTAAGTCAATTTTGATGATATATTTTTATTGTTGCATACCGTTGAACTTCACTATAATTAGGGCTAGTTGTTGCATGATTGAAATGTGGAATTAAGTTTCTATTTAGCTCGTTTAATGTATGGTCCATTGTTAGATGAATGAAATGTCCTAGAGATTGTTTTATCTCGATAAGCTTGCACTATTTGCATGAAGTATAAATGCTTTAAGGTCAGTTTTCTTCTTTTTCCCTTAACATTGGACGAAGTTGACTTTCCAAGCCTCCTTGAACAAGAAACCGAATTCTCAGTCATAATCATCCGTGACTCCATATCCCCAAGGAAAATAGGCACTGGTCCCTCAAAAGGGTGGTCATTTTTCCCTTTCTTTTACACCTTTTTCCCCTTCTCCCCGGGTCTAGCCCTGATAGGTCAACTAGGGCATCAATTTCCCATGAATTCACCCACAGGAAAACTTCGATCCCCTAGAGGCTACTGCGTTGGTGGGTCCCCTCCCTCTCCTCCGAATTTGAGGCAATTCCAACGATGGAATCTTTGGGAATCCCAAGTCCTAGCTCTAGGGCCAAGTTTTTACTAGGCATCCCCAAGGCCCACCCTAGTAGGATCAATTTGACCTTTTGAAGCAAAATTTCTTGTATGATCCTTTCCCCTCACCTTTTCCAGGATAGGAACATCATTGGTTGTTATATTCCATCCTTGAACCTAGGTTGGGTCCACTTGGTCCCGTGTGGTCCCATTTTCTATCAAAGACTAATCATCGAGGGCTATTTTGGAAACCGAGTTCATATAGGATTTTAGGGATCGAGAAGTACCTCTTCAATTTTTATCCTTCTCCCTTATCCTCACCCCTTCTCCCTTGGAAGGCAAGTCCCTTGCTTAAAGAGAAAGCAAGCACCATTTCTTCACCTTCTCCTTGGGAAAGGGTTACTGGGATCACTTCATACTTATCCATTGAAGTATCCTTTATAAGTGGCTTCCCAAAAACACCAGGACTCCTCCCATCGATGAAATTTCGTAAAGAGTAGGGAATCTTAGCCATGGTGTCAGTGGGCTAAGCCTCCACTGTTGCTTTTAGTCTAGCAGTTGCCCTATTAGGAACCCCTGCTGGTTTGAGTGGTAACACACCCTTGGGAAGTCCTGTAGAAATCTGCTACATGATCTTCAAGGCTCCATGGTGCAAATGGCCAAGTTGCTTATGCCATAATTCACCGATGTCTTAACTCTGCACCTTCTTTGATTTTGTGCTCAAATGTAACATTCCGAATAGGAAATAAACAACAATATAAAGCAACATAAACAAAAACTACAGCAAATAAAAAGACATCATGAAAAACACTACAAACATGGAGAAAAGCCGAGCCATTTTATTATAATCTGAAAGAGGGAAATGAGAACAAATAGGTGATCAAAATGATGGCACCTTGACTTGCTCAAGGAAAGCTGAAATCACTCTCAAAACCGTGCTATGAATGGTGGCTCTCTCTTTGCACTGCGTAACTCCCTGAGCTGCTGCTGTTGCTAGAAACTGTTGCCTCTGACTGGAATAGAGCTGCTCTTTGGGGATGTTTCCCCTGCTCAGAAAATTAGGAAACTTTGGGTATGGACTCTCCTCCAAAAACCCGGCAAAACCCAAGAAGGGATTCTGGAAAGGCTGACCCCGGAATTTGACCCTCTTGGGAAAACTACGCACTCCTGGTGAGTACGCTAGCCACTGAGATGAATGACTATAAATGTTGGCCACAAACTGCTCCAAAATATCACTAGTGAAGGGTTGGTCCCTTCACACCTTTCCCGGACTGAAGCTACTGAATATCCCTCTCTCCCGGAGCTGCCCTCCTCAAAGAATGTGTAACCCCTGTGAGAGACCGCGCTGCCTCAAGAATACGTAACTCCTAGATGGTTGATGTGTTCTCTACTCTGAAAACTCAAGGTAGAACTCCTCACCTAAGCCAACACTCGAAGTCCCCCAAGGCTGAGGTTGGGATCTCCGCTCGAAGACACCCGTGTGCTGAACAGCACTTGCGGACTTAGCTAAACAGCATAAGCGTGCTCAATATTTGTTAGACAAAAATTTTGAAGATGCATAATAGAATGAATGAGTAGCTAGCTTCTCCCTCCTTTGATACTTGAGACCCTAGCTCTCCCTTGGGCCCCACTAAACTGCGTTGTCTCGTCATGCCACGCTGTCCCCACTAAACTGCGTTGTCCTGGCCCACTCTACCTCCACGTTGTCCCTCTCCCTACATTGTCACTGGCCCCCCTGGGCCCTATGCTGAAATCCAAGTAATTTCTAAGTGACTTTAGGGAGTTATTTTATCCTAAGTTGGGTTATGGGTCCCATCACCCCTTTATTTTATGACTGAACATTAGAAAGGCAAAAATTGAGCAAAAATTAATATTGCCAATTAGTTGCTGTCAATTGGGAATATTACATCATAGCAGCACAGTATTCTACATCCAATTTGTAGATGTTCTTCACCCGAACCCCGATCCACTTCACTTGTCCCATGGCTATGTGATGAAGGAAAGTATTTCTTTTGCTAAATATCACATCGTATCCACGGTCTTCCAACATAGCAACTAAAACTAAATTCTTCTTCAAACCTGGAACATACATGACATCTTTTAATGTGAGAGGAGAACCAAACTCACTTTGAAAAGTAACAGTACAGATACCGATCGTGCCATACCTTCCATCATCTCCCCATCTCGATGTGCATCTGGAGGTCCTTCAACTCTAGGTCTCTGGAAAATTATTTGTTGGTTGTCATATGGAATGATGCTCCACTATCTAGATACCACACACTACCCATCACCGATGTCACCATGCATGCAATGTCGGTGAAATCCAACTGGAGTTGTGAAGCAAAAGCTTCACCTGCCGCTCCTCCTGAGGGATTCTTGTCGTCCTTCTTGTGCGGACACTTCGTGGCATAGTGTCCCAGCTCATGATAGTGAAAACATTTAATATTTGACAAGTCCTTCTTGCCTTCCTAACCAGAATCTCCTTTGGATTGGGATTTCTTCCCTTTCCCTTTCTTCGACTTTTCCTCCAAGGCACAGTTCTCCTCATCATCATGCTTGGATGAGGTTCCATCTCTGGTGTTCTGCCTTATTTCTTCTTGCACCAAGTCGGACCACAAACGCTCCCACTCTGATAGCTTCTCCCTCCCATTTACTGAATCCTAGTAGTTGTGCCAGCTCTTGGGAAAGCCTAGAAGTGCTAGGCTAACTAGATCATCTTCAACAACTGTAACACCAACACTCCCAAGGTCATTCCAACATTGGGTGAACTTTCTCAAGTACTATGGTATTGTGTCGCCCTTTTCCATCTTGATTTTCCGAAGCTTGTCCTTCAGTGCCAGCTTCCTGTGGCCACTTTTTTTCTAAAACAAGTATGTCAAGGCTTTCCACATTGCATATGGAGTCTCCTTCCCGTGGAGGTTTGAGACAGTATGATCTCGAACTCCTTCCAGTAAGATCCTTCTTGCCTTGGATGCATTCTTCTTCCATTCTGCTAGATTTTGTGCATCAACAACTACTAGTCTCAGAACATTGCTATCAATGTATTCCTTAAACCCATTATCTTCCATGACTGCTTCCCTCTAGTCCTTCCAAGCAATGTAATTCGAGCTACCTTCAAGGGCATACTCGAGCCTTAGACTATAGAACGCCATCCTGATCCTGCTGCTAGCTCTGAAGAATAGATATGCAAAAACTCGTTCCTCCTGCAAAGATAACTTCGTATTCTTCTCTTCTATAGTGATTTCGGCTCTGATACCATGTAGAAATTCCCTGTAGATTCAAACTGCTAATTGTAATTTACTATAACAATAGACTTGAATCTATTCTACTCATCAGCGGAAACAATTAAACGATCACAAAATCACAAAGCATACAAGAGAAATAATTCAATCAAGACATTACACAATGATTTTCTGGGGAAAGCCACAACTAAAAACCCCTGCTATATGTATATTGCATTAGTTAGAAAATATGAGAAGATTACAATGCTTTGCTCAAGCCCGAGCAACCTTTGCACTATCTCTATCTATCTCATTGCTTCCTATACAAGCCTTGGCCAATACTTAACTAATTTTCGAGTTGCCCAAATCCCTGTTTCCTTACGTTGTTTATTTGGGAATTAGGCCCTATTAACTAAGGAAATTCCTCATCCACAAATACGCAATACATCATAGGCCTTCTTTTCACTGCATGCACCACCTGTACAATTTGGATGATTATACAACTGATAGTACACTTCCCTTGAACTCCAATCTCAACTGGGTAACTCGTAGATCTTGCATGCATGAGTTATTTATTGTTGATTTATTAGTTAACTGGTTGATCACAGAGTACACACCCTACTACTTGACCTCCCACTAGTTCCTCCAACAGTTGGAACTAGTTTAACTGACTTTAACTCAGTTAAACTGAATTAATTAATTACAACTCAAAATAAACTCAACCAGGGCTCCTAAAAAGTAGGAGCCACTCTACATGACTCAAGTTAGACCCTCAACTCGAATTAACTGAACCAACTAAGTCAAACTAACTTAGTTAACCACTACAAGTTGTCATGTGATGTGGAATTACAATTTTCTTCTAATTTAATTCAAGGGAAAATTAAATTAGAATCTTTCTTGGTGTCATTTTCAACAAACTTAATAAAATCTAGAGGCTTAATTTTAAAAGGTTTACTTGGCTCTTCAGACTTTTGAATATGGGGATACCTATGGTGGAGTCAAAAAAGGCCTTAATTGCTCAAAACCCTTAAGCATCTCTTTTTAGTTTTATTTCTTTGCCAAGTTGGCCTGGAAGTACATCTTCATATTTTGTAACTAACTCCACCTTACGCCACTTTTATGTAAATTTGCCCTGTTGGGAGATAATAAGTTATAATCAAGGTCCTTCCAGTTTCAGGATACATAGTAACTCATTGGAATTTTTAATTTGGAAAATAGACTACAATTGTGTAATCATGCCCAAGCAAATAAGAAATTTTCTTAGGCTGACAGAATGCTGCTTTGTGCTAATATTTAACTGCAGATCACAGTCCATGTCCAGAAAGTGGAACTGGATGCGGCACAACTACACCAATTCCTCAAGTAATGGGGACGGGTGACATACAATATGAGCAGGGAGCTCCCTGACGAGTCTCCTGCCCTTTTTTCTCAATCTGGATAGTCCCAACAGAGTGACGTAAGGGCACAACACAAACTGGTTGGGCCATAAGGGAGAGAAGAAAGTCTTGCCGCAGCTAGACATGCTACCCTTTTGCATGACCATTAATTATAAATTCCCAACCATTGCACTAAAGATTTCAAAGAATGAGAAGTTGGTCGAGGTGTTGTATTTGATGTGGAGTCAATGAGTGATGGATGGGGGCCCCTCCAAGAATGAGAAGGATGATCCTTCTACCATGAAGACCTAATTCCAACAATGGCTTAAATTAATCTCTGTTAATCAAGGTTGTCATTGATGTCAATATGGCATTGACTGAGATGTCAATATTCTTGAGATGCCTGGTTCCAGATGATGATGCCATGACTCTTGGTTGACTAAGAGACCATTAATGATGATGTCAAAGTTTGAAGAAGTATTGTCCTAAATGTCTATTGATCATAATTCCCTAGATGTCCATGAAGGCATCATAATCTCGTGAAAAAACCCTAGAAGTCATGATGGTGTGCTTACTCTTGATGAAGAAACCTAGAACCTGGATGATGTCCTTACCCTTGATGTGGATGACTATACTTGATGAAGCCATACACGTGATGATGTCATACCCTTGAATGACCACACTTGATAATGGTCTTGATGACATGGTTGAAAGACTACTTTGGAGCTTTCCCAATAACAAATTAATAAAGGCTGTACTATAACATATCACTGCACCATTATGTGATGACATTGATGATACACTCATTGCTGGCCCTCATGATGACGTGGAAATAATATAAAGACATAGTTGGAGTCATAAAAATGAAGAGACCTAATGACCTCTTGCTGTCCCAATCACTTCCTGCACATAAAAATTCTGAGACAGTTATAAAGAAAAATAAATTTTGTCATCTTGGAGGCAGCCTATCACAATGAGTCCTAGACCATCTGAAAGAGGAATTTTTCCTCTTTCCAATGAGCCTTTACTTGCCCTGAAACTCCCAGCGGTTTGTGAGAAAATGAATTTTTAAGTTTAAAAATAATATATTTAATTGCTAGCCGACCTACACTCTCATACACATGTCGGCCTCCCTTTAAAAGATGCGTTCCTTCAATCTCATAAGTAAATGTATATAAATAAGACCGCAGAACCTTCATTTCTAACATCAATTTTCGGTAAAAATATCAGAGAAATGGTACAGGAGGCCGAGGAGAAGAAGAACACAGACTAGGGAGAAGCTTAAGGCAGAAAGGCATTTCTGGAATGTTTTTGGGTATACCTCAGGCTTGTGGAATAGTCGGATTAGGGAACAGTCACAGCTTGGACCTTTGCCTCAGATCTGTATGTGAACAATAAAGCAAGACTTTCAGACCTGAGGAGAAGACAGAAAGTCTCAGACCAGTGTCTCATGTAAACAGGATTAACACAGTGAAAGGCACAGATTTTTAGAATGAATAATGGACCTTTCAGAGGAGACTAAGCCTGTGATCTCAGGAGAAAACAGAGCTCCGATTTCGTAAGAAAATCTTAGTTATACACATAATTTGGAGCAGACATATCTGTGGTGTGTTAAGAGGTACATTTCAGAATTTGTTGGGAATTTGTGGATGTTCCAACTTTAGTTTTTGTGGGATATATCTCTGTTCTCTTAGCCTGATTTCAGACCTGATCTCATCCCCTTTAAAGATCTGAAACTTGGCCCCTTTTACAGCCGTTCTCTTTGCCATCACAGACTAAGTGAAGGCATCGTTGAAGATTGTCAGAGCTTTGTTGAAGAAGACTTTGGGAGCCATGAAGAATAACCAAAGATATTTTGACAAAGTGAAGTTGCGGGTTGGAGCCCAAGAGGTTGGAGCCTCATAGAGACAAGGTTGGTGCCTTGGAAAATAGGGTTGGAGCCCTAGAGGATTGGAGTCCTCAAGAAACCAGGTCGAAGCCTGTACGAGAGATAGGCTTGGAGCCCTAGAGGTTGGTGCCTCAAATTGACAAAGTTGGAGCCTTGGAAAGACCAAGTTAGTGATTGGCACAATACAGGTTGGAGCCTGGAAGATTGGAGTCTTCATCTAGGGTTGGAGCCCTATATCATTATTGTACTTTACTTATTGTAAAGAAGAAATTAATAAAAGTATCTATTCCATCATTGTTCATTTTGTGTTCTAAATATAAGTGATCTAATTGGTAAAATTAACAACTGAAAAGAAACACTGATTCACCCCCTCCCCCCCTCAATATTTCCAACAATCTCCTTAATCATTAATGTTTGTTGCATTCTATTTTGTGCCTAGGCGATTTTTTGGGGGACATTAAGTTTTATGGCCAAGTGGTCTATTGGTGACTCTCTATTTAAGTGTTGTATGGACAAGTAGCAATATAATTTTGATAGATGATCTAGGGTGATTTTGATAGCTTAATGGTTTGTAAAACCTGCTTTACTCTAGCCTGTGGTAGCCACCCACATTACACATTTTTCTTGTAAGGATGTCTTAAATGTAATTAACATTTCAAGGAAGCATTTTTTACGAAATATAGTTATATTCCAAAGTAAGAAATACATATATTATAAACAAGTGTTCCCTAAAGAATATGTACTTTACTATTAATCAGTGTAAATTTAGGCAATAAAGTCAAATTATGCAATTTTATGTAAAATAACTAGCTAACATTTTTTAGAGTATTTTCCAATTGGAAAATTTTAATTTGGAAGAAATGGTAGAGAAAAATCCATGGCGAAAAAAAATCCCATAATGTTTACCTTGTATTTAAATGAATAAAATAGAGGCATGCTTGTCTCTAACATACCTGATATTAAGAAGATTAATAGTTATAGATGATATTCATTAGAAATTTATAGTGCCCTCATGCTATAAATTTCCTCCTGTCTTTACCCACCCCCAACCACTTTCAAACTTCTAATAATACATTTTGTAAGCTGTACACTTGATGTACCTTTTTCATATATATACACATTTATTGGCCATCATATGTTTTCAATAATTTGTACTTGCAAGTGGAGCACCTTTTAATTTTTCTCTGTATCTGAACTTTGAAGTTTATATTCAGTCTATAAATTTTCTTCCCCTACTAAGCTTCAATGTGACTAGCTATACATATCATGATTTCACTGGACAGTTGATGCAATCGGGTGAATAACTTAGATTTCAACAAATTTATATGGCCAATATAACTTCTTTGGAGTTTTTTACGAAAGGAAAAGTACAGGCAAACTACAAGATTACATTAACTTATATCAATGTCCATGATTGACCAAAGGCAGTCCATTAGACTGGAAATCACATCATCCCTAATATAATGAATGCTTACATAAGCATCACTTGACTAAATACAAAAATGCAATGAAAAAGTACTTCCCTGGCACAAAAAAAAAAAAAAACATTTATTGTGCCAAGGACAATGAACACATCAAAAATCCTATTTAATAGTATCTAAAGTATGTCATTACCATAAAAGAAGTAGGCTAAATTGGATGAGCATAAGTAAGATGGCAAACACTACTACGTCCCTGTTTTCTTTTTCCCTTTTTGGTTTTCCCACATGAAGGAAACAAGGTAGACATCCAACAGATGTGATATGGTCTTCACTTGACATGAGAACCATCTATTAAACAATCAAAATAGTTTAAATCATACCTGGCAACACCTGGACGGAGAGGAAGTAAGCGTTTCTCAATGAGAGCCATAAATAATTCTGTCTTTCGTCTATGAAGAGAAGCTATAAGCTCCTTCCTTTCACCTTCCGTACTGGGAGCTATATCTGGCCACCCTGTCTTGTTAAAGTAGGCTGTCATTCTGCAAGGACAAATGACTCTCTAAGCTGCATGCTCCACCATTAAAAACAGATTCTCTGTAATTTCCCAATTAATTAATTTTGTTAAGAAGAATTTCCATTTTTGCAATTTTAGCAATTGGGAGATATTTTGGCATTAAAACTTAGGAAGGGAGATAAATCAAAAGAAGATTTAATTTTTGGGTAAAGAAAGGGACCCACTTAGAGAAAAAGGAAAATCGTGGAACTATTGGAAGGTGGGGGCCACTCCATGAGGGAATACGCACCCCTTGGAGAGCTTGACTTGGAGAGAGGAGGGAAAAGGAAATTTGTTGGGTGGAGCCCACGAGGAAAGAGGAGGCATAAATTATAAATGGAAGGTGTAGCACTCATTTGGGGACTTTTTGCTCATTTGACATCTAAACTATTGTTTGCTCAAGTTGTTTAGTTGGGTCAACAAAGTGTTGTTCAGCACACGAGATTTCTGCAGGGAAATCTCAAATCCTTCTTCGGGGGACTTTGAGTGCCACCCTAGGGGAGCATTGCTATACATCTAAGGCTGTACTGGAGGGATTCTACAGGTGAAATCGAGCTATTCTGGATGTCGACTGGGGCGTAGGAAAAGACCACGCACTTGTGGGAGGAGAGAGCTACGGATCAGAGATTGTCTCGTGAAAATTAGAGGCCCATCTCCTGAGGGTTTGGCAGTATTTTTGCAGGTGCCTTAAAGGCTGATTTGGTGGCAGCATTTCAGGCCGAAATTCTCTTCCTGGGGCATGCACAGAAGTGGCTGACTGGGGGCCTGTGAGGAGCAACATTTGTTGTGGAGGATAGACCGGAGTTGGGGGTGAGTTGTGCTAGGGGACATCAGGAGAATTATTGGAGGGATTTATCAGCTATTTTTGGTGTGCATTTGCAGCGGAATTTTGGGTGGTACAAATTTCCCAGCAAGGAGAGGAGCTCACTCTATTTGGGGGTAATTTTGGAAGGTTGGAATTAGGCCCAAAGCTTTATGGGTTTTCAAGGGTATTTGAAGGAGAGGAACCGATTAATTTGCAGAATTTTCCAGGTAGTATTCAAGCCCGAAATCCCATTTTGTTCAGCAGTGCGTTTTATTATTTCACTAGTAGTTTGCACCATTCTGTGGGTTTTCTAGTGCGAAGGATTGGGATCAATTCCTTTTAATTCCTGTGGGAAAAATTAAGAGGAATCTACAACAGTAATTTCAGGGCAATCCAGGCATTCCAGCAGGGGCTTCAAACCATTTTCAAACAACAGCAGTGGCACAATTTCTAGGCAGCACACAGGCAATTTGGGGGTCGAAGTTTCTACTCATTGGGGCATCTTTCTCACCTGGGTTTGCTTCACCTTGCTTATGCAAGCCCAAGTGCACTTGCTCCTTGTTATTTTACTCCCATTTATTCCAGATTTTTAATAAAATGGCTTTGTTGTTCTAACATTTGTATTGGGTGTTTTGGTGCCTTGTGTGTTAAAATTTTTGGTCATCTTCTAGTTCATGCTTCAGTTATTCACTACATAATTCCATTAGGAATATTACAGTGGTATCAGAGCCATGATCTTGGCGAGCTGTAGGGTAGCCAACTATATCATGGGAGATTTGGGCATGTATGCACAGTGATGGGGTAAACTAGACACAACCCATGGCTCAAAGAAGATTCAATATGCAAGAATTCTGGGGTGGTATCCACTGGAATAATGAGAGGTTGGGCTAGTTGAGAAAGGTGATAGACCAAATCCATCCTCATCCTTACAACAGAGACACTAGAGGTATGCAAGTCGTGGGGGCGCAGCCATCTACACCATGTGGGGAGAGTGGATAGAATCAGAGCACCAGATCTCCTCAAAAGAAGCAGACATGATAGGGATCGTTTGAGGGTGAGACCAGGGGGCGTTTCTGTTGGTGGAGACTGGGATTTAAATGTCAGAAGATTTAGGTTGAGTAGGATGACATGCAGGATGGTGGGGGTATGGAACATGAGTCACCATTGTTGGAGACCTCTTTGAGAGCTCCAGCTGACACCTTGGTTGAGGGAGTAGAGCGTACACTCAGAGGGCCATTTGTTGATGAGATGCCGACAGTTGATGAGGTACCTAGTGCTATGACTGAGTTTCTAGACGATGGCCTCCCACAACAGATTAATGAGGTGCCTGGAAGCATACCTGTCATTGAGGAGGTACCAGAAGAGATGGAGGGATCCAGAGCTGTGACCAAGTTTACAGATGATAGCCACCCTCGACAGTTTCGTCAATTCCACGTCGGCCTTCTAGCATTGAGAAAAAAGCCCATCACAATGCGAGAGGCCATTCTGCAGTAGAACAAGGAGGTGGAGGGCATGAGAGCGGTTTGTGCCGAGTCAGCGGCCAAACTGACTCGCGTTGGGGAATGGTTGGGTTCCCTGATGGTTTGGCTAGAGTGCACATTGGAGCGACAGAGCAGCCCTACTCATACATACATAGATGAGGCTGGTAGCACTAGTAGGTTGCCTTTGCACATTGGAGAGGGAGAGGCAAAGTCACCTCGACAACTTTTATGTGTTGACCAGGATGGTAAGATGAGGCGACACGAGTTGCACAGGGTGCAACATTTGTAGGATGGATGCTTGTTCTGTGTACAGGAGTTTGTACATTTGATTCCTCTCTTGGGGTTAAATGGCGAGAGATTCTGAGTTGGTACCCAATGGAGTGGGCTATGGAGATGGTAGTGGACCCGAGTGTAGCTCAACAAGATCTTCCAGGTGTTATCGCTCCACAGTTTCCCAAGGCTGAGAAAGGAGACCAAAGGAGGTAACCTCAGACCAACTTTGGATTTGGTAGCTAGCCCTACCAAATCAGAGAGGGCTCTCTCTACAATATCACAACCAATGAAGTGATTGGAGAGAAAAATAGATCTTAGGCTAGATATTCAACTCACTAGGGTTTGATTTTAGGGTTTTGCTGGATCAGGATCATAGGTCTAGGAACTAGGTCAGGGTTTCAAATGGTCAGTTGCAGGGATAAGATGGGGCAAGGTAGGTATTATTAGTGACACAATTGGGTTGTCATTGTGGTATAGGGTTGAGTAAGAAAGATCAAAATAAGCATAAGACTATGAATTCATTTATTAGAAGATACGCAACACAAACATGAAAATCTCATCTAAATAGAGCATAAAACTATGAATTTTGCTTAAAAACTAATGAGATGATCATATGAAAGCATGCTAATGGTAGTAAGAATAAGTAAATATTCAATTTGATAATAAAGCAGAGGAAAAACACTGTCAATAAACATACCACAGGAATGCCAAGATAATAGCTGCAACTGCCTGTTATATTACTGCAAAAATGGTGTACACTAGCTCCAAACCTCTGACTCTCAAGTATCCAACCCTTGATTTGACTTCAATTAGGATACATATAGATGAGAAACCACATTCCCCCTCTCAAGGGTCGAATCCATCATCCTAGGAACTAATTACACCTAAGTCACCTGACACGGGGACACAAGACACGATGAACATGCAGATTCAAGTGTCGGACACGGACATGGTGACCCCTCGGAACAGGAATGTTATATATTATTTTATATATATATATATAGATTAAAACATAGATCTTCATCTAGATGCAAGTTTTACAAAGATACATCATACAATCATACAAAGTAATAGACATATTCATCAATGATCCAATAGGAGAAAGACAAGATACTATAGTTTTCTCATTAAGTTACCATAAAGATATCTAGATTCTAGACCTCAATCAATCTGGAAAAGTACGCTTGGCTATGATATTTATTTCTATTGTCATATCATTCGAGGGTTGTGATAGATTAACCTGTAAGTGCAAAGGTGGTGCCACAAGGCTGTGATGCCTTAGCTTCCAAATCTGAAGATAACACTTGTTGTGTGATGAATAATCTATCCATAACTATTCCGAAAGGCTGCCTTGTCATGTTGATTTTCTGTCGTCTCAGAGCAGAACTTGCCATATGACCAAAAGGTATATCTCCTGTATGCAGATAGATTCCAACCATTGAAATGAAGCCCAGGTATAGAGGTCTGACTCTAATATCTTGTCTGTTACTTCGGCCTTGAACCTCAGAATTGCAGCACAAACCTCAATTGGGTGCTCTAGACTGTATTAATAATATGTATATATGCCATTCGTTCAAAATAGGACATAAGTCAGCCCTAGAATTTCACTGGCACAGGTCGGCCTGTTACATTTCTTCAACCTCAAGTACATGTGTGTAAGCTCCAATGTTACTAAACAGGTGCCTTTTTACATGATTTTTCTTAGAGCTAGGTAAGCAAGACCATTTTCAAAGAGGCTTCTTTCATTTTGGATCTATTCCTTCTTTCCGTTGTGGGTGTTTCCTCAAAATAAGACCTCAAGTGCTCTTCTAATTAGGATAATAAAATGCATGAAGTAGTCTTGAAGTATGTGTTACTACCATTTGTTATCCCTGATTTAGATTTGTATTTTGTTTTGGCCTGGAGCACTCTTACCTAATACTGAAAATATTCATCTAACCTACACCTGCTGTAGTAACCTCTTGCAATATCCTGAAGATCTGAAGCACTGCTGATACGAAGTTTCCAAGAATGTTGTTGCTTTCCTTTTACTCGGAGACAGTATTGCCTTTTGGTACATGTATGATTGGCTGAAAATTCGCTGATTGGAATTCATGAATATCTTCTTGCAGGCTGACGTATTGATCTTCAGAAAGAAGTCAAAAAACTGCACACACAGGTCATGACATTGAAAGAAAGAACCATCAAATTCTTGTCATCCTGTCTCAAATCGTTTCTGGCATGTCAGATATATTTGCTTGAATTCCACTGCAAATGATCCCATCTTCACTATAAGTCTTGGAGGATGCTGAAAATCGGAATTTTATAACCCTTTGGATGCTTTCCTGCATTGTACGAATCCGGCATATCAGGATTCGATTGTGTCTGTACAGGAAACGATCGGGACTCGTCGTGTCCTGTACCGACACGATCGAATCCGGTCAAATGGATTCGAATCCCCATGAATCGTGTCCGATTCGACCGATTCGGGACACGTGGAGGGTGGAGGACGAATCTGATTTCAGAAAATTACACCAATATCTCTAACCATGCCAAAAACTAGGGAGGTTAGAAACCAACTCCCTTTTTACACTAACTGACTTAGTTTGATTTTGAAAGAATTGATTACAATGAGATTTACTCTAACCATCACTAGGACACTTAATTACATCATGTGAAATCTTTAGAATATTAATTACATCAAGTAAAGTTGACTTTGACCATGAAAAACTCGAAAATAGGTTTCTCACAGATTCCAACTGCCTAGCCTACTCCATGGGGTACCAACTCAGTACCTCTCCCCATCCAAACTCGAGAAAAGAATCAAATGCAAGAATCCTTGCACATAAAATAATCCCTCCATCCTGCGAGTATTGCACCCTTTCTATGTATGCCTGAAGGGGGGTGCTCTAACACTCCATTGTGCCCTCTAACTGCACCATTGGGGAATCCAATTGTTCCCCAATGTGGTCCAACTTTGCCGCTGACTCAGCACAAACCACTCTCATGCCCTCCAGCTCCTCGTTCTGCCACAGGATAGCCTCTCATACTGATGTGGCCTTCTCCTTCAAAGCTAGAAGGTCGGCCTGAAACTGATGGCACTGCTGTGTGCGACCATCGCCCAATACTACCGTATCTCCTACTGTCTCATCAAGGGCTAGCCCAAAGGATGGCTGCACACCCTCCTCCATAGACACTCCAACACGCAAGGCATGCTCACTAGTCAGCTGCATGTGATTGTCATCCGACAATTTTGTCATAAACCTAGAGGCCTCTGTACCTATCTGCTCCTCAACAACGGTGGAGTTGTCTCCTGACACCTCATCAACCTATGATGTGTTGCTATCATCAGAGAACTTGGTCACAACCCCAGATACCCCATCAATGGATACCTCAACAATGGGTGGTGTCTCACCAACGAGTGTATGCTCAGTTGTCTCCTCCCAAGTCTTTGTCATACTCTTTGATGACCCATCAAAAGTAGGTAGGAAAAGTCTACCCATGGTACGTTGCAAGTCATTGCCCTGCGTGTACCCTCCTCCTCTATTATAGCTGCGAGTTCTTCGGTTATCCTTAATCTAGCAAAATTCCTGGAAAGTCAGATGATCTCTGAAATCCTGGGTATGAGATTGGTACTTAGTGAAATAATCATTGTAGTGATCCTCCTTCGGCTCTTGAGGTCCGCCTGCTCCTCTCCCCACTGCTAAGAAAGTGGGCATAGTGGGACGCCGTGAGACTTGTGGCACCACTAGTTGCTCAGTCCAATGGTGAGAAGTACCCAAAATTTCTCCATTCTGGAACCCCTGTGGGATTTCCCTTTCTATTCTCATCTCCCTTATCACTCTAGTGAGATCCTGCACTGATCTGAGGAGGAGATTGCCAAACTCCTTCCTATAACCTTCTTCTGCCATTGGAGACTTCCTTTATCCTCCTCCACTGGAACATAGTTTTCTTTGCCGGATGTGAACTTTGAAACAAGTTGAATCTAGTATTGCAATTGGAAGAATTTGAAAAACGACCACCACAGCAAATCAAGAAAATCGTCTTCAGAGAACCTTCCGTTTCTCTCAATCCAAACCGAATTTGGGAAAATTGCTCAATTAGAAACTGAATTGGTTCGTTTTGCATAAAACCCATGTCTCGGATTTTCGAGCTTCATCTTCATTTTCCCGAAACATCCAACGCAAAACCGTCACATTTTATCCCAGTGAATTTTTGCGTTTTCTGTTTTTGTATCTCTCAAAGAACCTTTTGTTTCTCTCAATCCAGACCAAATTGGGAAAAACTGCTTGTCAAGAAACAGAATTGGTCTGTTTTGCACAAAACCCATGTCTCGGATTTTCGAGATTCATCTTCATTTGCCCGAAATAACTAACGCAAAACCGTCACTTTTTATTCCAGCGGATTTCTGCGTTCTTTATTTTTGTATCTCCTTGTCCAGTCCGTAATGTATTCTCTATCTTCGAGTGTCATAGACCGGTTGTTCCACAGGCTGAGACAAGTCTATGAGCTCTGATACCACTGTAATATTCCAAATAGGAAAAGGCAGTAATACAAAACACAATAAACTGGAAACTACAGCAACATGGAAATAAACTGCAAACACCATAAACATAGATAGAACAGTTGAGCTATTTTATTAATGAGGTGAAATATAAGTAAAACAATGGTCAAGAATAGTAGCACTCAAGCAGACAGAGATGGCTAGAATGACCCTCCATTGAAAACACTGCGTAATTGTTGCTCTGTTGTAGACCTTACTGCGCTGCCCCTGCTGGAAATGCAACTGTTGGCTGAAAAGGGGTGCGTAGATAAGGTTGTTTCGGTGCTCAAAAAATGTCGGGATTTGGACATCGGCTTTACTCGCAAAACCTAGAAAAAAACCAGAAAGGATTTCCGGATTGGCAGACCCCGGAAAATCACCCTCCTAGGGCATGAAAACACACAACTGTTGGGTATGCAGTGATATGAGTTGAACTAACAAATAAAATGCTGCAATAACTCCCTCGTAGCTCAACTGATGAAGGGTTGATCCCCTCACTGGATTCCAAGCGACAATGCTATGGAATCTGACCCTCCTCTGGATCTCTCAATTGCTGCACTAGGTGACTGTGCTGCTCAAGAGGGCTACAAAGTTTCCAAATGTCGAAATACTGAAATCTACTCACAAGATAGAAGGACTCATCTCTTGAGAGGGCATTAGAAGTCCCCCGAGGACGAGGTTGGGATCTCCGCTCAGAGACACCCGTGTGCTAAACAGCACTGCAGACTCGGCTAAACAGCTCAAGCATGCTCAAGTCGTAAACGACAAGAAAATAATAATAATCCAGAATGCTCTATATGGCTGCCCTCACCTCTTTCTTATACTTGTGGAACCATCACACCCCTAGGCCCACATCATAACTGCGCTACTCTCTTGGTCCATATCCTCCTCCTTGACTGCGTTGTTCACATGATCTCTTGGCCCCCTCCACTACTGCATTGTTCCACTTTCACACTGGTGAAGTGGTTTTATTCTACTAAAGGGATTTATGGGTCCCTCTACCCTCTTATTCATCTATTAATTAAAGAAGACAAGATTTAATATTCTAATTAGCTAAAAGCTAAATTAGGAATATTACATTCACGGTAGAACCAAGACAAGAAGTGTAATGGTTGGGGCAAGGTCACTAATAAGAATGGGAATGTGATCAGCGGCTTCGTTTTAACCTTATTCGACGGGATTAGAAGGGTGGTTATTTTGTTTTCATTTTTTCACCAACGAAGTCTCTACCTGTCGTTCTTACCTTGCAGAACTGTTGCACGCGTTATATCCGAGTTTTTTCATTTGAAGTGGTTACAACATTGGTCAGTCTCCTTAACAGTCATGAACGATGGTTAGCCCTAAAGATTATGTGGATTTAGAGCCAGAACCGGAAGACATTTTGTCGGTTTGGGGCTTAGAGCCCACTTCACAGAACCTGGAGAAGGTAAAACTACCAACTAGATCTCCACCTAGAAAAAGAGGAGGTGCGGGAGTGGATTGGAACGTCAGAGGTGTTTTTGGGTTGTTGGAAGAGGCAAAGTATTTGTCCTCAAAGGCGGTGTCCTAGTTGCCTACTACTCGTTTACTGGACGGTGAGGTGAACGTGGTGCCTCTGACGTGTCAAAAAGAAGAGTCGTCGGTGGAAAATTTGGTAAGTCCAAAAACCCCCCCTATTGTTCTTGTCTATGGCTTTTTAATTGGGGATCTAGAAGATATTGTTAAGAAAAATGTTATAGGTAGAGACGAGGGTCTCAAAAAAAAAATTGTGGAGGTTTTGGCGCTAGAAGAGCCTGGTTGGGGAAAAAAATTGAATCGTACTCATCCTTGCAAAATTCCTGCGGTGCCAAGGGCACCTAAGTTCTCTGAAACTTTTCCCTTAGCGAAGAAGAAAGAGGGGCAAGGGGAGACCGCCTTCAAAGGTTTCCCAACCTTACATGAATTTGATGCACAAAACATTTTAGCAGAGTCAAGAAGGGAAGGGGTCGGTTTACTCTCTGCCTCATCTCAGGCGTTAGAGTATGTGGGGTTTTTAGGGTCTGACCCCCTGGGGTCAGGGGAGAGGATTCAGCATATCAACTCTATTTTGTTTGGGCGGTCATCAACTTTTGGGGAGCCTCTGCAAAGGAATCAGGTGCAGGAGGAGTTTATATGGCCAAATCTCATGGTTGAAACCAATGAAGGTGAAGGGAATCTCGAGGCCATTCATTCTGAGAATGGCCAGTCCTCTGGCTCAAAGAGGAAGAAGGGGAAAGTGATCTGGAAAAAAACTGAAAGACCCAATTTTATCCTTGGAGTTGACATTCAGATGGATGAGGAAATGGAGGCCCTAAAACACATTATGGTGGGGACGACTAAAGGCAGGCAATATTCTGCAAAATTCATCAAGGAATGGTCTGAAAAGGCATGGAGAGAAGGCCCGGATACTCAAACTAAAGTTATTTTTCAGACTAGAGGCTGGTTTATGGTCCGGTTCACAAAGGGGGAAGCGGTGGACTGAGTTTTGGGAATGCACTGATTCTTTTCAAAAGATGGACCCCTCCTTTTGATGCTCAAAGAGAGAGATTCAAAGAAAACCCGGTGTGGGTGCGCCTCCCGGCTTTGGCTCCATAGCTTTGGTCGATAGATGTATTCAGAGCTATCAGCAATAAATTGGGAACCTTCCTTGAAGCTAATATGTCTTTCCATTTGACAAAGGAAAGGAAGGTTGCTCGCATATTAGCCAAATTAGATCTGAGAGAGGGCTTGGCGGACATCATGCGGATCCAGGTTCAGGGGTTTAGATTTTCTCAAGTTATTGATTACAAACAACTACCATTTAGGTGTCTGTAATATTCCTTTTTTTGGTGTCACCTATGGCAGGGCTAGGATGGACTTCCAGAGTTCGGAGCAGACCGGTCACAGGTACAGGTTGGTATCATCAGCTGGCCCAGGGGCTTTTTGGAGGAGTTTTGAGGAGTTTCTATGTGGTCAAGTGGCATTCGCTTGATATATTCCATCATCCGAGTAGTTTGGCTTTGGTTTCGGTGCATTCTGACAACTTTCAGCTATTTGAGTTATTTATGGGCTTAATTCAGCTAATTACGCTCATGGTGGCATTCTGGGAGGAATACATGACAAAACACCTTAGTGTAATAGCTCATTGGAACCGGGACGAGGATACCTCCATGATGGGACAGTTGGACATGAGTTTCAGTGACCGGAGGAGACGTGGTAGCCGATTTACTCTTTTTTGGATTAAAAAGGAATATTTTAATAAGAGGGAAAAGTGCTCCATGAATAAAATAATAATAAAATAATGCTCCAGAAGGCTCCAAGAGATCTATAAAAGAAAGGGAGGAGGCCATTGAGGGATATCTTTGGGATCATGTTATTTTATTGTATGAGAGGTGTGAGACGTGGTTCTCTACTTCAGTCGTAGCCCCAGGACGAAAACCCTTGGGTGATTTGTAAGTGTTGGACGAAAACCCAACTCTCTTGAGGAGACTTCACTCAGAAGCTTTGCAGAGCTTCAGGGATTGGTGTGAGGATCATTCAAATCTTCAACTTGTGCTTCATTATCTTCAGTGGGTTCAGTGACAGCTGTTGCCGGAGGGAGAGTGCAGCAGTTCAATTTTGAGGCCAGCACAGTGCAGCAGCTCATCTTGGTGGCCAGTTCTCCGTCTCAGCTCTTTCTTTGGGTCAGATGTATTTGTAACCCCAGTTATTAATAATTATCTATAATAAAATGCTGAGATTCTTCCTATTTGATGTGTTGATAGATTGCAGTGCTTATGTGTTTATTTTACATGGCAATCTTCTGTTGAGTAAATAGTGATTTTACGACATATTGTGGAGTTTAGTTATTTTTCTGCGTTTTTAATTAAAATATCCCATCCGGGATATTACAGTGTCACCATTGCCATCAGCATGGTCACCTTGCAAGGGACTGCCCTCTAGGTTTCAGAAGGCGGAGAAAACAAAGGGGAGAATGTGCCTATGGTGGTTGGGCCCAGGAAGAAGTGGAAATGATGGATCAGCGGAATGATAAAGGGCATCAGCAGGTAGAGATGCCAGTTCACATGGAGGTCCAGAGTGAAGGTCTTGAAGTACCGGTTCAAATGGAAGCTCAGATTGTTTCAATAGGTAGCATTGGGAATCAGAATGATCCAACGTCCGAACTTGCTCGAGAAAAACAGGAAGAGGGGGAGCTCATTGATCTCACATCTCAAATTGTGGGTATTTGCCCTTTATCTCGCTCCTGTCATTCTATTCAGTAAAATTCGAAGTTGGATGATATGCTTAGGCCTGGTCCCTCTAGGCTTTTTTTTGCGGACTCTCCTCTTAATTGTAATGTCTCTTTAGCCTTAGACAGTTTAAACTTTAATTACCTCTATCCCTATACTTTCACTCTCGGGCCTTCCCTCTACTAGTTTGTCTCGACCATTTCTTTCTATGTAGTCCTCTAAGAAGCCTCATTATAATCTTCGCCCTAGAGATAAGAGAGAGTTCACTGCTGATAATGTGGGTGGTCTCGGGATCATTCATGATCTCTCTATGCCTCCAAAGACACGGGGTCGTAAATCAAATTTCTCAAAAGCCAAAATTAGAGCTAAATTAGATATAGTTTATGGGAAGCAACTATCCCTAAAAGGGGTGCTTAGAGCAGCACAGGCCTCGGTGGAGGTTTCAAAATGATTGTTATGTCCTTCAACTGTAGGGGTTTATCCAGCACCCGAAAGAAGTTAACTTTAAAAAATCTTTTCAATTCTGTTGATGTAGATGTCATCATGCTTCAAGAAACTCTTAGTGTTGGAGACTCTCTTGGTGTTGGAAAATATGTGACAAATTTCTTGAAAAAGTTGATACCTGGTTGGCCTTTTCTGTCTGTCGATTCAAAAGGAAGATCTGGAGGGTTAGAGATAGGCTTAAGGGATAGTAGGATTAAGCTCCTAAATTCATGGGGTTCGGATTTGGTTCTTGGGGCCGAGGTTTACTCATCTGAACTCTATATAAACCTCACCCTCCTAAATGTTTATGGTTCGTGCCATGAAAGAGTCATCTTTTGGACTAACTTTTTTGCCAAATCACTGCTGAATAACCCAAATGTGGTATTGGGAGGGGTTCTTAACTTCTCCCTTGGCCTGTCCGAGTCTTAGGGTCCCTTGGCTCAGGCTGATCCTTTGGCCGATTTTTTCCTCAATAAAATCAGGATGGTAAGATTCATAGATGTCGATCTGATAAAAGTCAAGCCGACATGGAGGAACCAAAGGGTGGGGGAGACAAGGATGACAAAGTCTTTGGATAGATTTCTGATAAAGGAGGACCTAGCAACCCAAATTCCTTTCTTTACGCAATGGATTGGAACTAGGGGGGACTCTGATCACTTTCCTATCTTTATGGAGCTAAAAGGGGTCAGCAGGAAGCCAGGTCCACCCTTTAAATTCAACTCCTCCTCGCTCAAAGACCAGTCTTTAAATATTTTAGTAAAAGATATGTGGAGGCCTCAAATCAGATCCCAAGGTTTATCACTAGCTCAGTCTTTTGTGGAAAACTTAAAAAGATTGAAATAGGAAACGATTGTATGGGCAAAGGAAAAGAAGCTAAGGGAAGAAGTTGTTTTAAAATATATAGAAACATAACTGGAAGCTATGGAAAGTCTGGAGGGGGATGGCTATGAGTTTTTGGAAAAAAAGGAGAGGTTAATTAGAATGGAAGCGGAAAGAAGAAAATTTTTAAAGGATTCTGAAGATCAATGGAGGCTAAAGAGTAGGGATTTATGGCTGGAGGCAGGTGATGAAAACTCAAAATTTTTCCAAAATTATGCAAAGGGCAAGAAAAATTCGAATACCAATTGGGAAGTTAAGAAGGTCAATGGTGGAGTGGAAAATAATTTCAAAGAACTGGCATCCCTAGATTGCACACACTTTAAATCTTTGTTTAAGGCTCCGACTAAAGCATCTATTGCTAAAGTTATCCGGGTGGCCCAAGTTTTCCCTAGATATGCTGAGGAGGAGGATAATGACATTCTCATGGCCCCTATAACAAGAGGGGAAGTGAAGGGATTCTCAAGTCAATGTAAAAAGAAAAGAGCCCGAGCCCTGATGGACGGTCAGTGGAATTTTTCCAACATTTCTTTGAGCTTTTAGGTGACGACCTGACAAGGGTGGTTAAGGAATCCCGGCTCAGAGGCTTTGTCCATGAGCCCTAATCTCAACTTTCTTGGCTCTAATCCCAAAATCAGATGACCCCCAAAGTTTTCATGATTTTAGACCTATCTCTGTATGCAATTGTACTTACAAAGTTATCGCCAAAACCATTGCTTCTCACCTCAAGCCTATTCTTTCTAGAAACATATCAAAGGAGCAGTTTGGATTTCTTGATGGTTGGCAGATCCATGAAGCCATCGGGGTGGCTCAGGAATCTTTGCACAGTATCAAAAAATTGAACAAGAAGGGAATGCTTGTCAAAATTGATCTATCAAAGGCCTATGACAAGATTAGCTCGATGTACCTTCGCCTTTTGTTGACTCACCTTGGCTTTGGTATTGGATTCATAAATTGGGTTACGAGATGTATAACAAATGTAAGCTTTGCAGTACTCATAAATGGAGTTGCTTCTCCCTTTTTCCACAGCCAGCGCGGTCTAAGACATCGATGCCCTCTGTCTCCTCTTCTTTTTCTCATCACTGCTCAAGGGCTAAGTCAACTTAAAGGAATTGAAGTTGCGGTAAATCTTTTCATTACCCACCTCCTTTTTGTGGATGACATACTTTTGTTTTGTGATGGAAAAAGGGGCGATTTATACCATCTGCAATCAGCCTTAGAACTATTTTTGAAAGTCACTAGGATGCTCATTAATGCCCAAAAATCCTCGATTGTTTTTAATGGTCTCTCATGAGGGGAGGTTGACAGTATTCAGATAGTTTTTCTGTAAATTTTCGTAGATGTTCTATGCTAGATGCAGCTTTACTTTTATCCCCAATAACAACCAACAATCACATAAACAAGAAAGTAAAATGCTGATAGAACATACCAATAGATCGACAGAAGACAAGCCAAAATTACACTTAACTTGATCAACAAAATATGTGTTGTGGTGCGTTACGGCGGTCAACAGGATGCTTCAACCAGCAAAGTCTCAATACAGTCAGCCAACCAGAGGTGTCACAGAACCCTCTCGGACAGCTATACCAGTCAACCCAAAGTCAACGAAAGTCAACGTTGTCCTAGTCAACGGTCAACACAAAACAGCAACAGCAAAAAGTCAACGCAGCCCGATCAAAGTCAATGGTCAACCTCGATTTCTGTGCCAATAAATGCGGACTTCAGAAATCGGAATTTTGAGAGAAATTAGGGTCAGTTTGACCATGTGTTGACCAAAGTCAATGTTGGTCAAATCTGCGCTGAAACCCTAGGTCAAAACAAAAAAATTCCTTTGCTGAAATTTCCCACGTGTGAGAGAAGAGCCTCCAAGGTGATTGAACCAATCAGATGATGAGAGAGAATGTGTGATGATGTGATGAGTGAAAATGACCTCCAACGTTGACCTATATATATCCATCAGTGAGGGTGTGTGACACATCTGCTTAGGCTTCAAGCCTACATTTCAATTCTGGCCAACCTTGCACATAAGTGGATTTAATTCAAAATAAATGTTCTGCTCATCGGATCAAGATGATCTTTAGATCGATCTTGCACCTCTCCGAAAGAGGAATCCAAAAAAAATATTGGCATCTTCATCTGAGCATCACAACATGGAGTTTGGACTTAGTTGTCCAAAATTAACACTCCCTCTCAACTAGGGAGAACTCCATCCACCTGTGCCATCCAAACATCGTGCGTCATCCCACCGTAACTTGCTTTGTTGGCTTCTTTATTTCAGAACAAAAGGGTGAGTCACAAAGACATCACTCCTAGCTGACAAATTCAGCCTAGAGGTACGAAACCTCTATAGGACTCAAAAGAGTCACATACCAACCCGAAGATGGTTTACCTGACCCCAAGTCAGTTAGAGGTCTGAAACCTCATTAGACTTGTTCCCAGATCAAGTGGTTGGACACGTGCCATCCTAGACATAGAGAGTATGGCAATCTCCAATGCGTCCATCGGCCTTTGCTACTGGTCTCTAGCTTTTCCCACCTCATTGGCCAAATGAGAGGTACTTCCCATGAGTCCGGGACTCAATGGGTAGGACGCATACAGGGCACAGATCATGAGAGGTGAACCAACTCAATATCATAACGGTGGGGCAGAAGCACACCAACAAGATTTGGCAAGCCTAGCCCTGTGGTTGCTTATAGCTCCGAGAAGCTATCTCCAAAGCCCCCTAGAGCTCCCAGAGCTCATCGGCCAACAATACCCTCAACATAGGGTCATTCCACGATACCAAGATTCTCACAGAAGGTTAGGAACTTGACCTTCCCCAAGGGCTTTGTGAGAATGACCGCGACTTACTCATCAGTTCCTATATGATTGAGCCTTACGACGCCTCATTGTACCATATCCCAGATAAAGTGGTACCTAATATCCATATGCTTGGATCAATCGTGGAACACGAGATTCTCGGACAACCAAATCCCACTCTGGTTATCACAGAGTATCACGGTGGTATCTAGCACATGCCCGAACAACTCACTGAAGAGCTTTCGCAACCAAACTGCTTCACAATAGGCCATACTCGCTGCAATGTATTCGGCCTCAGCGGTGCTCAAAGCCACCGACTTCTACTTCCTGCTCATCCATGATATTGAAGCAGACCCAAGTGTGTAACAACATCCAGATGTGCTCTTGCGATCCACCACACTGCCAGCCCAATCGGCATCAGTATATCCATGGAGTGTCACGCTCCCGGCAGTGTATCTCAACCCATGGTCTATCGTGCCCCGAAGATATCTCAACAGATTCTTGGCACCAACCCAATGAATTTGATGAGGTTCAACCATATGTTGACTCAAAGTGTTCATTGCAAAAAATACGTCCTGACGGGTGTTCACAAAGAACATCAAGGCCCCTACGAGTTGACGATACTCAGTAAGATTTACTAGCATGGGCCCAGCAGCGCTGCCACGCAACTTCTTAAAGTTGAGCTCCATCGGTGTCGACACGGACTTATAGTCCATCATTCCAAATCTTTCCAGCAGCTTCACGATATACTTTCCTTGAGAAAGGAAAATCTCGCCAAGTCTCTACCAGACCTCCATGCCTAGGAAGTAATGCATCAGTCCTAGGTCCTTCATCTCGAACTCAGAAGCGAGCTCCCTCTTACACTGATGAATGAGAGGGTCAACACCTGTCAGGAAGAGGTCGTCCACATACAGCACCAAAATGAGAGGCTTTTCTCTATCGACCTTGAAGTAAAGGTTCGGATCAACATTACTACAAGTGAAGCCCAGCTTCATTAGGTAGCTATCTATCCTCTCATACCAAGCCCTGGGTGCTTGCTTCAACCCATAGAGGGCTTTCTTCAACCTGTAGACATGGGTGTCTCAATCCTGGACTTCGAACCCCAGAGGTTGCTCCACATACACCTCTTCCTTTAACGCACCATGCAGAAATGCGGTCTTCACAACCATCTAATGAAGATTCCATCCTTGCGTACCCACAAGGGCGATGATAGATCAGATGGTGGTATATCAAGCCACAGGTGCAAATATATCATCATAGTCTACGCCTTCCTTTTGAGAGAAGCCTCAGGCAACGAATCTTGCCTTGAACTTTTCAGCACTACCATCAGATCCATGCTTCATCTTATAGAGCCATTTCGAGGTGATAACTGCTTTGTCCTCCGGTCTCGAAACCACATCCCAGACATCATTCTTCATAATGGACTCATACTATTCGTGCATAGCATCCTTCCAGACTTGATGCTTTACGGCTTCCTCAAAAGATCTAGGCTCATATTGTATGATTGTACTCATGGCTGCTAGATACCCTTGGTATCTATTCGGCTTCTTGTTTTCACGGAATGTCCCCCTTGGGGCCATATGTCTCTTGGCATCCTCGAGAGTGTCCCTGAGCCATGATGGTATTCTCTTCATTGAAGGAGGTGGATCAATAGGGTCCATCGGTCCTTCAACATCGGGAATCGTCTCATCCTTCGTTTCTTCTTGATTTCTAGCCCTTACTTCATGATCTTCCTCAGAGTTCGGAAGATTGATTAATTTCCTAAGGGAAGCATATCCATCAAAGGTAACATTGTGGCATATCTCCACTTCCCTTTAACTGGTCACATAGACTCTGTAGGCCTTCGAAGTTTCGTTGTAGCCCACAAACATTCCCTTCTTCCCAGAAACATCTAGCTTGCTCCTCTTTTCCTTTGGTACATGAAAATAAACCAAACATCCAAAAACTCTAAAATGTGAGACATCAGGTTTCTTACCAGAGAAAACCTCTTCAGGAGTTTTGGAGTCCAAAGCGGAATACGGGCATCTGTTTTGTATGTACACAACAGTGTTCGCAGCTTCTCCCCACAGAAACTTCAAAAGACCTTGGTCACATAGTATGGCACGGGAAGCTTCCACAATGTTCATGTTCTTTCTTTCAGCAACGCCATTTTGCTCAAGAGTATATATGGTCATGGTCTCCCTCTTGATGCCAGCTTCTCTGCAAAAGTTCTTGAACTCGTTCGTCTCATATTTAGTGCCTTTATTGGTCCTCGATATCTTGATCTTCTTCCCTGTTGAAATTTCCACCAAGGCTTTGAAGGTACGAAACCACATGAAAGCCTCATCCTTCTTCTTCAAGAAGTATATCCAACTTTTGTGAGAGAAGCCATCTATGAACGTCATATAATAAGAACATCCTCCCAAGGATGTTACGGGCAGCATACCAGACAAATCAGAATGTATCAATTGCAAGACATTAGATGTCTTTGTGACACTTGAGGGGAAAGGTCCCCTTGTATGCTTTCCTTCGGCACAGCCCTGACATATACCTTCATGATCATTTTTGAACTCGGGCATCCCCATCACCACCTTCCTTGCTTCGGGAAGGACTTTGTAATGAAGGTGTCCAAACCTTCGGTGCCATAGTTCAGTCTGTCGGATAGTATCACATGTCATCGCTCCCAGTGCACTTCCTCCAACCTGGTAGAGGGTCACAGTCCCTGTCCCTTTCACGGGATATGTGGCATTATCTCCAAGGATAATATTCAAATTAACATCTAGCTTGCTCCTCTTCTCCTTCGGTACATGAAAATAAACAAGACATCCAAAAACTCTAAAATGTGAGACGTCGGGTTTCTTACCAAAGAAAACCTCTTCGGGAGTTTTGGAGTCCAGAGCAGAATGTGGGCATCGGTTTTGTATGTACACAACAGTGTTCGCAGCTTCTCCCCACAGAAACTTCAGAAGACCTTGGTCACATAGCATGGCACGGGCAGCTTCCACAATGGTCCTGTTCTTTCTTTCAGCAACGCCATTTTGCTCAGGAGTATATACGGTTGTGGTCTCCCTCTTGATGCCAGCTTCTCTGCAAAAGTTCTTGAACTCGTTCGTCTCATACTCAGTGCCATTATCGGTCCTCAAAATCTTAATCTTCTTCCCTGTTAGATTTTCCACCAAGGCTTTGAAAGTACGGAACCACATGAAAGCCTCATCCTTCCTCTTCAATAAGTATATCTAGGTTTTGCAAGAGAAGTCATCTATGAACGTCATATAATAAGAACATCCTCCCAAGGATGTCACGGGCAGTATACCAGATAGATCAGAATGTGCCAATTGCAAGACATCGGATGTCTTTGTAACACTTGAGGGGAAAGGTCCCCTTGTATGCTTTCCTTCGACACAGCCCTGACATACACCTTCATGATTATTTGTGAACTCAAGCATCCTCGTCACCACCTTCCTTGCTTCGGGAAGGGCTTTGTAGTGAAGATGTCCAAACCCCCGATGCCATAGTTCAGTCTGTCAGATAGTATCACATGTCATCGTTCCCAGTGGACTTCCTCCAACCTGGTAGAGTGTATTAACTCTAAACCCAATCGTGATAGCTTCCTTGAAACTCTTCTTCCATATGTGTACCTTCCCATCAATGAATGCCACATTGAAACCTTTGTCTTCCATGGCCGAAATAGACACAAGGTTCTTCTTCAAATCAGGTACATACAGTACATCTTGCAAGCAGAGGACTTGACCTTGAGATAAGTGGAGGCTCACAGTCCCTGTCCCTTTCACGGGATATGTGGCATTATCTCCAAGGATAATATTCAAATTAACATCTTTCTCAACCATATCAGAAAGTGCTTCCTTAAACCCAGTGATGTGCCTTGAGGCACCACTATCTATCAACCAGACATCCATAGTGTCGGGTGGAGATGCAGCAGAGAGGGCAGATACAAGAATGAATTCAGTTCTTTTATCATCAACAACATTAGATTCCTCATACCTGGAATTTCTCGACATTTTGAAAGGTTGCCCATTTCCACCAGAGGGAACCTTCCTCTTCCCTTTGAACCTGTTGTTCCTTTGATTTCCATTCCTCTGGTTGTTGTTGTTGTCATCATCATCAGGAGAATCCTTCTTGAAAGGGCATTCTCTAGCATAGTGGCCGGTCTTGTGACATGTGTAACATTTTCCTTTCTTTCCTTGGGCCCCTGCTCTTCCTTGTTCCTTAGACCACCATTGTTCTTCTTCTTAGCACGAGAAGTGAAGGCAACATTTCCTTCATTTTCAGATTCCTTCATCCTTGTTTCCTCTTGTACGCATCTCGATAATACTTCGTCAAAATCAGGTATCACGTTGTTATTGAGAATGGTAGTATTGAATACATGCCATTCGGAGGAGAGACCTCCAAGTGGGGTGAGAACCATTTCTCGATCCGCTGTTGTCTCCCCAATGGCCAGAAGATTATTTATGATTTTGATCAACTTCAGAAAATATGATTGGACAGATTAATCCCTGCTTTTCTTCAGATTCTTCAGTTGGTTCTTGAAGAAAAGGACTTGATTTGCATTGTTGGCCTTAAACATGTTGACCAACTTATTATACATCTCCTTGGATGTGCCCAGCTCAGAGATGTAGGCTACCAGACCCTTATGAATTGAATCCCGAATCATCAGCTTTACTTTAATTTCCCCCTTCTTATACTTTGACTTGGTGGCAGCTAGTACAGTGGATGGAGGCTCTTGGATTTTACCCTGCACATAGTCCATGACATCTTGGTCTTCTAACATAAGATCCAAAATCATCTTCTAGGCACATGGAAGTCTTCCTTCCCAGTCAATTTGTCATTAGCTTTAAAGCCATTATAGTTTGAGGAACCCATGCTCTTCTTTGGTGATTGCTACAAACTTGGGCTTTGTCTTCACCTCAGCTCTGAAACCATGTAAATTTTCGTAGATGTTCTATGCTTGATGCAATTTTACTTTTATCTCCAATATCAAACAACAATCCCATAAACAAGAAAGTAAAATGCTAATAGAACATACCAATAGATCGACAGAAGACAAGCCAAAATTACACTTAACATGATCAGCAAAATATGTGTTGTGGTGCGTTACGGCGGTCAACAGGATGCTTCAACCAGCAAAGTCTCAATACGGTCAGCCAACCAGAAGTGTCACACAACCCTCTCGGAAAGCTATACCAGTCAACCCAAAGTCAATGAAATTCAACGCTGTCACAGTCAACGCAAAAAAGCAGCAGCAAAATGTCAACGCAGCCCGGTCAAATACAATAGTCAATCTCGATTTCTATGCCAATAAATGCAGACTTCAGAAATCAGAATTTTGAGAGAAATTAGGGTCAGTTTGACCATGCATTGACCAAAGTCAATGTTGGTCAAATTTGCGCTGACACCCTAGGTCAAAACAGAAATTTTCCTTCGCTGAAATTTCCCATGTGTGAGAGAAGAAGAGCCTCCAAGGTGATCGAACCAATCAGATGATGAGAGAGAATGTGTGATGATGTGATGAGTGAAAATAACCTCCAATGTTGACCTATATATATCCATCGGTGAGGGTGTGTGACACATACGCTGGAACTTCAAGCCTACATTTCAATTCTGGCCGACCTTGCACATAAGTGGATTTAATTCAAAACAAATGTTTTGCTCATCGGATCAAGATGATCTTTAAATCGATCTTGCACCTTTCCGAAAAAGGAATCCAATAAAAATATTGGCATCTTCATCTAAGCATTACAACATGGAGTTTGGACCTAGTTGTCCAAAAATAACATTTTCCTTATGAGGTTAAAAACATGTCGGAGAGTTTTAAATATCTAGCCTTTTATTTTAAGCCTGACTCATACAGAAAAATAGACTGGCAATGGTTGGTAGCTAAAATTGAAAAGCGGGTTAAACACTGGAGTTACAAGTGGCTTTCGAGAGATGGGAGGTTGGTTCTTATAAAATCTGTCTTAATAATTATGCTGGGAGGTGGGCATTGGCACAGGATCTAATAATTATGCTGAACTACAAACTCTGAAAATACTCATGTGTTTGTTGAGACAGTTGGGAATATCCTCTATCCAGATCTTCGGTGATTCCTTGAATGTTATAAACTGGACAAAAAATGTGCAGAGATGTCAAAATTTTATTTTGATTCCTATTTTAGAAGAAATTAGATTCTTAAAATCTTGTTTTGTTGATTTCACTGTCTGTCATATCTACAAGGAGCGGAATGCCGAAGCAGACTTCTTTTCTAAAAAGTTTACAATAGGCTATGGCCAGCTGGTTTATAGTTGAATCAGTGGATGGACAGTTTTTTGAGTCAGATATCCCGCCAAACTTTGTTTAAATCTCAGCTTACAGATTTTGTTTTTTGTGGTTTTGTGCACATACAGTATGTGCTTCTACACAGGTTGCGGATCATCAGTGGGCAGTATAGGCTCCTGCTTTTATTTACAGGTGTATATATGAACATGATGTTGTTGCTTCTCAGGGGAAATTGTTTTTCCTTCAAACAGTTTGAATTTTTTTTTAATGCTAAATGGGTCGTTTTCTCCTGTTTATAAAGGAGAGGCCAGGTTGATGGACCTAGCTTTAATGTGAACTCTGTTTTTGAGAAAGTGATGTTCACTTTTTCTCAGATGACTGCTTTTTCTTTTTGCATTATTGTGGAATCTCAGTTTTGATAAGGAATGAATAAATGCATTTACTTTTGTAACATTTTATCCTCTTAATAAAAAGTTAGATTAAAAAAAAAAAAAACTAGCTTATGAAGAGGGATCAAACAGCTTCACATAAAAAAAAATTAAATGAAAAATTTGAGACAAAATTTGCACCATGACCACTCTCACCCATATAAATCTAAAATTTAAATGAATCTTTACATGAATACAAGATATTCCAAAATGTAAAAATCTAGCTTTGTTTTCCATTGTTTGTTTGATCAGCTGTTGATAGAATAGGAGGGAGCAAGAGTAGCTCGTGTGCTTAGCAAAATCGAAGTGACGTTTGCCAGGCAGGGCCATCACAACACTTGCAATTGCATCTATTCTTCGAAACAAGACTCTGGAGCATTTGTTTTGATAGATACTTCTTCTCAACAAGTGAAAGTTTCAATATGGGATATTGCAATGTCGGACATTACAGTGGAGATACTTCAACTCACGGAAGCAGTCCTCCTGCTAAGATGCAGCCACTGGGGATCTATTCTGTCAAATTCTCTCAGCACTTAGTACTAGCCTCAATCTAGTGAAATGGACCTTACATGGCCAAAAAAATTCCACCAAGGACAAACAAGTCTACAGGATTTGAACCTTGGTAGAGAATAGCAACACCATCACTTTACCCACCCAAAACTCTGTAGCATTTGGATTTGGCTTGAGATTGCAAATTTGACAACACAAATTTAGAGCAGTTGTGAAGGAATTCAATTACAGGAGAAGAAAAAAGCCAGTTATGGGGGCCACTGCCAAAACTGTGGGAAAGACACGATTACCGTTCTTTTCCACCGCCAATTTTGAGTAGTTCTCCATAAAGATCCACGTCCCAGGTCACATTCAAGCCTTTCTGCATGGACAGATTCAATTGAACTTGATTCACAACAAAAGGCGACCCAATTTTTATAGCATAATGACGCATTGAAGCATTCATTCAGCGTATAATAATTGCAGGTTAATGGTTTAACCTCTGAGAAGGCTTCATTGAAGGAAACCCTGTGACCATCGCGTTCAGTGTCGACTAGCACGCCGTCGCAGTCGAAGAGAAGCGCTTCAGGCAGAGCTGCGACCGGAGAAATGACGCGGCCAGTCCTAGCCAATTTTGATCCGGCCTTTCTCACATTCAATCTGGAGATATTAATGTTAATGCCATGGCAGGGCCAGCCTTTTTGAAGAAAGGGGATGAATTTTGGTAGACAATTTGAATGCAATAGACTGTGGACCTTGTGCTTGTGTGAAAAGTGGGGAATTGTAGCTGGTGGCTTTATGATGCAGGAAGTAGTGGTATGTGTAGCCATGGTTGCTGGGCGATTAATTGATTCTGTTCTTTATATTTTGTGTGATGAACATATTGTGTATGATCGAACGAGAATGAGATAAAGTTCCCTCAAGTAGCCACCACACATATGCGAAAGTGGTGTCTTATAGTACTGAGCACAATCAGAAAAACGATGAAAGGATGATATCCATATCATAAGAAGGTCGCTCTGTTTCTCGTATGATATGATTTTGATGGTCGGAAGGTAATTATTATTGGAATTATTATGTAATGTACGAAATGCTTTAACACATTTTATGTGTTAAAATGTGGCAACAAAAATATGAACGTACAGCAAAAATGGGAGCTGTGCCAATATTATACAATCATGTAATAAAAAAATGTGTATTATATATCTTCCTTTATATGCCATGAAAATTTGGTGTAAAGATGTATACGGAGGATAAGGTGGCGAGGGTGCTTCGGTATCATATCTTAAGAGAAATTATGTGGCTAAGAGGGTAGGTTGTTTCTTTTGAACAGTAAGAGTTGTATATATATATATATAATAAAAAATATTGTTCAAAATATGTTATTATAGTTTATTTATTTTAATTTATGAAATATTATTAAATTGTATTTTATATTATTAAATAAGTTTATTTATATTATTAAAATTTATAATTTTAATATTTTTAATTTTATATATATAAATATATAGTTTTGATATTATATTGTTTATGGGATGTAAAATAGTTAAGATAATATTTAATGCTAAGAGATATTTTCTATAAAAATTATTAATTTAAAATCTATGAATAATTTTTGTAATATATTAAAAACTTGTAGTCTAAAAAATTCACAAAATAAATTTGAAATTTGGGTAAGATTATTAAAAATTCTAGCAGAAATTTTTGAAAATCTTGGTGTCAAACTTCATGATTTTAGGTGCTCGAGGGGTTTTTGATGGTGTCGAATTCATTTCCACCACAAACAAACAAAAAAAAAACGATTCAAACACTCTAACTATTTGATCCATGTCCCCACGCTATTTTGTTGCGTAAACCGATAACTTTTAAAAAGTGTCTTAAGGACCAATATATTTGTGTATATATATATATATATATATATATATATATATATATATATATATATATATATATATATATATATATATATATATATATATATATATATAACTTCAACTCACCATAATAAATAAATAAATTGCAAAAAAATAGAAATAGAAGATTGATAAATCTAGTATACTTAATATATATATATATATATATATATATATATATATATATATATATATATATATATATATATTCGCAGTGGTTCACGAATACATGTGCCCGCACACAAATACTCGTTATATCACGGTCTGAAAATGCTCGCACACATATACTCGTTACATCCACGGTCTGAAAATTTCGCAGACCCTCCCGAGGGGGTCTACTGCCAGCCATACATGGGAGGCCTAACCCCAAGGGTGTGAAGGAGATTTGATCCTATAACCTCTCATTTCAAATTATTTAGCAATTCATTAAAACATATTATTTATTAAAAGAGTGACATTAAATTTTATTTAGATATCTCAATATTTTTACCTAAGATTTTTTACTTTTATAATTTTTTTAGTAATTTCTTGTAATTTTGATACGATAAAAATAAGTATAAGCAATTGATATGGTATTTCATATTCTATTTTAATATTTTGTATATCTAAATAGTGACATTAAACTTTATTTATGGATAGTATTTTCTTTTTCATTTTTTTTAAGATTAAGCTTTTTATATTACTATGAAAATAAATGTACATAGATAAGTATTGCAAGTTACTAGTCGATATTTGGGAAACTATACCAATAACATAAGTACAAATTTTTTTATTTGCATATTGCATCTCCTCTCTGACAGTGCCTAGCCATGAAATGAGAAGAATGAAGAGGTGGGGAACCAAGGGGAAGACATGGAGAGGGAGGGAGAGCTCATAGATCGAGATAAGGATGAGAGGAGAGACAGGAGAAAAACAAGAGGTGTACTAGAAGCAAAAGCAAGAGAGGTGGAAAGGCAACGGGAAGAAATGAGTTGGAGAAAACCTAGCCTTCAACAAATTGAGCGAAGAGAGAGACAAGTGAGGCACATGAATAGAACCTTATGAAAAAGGCTTAGAAGAGGAATTGAAAGAACATACCACCTAGAAATTTGTTTGAAAGTAACTTCAGAGGCTTGTTTTGGGCAAGACCCAGTATCGAATCACAATGGCTACCACTATTCACCTCAATATCAAGATATTCAATTTTTTTTACCCTTCAGGCCTATAACAATTACTCTTCACAAGCTAACGTATCGCCAGAGAATAGAACCCATGTAGAGGGGGGATTAAACCTACTAGCTACCACTCTAGCTATTTCCATTTGACAACAGACCACCCAGAATTAAAAATCCAAGGGAGGGAAGAAAAAACCAAACTATTATTATCCCACAACACAATCAAAACACCAAAAACAAAAAGTTTACTAACAAGGCATTATTCACAATAGAGACGAAAAAGATGTCAAACTTAAAACTCCTTAGTAGAGCTCAAACCAATCTAGAGGTAACATGCTTGGTGTTGGTTAATTTCTAGCTGACAACCACAACTAAGCCTACATGCAGCAGTAGCTCCATGGAAAAACCCACATTGGCTCACACTACTTTTAAACTAGTGCCTCTTATAAATGGTAACTCCAAAAACCCCTTGAAAACTCCTGAGTGTTCACCTATCAGCCCAACATTATCATGTTGCTCTCCACCTAGGGATTGAGTGATAAATTATCCCACCACCATTTGTCATAATACTTGTTCAATCGCTCAACACCTTCCATAACTAACTTCGAGGTGCCTCTATAAATTGAATTCAAGAAGAATCATACTTCCTAGGACTCCCATGCGAAAAAAGCAGTCACCTAGAAAGCCTTCCATGGATTAACTAGCTTCATTGTGAAGCCCAATTGTACTACATTACATGCAGAATACCATTTGGTGGTAGTTTTGCCACATTTCCTTAAATGCTCAACACTCATTTCACTTATTGGAGAGTGCCCCATCATAATACCAACCATGGGAAATTTTCCTTTTCAATTTATTAACATTATTTCTCAAAATCTCTTAATATGTTTTCTTTTAAATATATGTTTACAATATTTTATTTAATATATATTCTTATAATTTATTTTTTATAATATCATTGCAAAAAAAAATCTTGATAGAAAAATGTTATATATATATATATATATATATTCTAAATATATGCTTGCAATTTTTTTAACATATTTTCATTTTGCACATTTACATAATTAAACCTTCATCATTTTATCAACAATTTTTTTTTTTTTACACATTTACATAATTAAACCTTCATCAATTGATCTCTAAGTTTTTTATAGAGTTATATTGAAATAATTAAAATTTAAGAATATTACATATTCAATCCTTAAAATATTTTTTCAACATTTTCAAAATATTTTTATCTAATGACCTTTTTTCAAAATCATTTATAGATTTGTTTAAAAAAATTTCCCTCATCATTTGTGTGGGTTATTAGGTTTCAGAATAGAAAAACTACATTATCTATTATAAAAAATAAATAAATTTAGCTTTGAAAAATATTTATATTAGTTTAATTGGAATATTGAATTATATGGATTACAAATGTGGAGTATTTATAGTTAAATTATATATCTTCTATTAGCAATATTGTAAATTTTATGTACATAACTAATTTCTTGTATTAAGTACTATTTTAGTAAATGCTCATTATCTGTTTTGTATTATTATAAAGCTCTTAATCTACTCAATAAGATAACGAAACCTTTATATTTTATATTAAAATATTTTTGATTCAAAAGAAACAAGTAGTTTTAGATGCATGTTCTTAAGTTGAGATTATGCAATCTGACATATACATGAATAATCATGGTTTCTTAATTACTCTTTAGCTATTCATAGTGTTACAACTAGAAATGATTTTTTTCATTTAACTTATCATAGCATATCATAGTATTACCCCACTATGTTGACTATATTCAAAATCATGTTTCATACATAGTTTATGTTGCTTGTGAAATACAATGAAATAAAACAAAGCAAATATTGACAATAAATTGTAAGTCATAAAATTATATTATAGCATATAAACATGATATAAGCAATGAATAAAAACACTATACCCAGTTGAGTGGGCCTAGCATCAAAAGGGTATAGGCTATTTGAATTCATGTTATCGATTTAGAAAATTATTCCACACACATTAGCTAGAAAAGATGAATCTAATTTGTATTATAAAACTAGAAAATGATATATTATCTATTATGTCCCATGCTTATCGACTTCTACATAAGTAGTGGTCATCCTCCTTCTATAGCAATGTTCTAGAATATTTAAACTCAAGTGTCTTAAAACAAAAAATGCTAACAAATCCTACTCTTAAGGAATGATCCCTATTTTGTTACATCATTAAAATTTGGGGTGTTACAATCATAAATATGATTGTAGCCCAATACTAGAGGATCAAGAACACAACAAACTGTGAAAATTTCTAAGCACAGAAATCCTACTGCTAAATATTGATTTATTTCTCCTACTTGATTTATTATCCACAAGTTATTTAACTAAAAATATTTAGAAAAACTCTGAAGTAAACACAACTAGTAGCCTACACAAGTACAAATCATTTATTGAACATCACACACATATGACAAAGGACACAGATTTTTCGGACAAATGTCCCCAGAAAAACCCATTGCAGGAAAATCGGTGTAGTATATATGAGGGTTTATTATTACTAAGCAACAATATTCTGAGTACATGATCTAGGGTTCCATAAACCGACTCACCCAACAGAGAAAACCTCAGCTACAAAGAAATAATGTGAGATATACCTCACTCTTGCAAGTCCCGACTAATCCGGATGAGCAACTGGTGAAACCCCAGCTAGCTTTGTGCAATATCTACGTTTCCATTACGTAAGGTTGTGTGGCCCTGGCTAAGGGACTGCGTCACCCTAGCTCTATGCTAATCAACTTCTCCCGGATCTGGTTTCAGCGCTGTCGCTTAGAAACCCCAGCTTCTAGTGAATTTTAGAATTTTCCTTGGAGGCTCTGCGTTGCCCTTGCATGAGCCCTGCGTGGGCCTATGTCACCCTCTCTAGGGATTGTTTCGCACCCTTTGATGGCTACGTCGCCTCCACCGCGTCTTCGTTTCCCTTGCTCTACGTTGTACTCTTGGTCCTCCTGGCCAATCTTTGCATCTTCCCCTAACTACTTCTCTGAATCACTCAAATCTGAACTTTGTCTGAGCACTGCTCCGTCTAAAAAATTCGATCTCTTATATTCTTTCTGTGTATCCTTCAACTAACCCTAAGCCCTTCCTTTATACTTTTCTCGTTGACAAACCAATGGTCATGACCTAATCCCTAATCAATAGCTAATATTAGAAGAAGCTTGATCCACATCACTTAGAAAGTTCTCATCACATGTGTAAACTAATTCACTTTAATTTTTCAATTTCCCTAAGTTATACTTAGGGTCCCCATTAAAAAATTTAATTATTTGAATAACTTTTACACTAGATGGAATTTCTCCAAACGCTTACTAGGTCTTGGAGATCTCATGTGTTCCAACTCCTCCACAAATTTTCGGAGCTAGAGAACATCCTATGCTACCCAAAAATCTCAACACTCCCTCTTAGTGAGGAGTGTGCGCTAGCAATACTTCCACACTGAAGCATTGACTTGGTCTTTGGCATCAGTCTCCGCACTGATGCTTACCCTGCTGCCCTTCATCCACTGCACTGCTGCTCTCTATACTACTGCCCATGTCATTGTCACTGACACTACCACATATGTATTGCAGCTCCCTCTCAAATTGCTGCCAATAGTTGCACTGAAACTCAATTGCTGAGAAGTAAGCAACTGAAGGACCTCCACTTAATCACTGACAAACAATTCAGTTGGGTTGCATCTCATTATTGAAGCATCCTCTATTGTTGCGTTGTGTTGTCTCTCTAGAGCCTTTACATTGCTGTTGCTCTGCACTGCGTAAGCATTGCCCCTATGCATTGTTTAATTCCCATCAGCCTCTGTGTTGTTGCTTCCATGTTGTTGATGCCTCTGCACTGCGCTTCTCTACTCTCCAACATCCCAGCACTGCCTCTACTTCTCCATTATCTTCTGCACCCACTGCTCCATTCATCCTAATGTCTTAAGGCTCCCGTAAGTCATATGTGATCCAAGAGTTTGGACACCTCAAGGATCCTGCCTCACCATCTGTAGTTTCTCTACAAATCAATATCACCCCATCTCTTCTCTCGAGGCACATGAGCACTCATAGCCACATCATCCTCACTACCACTGTCCCTTCTAGTTGTTGTTGACTTGGAATCAGAAGATTCCTTGTCCTTCCTCTTAGGACAAGTGTTGGCGATGTGTCCAAGTGTTCCACATCTGAAGCACCAAACCTTGGATAGGTCCTTCTTCTTCGTCTTCCCTTGTTTTCATTGCCCCTTTGATGCTAGGGTCGCATCCTCCTCCTTCTCCTTCTTCACCTTGACACCTCCACTGTTGAATTCCTTCTTGGTCACCCTCCGGATCTCCTCTTGTCGAAGGATAGCCCACATGTCACCCCAATTTGGGAGTTGTGCTCTGCCCAAGATGCTTTCGACAAAGGTCTCCCACTCATCGGTGACTGCAATCAGGGCAACCCTCGACAAGAGCCCTTCGTCTAAAGTTTCCCCCATGGAAATCAACTGATATCGGATTGTCTGCAGTTTGGAGAGGAAGGGATCGATCTCCTCTCCCTTGTGCATCTGGAACGTCCACATCTAGTTCTCTAGAAGCATCTTCTGTTGGATGGAGCTGCCTTGATACAACGTGGTCAAATCCGTCCACATCTCATGTGTCGTCCTCTTCTCAGAAATGTGTGGGACCATGTGATCTTTCACCTCGTCCATGATCAAGCGCTTTTCTCATGCTTGATTTTCATTGAACTTCTTCAGAGCATCCGCATCGGTCGACACAACTAGGAAATTTTCTGCGTGGTCTCTGATACCGTACTCCTCTAGGACTGTCAAGATTCTGGCCTTCCAAATCGCAAAGTTGGACACATTGTCCAAACTATCCTGATCTCTCAATCCGTACGAGGCCATCTTTGCTCCAAAAAAAACTGTTGAAGTGGGTACTCTTCTCCTTTCTACTATTGGTGTACTCAACAGAAGACCAAATCTGGGTTTCTTGATAATATAAACCCTCTATAGATATTTATCCCTCTGACAACTAATTTCCCTCTTGGAAATCCTCTGCCAATTCTACTGAATTAGCCCTCTACAACCACCCTCTTGATCAAATCTCATACTTCTTGGTAAAATTCTATTGAGGAACTGTTTATCCTCACTTTTTCACCTTTGCTAGGCATTGTTCTGCACTGACAGAATCAATGCCACATGAGCAACTTCTGAAGATCAAAAACTGCACTTCCAGCCTTAGAAAATTGTACAGCATCACTCCCTCTTAGACTGTATCACCCTCCTGGTGATGTGTCAGCCTCTGCGTGAGCAGACTAACTCAGTGTCCCTCTCCTGGTGCTGAGTCGGCCTCTGTGTGAGCAGACTGGCTCTACGTCACATTTCTAGAGTTGCGTCGGCCTCTGCATGAGCAGACTAACTTTGTGTCACCCTTGCAGGGTCTATGATGTCCCTCTGGTATTCTGTTGCCTTCCTCCATATCTGTTCTTCTTCAGCTTCCCTTCTTGCAGCAAATATCTTCAACCCATTTGTTGATGGTTCAAATTGATCTATAATCCTTTGATACCATGTTAAAATTTCTGAGCACGTAAATCCTACTGGTAAATATTGATTTACCTCTCTTACTTAATTTATTATCCACAATTTATTTAACTAAAAATACTCAGAAAAACTCTGAAGTAAACACAACTAGAAGCCTACACAAATACAGATCATTTATAGAACATCACACACATATGACAAAGGACACACATATTTTTCGAACAAATGTCCCCAGAAAAACCCAATGTGAAAAAACCGGTGCAACAAATATGAGGGTTTATTATTGTTAAGCAGTAGTATTCTGAGTACATCTAAGGTACCATAAACTGGCTCACCCAATATAGAAAACCTCGGCTACAGGGAAATAAGGTTAGATATACCTCACTCTCACAAGTCCCGACTGATCCGGATGAGCAACTGGTGAAACCCCGGCTAGTTCTGTGCAGTCTCTACGTTGCCACTACGTAAGGCTGAAAATCCTTGGCTGAGGGATGTGTCACCCTAGCTCCGCGCTTATCAACTTCTCACGGATTTGGTTTCAGCCCTGTCGGCTTAGAAACCCTAGCTTCCATTGAATTTCAGACTTTTCCTTGGAGGCTTTGTGTTTCCCCTGCGTGAGCCCTGCGTGGTCCTACATCACCCTCTCTAGGGACTGTGTCATACCCTCTGATGGCTACGTTGCCTCCATTGCATCTCTGTTGCCCTTGCTCTTTGTTGTGCTCTTGGTCCTCTTGACCAATCACTACATATGCCCCTCACTGCTTCTCTAAATCACTCAGATTTGATCTTCGTCCGAGCACTGCTATGTCAAAAGAATTCGATCCCTTAGATTCTTTGTGCATATCCTTCAACTAACCCCAAGCCCTTCCTTTATACTTTTCTCATTGAGAAATCAACGACCGTGATCTAATCTCTAATCAATGGCTAAGATTAGAAGAATCTTGATCCACGTCACTTAGAAAGTTATCATCACATGTCTAAATTAATTCACTTTAATTTTTCAATTTCCCTAAGTTAGACTTAGGGTCCCCATTAAAAAAATTAATTATTTGAATAACTTTTACACTAAATAGAATTTATCCAAACACTTTTTGGGTCTTAGAGATCTCATGTGTTCCAACCTATCTCAACATAAACTAGATACTCAACTCACTTCCCAAATTCATGTATGGATTAGTTAATTGTATTCATTATGCTCGTGAATACTAGGTCCTAAATACGTTATGTTAGAGGTTTTCTCTATGGTCCATTCTACTATATAAATTACTTTGTTTTGGATAGATTTAGACCTCCTTTGATTATGCTTTGGTATCATCACTTCAATGGAATATTTTTTTGATGAGGATTATGAAACATAAACCAATTTCATAACTAAAAGGTTTCACGATTGATCAATTGAGTGGGATACACAATAAGGGTTTGCCATCACACATTTAAAGATACCATCATATGTGCTACTGGTACCAGTTGTCTACTAAAGAATATAATTGCAAAAACATTTATAAGACTTATTTAGCACAATTAATATGAAATTAGTTCTACTAAATTCAAAAGCAACTTCCTATATTTCCCCTAAATTATTATGTAAATATTAAAAACACTTAAAAACCAATCCAAGAATACCTTGGGAGACTTCATGAGTCCAGCCTTGGAAAAAAATATATTGTATGGATCAAAAATAGAATTAGGAAGGCCAAAGGTCATGAGGGATAATGATAAGATGGGAAAAATTGGCGAGAATTCAAGGGCTTATCAAGGATTATTATAGATACTAAGGAAAAAAAAGAAATTTTATTTTATTTTATTTTATTTTATTTTATTTTTATTTTTATTTTATTTTATTTTTTTATTTTATTTTATTTTTTTATTTATTTTATTTATTTTATTTATTTTATTTATTTATTTATTTATTTATTTATTTATTTTTATTTTTATTTTTATTTATTTATTTATTTATTTTATTTTATTTTATTTTATTTATTTATTTATTTATTATTATTATTATTATTTATTTATTTATTTTTTTTTATTTTTTTTTTTTTTTTCTGAGAACTAGGAATATCCACAAATAACTAAGTCGAAGCCATGCTCTACTTCAAGGTCTCCTCCTTGCATAGGATTCCAACATAAAATCTATGATCACCATCAAATACTCAAGTGCCATTTTCAAATTGATGGTTATGAACTTAACTCCAATAGATAATAAGATAGCCTTAATCATAACACAAATCAACAAGGAAGTTAAAGTTATGAATAGGGTATCATTCTATCAAGTTTTGATATATCGTAACTCTCAAGTAGAATGGTTGGCCAATGAAGCAACCTCTTTCAAGTAAGGTTTTATGGGAAAAAAAAGGAGGGGAATTTTCTTTGTTACATATTTATGTTTTCAAGTTATTTTAATTTAAGCCAAGTCACATATTTATTAAACAGCATATGTTCCAACATCTCTCATATTAATTTTCAAGTGTGAGGAGAGGACATGCAAGGATGTGACCCCATCTCAACTGCATGTGTGAATTAATCAACGTCTTTTCTTTCATGTACTTGTTTATGGCTTATTGTTAGTGAGGTGGGACAACGATGTAGACATGGGTTAGATTTGGGTGCAAATATAGGATGCTCAATCAAATTTGAACCCACCTTATAAGAGATTCCTCTATTCTTTGGGTGGTTTATTCAGCAATTGGTTCATGGATCATAGCTTTTGGGTGTTTTGGTAGTATGTGTAACCATGGTTGTTGGGCGATTAATTGATTATGTTCTTTTGTATTTTGTGTGATGAACATATTGTTGATTTGTTTTTATTAAAAAGGTATTATTGACGTCTATGTGAGAAACTGATGTTATTTAGTGCAATAGATCGATAAGATTGCAAATAGCATAAACAACATAAGCAAATGAAAACACATCAACACAGCAAAAATTTAATAACGGAGTTCACCAGACTTCCTGGCTACATCTCCGGGTCCTTATCTTCCAGTGTTGACCGCTTTATTTTGTCTTCAAAATGATTTTACAGGTATGAGCTCAAAAACAGAAGCTCAAATGAGAAAATGGACCTCACCATTGCGACAGGCTCAAAATTTTGGAAAAAAATGAGTATAAACTTGCCTATATTCCGCCACTGTGACCTCCAGACCCCTTGGAGAAATCCAATACCACCTCTGCCTTTTAGAAAACTGCCTTCCCTGCATAAAACCGCCTCGGACTGCGTGCTGGTGGTTTTGTCTGGTTCGGCTCTGCACTAAATAAAAATGAAGTTTCAGTGGCTTGGATTACCAAGCTCCACCGTTCGACATGCTGGCTATGCGACTATGTGTGAAGGCGTTCGTATATAGTGTTTTGGTGGGTCGGCGATTTGAAACCCCCGCCCAACCCTTCTGCCATATCCCGTCGGTTACATATATATATATATATATATATATATATGGCAACATATAAATGTGGTGTTTAAAACCATCGATAAGGTTCTGATGGTCGTGGGGTTGACCCCGACTGTCCGGCCCTTTTCCGGCGAAAATCCTGATTCAACATAAATAATAATCTTTACATTTAATGCAAAGAGATACGGTGGCTCTCCAGTGAGCAGACTCCGACGAAGTTTTTTGCATTCCGGGAGGTCAGGGGTTAGTTCCCCCATGATCCCAAAATTTTTGGAAATGAGGCCATATTGGGCAAAATCCGGGCTGCCACGTGTCAGCCCCAGATTGGCCCGTTCCAACCAATCAAACTCCGACACGTCACTGATCTACTGACATCACCCTGGACATGTGGTGTATTCCAAAGATGACATGTGTCCTGCTGACATCATCCTAACCATTGACTGTTGACTTTGACTTTTTGTCATTTTGCCCTAATTTGTCATAAACTTTGATTTTCCACGACTTCTTCATACGAACTCGATTTTACGTGTCGATTGCACCATTGGAATCCTATCGACAAGCACTTCAACTTGATCCTATATTCATCTGCACTTGAAGACTTTGATTTGGAGGCAAAATTGAATCCATTTTGGATCACGCCTCCCCACTGGAAGCTTTTGGACCACCAAAAGTTGGTTTAAGCTGTCGAGTAAGTGAGGATATGTTTCCTTCATTTTTCCAATTTCTATCCATCGTGCTTTACTTGTATTTGTACCTTTAAGCCCAACTCAAAGATACTCAACATCTCCTCCTCGCGAAGTCCTTATCCTCCTGTCGAGAATTGTGTCCTCCTGCAACTCATTGAGATACTCTGGTGAAAAATTTTCGATGGAAGGTACCTGGCTTTGCTCTTCTAGATCTTCAATCAATGAAGGCTCATACAATAGCAAGTTTTCAACATTTACGATGGAATAGATTTGCATATAAGCTAGTAGATCTAGGCAGAAAGCATTCTCACCAATTTTGTCAAGAATTTTGAAAGGACCATATCTAATTGGTTTCAAATTTTTACCTTCCCCTTGAAGTCTTTCTTTACCGATGTACAACCAATCTTGATCACCAACTTGAAAACTATACTCAACTCGATGCTTGTCATGCCTTGCTTTATACCTTGCTTGGCTCTTTTCCAGCTATTCATGTACTACCTAGTGAATTTCCTGGATCTGTTCAATGAAATTGGTTGCTTTTTCCACATTGTTGTGTCCATCAACTAATATGTCTTTACCAAAGACAAAATCCAAGGGAGACTTTGGTACAAAACCAAAACAAGTCTCAAACAAAGATATTTGAGTAGAAGAATGTTTCGCATGATTGTAAGCATGTTGCACATAACACAAATGCTCATCCCAAAGCTTAGGATGCTTGCTGCAATAACCTCGAAGCAACTATACCACTGTCATGTTTACCACTTTTGTCTGGCCATCGGTTTGCGGATGAAATGTCGTGATCTTATTTAACTTTATGTCCATGAGTTCCCATAAACATGACCAAAATTTCCCGACAAATCGAGAATCTCGATCAGATACAATAGAGGTGGGTAACCCAAAATGAACCCATACATTTTGAAAGAAAAACTTTGCAGTTTGTTCAGCTGTGACCTGTTAAGTACATGGTGTCAAAATACACATCTTACTGAACCTATCCACAACTACATACAAATAATCATGACCTTTTATATACATTGGCAATCCCCCAAAAAAATCCATGGATAAACTTTCCCAAGGATGAGAAGGAATTGGAAGTGGATTATACAAGCCTAATTTTCTGTTACTTGGCTTGCTTATAGCACACATAGTACATCCTTTAATATATCTTGAAAATGTTTCATTCATTCGTGGCCAATAGCAGAATCTTTGTAATTGTGCAATTTTTTTACTTACACCAAAGTGACCCGAAATTAGAGAAGTATGTGCTTCTCGAATCACATTAACTCTTTTAGTTTGTGGAATGCATAGTTTTCCCAGATGATATAAGAGTTTGTCTTTTATGAAATAATCCAATTCTTCTACCTGCTTGCCATGACCTAAAGTTGCATATACATCCTTAAAATCTGTGTCTTGAGCATATTGTTCAATATAGCTCTCGTGAATTACTGAATTATGCTTAAGAATTGTGGATGCATTTATGATTGTTCATGATAACATGTCTGAAATCTTATTATGTATGCCTTTCTTATATCTGATTACAAGATGAAATTGTTGTAAGAAACCCATCCAACGATAGTGTCTTGATTGTTGCAATTTAGTTTGTGAGTGTGAATATTGTAGTGGTTGATAATCTTTATGTATGACTGTTTATTTTCCCATTATGTAATGTTTCCACTTTTTAACACTCTGTACTAATGCATATAATTCTTTATCGTATGTAGGATAGTTAAGTACTGCTGATGTGAATGTCTCAGAATGAAACCATATAGGATTTATGTGCTGCATCAACATTGCCCCCATGGCATATTCACTTGCATCTGTCTCGATCTCAAATGGCTACTGAAGATCTAGCAGTGCTAGTACTGGCGCTGTACTGGTCCTTTCTTTCAATGTGTCGAAGGCTTTCTGCTGTTTGCCTCCCCACTGAAAAACCTGTTTCACACTTGTCAAAGCATGTAGAGGAGCTGCCATCAAAGAAAAATTAGCAATAAACTTTCTCCAGTATTGTGCTGCCCCTAAGAAACTTCTAACTTTTGTAGCAGTCTTGGGCTTCGGCCAATTTACAATGAATTTGACCTTATACCTGGATCTATCTTCAATTCACCACCCCCTACAATATAACCCAAGTAATCTAAAGATGTCCTGCCAACTTCACATTTTGACAGTTTTACATAGATATTTTCTCTTTTTAACACATCTAAAACCTGCTTTACATGCTTTATATGTTCATCCCATGTCTTACTAAAAACGAGAATATCATCTAAGTAGAATATTACAAAATCATCAATGAATGGTACAAAAACATCATTCATGACATGCATGAATGTAGCTGGAGCATTGGTCAAGCCGAAAGGCATAACCATCCATTCATAGAGTCCTTGCTTCATTTGAAAGTATTCTTCCATACATCTTGTTCTGAAACCCTGTTCTGATGGTAGTCGCTTCACAAGTCTAACTCAGTGAAGTAAACTGCATCTTTCAACTGATCTAATAAATCGTTAATGTGAGGAAGAGGATAACGATTCTTCATTGTTATTTTATTTAATGCTCAGAAATCAATGCACATTCTCCATGAACCGTCTTTCTTACATACCAACACAATAGGTGATCCGAATGGTGAAGTGCTTGGTCGAATAAACCCTTGATCGAGCAATTCCTGTACCTGCTTCATTATTTCTGCATTCTCTAGAGCTGATAACCTATACATTCCAATGTTAGAAAGAGGAGCATCTGGCTGCAAATAAATCTCATTTTCTATTTGTCGCTTGGGAGGAAGCCCTTTAGGCTCTTGAAATAGAATATCATAATAAAAAACAACTTTAACTAAATTTGCTTTCTGTTTAGGATTATAGCCTTGAAAATCATCGGATTTATCAAGATCCTTTGCTTTTACAATCATAAGTAAAAATCGTTTACTTGAATTTATAATTATTTTCATCTATCCTGAATTTATGAGAGAATAGTTATCTTGAGTTTATGAGCTCTTAATACATATTCGATTCCATATTTAGTGAGGTGATACTTATTTTCCCTTCGATAGAAGACAACATCTCTATCATACAAGTATGGACTCCCTAGTACAATTCCACACATATCCAATGGGACTATATCTAATTCAACCTCATCTACAAACTCCAATCCAATTGCAAAATGAAGTTTGCATTGTTTCGTAACCTGTATTTTAGTTTTATCATAGACCCAACCCAATGGGTATGGCTTTTTATGAGGTTTTGTTGCAATACCTAGTTTCTTTACAATTGATTCAACAATCAAATTAACTTGAGAGCCACTATCAAACAAAGTATCAATTTTAGTATGCTTGGAAATGACTCTAATATGAAATAGCTCATTTCTTTTGCTCTCATCATTTTCATTATCAACAGAATGCAAAGAAGTACTTGTAGATACTTGAGAATTTTTACCTTTTATACCTGTAGCTGTAATTGTTGTTTCGTCTCCTGAATCTGATCCCAAGTCCTTTTGCATGGTAGCAGCATTCTTTTTCTCTTTATTCCCGAAATTTTTAGGCTTCAATTCTGGATGTAGTGCCCAATAGTGTGCCTCATCATATCCTTCTTTCTCACAATGAGTGCATGTAGGCTTTTCTTTCTTCACAGTTTTTGCTTTCTTTTCCTTCCATTTTTGTTTCTTCTTTTCTTTATTCTTGATTTCAAGAGATTTAGATGACTTTCCAACATCATGAGATACATTTTTACCCCTAGCTTCTAGATGAGTTGCTTGAACCGATACATCATCTAAGCTAGTTGGATTAAACATAAGTATGGTATGCTTCAAATAACTATGTAAGCCACCTATGTATTTCAATAATGTTTCTGGTGAGTCCAATGATATGCCTAGTGTCAAAGCTCTTTTATGAAATTCCTGAGTATAAATTTTCACACTTTGACCCTTTAACTGACGCAATGTTTGCCAACCCATCATAGCTTGTTGCATATAAGCCAAAGGATAAAATTGTTTTTTAATAACAGAAACAAATTCATTCTATGTCGAAATGATTTTACCATGTTTTTCGAGATCTGCTTATGTCTTGCCTTCCCACCAAACAAGTGCGGTTCCTCCAAGAGAAAGGCTAGCAAGCTGGATCTTCTTTCTTTCCGAAACAAATTTTTGTACCCTGCAATAAACTCTAATTTATCTTATCCAGTTATCAAGATTTTCAACATTAAGCTCACCATCATAAATTGGCAAATCAAATTTTACATCTAATTTGATCAAAGAGGATTTCTTCTTCTTCTTTTTAGAAGAGCTAGATCTATGAGAAGAAGACAATGATGACGATGATGGTGATGATGGAGGAGATGGTGGAGGTAATGGAGGAGGCTTTTCCCCCGATTCTTTGTATGGTTTAGGTGGTGAAGTGCCTTCACCTTTTCCCTTTTTAAACTCATTATATATCTCTTCTACCATCGCACGTATTGTGATGAAGTTGTCCAAGAATTGAGCTTTTGATCCGAATATGTGTTCTTCTGTCATCTTCTTTTGTGAAAATACCCTTCCAATATCTGGATTTGCTTCAACAAATTCTCCTTCTCCTCGTTTGAATTTTGACCTAGTAAGCATTCAAATCTTCATATGACATTGTCAAACCTTTAAAAATTAACCTTAAGCTCTGATACCACTTGATCTGTTTTTATTAAAAAGGTATTATTGACATCTATGTGAGCAGCTTATTTTATTTAGTGCAATATATTGATAAGATTGCGAATAACATAAACATCATAAGCAAATGAAAACACATTCAAACACATCAACACAACAAAAATTTAATAATGAAGTTCACCAGACTTCCTAGCTACGTCTCCGGGTCCTTAGCTTCCAGTGTTGACAGCTTTATTTTGTCTTCAAAATGCTTTTACATGTATGAGCTCAAAAAAAAAAAAGCTCAAATGAGAAAATGGGCCTCACCATTGCGACGGGCTCGAAATTTCGGAAAAAACGAGTATAAAATTGCCTATATTCCGCTACTATGACCTCCAGACCCCCTAGATAAATCCAATACCACCTCTTCCTTTTAGAAAACTGCCTTCCCTGCATAAAACCGCCTTGGACTACGCAATGGTGGTTTTGGTTGGTTCGGCTCTGCACTAAATACAAATGAATTTTTGGTGGCTTGGATTACCAAGCTCCACTGCTCGGCATGTTGGCTATGCGACTACGTGTGAAGGCGTTCGTATATAGTGTTTTGGTGGGTCGACAACTCAAAACCCTAGCCCAACCCTTCTGCCATAGCCCGCTGGTTACATATATATATATATGGAAACATATAAATGCGACGTTTAAAACCATTGATAAGGTTCCGGCGGTTGTGGGGTTGACCCCGACCATCTGGTCATTTTCTGGCAGAAATCCCGATTCAACATAAATAATAATCTTTACATTTAATGCAAAGTGATACGGTGGCTCTCTAGTGGGCGGACTCCAGCGAAGTTGTTGGAATTCTAGGAGGTCAAGGGTTTGATCCTCCCTGATCCCCAAAATTTTGGAAATGAGGCCATATTGGGCAAAATCTGGGCTACCACGTGTCAACCTCGGATTGGCACGTTCCAACCAATCAAACTCTAACACGTCACTAATCTGCTGACATCACCCTGGACATGTGGTGTATTCTCGGGATGACACGTGTCATGCTGACATCATCCTGACCGTTGACTATTGACTTTGAATTTGACTTTTTGTCATTTTGCCCTAATTTGTCATAAACTTTGACTTGCCACAACTTCTTCATACGAACTCAGTTTTATGCGATGTTCCCACCGTTGGAATCCTATCGAAAAGCACTTCAACTTGATCCTATTTTCATATGCATTTGAAGACTTTGGTTTGGAGGCAAAAATGAATCCATTTTGGATCAATTGTGTATGATGAACGAGAATGAGTTAATGTTCCTTCATGTAGCCACCACACATATGTGAAAGTGGTGTCTTATAGTACTGAGCACAATCAGAAAAACGATGAAATGATGATATCAATATCATAAGAAGGTTGCCATGTTTCTTGTATGATATGATTTTGAAGGTCAGAAGGTAATTATTATTATGTAATGTAGAAAAATGATTTAACAAATTTTATGTGAGACATCATTTTTTGGGATTCAACTATGTTAAGAAAGTCATTCATCTATGACCATTTCCATGAGAGGTAGATATAGTAACAAAAATATGAATGTATAACAAAAATGGGAGTTGCACCATTATTATACAATCATGTAGTAAAAATATGTTTATTATATATCTTCCTTTATACACCATGAAAATTTGGTGTAAAGATGTATACGGATGAACGAAGCATAAGGTGGCGAGAGTGCTTCGAGATCATATCTTAAGATAAATTGTGGCTAAGAGGGTAGGTTGTTTAGTTTGAACAGTAAAAGTTATATATATATAATAAATAAAAAATATGGTTCAAAATATGTTATTATAATTTTCTTTTTTATTTATGAAATATTATTAAATTGTATTTTATATTATTAAATAAGTTTATTTATGTTATTATAATTCATAATTTTAATATTTTTAATTATATATATATAAATATATAATTTTGATATTATAACGTTTATGGGATGTAAAATAGTTAAGATAAGATTTAATGCTAAGAGATATCTTCTATAAAAATCATCAATTCTTAACATATCAATTAATTTGTGTGTGTGTATATATATATATATATATATATATATATATATATATATATATATATATATATATATATATATATATATATATATATATATATATATAATTTTATTTTTCAAACTTCAACTCATCATAAAAAAAAAAAGAAAAAAAAGAGAGAGTTATACATCTAGTATACTTAATTTGTTTATATATTCATTAAAACATGTTATTTACGTTAAATTTTATTTAAAAACATTAATATTTTCGCTAATATTTTTTATTTTTATAAATTTTTCCTAATTTATTGTAATTTTAATAGGATAAAAATAAGTATTGGTATGGTATTTCATATTCTATTTTAATATTTTATGAAATATTTTATATATGAAAATAGTGACATTAAAATTTATTTATAGATAGCATTTTCCTTTTCAATTTTCTTTTAAAGATTAAGCTTTTTATATTACTATGAAAAAATTGTACATATATAAGTATTGCAAGTTACTAGTCTATATTTGGGAAATTGTACCAAAAACATAAGTACTAAATTTTATATTTTCATATTGCATCTCCTCTCTGACTGGAAGAGAAACAGTGCCTAGCCATGAAATGAGAAGAATGAAGGGGTGGGGAACCGAGGGGGAAGACATGAAGAGGGAGGGAGAGCTCATAGATCAGGATAAGGATGAGAGGAGGGACATGAGAAAAACAAGAGGTGCACTAGAAGAAAAAGCAAGAGAGGTGGAAAGGCAATGGGAAGAAATGAGTTGGAGAAAACCTATACTTCAACAAACCGAGCGAAGAGAGAAGTGGTAGAAACATATGAATAAGTACCTGAAACGAAGGCTTAGAAGAGGAATTGAAAGAACATACAACCTAGAAATTTGTTTTAAAATAACTTGGGAGGCTTATTTTGGGCAACACCTAGGATTGAATCACAATGGCTACCACTATTCACCTCAATATCAAGATATTAAATTTTTCCTAACCCTTCATGCTTATAAAAATTACTCGTCGTGATTTTCAACTTGTTCAAATTTTTCCCACATAGGTTAACATGTTGCCAGAGAATAGAACCCATGTAGAGGGGGAATAAAATACGCTAGCTGTTAGAGTCAGAACATGCATTCTGCCCTCAGTGATCAATATCATTCCTTCATTTCTCATTTTAGGTGTCTCATTCTGAAATTTTTATATCATTACATTAGCTCATGCTAAAAATTGTTTCACTAATGGTAGCCCTACTCAATAAAACTTCACTCTCCCTCAGAAAATCACATTTGCTGGCTCACCTTCATGTCTAGTTGAGCATAAAAACACTTTTGAAAAGCTCATTTCACTATGTCCTATCTCAGTCAAAGTCAATCATGGAAGTTAGGTCATTCAAGGTCCCATTAGGTCATTAGGTCTCATTGTTCAAGGTCCAAAAATGCACCATTTCATTTGCATAAGGTCAAAAAAGTATGAAAGTGATCCCAATAATGTCTCTTTACCATGTAAATATGACCTCCAAGACGGTTTCCAAAGTTGTAATTTGATTTCAAGTGTGACTTTCATTCCAAGATGTAATTTTTATTTATTCATGTAATTTTATGTCAATTCAAATGTAATAAGTATTCAGTCTCCCAAAGGCTGCCAACTCAAATTTCCACATGCCAACACATCAAATGTAAAAGTGTAAGAGTTTTTAGTCCATCAATTGATCAAATGACAAAGGGATTTTTCTTTTCCCAAAGGGTGCCCAAATCATCATTGTTCACAAGCACTAAAACCTAATTTCCTCTCCTAGTAAGCTAGGGTTTTCTATGGAAACGATACATTTGAGTAGAGGAGGCATAAGGTAGTTCATATCAGTAATTATGAGGCCATTCCAACTCATAATATCATGTCTCTATCATTTTTTAAGAAATCATTACAAAGGTCAAGTCATTTTCCACTTACAGGGCCAGTTTTACTTCAAACTATGTTTCTGACCAAAAAGAGATGAATTTAGAAAAAGTGAGAGAGGTTTTTGTCCATAATAGGGCAGGGAAGAAAAACCCCCTTCCGTTTTTACACAGCTGTCATGCTTTTATATAAATGTCAAAAATACAGGTGCCATAGGAGAGTTGCTGCACTTCTGGAGTGACCTTGGGAAAACCTAAAAACCCTAATTTCTCCAGCCCTCCTGGTTGTGACCCTTTTGGAGAGAGCCCTCTCCAGCTTGATAGGGCTAGCTATCAATTCAAAAGCTTAGCTTGTGGTTACCTCTGTTGGGATTCCTTCCTTAGCCTTGGGAATATGCTGGAGTGATAACATACTAGGGTCATTGCCAGGGAGGTGAAAAGACAAATCTTCCCTGGGAAAGAGCAACAAAGATAAGATCTAATTGTTGATGGTGAACAACAGTTGGACACATATGAAGGCTGAACCATTCACCTGGTGACTCCAACTTGATGTAAAGATTCCACTGTAGGATTGACCTTGCCAATAGGAAAATGGAAGAATCTCACACAAAGGTCAGGTATTCAAAATGGAATTGTATTCAAGATGTAATAGGATTTCTTGTAAATTATTTCTTTTCATTTCCTGAAACTATCCTGAAAATTTTCGAGAGTTTGTTGTATGAAAAAGATTATCAAATTTTTAATTCCGCCTATTTGAAGAGTGTAAATACCGAGTTTCCCTTTGATTTTGATCAATATGAAGACCTATTACCTGAAAATTGTGCATATCCTTTTCAAGATGATGAACCTCAAGAGATCAAGACTGATTCTATAGCTTCTATACATAATCCTACACCTTGTAAAATTCCAAATAGATATAAACCACTCATCTTACCTCCTATACTCCATGCTTTCCCTAAAAATTATTACAAATATCTTCCTAGGTTTGATGGAGAATATGCAAACATCACTGCTAAGAAGCACATTCATAGTTTTGAAAGTTTTCTCGACCTTTTTGAGGTTGATGAAAATGATGTTAGTACCAGGATCTTCACTCTATCTTTGCAAGGCGAAGCGAAGGAATGGTTTAAAAACTTGCCAGTTGCGAGTAATTTTTATTTCCTTCAGTTTGTGAAAGTCTTTCTTGATAAATGGGTGATCAAGAGGAATCCTTTTCTGATTTTAGAAGAATATGATAATTTGAAAAGGCAACCAAGAGAAATAATGCAAAACTTTTCAGCTAGATTCAATCAAGTATACCATTCAATCCCTGCTGATATAAAATCGCCTCTTGGTTCAACCCTCTTACACTACGTAGATGCCTTTGATCTGGAAATGGAATTTTGATTGAGAGAAAGGGACATTACATCACTTGAAAAAATGCAGGATAACGCAGTAGCCATAGAAGCTAATTTGCTAATCAAAAGGTTAAATTTTAAAGCAGAAGAAAGGGAAAACATAGAGAAAGAATGCTTGACATCTTCAGAAGTAAAGGTCAACATTTTGGTTAGTACAGTAGAGGAAATGATGCAAAATATCACCATGAGAGATGAAATTTTTGTTCAAGAGGACCATGTCCCACTGATTGAAGAAAAACAAGTTGTTGATCTAGAACATTTTCCTTCCTATCCTAGTTATCATAGATTTGATAATGATTTTATGTATGCATTAAGGGACAATAAAGAAATCAGTTTTATAGATCAACTTGCAGAGGAGAGATCTGTAGATCCGATATGCATGCTTGATTACATTCTTCCTTTTGATGATTTACCTAAGTATGATCAGTATGATGAAAATTATGTTCTCCAAACAAAAGCTAATCTTGCATAGCAATCAACAACTGTTTTGTGGGAGAAGGAAGTTTAGTTTTAGCGGCTTGAATACAGGGATCATCCGATGCATATAAGCTATGGTAGTGATGAGGAAAGTGTAGAAAATTTGGAAGTAAGTGAAGGATCTTTTCCTGTTTGTTTTACTTCATTTTAGTTCATCAGAGATAAATTTCATTCAATCATAAATCAACAGTCATTAAGATTTGATCTTGACAATCAGAGGATAGTAGGAAAATTCCATTCAGCTCCTTCCCACCCACAACTGTTCTCCTCATTTGTAAAAATAAGAGAAAATATGAGAAGGAAGATAAGTGAATGGTTAACATTGTAAATGATAAAAATTATCCTAAATTGGTTGAGGAAATCATTTGCAACATAGAACCCTCCTTAGATCCAGATTTGCAGCCCTCGAATGCCATTGAATACCAGGTTGCAGATGAAGGCTTGGAAATTGAAACATTTGATAAAACAATGCAAGATGATTCTGTACCATTATGTTTTGAAGTATTTCGATTTCTAAAGGAAAATTTTCATAATGTCTTTAAATCAAAGGATGAGCAGCCTGTACAAAGTCATGCAGTCTCATTAGAAGCAATGGAAAATAGGTTGCAACAGTCTTTTCAAGTTTTTCATGACCCAGTAGTTGTTGTATTGGATGATATTTGCAGTAAAGGTACTTCTCCATTAGCTAATTGTGAGTCTGAAAAGAGTGTTGATATAAACTTGATCTGACAACTGAATTCATTGTCTTGTTTATCAGGAGTCTCATTACAAATCTCATCCGAACATTTGCAGCCATATCAGGAAAGTAAGGGTAAAGATGAAAGTTCATGTTCAAGGTACAAAGACTACCTAGAACAAAGAAGTAATGTATTAGATGGGCTGGAAATTAAAATGTATTCCTATGAAGATTCCTTTTGTAGCATGCTTTGCAATTTCATTAAGATTCAATCTGATTTCAAGTTTTCATGGGAGTTTACTTTCAGTAGTTCTCTCTTCTTGCTCATAAGTAAGCACTTGCGGAGAATTCAACTAGCAGCCAGAATTCTTACATGGTTGCATTGGTTGTTCCATTTCACTTGATTAGGTGATGAGCGGATCAGTTAGAGTAGGTTTTGTTGAATAAGCTCAATTTTTAGTATATTTTTCAGTTTTTCAGTTGTGTTTTAGTCTGAGTCAGTTCAGTTTATTGAGTCAAGTTTTCAGTATTTAGTTAATTTGAGTTTTTGACCGTATTGGCCCAATGGAAGAGGCACCGATCTGCAAAATTTAGAGAACTATGGTTCTTGACACCTCTTTCAAAGCTGCCAACCCCAATAAGGTCAATGTTAGTGTCAGAATATGCATTCTGCCATCAGTGATCAAAATCACTCATTTCGTTATCATTTTAGGTGTCTCACTCTAAAATTTTTATATCATTCCATTAAGTCATGCTAAAAATTGTTTCATTGATGGTAGCCCTACTCAATAAAACTTCACTCTCCCTCATAAATCACATTTTCTGACTCACCTTCATGTCTTCTTGAGCATAATAACACCTATGAAAATATCATTTCACCATGTCTTGTCTCAGTTAAAGTCAACCATGGAAGTCAGGTCATTCAAGGTCCCATTAGGTCATTAGGTTTCATTGTTCAAGGTCCAAAAATGCACCATTTCATTTGCATAAGGTCAGCAAAGTATGAGAATGATCCCAATAATGTCTCTTTACCATGTAAATATGACCTCCAAGACGGTTTCCAAAGTTGTAATTTGATTTCAAGTGTGAGTTTCATTCCAAGATGTAATTTTTATTTATTCATGTAATTTTATGTCAATTCAAATGTAATAAGTATTAAGTCTCCCAAAGGCTACCAACTCAGAGTTCCACATGACAACACATGAAATTTCAAAGTGCAAGAGTTTTTAGTTCATCAATTGATCAAATGTCAAACGGAGTTGTCTTTTCCCAAGGGTGCTCAAGTGATCATTTTTTACAAGCATTAAATCCTACTTTCCTCTCCCACTAATCTAGGGTTTCTTATGGAAATAGAGACATTTGAGAATAGGAGGAATAAGGTAGGTAATATCAGTAAGTATGAGGCCATTCCAAATCATAATATCATGTCTCCATCATTTACCAAGAAGTCATTCCAAGAGACAAAACATTTGTCACTCATAGGGTTGGTTTTTCTTCAAACTACGTCTCTGGACAAAAAAAGATGAATTTGACAAAAGTGAGAGAGAATTTTGTACATAATATACCAAGGAATAAAATCCTCCTTCATTTTTTACACAGGTGTCATGGTTTTGGAGAAATGTAAAATTTACAGGTGCCACAGGAGAGTTGCTGCACTTCTGGCGTGACCTTGTGAAAATCAAATTTTCTCATATCTGGAATGTCTAGATGACTTTCCTGATGATTCAAATGATAACTAGGCAAGGAAAGATTTCTAATGAGATATCATGAGCTCAATTTGGAGTTGAGGAAGGCCTCCGCAACAACACTCTGCATTTCTGCACCCTCATTCTACACTTTTTACTAGTCTTGGGAAAATCAAATTTTATAGGGAAACTGACCTTAATTTTGAAAACTTAAGGTAGTTTGGGAAAATAGAGTTGAAGGGATTTCCAACAAGCTATCGTGGAGTCAGTTTTGACACCTGAAACCTAGTAAAAAACAACCTGAAAGTTGGGGTAAATTGGCGCTGTGCGTTTAACAATTAACTGATTTTTTCTAAGTTTTTCTACAAATTTGAATTTTACCTTGGGGAATCATGTTTTTACCTCATGTAATTGATGATGTAAATGTAATCATCATTTTTTTACTATTACCTAGGGTAAATACATTAGTTAAATCAAGAAAATGAGGTGTAATGAATCAGTTCTCAAAAGTTAGGGTTGAGTCACTTTGACCACCCTACACTCTAGGTTTCAGTTCAGACTCTAGTGGATCAGCTCCTCCTCTCATGGATTCGACCCCTGAGGTTGGGAGAGATTTTTTGAGGCCTATATATTTTACTTTTTGACTCATTTTCAAACGTTGGGAGTTGGAATCAGTTTGATTTTGCTAGTTGATCAAGGGAACTTGTACTCAGTTTTGGCCAAGCTAATAAAGAGGAGTTGTAGCTACATTTATGGGATACCTGTGGTATTGAATGTATTTCATAGTTTCTTCTTTAGTCACATATTTTTGAATGTATTTTTCATGTCATTTTCATGTCTATGTTATGATCTTTTACGAGTTTGAAATTTATAATACATGCTTGCACATGCTTTGTTTTGGGTAACTGATCATATTTGGTTCATTATCTTCTGTCTGAGAGAAATACATCTCTTATGCTTCCCTCAGCCTCCTTAAATTTTCTAAACCATCTCATAACCATTATCTTCAACTGATTTACATCATACCTACCTTGCCCCATTCATCCCTGCAACCCTAAATCTATTGCCCTCGTCTAGCTTTCCTTGACCTAATTCCTTTATCCATTGATTTCCCCAACCAAACTAAATCAAAACAACCCCTACACATCATACCTAGCCTAAAACCCTAATTTCTCCAGCCCTCCTAGCTATGACCCTTTTGGAGAGAGCACTCTCCGGATTGATAGGGCTAGCTATCAAGTCAATGTTGGGTATGTGTTATATTCTTTCCACGATTAGCCCCACACGTTGTATGTTGCGTCGGGCGTGGGCGGGGGGGGGGGGGGGGGGGGGGGGGGGGGGGGGGGGACGAGGGCGGGCCGGTCCCCACCGTTGGGGTCGGGCGCCCGGCCCGTGGTTGTGTGCGGACCCACTAATGGGTGGACCCCGCCCATGGTTTTGTGCATGGTTTTGCACATGGTTTTGGGGTTCGATGGTTTTCGGCCCCTGGTATTTTGTAGATCCGGTCATGGGAACTACGGTTATGTTCTAATCCAGGGTTAATGGATTGGGGTTTATGTATGCTTCGACATGTATATATATGTGTTGTAACACTAAAAGGAATATAATGAAAAATCAAGCTGGTCGTCCCGATTTGGGATCCGGGGGAAAATATCTGTGTTTATCTATTTTATGTTTTATGCTCTCGCTATTGTTTTATTTTCTGTTATAAGATTCGTGTGTAGATAAATTCTGTTCAGGGTTAAAACCTACATTTGGTATCAGAGGTGTTTCGGCTTCAAGGGGACGCCTTTGCTGCTGAGGGTTTTTTTCTCGGGCCTGTGGTAGACCCTGTTCAGTGGGAGATCTACGGGATCGATTCTTGTGGTGAAAGAAGATGGCGAGCAGCGGGAAGATAGAGATCGAGAAGTTTAATGGTTAGAGTTTTGAGTTGTGGAAACTCAAGATGGAGGATCTGCTGGTGGATAAAGATCAGTGGATCGCGGTAGATCCGGGTACTAAGCCAACGGGAATGTCAGATGAAGACTGGAAGAAGCTGGATCGGAAGGCTAAGAGCACAATATGGTTGTGTGTCTCAGATTCAGTATTGTTGAATGTATCTGGGGAAGCTACGACGAAGAATTTGTGGGAAAAACTTGGGACTTTGTACCAATCTAAGTCTCTGGTGAATAAGTTGTTCCTGCGGAAAAAGCTGTATAACCTGAGGATGAGGGATGGAGACTCGGTGACAGAGCATCTGAACGCCTTCAATACTGTGGTAAGTCAGCTGTCATCTGTTGATATTAAAATCTCAGATGAAGATAAGTGCATCAATTTGTTGTGCTCTCTACCAGACTCGTGGGACAGTCTGGTTATTGCAATAGGTAGCAATACAACTACCTTGAATTTTGATGACATTGTCTCAGCCTTGCTGTCGGAGGAAATGAGACGGAGAAATATGGAGGGTCAGAATGGAGATGCCTTATCTGTACGAGGAAGGTCCCGGAATAGAAACAAGAATAAGGTTTCGAGTGGGAGATCTAAATCTAGAGGGAGATCTAAATCTCCTGGAAAGTTTGTAAAGGTGTGCTGGAAATGCGGAAAGGAAGGGCACTACAAAAAGGAATGCAGATCTAAAGCTCCTGAGAAAGGAAAGGGATATGATGAAGCTCCTTCTGCAGAGGCAAAAACCACCTCAGATGAAGGTGGGGATGTGTATTTGGCTTCTTCTTCAAATACACATGTAGATCATGAGTCATGGTTGATTGACTCAGGTGCATCCCTTCACTTCACTCCCCATAGGGAGTGGTTCTGCGAGTATGAGAAATATGATGGTGGTGATGTCTTCCTAGGGGATGATAGGAAGGCCAGAATCGTCGGACGTGGAAAAGTCAAGCTGAAGCTGCAAGGTGGAAGGATTAGAACACTTCCTGGTGTTCTGCATATTCCTGCATTGGCCAAAAATCTTATTTCT